>JAHLJS010000002.1:90448371-91141515 GCA_038502445.1 Eremochloa ophiuroides | reverse complement strand
AATTTCCCCCGGGAAATGGGTGCCAGCATGGAGCTTTGATTGGAATGCTATTGCTTTGCTATGTGCTTGGCAGGGCTTCAAAAGCAGCAAGAGCTTGGCGTGGATTCGAGTAAGCTCTTAATTAACTTTTTTGGGCTTTTGCTTAAAGCTATTTAATTTTGTCTGCTCAGTGTAGCTTATTTTACTGCACCGTTGCTGCCTGGTAGAACTAGATGACTCTTTTCGTGCTATCTGCTTTGCGTTGCTGCTAGTGGTTCTGTGCATTGGAGCTCTAATGCTTGTTCACTTGTTGAACGATTTAAAATTTCACCGCAATGTTTTGTAATCCTATAGAATGGTTGTGAAAGGTCACACATATGACACAAATGCCATTTCTATAATAGTGGTACTAAATCATGGATGCTCTATAGATTGTTGCTCCTGGTTCTTTTGTTAATTATTAGCAATTCAGAATGATGCATTGGCATTTATAAGATGTAGGTTAATTGCTCTGAGCTCATTCTGCAGCCATTGAGTCAGTCCTGGAATCTGCCATCTTCAAGTCAGGGGGCATTCTTGAGAGTAATTATGGAAAACTGCAAAAGGTTGGGTGGGAGAGGAGTAGCCGAACTGATAAAGGGGTAGGATTTAACCATTTAACCGCTTGAATTTTACGAAGAGCACATTTATTTTTTTCCCAGCTAACAAAGGCTTGTATGCATGCTTAGAATTGACTAATTTCAGGTACACTCACTAGCTACAATGATTTCGCTTAAAATGGAAATCCCTGATCGAGTGTGGGAGGATGATCCGGATGGTATTGCTCTTGCCAGTTTCATCAACTCAAATTTGCCGGACAATGTGAGGGTTTTTAGTATATTGCCTGCACAAAGGTAAATAGGTCGCTTAATGCACAGAAATGATAGAGATAAGAGGATTCATTTGATTATACTTAATTTCTCTCATGCCATGGTGTGCATTGAACTATAGGAGTTTTGATGTAAGGAGGGAGTGCTTATACCGTGAGTACTTCTATCTTCTTCCTGCTGAAGTTATTGGAATTAAAAATGGCTATAGCTCTGAAGAAATGCAAGAGCACTTGTCAGAATTCAACAGCATACTGAAAGGTTTTGAGGTATGTGCCTGATTCAATGTGTCTCAGTCATTCTATGGATGTGCAGTATTTGCAAAACAATAAGAGGCATGGCAATGAGTTTTATTTAATGAGCGTAGTACACCAGAGGTCATCGAACCTGTCCAGTTGATCCATCTTTCCAATAGCTTTAATCTTATATTCTGCCTTGTTATGTACCTTAATTGCTTAGGTCTGTCCGTGATCTCTCAATTGGACGATGGAAATAAAAAAAACTTGAAATGCTTATGAACATTTAGGCATGTTAAGAGAGGCACATGTCATAATTAAGCATGGTCATTTGTTGGTACTTTTCCAATGGCTTCACTGCTCCTTCAGTGGGTAGTTAAACAACTTCAGGCTCCTTTTGGACTAAATTTGAAGGTTCAGAGTATATATTTTCTGGTACTGACACAACTGAAGAAGTGGAGCCTGGTTCACTGTACTCTCTCCATGATAGTTGCTAGACGATTACTGCTTAGACATAACACAAACTTTTAGAAGCCTGGACAAATATTTATGCACACCCTCTTTTGCCCCAATTTACATATCAGGGGAATACCTTGTCAGCATATTTTCTCTCGTTGAATTACACACAAACTTCACTGTATCTTATCAACTTGTAGGGAAACCATCCATTTCATAATTACACTGCACGAGCCAAGTATAGGAAGGTTCTCGCGGGAAGACACCAAAGGGTCAAAGTAGCAAGCTCGACGTTGAAGTCCATGTCCTCTGACATGGGTATGGCAGAAAGCACTTATTCGGATCATGATGAGGACTTAAATATTTCATCAATCTTTGACTCTGGTATATCAGAAGGCAATTGTGTGAATGATATTCTGAAACCTTCTGAGAATCGGGTGCAAATTCAAGCTAGGTGGCTGCATGAACCTGATGAAAGTGATAGATTAAATGCTTCACATTTCAGAGATATCATTACCTGTTCCTGTGGAGAGTTGCAAACTTCATCAGGAATTCAGTTTGTTGAATTGACCATATGTGGAGTATCTTTCATGCTACATCAGGTATGTATAATCCACTGTGAAGTCATTATTAATGTAATACTCCATTGCAACCGATCAGGGAAAACTAAATTTCACAAGATTACCTTTAGGGCTGAATACTTTATTGCTAGGCTTTGTGTTTTTGTTTTGGGTGTTTTATCAAGCAAACCTGTAGATACATGCTTGATTTTTCAAATTCGTCCCACTAAACCAGCTCACTCAGTACAGTAGTATTTATGATTCTGAATTGTGTTACTTGATATCACTGTCAAGAAACTAATCCATCCGAGAACTTGAGAAGCTCACATGCCTTTTAAAACAGGTTTCTTCTTTACTAACCAGTTCATTGAATAGTAATATCCACGGCCAACAATCTAGTCACATTTGAGAAGTGACTTGATTTTTAGCAGTCTGTTGTGGTTGTTCATAGGACACAATTTAGTGAAAATATCATGGAGACTTGGAGTTATAAGTTTCTAGTCATACTGTTCTTTTTCTTAACCTCAGATCCGGAAAATGGTTGGAACTGCTGTGGCAGTGAAGCGTGGATTACTACCAAAAGACATCATAGAACTGTCTCTTGCAAAGTTTTCTAGAATCGTTCTACCGATAGCCCCTTCAGAAGTTCTGATCCTTAAGGATAATAGTTTCTGCACGAAGAACAAGGAAGGGAGAATTGTTCGCCCTGGGATCCAGTCAATGAACAAGTCCGAAGCAATCAGGAAGGGAGTTGAGGAATTCTACAAGTCGTCTCTTCTGCCAGAAGTAGCGAGATTCTTGGATCCCTCTATGCCGCCATGGAAAGAATGGCTGGAGAACCTGGACAGGTTCGCCGGCATACCAGATTCACAGGTGGACGAAGTTAGGGACGCCTACAGAGCATGGAAGGCCGATTATGACCGGGCGAAGATGGCTAGAAAGAGTGCTAGCACTAGCAGTGTGTAGTTTCGTCACGACGCTGCTCGCAAGGTGGGAGGTGGGTGGATGGGCAACTGAGCTGCGCTGTTCACTGAAAGGAGTGGTGTTTTTCACCTTCAGCCGCTTCCATGTAGTGGACCTATGTAGGGTTTACAATGTTGCCACCTGTGTGGTGTTCTGGATGAGGGGATTAATTTCACCTGAAATGATTCCTAGAGATTTGGGGCGTGCGTTGAGGCCCCCGCTTCCCTGGGTGTTGCGTTTCTGCTCTGCCGAGGGGTACAAAGTTGAGAGCTGACCACTGCAAGACAATTCGCAGGTATGCAGAGTTTACTTTCATTGCATTGCAGATTTGATGATTAAAGTCAAGCAAGCAAGCAAAAAAACCCCTCTAATATAAACTATAATCTAGTTGAGTCGTATGGGACCGTCGTAATTCGGCCCATTTTCTTTTGGATGGAACAATGAATTGTAGCATTTCAATTTATTTATTCATTCATTCAGATGAATCTGCAGTCCGTCGAGCAAGCAGCGTTCGTGCATTGTTGTTCACTTGATACTACTGTACAAGGAGGAAGAGTATTCTGTATTCACATGGAGCCATTTGGATCGCAAGGCACATGCAGGGATGCGCTGCGCACCCCCGTGGTGGTTTCACGTGTGTGATTCTGCTGCCCGCTGTCACTGACGCTTTGCTTGTTTCAACCGAACGTCGCGTCAGTCAGCATGCACGCGGGGGGCAATGACTAGTGCAGAGCCAGCCCCGGCACGGGCAGTGCCCTCCCCTCCCTAATTGTCGCCTCACGAGCAGCAGCTGCCTGCGTCTGCGTCTGCGTCTGCGTGCGCCCGTCTGGCTCTGGCCGCACTGCGTTGCACGTCTGATCTGACGCCGGACGCCGGACGCCAGGGGGAGATCGAGGACGAGGACGGGCGGACCTCGACGGTGACCAAGCAGGGCCTCGCGCCGCGCGCAAAATCCCTCTCGTGAGGCGCATGCATGGCAGGGGGAGCAGAGCAGCGGCGACCTGCCGGGGCGGCGGGGCCCCTAGAGCTGTGGTTGCTGCGTGCGCCGTGCCGTGCTCCCGGCGTCCCGGGGTTTCGTCCGTCTCGTTCGACAGGGCCAGGTGAAAACACAAGGGCACCGGCGCTCCCGTGTGCGGAGGCGACAAGCCGCTGGGCGCTGGCCCTGCCACGGATCGTACTGACACCTGGCCGGACGCGCGGCTACTGCCACCGTGCGTGAACTAGCTAGGCCGCGCGGGCACGGGCACGGTCACGGAGCATGGCATGACGCCCTGCCTCTGCCTGCCGCCTCCGCGCAGGCGGGGAATGGAGTAATGGAGCCATCGATGGACCCGTCCGTGGCTTCGTCAGCTTGTTGCCGCGTGTCCGTGTCCCCAGCTAAGCTACTGTGCTACTAACTTGTTGTCGAGCGCGGGAGCGGCTAGCTAGCTCGGGTGCGTGCGCGTGCGACGCGAGGAGCGAGCTGGTTGCGTTGTATATATCCGTATCCGTATCCGTATCGGCAGCCCCGCGGGTCACAGGCGACGCGGGGCCGTCTGTCACGAGAGCGTTGTAGCGATCGATGCGGCTGCGCCATCGCGCGCCAAGGATCAGGATTCAGAATCAGATCATTGAGCAGGGTGGTTGTGGGCAGCCTGTGCTCTGCTCCGGCCCCGGCCATGGGGGCTTTGCTAGAGCTGCTGCGCGCCGTGTTTGCTGGGAATGACCCCGAGGCCCGATCGATGTCCGATCCATCTGGGGCCGGATCCATGCATCCCATTCCCATTGGCTGCCTTCCTGTTTTTTGGAATCCGTGACTGCATGCCGTTTTTTTAAATAAACGTGGTTATTTTTCAGCTACGAAGAAGTATTTTTATCTCACAATAAATCAGCATGAGTCAAAATTAGCGGTTATATTAGCTCAATCAACAGCTTGTAACATTCCCCTGAGAATAAAAAGTGTCCAGTTATCTTACGATAGATTTTATATAGTGGAATTTGTTAGATTTTTTTATGTGCAACTCAATAGATAGTTGTAGCACGAATCATAAAGTCTATAATCAGTTATATAGAAATATAACAGATCGAATAACAACAAAATTTGTCAATAGATAAACAACAGAAGTTTAAAAAAAAACAGCAACTTGTGACAACATATCTAGTACTTGTACTTCTTACGTGGCTACGTAGTATTATATCTCATCGATCGATGCTCTTCTTCGGGCACTATAGGTTTCAGGGACTAGCAGCTACTAGCTCGGTAGGTATAGTAGAGCTGCCGACTTTCAGGGGAGCGATTAAGCACCGCATACGTACATGAGATTCCACAAATAGGAGCAAATTTGGCTAGGGAAGGGAACCAAAATGTGTTTGTGTCGGCATGTGCTACAACGTAACTGCTAGCTGCTTTTGTTCATGTACAGTCTTTCGTAGAAGGCCATATTCATTTTGAATTTTTTATCTCATGATTATGGATTGATCTGTTAGCGGAGGGTGCTCCAGTGCTCCTCCTATACATACTATGAATATACAAGAACCCTGCTGCATCAATATATGAAGGGTAGTCGCATGCCAGCTCTATTCAGGCTTTGCTTCCAACCTCCCATCATAATGATATTGTCATGATAGACATTATATTAATTATGTATGACAATTACGGCGCCTGATCCCCCAATACTATTACACAGGATCCGAGGCGGTTATCATTGCTGCTCGTCTTGAGAAAAGAAGTGAAAACGTTTCACAAAAGAATTTACGTAGTAGTGAATGGTGCGGCTAATACGAACGAATTCACCGGATCATCACAAGCGCGCCAGGGACAGGCGGACAACAGCTATTTAATCTTGCCACCGATAGATAGATAGACAGAGGAAATATATATAGATAGAAGTATAAATCAAAAATCAAATTAAAGAGAGAGGGGGAGCTGAGAAACGGAGCTACGTACTACTAGCTAGCATACAAGGGGTGTCTCGTATCCTTGAGATGAGCGAGGACGATTACATGCGCGCGGTCCAGCCAGGGACGACATGATCGACATGCGAAATCTACCATAGAGCGAGGCGTGTGTGCTTACGCGCTCAGCCTCGCTACTCTCCGTCCTGCTCGTCGCTGCCGCTCTCGGAGCAGCTCCTGACGGCCTGCAGGACGGCCTGCTTCACGACGTGCTCGTCCACGTTGTCCGCCACGTTCTGCGTGCCAGCAGAGGACACCACACAACCACCAGTGAGAGGGGATAATCATATATATACATATTAATTAGCGGAAGTGTCAAGAAGAATTAATCCTCGATCGATCAGCTAGCAACTGATGATGACGATGGGATCATTGTGCTTAATTACTACGTACCTCTCCGCCCACGGCCTCGAGGCGGAACGAGTCGGCGCAGGAGGCGGTGGCCTGGAGGACGCTGAGCCCGAGCTCGTCGAAGGCTTCCAGGACGGAGACGAGCAGCCCCGGGCAGGTCTTGTCGGAGAACACGTTGACGAGGAACGACCCCTGCACTCCTAGGGTTTCCACGGTCACCTGCAAGCAAGCACCGGTCCACCCCGCGGCGGCCATATTGGTCAATCAATGCAAGCAACGACGCTAGCTGCATGCTGATCAACTGAATAATGCAGCTAGCAGAGACGCCATGGAATAAGCAGGCGCCTCGTCGACGACGCATGTGAACTACCACTCCTCTGCCGGCCGGCCCTACTCTGGCTGAACCCAACTCCATCGATTGGTTAGCATGTGAACTGCGCGCTGGGGGAATGCAGTAGCAGTACTACTTAGACCAACCGCCGTCCTCTATTTTCGTCCTCTAAAAGGAATATTCTATCCTGGTCATCGAGATTTTCTCCACTATACCAGTTTCTCCCGCACTCATTTATCCTCTATATCTCTCCTCTATAATTTGTTTTCCTTTTTTTTATCCCACTCTCTCACTTCCCTCCCCGCTCTCTCTCTCGGCTGGGGACGGCGCGCGGCCACCTCCCCGGTGTGGTGGCGGCCGGCGGGCGAGCGCGGCTCCGGTGCGGTGGCGGCCGGCGAGTGGGCGCGGTGCGGGATCTGAGCAGGGGCGCGGCGCGGGAGGAGCACCGGCCGGCGAAGGAGCGCGCGGCGGGCGCGGCTTCGGTGCGGTGGCGCGCGGGCGGCGGGCGGACCCTTTCGAGCATGGCTCCGCTCCTCTCCTCGGCCGGCGGTCTCTGGAGCTGGGCGTGGAGGTGCTCGGGCCGAGCCGACGGAGCTCGCGCGCCGGCGAGCTCGGCGCGGTGGAGCTGGGGGTCGGGCCGGTGGAGCTCGCGGGCCGGCGAGCTCGGCGCGGTGGAGCTCGGGGCCGGGCCTGCGGAGCTCGGCGCGGGCGCGCTCTTCCGGCTGCCGTCGAGGATGGACCGGGGCAGAGGCGGCGCGGGGCTGCAGGAACTCGTGCGGACCTCCGGCCGCCGTCGAGGATGGGGGCGGCGGGGCAGGGGTGGACCTCCCTCCGGCGTCGGCTTGACCCCCTCCCTGCTCCCTCTGCCGGCGGCGAACGCGGCCCCCTCCATCTCCCCGTTCTCTCTCTCCCGGTCCCACGCGGGCCCCGCACGCGCGCGGAGCGGACGTCCGGCATGGCTGTATTCTTCCCGGACGAGCGCGGGTTCCGGACGGCGTAGCGGACGCCGCTGCAGCTCTCCCGTCCGACGTGGAATCCTCGACGCGCGCGGAGTGGACGGCGTAGCGGACCCAGTGCGGTTGGTCTTAGGGCACGTACAAGAATGAGTTTATAGCTAAACAAATGCTGATGTGAAGGAGAGAAAAGAGAAGTAAAAGAGAAAGCTTGACTCCTATGTAATCACCAAGCTGGACACGGAAGTATGAGCATAACTAGGCCCAAATAGCAAGTGTTGTGAGAAGAAATAGGAAAGAGAAACTTTTTCAAGGTATATTAGAGTCAACTATTGTATGACTTGGCTCTTATAACTTGGCTTATAGCCAAGCAGCTTGTCTCTATTATTGGCCTTGCCCTATATATACTACTACTGCTGCTTTTTACTGGTTCTGTGCATTCTTCTCTATACATACCACGAGACGAACTACTATGTGCATGATGATTTCTATATATATCCATGACAAAAGACACACACATACAGAGATAGAGAGAGAGAGAGAGAGAGAGAGAGAGAGAGAGAGAGAGAGAGATTATGTATACCGTCGGATAGGACGACTTGTGTCTCAGTGTGTCTTGCGCGCAGGCAATCTCCTGGTTCAGCCTCACCACCTTCTGCTTCAGCTCCTTGATGTACGCCGACGCGTCCATAATTATTGATGTGTTGCTCAGCTGCGTACATATTGTGTCCATAGCAAGTAATCAAACACGAATCGTATCTGATATTAAATTTGGATATGGATTATTCAAGAAAACGATCGAGAGAGATGGCATCCAAATCCAATGCAACAACTAACGAGAAGGTTGCAGAGTGATGATGGATGCATAAACGTTCTTGAATTTTAAACATAGCAGTGAAAAGAATTATAACATATCAGGAGGGAAGGAAGAAGAAGTACGTAGTAGCAAAGATTGAGCAAGGAGATTATGTTATATATACAGCGTGGGAATGAGTAATGGAGCGGAGGATCTTCAGCTTCTCCTGAAGAGCAGCCGCCTTCTTGCGCTCCCTGCTTGACATCATCTTTCTCTCCGTGCAAGTGCCTCTCTCTCTCTCTCTCTCTCTCTCTCTCTCTCCAAAGTCACTCACACGACTGCCGCCTGACACAGCTTGCCCAATGGAAGCAAGAGAGATAGAGAGAAGTATAGGCGTGGAGCTTGAATGGAGAGGACCAAGAACGAAGGACTCGATCCCCCATATCTATATAGTCCTGGTCTCCCGGTCCCCGTGGGCAGTGGGCACTCACGTGACCCTTATTGTTCTTCTGTTGCTATCCTGCTGCGCTTCGTGTCATTATATTTATATTCTTTCTTTCTCTTAACATAACAAAATAGTGAAAAAATAGCTGAAAGCTAAATGGCCAAATATGTGAGGAAAAATATTTGAAACACAGGACATATGTCAAATCTTTTCATATATCCAGGGCGGCTTGGGTTTAGCAAGCCGGTGGACGCAACTACTCAGCATCAGTAGTACATAATCGTTAATGATGACATGAGGCGTGCAAAGCAACCGCCTTTAACCAAAGCTCTCTGTCAATTGATGATTAATAGAGGTGGTTGGTTTGTCTACCCCGGTTAAAAAATTAACCAAGGCGAGCGAGTTATAGTGCCCACCTCCATTAATCAATTTTAAAAATAAAAATACCCTAGAGAGCCCAATCGAGCCTGTCATCGAGCCCAATTGAGCCCGTCGTTGTCGCATCCACACGCTGCCGCATCCATCCAGCTCTAGGTTTCCCATCGCTGGATCTGGACCTGCCGTCGAGCACAATCAAGCCCGCCACCGAATCTGGACCCGTCACCTCCAGATCTACAAAGGGTAGAGAGGTAAAGTGAGGGAGACAAAGATGGGATTAGAGAGAGAGATGGAGAGAGAGAGAGAGAGAGAGTTCTACCTACCTCCACCGTTATGCGCTACCCTCAGCCCTGCGCCACCACGCCGCATGCCACCCAACCTTGCGCCACTAACCCGCTCCGAGCACCGTTGCCCGTGCGTGCGCCGTCGCGCGCCACCCGGTCGCGTACCACACCGGAGGGGAGCCACCGCCGGCTACCATGCTCAGTGGGGAGGGAGAGGGAGGGGCGCCATTCACCGGCCACCTTGCTAAGGGAGGAGGGGGAGGAAGCCAGAGGGGACGGAGGGGATCCACTGCCACTGTCTGTGAGAGAGAGAGAGAGAGAGAGAGGAGCGCTTGTGTGGCTGAGGAAGAAGTAAGGTAGAGGACTGGAGAAACTCTAGCCCCTGTGGATTGGATATGGGCTCCCTGCTAAGCCTTTCATTTGTAGAGGCGGACTTTCTAATATGACCACCCCCCGAAAATGTTTTTACGAAGGCGGTAGTTTTAAGACGCCTGTCTTCGAAAATAGAACTTTTCTGGAGGTGGTTATCTTAAAATGACCACCTCCATAAATTGATTTTTAAAGGCAATTGTCTTAACACAACTATCTTCAAAAATAGAATACTTTCAGAAGACAACCGCCTTCGTAAATATATTTTTATTAGAGGTGGGTACCTCGTGACCACCTTCGTAAATATTTTTGGAGGAGAATGAGATTGTGCCCGTGCCTCGATTAATGTTTGAGCATCACCTCCTAAAATCATTTTTGTAGTAGTGTATTAGGCCAGGCCACAAGTTTGAAGTTCAAATTCTACTGCATGTTGAAATTGAACTCTAATGAGATTTAGGACATATATGTGCTACGTAAAATGATGATGTGACTGAAATTAACAAAGAAAGAGGAGGAAATTGTTTGTATACATGAGAACCAAAATATAAATAGATGTGATAAGTAGATGATATGATGAGAGAGATAAGAAGACATGTGATTGGACAAAACATATGTTTCAACGAAACTCTATAATTCCTACAACTAGTGCCCGTATGAGACTTGGCAAGTAAAGAAAGAAGCTCATTGTTTTTAGATTGGGACTGTAGTCCTAAGAAGTGATTCCGTATTAAATTAGCTTAGACTCTCAGGCTAGACTAGTCTGTTTGCAAATCAATAAATATTTGTGAATGAAGAACCTTGCAACAAATTAAAATACAGTTTTCCATGAAAGATTTATCATGTTTTTTCGTGTGTTAACTGTTAAGTTTTTTTCTTGTATTCTAGTAGTACTCTCTCCGTATAGGATTTAGAAGTTATTCATGATTTATATTCCAAATGTTCGACCAAAACTTTATCTAAAATGACATTTTTTTCTCCTATATGAAGAGAGTACTTTCTCCGTATCGGATTTAGAAGTCATTTAGGACAACATCACGGTCTTCAAAGCATGACTTTGACTTCATATTTCTATAAAAATATTTATTGAAAAGTGATATATGCACACTTTTATAAAAAGTATATTTGAAGACAAATCTATTTATATTGTTTTTATATTTTTCAAACTCAACAATTTAAAAGTTATTAACGATATGATTTATATATTCCTAATGTTTGACCAAAATCTTATCCAGGATGTCTTCCTTTTTCAATATGGAGAGAGTACCTGGCTACAGATATAAATTAAGATGACAGTGCATATACATTAAATGTATAGGCGTATATATTCTCCACATGATTATTTTACGGCCGTACCCGGGAGAGACAATGGCTTAATAATCAGTATAAAAAGTTTATATGTTCGTGTACGTGCAACACAAGTAGTACAATTTTATATGGCAGCTCGTGATCAGGTTGTGGGCTCTGCAGTGCTCAACGCATTACGAGAGAAATAAGGCAAGAAGAGTTTGGCGAGACAAGCTACGGTCATTATTCGTGTTATCGTGTAGCTAGCTAGAAGACAGACATGGATATAATTCGGCCAGTCCAAGCCAGTGCATTCCGTGTGCGTTATATGTCGAGTTTGCCTGGGTTAAAGGAACCTGTGCATGCACGCCAAGATTCCGTACGTTCCGCATTGCATAAAAAAAGAAGCGATATCATTATCCTCTGTCCACTATATGAACAACTTGATGATGTGATGGTATACATACAAGATTGACACAAACACACACCTCGGATACTCACCTGTCCCCACAATTGAAAAGAACCGAGGTTCAAATCAAAACAACGCCGTCAAACAGAAACAGGAAGTATATGTAAAATATATATAATAATACTCTCCGATAGTAAACACGTGATATTTCCTTTGTTATTATACTCTTTTTTTTTGCGGGAAAAAAGAACTTTATTAAAAATTAACCAATGTCATTACAAGAGAGACATAAGGTTTTTAGTTTCAGTATCAAAAAAATTTGTCCGTGCCTGAAATTACCAAACTTCACGAATGTTAGCCAAAATTTCACTGAATTATTTTAGGGACTTGCACATGAAGTATATTTTTTTTCTAAAAAATAGTCTAAACAAATATTAGCATGATTTATGGCTACACATCGATTAAGTAGAAGAATATGCAATATAAACAACAGAAATTATGAGCCTAAAGTTATATTGCATATATGTATTTGAGTGTTACAAGATTTTGGATTTTTCTTCCTGCATGCCACAACCAAAATTACCGAAAATCACCAAACTTCAGTGAAATTCACTAAAATTTTGAAGCCTGATAAGATGTTATAGAGTGTATATGTAACTACATAGCAAAAAATATTTATCTAGAAAACCCAAAACATTTTATAATTTTGAAGGGAGTAATATATATGTTGTAAGTCATTTCAGTTTTTTTCTAATCAAACTTTTTTTTTCTAATTTTGATTATGTTTATAAACAAATATGTTAGTATTTACAAAATCAAGGCATGCTTTTTCAGTGTAATCAATGCAATAAAATAAATCTATTCTCTTAGGTCATTATGAAAATGCAGAGTTTCATGTGGTTATTTCCAAGACTGGCGCATCATGTAGTAAAATAAAATGAAGCGAAACATCCCTTCTTAGTGCATAATTTCATTATATATTTTTTTATATACATTTAATTTCATGACTCATATAATGCTCTTTCAAACAAGTACTAGTATCATGGGTGGTCCAAAGCCTACTTGCTTCTTGCTTGCGTATACAATGCAAACAATGAAGCTCAACTCGATCATTTCCTATATATGGTAGCTCTCGATGTTATTATATATTCACAACCAGGCACCAGCACCACGGACGCCGCAGCGCACCATTCACCAAACATTCCCCGCAGCTAGCGATCGAACAAAAGGAATGGAAGCCCCACGGCATTTATAGATAGATACTACGACTATTGCTAGCTAGTAGGAGTAGTAGCTAGCTAGGTTTGGCGATCGAGTAGTTTATTACGGCCCCCTCTTGGTCGCGCCTGGCGTGGCGGCTCAACTTGCTATATATCGAGCCCTAAAAAAAGCCGCCCTTCTGCGCAATTGCATGCGCGCGAACGCATGCATGATGGTGATGCACTGCATCGAGCCCGCCGCGCGCGCGCCACACTAGTAGTTGCCCTTGCAACTGGAGCCTGCCTGCACTGCGCTTGCAGAACGGCGGCGATCGAGAAGATAGGCTGATAAGTACATATGTAATTTGCATCATCTGCATGTGCCAGTGCTAGACTGCCATGCCAGTGCCAGGTTTGTGTGCGTCGAGCCGTACGTCGACCGGCGGCCGCCGCCGCCGCCGGCACCCGATCGAGAGCGATTTTGATGCCGCGCGCATGAGTAGTTGTGACGTCGCCGCGCGCGCACGACGGCACGAGACAGAGAGACAGAGAGGGTGGGCAAACGCGGAAGGGACCGGCCGGGAATCTGCTCGTGAACACGGGAGCGCATGCTGCAGCACCTCACGCACCTGCTGCGCGCAGCTGGGACGACGACGACGACGCGCCTTGTTGCGGAGTGGCAGCAGCGGCAGTGTGTTGGAATAATGCGTGGAGCCATGGAGCTAGCACTGCACCGAGCGCGACAAAGGCAGATCGAGATGACCGGGGCCGCGGCTGGCTAGCGAACCAGACAATTTAATTCTGCGCACGTCATGCATGTAAGCATGCAGAAGCAGGCAAACAGACCAGCAGCGTTGGGCCGGGACCGGGATATATATAGCAGAGCCCTTCTCAGTTGTTCTCTCATCACCTTGCATTGCATTTGGATTGCAGGCTGAGATGACTTTCAACCGTTGTTAACCGTATATAGTCATCCATGATTAGTACGTATTCTGAGCATGAAGGCTAACCTTGTTCCATTATCTAAAAAATGAGCATGAATCTATTTTATTTGTGTTCCACTAACAGTACTGTATATTGTCATCCATGATTAGTACATATTATGAGCATGAATCTATTTTATCTGTGTTCCACTAACATTATCGAGCTGTTTGGTTCATCCACCCGTAACACAAACATAAACAATCGTGTTTGCGCCGCTAACATCAACAGTCTAAATTCATTTCCAGCTGCGTCACTATAGCAAGAACCAAAAGACACCTATATCTTATTATATGTAATTTAACTATAATTTCATTTAACCTATATATTGGTGCCAGCTGGCCCTCGATCCACCGCCACCCATTTGTCCTCTGCAACCATTCCACAAAAGGATTCCGTCAAAGCCTATTGCCAATAATTTTGGCATCAAATGAACAAGGCTTCAAGAGAAATGAGCCCCTCAATTGCTAATCCGGCGCTAACCGTTGGAACTTCGAACACTACTTCATCCTTTTGAATTTGTAAGTTGTTTAATCTATCTAATTTTGACAAGTTTGCATAAAAGAAAACTAAACAACTTATTCATCAAATAGTACTATCTTTAGTAAAAACCAGTGATGGCACATGGACAAGCAGGGAGAGAGTGTGATGGACCAAAATTTGGAGGAAAAAATTTTCTCTTTGTTTTTTCCTCTTTAATGTTAGAGTAAAGTCCATTACATGTCACTAAACTTGTACTGTTGTGTCATTCCGGTCTCTAAACTCACAAATCGGTTGTTTTAAGTATCAAACTTGTCCATCCGTGTCATCTCGATCTCTAAATTTGTTTGGCTTTGGCATCTCGGTCTCTAAACCTGGAAAATCACTCATTTAGATCCTTAAGTTTGTTCAGTTATGTCATATCAATCCCTAAACTTGGTCTTGAGTCGCATTTGGGTAAAAACAAGTGATCTAAAACTCTATATCATAAATAATTCATTTTTCCATATGAACTCAAATAAAAACAAATTTTATATTAAAATTGTAGCCCTCGACACGATCTATAACTTTGTAGTTGAAAAGTTTTTGAACTAAAACTATTTAGGAACCCAAAATATTATTTTAAGTTTAGATTTTGTAATTTAAAATTATCAAACGAGCTTGGATATTGACAAAATGTTTGTCTTTATTTGAGTTCATATGAACAAGTTATGAATTATTTTTTATATAGAGTTTTTAGATTGCCCTATTTTGATTCAAATGAGACTCAAAACCATGTTTAGGTGTTAGAACGACACAATGTTAATGGATAATTAATGGAGATAGACACTTTAAGATGTTCAAATGAGACTATTATGTGCAGTCCCAATGGCAATAAATAAGTAGTTTCTATGTCTCTTAAATAACCTGTCACATAAGTAAAATAGTAACATGGCAGTCCAATTAATGAAGAAAGAGAAGAGAAAATAAAGAAACCGTTTCCACTGTAGGAAACGACGTCTTCACGGGAACCAACGCACCAAGAAACAACCGAAATATTTGGGTAGTGTTAACATTAACGTTAACAAAGTCGACCTGCTTCTCCCCAGGGGCGGCCGAGGGGCACCCTAGTGTACCCGCCTCCAGTAATATTTGGGTAGTGTTGTCTAAAATCTTTTATGCGATAATATGTGTACCTCTTGTTCTCATACAAAAACATCACACTAGGAATAATATCAAATTGTCTTGACCCAAAGTATATTTCAATCTCAGTGTACCGGCCCTGCACACAGACTAGACACAGCTGCCCCTAAGCGCACAGTGCAATGTATTTTCTCCTTAAAGTAAGACTGTCTCCAACAAGCCTAGCCAAATTGGAGACACAAAACCGATGTTTAGATCACGCACAGTATTTGAGTCCAGTACCTAAAAATCACCCTCTCCAACAACACACACTGACCCAAACCCAAACCAGCCCTCTCTTCTCTCTTCCTCAACGCCGTCCGTGTCTCCCTCGATCTCGACGGCCGCGCCGGCGCGGCCCACTCCCTGGCGACGAAGCGCCTGGCCACGCCGCGCCGGATCCCCGCCCCCGTCCGCGGGCCCGCCTAGATGAGCGCCGACGCTAAGCGCCCCGCGTCCCGCCGCCGCGCCTGACCTCCGTCCAGCTTGACATCGTCGTCTGCGGCCGCTGGACGTCCTCCGCGAGCTCGCCGCTGAGCCGCCTCCTCCCTTCAGTGGATCCGGCCAGACTCGGTCGCCGTCTCCTCCCCTCGCCGGCTGAGGGTCACCGACGGCGTGGCCCTCCCCTCGCCGGATCCGGCCGTCCTCTCCTCCCCTCGCCGTCCTCAGCTCCGGCCCAGCGTGGCCTCCCTCCCTCCCTGTCTTCGCGCCGTCGACAAGCTGCGCCGGTGGCCGGCCGCCGCGGTGCCGCCTGGCCGCGCCGGCTGCCTCCGCGCGCGGACTCGCGCGCGCGCCTCCGCTAGCCCCCTCGCCTGCGCGCGGTGTCAAGAAGTGCATCGCCCTCACCCTCGCCGGCGACTGCGGGCCCCGCATCACCCCTTCCTTCGGCCAAGGTGGGCCCTGCGGATGGAGACGCAAAGAACGCCGAGGGCGACGCACAAATGGGTTGCGCAAGGCGTCTGAGGCAAAATGCGTCACCGCTGTGCCTCGTCTGTTGGAGGCGGATTTCAACACCCAAATGTACTGTGCACAACCTAAAATGCGTTTGGGTCGCACGGTTGGAGACAGTCTAAGCATTATTTCTAGCCAACACACTAATAAAATTTTACGGTTCTAACGGCAATTGTGTTAGCAGAATATTATTACAAGTGTACATTATCAAATTAACACATTGTTCAAATTAATACTGTTTGATTCTTGAATCGTTCTTCTTTCATAGAATCTAAGCGCATTATTATAACACACACACAAGCGTACTGTTTATTAGCGTGGATAGTCATCATGGTCTATTTCTAGAGAATTCCATTATATTGTTGCTTTTTGCTAGCTGGATTTTTGTCATTCTCATAGAACAGCATGAGAGTTCAAGACATATATATATATAGCAGGATATATATGTTAATACTACACGGGAACTTTGTTTGTTTTTGCAAGCTAATAAGCGATGAGATGTGCATGCCACAGCTAGCACAAGGCTCCAAAGGAAATGCTTTCACGGGGGGAGATTTTGCCGCCGCGCCTTGTCTGCTTCCCTCGTGTTGGCGCCGGCCCACACGTGCCGATCGCTACAAATGGCTGGCAGAACCAAAAAAACAAAAACAATAAAAATTGTAGTGATCATCATGAGTTAGCGCTCGTTGTTGTGTTGTGTTGCGATGCCGAGACAGCCGATTAAGTGAACTGGCAGTCTAAATGTCTAATCGGATTGTATGTCTGTGGACACAGATTTTCTTTAAAAAAGAATGTCTCTATGTGTGTCAATCGATCCATATAGTATTAGTAATATATATGAGCTTATCTGCGGTGACATTACTTTTTTTTTTATATCAGCAGCAATAATACATGGTTAATTCTTTGCTTAGTTGTAGATGCTACTTGTATTGTAACTGAAACTATTAACATGTACCCTAGCTAGCTAATAACCATGTATATACATCTTACTACTGTTAGTACTAATCAGAGGCGGAGTCAATTTATGTGGTTGCAATGGAACAATTAATTTTTTTTCGTTGCACTTGTTTATCATTAAAAGGGGAGGCATTATCAAAGTTTTACAATCACACAGCAAGGTAGTGGCGAGTAGCCACCACCATGATGATGAAACCCCTAACTACTGGAACAATGAAACAATTTAGTAGCTCATACTCCGATCGCCGCCATCCAAATTAAACCCCACAACAAACCCTAGCTCCTATGGCCGCCATTGCTATCCTGTCTCCCTTTCTCCCACATTCCCCTCCTTTCCTCCCTCTTTCCTCATGCATTTCTCTCCGCACCCCTTGCCTAAGGTAGTTCCTTCAAGTCGTCATCGAGAGCCGTTGGCGGTCATTGATTATCGTGCTGGATCCACCCTATTGGGGTCGTCAGATCCATCTTCGCGCTGGTCGTGCTTCGCCCTTCCCATGGTCGCCTCTCCCATCGTGCTCCGTGCTCCCCTTGTCTTTCAAGTCCCCACTGCTATCCTAGGATGGTCCCTTGCTCTCCAAACCGGATGCTATTATTTTCTACTATATACCTATGATTGTTGCTCACCGGCCTTATGATTTGTGCTCGGGGTGGCTTCTTGCCAGTGCTGCTAGCCGTGCACTAACCTGTTGTCATGCTCTGGCGCTGTCTCTCAGGGACGATAATCATTTGCTCTGGGAAGAGACTTTATCGCAGCTATACTATTTTCGAGAGGGCCGGTCGCTGCTGTTCTGTTCTAGGGAGGGCCGCTATTCATCCGTGCCTTAGCTTGTATCTCTGTGTTCTTTGTCATTCAAAATCTCTTCCCGGCATTTACCGCTAGCGCTGATGGCAACGGGTATGTTGAGCTGGCAGAGGTACGGTGTTGCCAATGACAACACGGTCTACTTGTATTGATGGATGGATGATGGCAATGTCATATTTAATCTGTGCCACGACCTCCTTGGAGGTGTCATAAATTGCTTTGCCCTACGCAGATATAGAAATAAAGATATGATGTATCTTTCACATCCTCTCTTAACAAGGACCAAAATTCTTTAAAGAAGTCTACGGGTTATGAAAAGGCGACTGGCTGAATTCCTGAATCATGATCCGTAGTCAAGGGCGAAGCTATGTGATTGTTAGGGGGTGCACAAGCACCCCTAAATTTTGTGAAAATAGTAGTTTTTCCTAAAAGTTCGCCACACTTATATAGTTACAAGTTCACCACACCTATGTGATTGTTAGGGAGTAGTAAGGATCTCTGGGACTTTTTGGACACAGTGAGTGCTAATTGTTAGTCAGCTGGAAATTAGCCAAAATTAGTCTTAACCTACCTACCCAAACAGGAACTAATAGGTGGGTCATTTATTAGCCTAAGCTTTCAACTAGCTATTGTTAATTAGGTAGTTAAAATCTTTACTAATTTAAGCTAATTTTTAGTCTGGGCTAATAACTAGCCTTACCTTATCCATAGTATGGGCTTAAAGAAGAAGATTCAATTCCTGATTTGACTGCTGGCCTCGTCGCACAAGTGGACAAATGAGTAGAGGTGTCCTACATTGCTCGAGATTAGCGTAGAGGGGAGAAAGAGGCCGAGAGAATGTGATATATGGCTCTTTCCGTGTCTGTCTCTCCTCCACACAGTACAGAAGTTTTCACATCCATCAACCTGAGACGATGGCCTTTTTTTCCCATCGACCTGTCTGTGCCACACATTCCCCTAGTTTATTGGGACAGACGTCATTCCCTCTTGCTGATGAGCTGTGCATATGCTCTTGCCCCCCACTCTAACAAACCCCTATTAGCTAGGCTACCTCGCTTATACTCTGTCTGTCTCAAATTATAAGTCATTTTTAAGAATCTTGAAGAGTCAAAACATATCAAGTTTAATAAAAATTATAGAAAAAGATACGAAAATTTATGACACCAAATAAATGTAATATGCAAATATATTTGATGAAGAATCTAATGATACTTAATTGATATTATAAATATTATTATCTTATTTTATAAATTTGGTTAAAGTTGACATAATATTTTGACTCTCTAAGATTCTAGGAATAACTTACAATTTGAGATGCAGAGAGTAATTTATAAGCCTTCCAGTCTCATTCATCACGTACTTCAAATTGGAGCTGCTAGCTAGCTAGTACTGCACTAATCAAGTCCGTTAAGTGGATCATGCATAGTTGCATGCATATATACCGTGGTCATTGCATGTCATAGTTAATTATATGAAATTATATAACCAAGGTTAGCTTAAAGTGGATATTTAGGATGGATGCATGCATGGCCTTTCATCATGTTGGAACAATCTCTGTTTCAAAGTGTCCTTTTTTTTTTTTTCAGATGCTTGAGCAAGAGTTTGGATCAAACATCAACTGGGTAGCCATGTGTTGCATAGCCCTATACCAAGAAAATCCATTGGCCTTGTAACTGCCTCTCTCAAGGAGGTCGCCATTGGTGCCCTCTATACAGGAGTGTCCTATTCGATTACAGTGTTCACACTGGCAATACCCTGTGTGTGGACACAGAGTTGCGGCAGGGTCAGGCTGTGGCACAGAAGCTGGGTTCCGAGGAGAAATTTGGCTGCATGGAATTTTGACAAACATCTCGTGAACTCGGACTGTTGTTGAGGTTTTGTTTGTACGCACAGATTGGCAAGTACTCGCATTTGGCCCATATCCTCGCAAGCCTGACCCTTTGTCTTGCACTGCCTTGCATGAAATCGACTGGTGTCTTGTTTTTATATAAAATATATATGTATTCTTTATTATTATTTTCAGGTGAGGCAGCGTGGAACTTTTGATAAGTTGATATGCTTTTATAATTAAAGAAGAAAACCATGTCCGAGAAAAGTTACTACTAATTATTGTCCATTATATTGCCTCATGTCTTTATTGAGGCTAAGGTTGGATAACGAGTCAGCACGGCTGGTTAAGATAACGAGCCAGCTCAGCTCGGCTCGTTACCTTAATGAGTGTTGACACTTCTAAGCGTAATCATCGGAGACAGGGTGTTAGGCTATCTCTAATAACGGCGCCAGAAGTGCCTGTCGTATTTCTTATGTCTATTGGATAATTCCACAAGCGCACAGAATATACCGCTGTAGCACTTCACCCGGGAGTATTTCAAGGTATCGTTATTTATCTTTATCCCAAGGGAAAACGGTTGTTAGGAATAATTAATAAAAAGAGAAAGATCCTTAAGTCTATAACAACTTAGTATCAACTAGTGATAGGGGGTAAATCGATATATAGAGGAAAGGGTAAGGACACCAAAACATGACGAGGTTTTTGGATAACTAAGGATAACTAGTATAGTATGGGTAGGTGGGAGGATAACGAGTGAGTATAAGACTCCTATGACACTTACTGTACTCTTGTGAACTATCTTATCAAATAGATGAATTATACTAAAATAGCTACCTTATTTCCGGTGTGTAGGGGATAGGCGAGACAGTAGCGGATATAACATCTACCCGAAGCAGCTATTCTCTTATGGGAGCCTACCTTTTAAGAACTTGCCTAAAACACGTGGAGGGATACTAAGACTAGACAGGGCTGTCACCACCTGCTAGCACCCACAAACAGTTCGTGCGACAAGCGGCATTCAAAGGCAAGATCTAGTCTAAGCACCACGCTTACACTAAACCTTACTACTCTAGTTGCGTACCAACAACTAAAGCACCCTATGACAGGCGATGAACTACACACGTGAGCTAGTTACAGGATCACTATCCAATATAACTCAACTATAAATTAAGACAAAACACAACAGTACTATAAAGAATAGTAATGCACTAAGTAGAGACTTAGTAAAGTAAAGTAAAGATAATATATTGATAAAGGTAAAGTCTTACAGAAGGAAAGGTACAAGAGCTATACCATACTCTCTAGCAGACGACTTCGGAGACTCTGAGCGTACCTCGACTCGACTCTAACTCCCACACTAGACTAATACTACTACTAAAGAGTGGAACTCTTGTGACTTGTGACTCTTGGGTGTCTTGTGTGTCTTGGAGAGGAGTGGGCAGCCTCTATTTATAGGGGAGAGTGAGGGGGTGCCACGTCAGCGATCCGTGTGCTCCATGCCTCTCTCCCCTTGGATGAACCGCCTCAATACCACCTCAAGATGGACGGCAGAGGTAATTCCATCACATGGAAAACATGCTAGAAGGCGGTGGAGACCAACCGACCTGGCTGGGCACCAGGGGGGTTCGGCCGACCCCCCTATGACAGGTGGGCCCAGCCAGTGTCTTCTAGAAGGAGTCCACACCTGTCAGGGAAGGTGTAGGTGGCCTGGGCCCACAAATAATGGTTCGGCCGACCCACACCTGGTAGGTTGGGCCCACCACCATGGTCCCCATCTATCAAAGACTGTCCCCTTGTGTTGGTTCCACTTCGTTTGCATGTTGTCACGTTGAATCCTTATGCTTTGCTTCTCAGCCGTTAAATGGAAACACATGTTGATCTGAGGGCTGAAATGAGTTGAGTGGAAGGTCACACGGATCTTGCCACGTCACTAGAGCCAGGTGGGCCCCATGGGTAGTTCGGCCGACCCATGGGTGGGCCCACCCTTGGCTCTTCTCTCTTCCAAGTGATGCTTTGCACCATGTCTTGATGTGTGATGACTTGGTTCCCAAATACATGGTTCGGCCGAACCACATTATTGGGCTCCAAGTGTTCATTTCTGCTCTGTTTCATCTTTCCTGCGTTCACAAGTTTAAGAGTACATGTTGAACTAGTTATTGATAAAATATGCTTATGATATGTTTATTCTCCTTTGAATCCGAGGCCTGTTGACGGTGTTTGAATGTGGAATTTTATGGTATATCCACCGTCAACAAGATCCCTCAAGATTAACCTTTGCTCATCCCGAGCAAATAATTAAACTTAGTCTCGGTGGATCATGAGTTGCTACAATGTTCATGTTTCAATAATACTATGAGCACAACTAAATACTTCTCTTTTGAATGAAAAAATTGGCTATAAAAATTCACCCATTTTACCTTAGTCCTTTATGGTGCTAATGACTTTTCCTTTGCCTTAGGTGGTTGAGAGACAGAATAGTTTAACTTGAGCACTACTTTCTCATTCCTTGCAAGTTTCATACTGGAGGTTTTAGCAATGTTTTGCAAAAGATAACTTAATGTTCCTCATATGGTTCTCTCATGTCGCTCAAATGGTGTATGATTCCTTACCAAGGCACAAAGTAAATGTTGCCTTCTCTTTATCATCTTACTTCTAAAAATGGCTTATGTGGAGTTTAAGGTAGGAATGAAAGAGTATAGCATACTTACTTTGCATATGTTGTAGAGTCAAAGCTTGGATACAAAGAGAGAAGTGTCATGTCCTTAGATCAAGATGTGCAAGTGTGTGGATGATGATGAAATATAATGCTCCTCTATTTGAATTGTATCTCTCTAATAAATTTTAGAGACATGGTTATCATTTTCCTTTCTTTATTCATGAGCCTAGACTTGCTCATTTTTTTTCTATGGACTTTCTTGTGCCCATTTCTCTTTTCATTTTGCATAGCCTTTTGTCTCTTCTACCAAATTAAATGAGTGAGATATTTTATATCTTTAACATATGGAGCATTTATTTGGTGGAAATGAAAGGCATGTGGTTGCGTACTTCCAGTGTAGAAGCAGCACATATATGTGGTGTGTTTGTGATCTTGATCTTGGGAGCATGATAAGATTCTCAATAAGGGTCAACAAGACTTGACAACACTTAATAAAAAGCAAATAGCTTAAGTGGAAGGTTTTAAACATGTATAGCATATATGGCTGTGGTAGGAATTTATCACCATTGAGGAACAATAAGGTTTTGATTGATTTAAGAAATAAGTCTCCAGTAATCATGCATGCTTAGAACAATATTATAGCAGTTTTTGTGTCACCATATCATATCTCACAACAATTTAGACTTAATTCTAGCACTTGGCATCCATAAAGTTTTCAGGTTCATGGCGATTTAAATGAGCCAAGTAATCCATACTCAAAGAAATACTAAGTTGTAAATTAGGCATTAAAGAAACATTAACAGAGCAACTATTCATCATTTCCATGAGGAAGATAAACATTCATGAGAAATATGGATTTAAGAGAAATATTTTTTGTATTTTTATCTTACGCATTAGAATACTTACCTTGGTGGGGGAGAGGCTCTCCCAAGCTTGTCCTTTTGCTCATTGTGGTGGCGGGTAGTATTGGAACCATCCCGCTCAGCGTTGTGCTTCTTCATCTTGGATAGCTTGCAATAGTTAAGCATTTTGTTGCGCCATATTCAGAGTTGCATCTTACTCAACTTGCATTGCGCTCATATCATTGATGAGTTGGTCCATTTCCGATCCTTACCTTCGACGGCCCCTCGCCCGTGTGGACGGACGGGGAGTGCGCACTCTTGGAGTGTGCTGTTGAGGCCGTTCCGTGGACCTTGAAATGTCCATGGAACTTGCCTCATCTCCTTCTTCTTCATATCTTCCTGCAGCTCGTGATGTGCCGCCTTGCTCAAATTGAGCGGCTTGTGACATGCTCCTTGTCACCCTTCTTGATCCTGCAATATTTTGAGTTCTTACCTCTCGGTCCCAATTTATGCTTAGTGTGCGCAGCGCATACATCCGACGCCTCTCACGTGGGATAGAGATTTCGGCTGTATGGCCGGGATAAATCATTTTTTATATCACCATTTTCATTTCTTTTTAGGACTTGAGCACTTATGAAGAAATTTTCGGTTACAATATCTCTTGGAGAAGCAATGTATTCAAAGTAATGTTTTCCATCTAGCAAGTCCATTGTTTCCGCAATGCGAGTGATAAAAGAGGTGAAGAATATGGGCTCGCTTCTATGGAAAATACCAAGCCAAAAGTGGACTAGCATCTTAGCATGTGAAACTTTTATTTTCTTTGTCATGACATAGAGCAGTCTTAATTCACCATTATAAAGAACTTGCACATTAGAGTCAGGAAGAAAAGTTATGGCCATCCAATAACGGATCAAGCGCAAAGTAGGATTATGGATTTCATCAGTTTTAGAATCAGAGCAATCATTAGATCCTGTTATAGCTTTCCAAAATTTAGCTTTATCAAATCTTCTTGTTGCATTAACAAGGTCTAGATGACAGTCATTATCAAAACCAAGTGCCATGCTAAAAACTCCCCAAATTAAATTATGCTCTTGGTTGAACATACGAAAGTAGACATTATTTTCAGTGGCTTGTAAAGAGCATAGAAATTCAATGGTGAGCTTTTCTATTCCAAGTTCTTGCACTTCCCAAAAATTTCCCCACCCGATTGTATTGAAAACAGTATTAAATTCCGTGGTCATACCTGTGCTGTCCAAAAGGACAGGGCCGATGATGCCGGTATGTTCATACCCTCAATGTCGGATGGAGGTGTACCTTTGGTACTCTTCTTGATTTAGCATGAGGCCGCTCTCGGGGTCGAACGTCCTCTCGGAAGGCACTCCAAAACTTCGTCTTGGTGGAGTTTTTGTTCCTTCATCTTCATCATGGCGGGGTCGTCGGGAGGAACTCCCTACGACACTCTTGGCCTTCTTGAATACGGAGGAGAACTTCTTCATTCTGTAACAATGAGCTAACACAAGAACACACTACAAAAACCGGGATTAGCGTTAGCGTTAGTGTTAGCTATCCCACTGTTAGTAGTCCTTGCGGGGTATGGTTACCTCCACAAACAAGATATTGAGAGCAAAGATGAGAGTGAGCCAAGCTTCTACTACTACAATATTTTTAGGTTTTTGGTTTGAGTGGCTAAACTTAAACTAAACTTGAGAAAGGACTTACTCAAATGAAGAGAAGAAGGGAGATTGTGTGCTCGAGATAATTCAGCTGGTTTGTGTGTGGATTTGAGCACACAATGCAAGGGTATTTATAGGGGTTGAAGGGCTGGTGGCCAGGCCACAATGGCCAGTTCGGCCGACCCCTAGGACAGGTCTTTGTTGTTTTCATCTTTGGATAGGGAATCTATTTGAATTCAAATTCAACTTTACTGTCAGCTCTTCATTGATGGGTCGGCCGAACCCATTATGATATGATCAGAGTTGCTTTTGCCTTTATACAGGGAATCTATTTGAATTCAAACACAACTCTGCAGAGAGGACCTCAATTATGGGTCGGCCGAACCACTTATGACAGGTTCAGTGTTGCTTTTACCTTTGGACAGGGAATCTATTTGAATTCAAACACCACTTTCTTGAGGGGAGCCAGAACATGGTTCGGTCAAACCATGTCATGTCCCCTTTCAGCTTTAAACAGTGTGTCTAGGAAAGTAGAGACTAGTGGTGGACCAAAACTTTTGAAATTTTTAGAGATTCCCTTGTCTAGTGTTTGATGAAAGAGAAAAAGTGTATGACAAAAGTGAGTACATGTTTAAAGTGATTCCCATGGACCATGGGAACACTAATGCATGTCAAAGTGTCCACTTTTCAGAATTGGATGGTAGTGGATGTTGGATTCTCCTTGGAGCAAGTGAAAGTGGTCATTACCAAAGGTGGTCGGCCAAATTCAAAAGGAGATGGTGTTCAAAATTCAGGAAGTGAATCACTACACCAGGCCAACACCACCAGAGGTGGGTGGGCCCCATGGTGGGGTCAGCCGACCCCACCTAGGTGGTCCCACCACCTCAGGTGTGAGCACTACTGTTCATTCTCAAGTTTTATTCATCTAAGTATTTTATTTTGTCGAAATAAATTCTTGCAAAAATTAAATATGAAATGCAATGAAGAAAATGTAAAAATTAAAATGCAGGAATTAAATATGAGATAAATACTGATTTACCTTACCAGCAAGGGCTCCATGTTTTAGGTCCGTAGAGCAGGACCTCTTCATTTCGGGTTCATTCTTCGGGTGCTTCGATCGGTCCCGGAGATGGGGACCGGGATAATCGCACTTCTTTCTTCCGCCATTCCTTCTTGGTTGACGCTTGTGATTCGGCGAAGTCAGTCTTGTTTACCACCTCCGCCTTACTTACCAGTTCGGCCTTTTTGGCCCTTGGTGTTTGATTCTTTCGGCGGGGTGCATATTGTGGCCTGTTTCTCCATAGATTCTTCCTTGCCTGTTACATTGATTTATAACCATTAAAAAGACATTTGATTCTCTTACCTGGGAGTTGGACGTGGACTTGGCCGAATCCCACGTAGATGATGGCATTCACGGTGTTGAGGAACGGCCTTCTCAGGATGACGGGGACTTCGTCATCGGCCCCATGTCAAGAATGATGAAGTCGGCGGGGATGTACTCATCTTGAACTTTGACAAGGATATCCCTTGCCAATCCCTCGGGGAACCGGATTGATTGGTCGGCCATCTGCAATTTGACAAAAGTGGGATACAAAGGTCCCCCTAGGAAGTAATCATACATTACCTTGGACATGATGTTCACTCCAGATCTAAGGTCGCAGAAGGTGTTGTTGAAGGTGTGCGGCCCGATTTCGCAGGTGATGGTAGGATGGCCGGGGTCACTCTTCTTGGCCATAAATGGCGGGTCAACAAGACAACCTGGGTTTTGCCTAACCGAAGACTTACCAAACCTCGTAGAAATTAACTTAATACCCTCAATTGGTTCCTCAGGTTTCCCTAGGATCTTACCTTGTTCGAATGATGGGACAACTGCTGCTATTTGAGCTAATTGGGTTTCTAGCATTTTATTAAAGCTCAATTGATTTTTCATAGCAGTGTTAAAGCTATCCATTTTCTCACTAAGACTTTCAAGAATCTTATCATTAGCCGTTATTTTCTTGTTTATACAATCATTGATTTTAAATTGGCCTAAGACAAGATCTTTAAAAGAAGGTTGATTACCATAAGAATTATTAAAATTGTTGCTGTAACCATTGCCTTGGTTTCCTTGGTAGAAGGGGCGCAAGTTCCATCCTCCTTGTTGCTGGGGTCGATACCCATTGTTGTTGACGAAGCTCACTTCCTCCTTCGTCTCGGGACAGTTGTTGCCCGAGTGATCTTCTCCACCACATACTTCGCACCATGGGTCAGCTTCGATTGCTCGTGCGGTGGTAGTGGTTCGAATGGCCTCTTGTTCCTTTTTGCAACCTTTCTCAATCTTTTTCATCAAGAGGTCCATTTTTGCTAAGAGCATGTCCACCTCATAAACGGTGTGCATACCCCTTTTCTTGGGCTGGAGATGCTCCTCATTCCATCCTTAGTTGATAACCATCTTTTCGATGAGGTCTTTAGCATCCTTGACATTGTGTTGTAGGAATGCTCCTCCAGCGGCAGCATCAAGGTGACTACGAGCTAATCTAGTCAGCCCATGGTAGAAACCTTGGATTAGGAGCCATTCTTCAATTCCATGATGAGGACAAGCACGAATGTACTCCTGGAGACATTCCCATGCTTCGAGAATCGTCTCGTCAGCTTGCTGTTGGAAGCTTGAGATTTTTCCACGGAGAGCGCTGGTTTTGCCCATTGGGAAGAATTTCTTGAGAAATGCATTGGTACACTTCTCCTAGGTGGTAGCTTCATTCTTGTTGGCATAAAACCATTGCTTTGCGTTCCCAAGCAGTGAGAATGGGAACAGGCGAAGACGGATGGCGTCAGCCGAGACATTCTTGATAGTGAAGATACCTGAAACGACCTCGATTTCCACGAAGGGAAATCCACAGGCTCGAATTGTAATTCAACAGATTGCTTGGGACAATCCATGAAATTACCCATATCTCAGTTGACACCAGGATCCATACAACGATAATTAAGTCTTACATAAACATTTATTACATCGCCACACTGGCGGAATCAACATTCAGAGAAGCTTTAGAAGATGCGGAAGCGATTCATCCTTCACGGCCAACTTGAGTGTAGCACGTGTCCCTATTCCTCGTCATCATCTCCCTCGAAGTCGTACTCATTCTCGTCACCTGACAGCAAATTTATCAGTACGATTTGTACTGGCCACGGAGCCCACCTATGCAGCATTTGCTTTGTGGAAATTGGATGCAAGGCTATACAAGCAGACCTATAGGCTGAGGTTTTCCTATGCAGCTGTAATCAATGTTTAATTAGTCAAGTTTTATCACCAGTTAACACCATTATCCCTTTTCCCATCACCACACCTCACATACCCACACCTCACTCTCATTCGACAGGCCCAACTCCCTCTCGGGCCTATCTCAGCGGCACACTACCACAACGGGTACACTGCCGGAAAAATGTCATCCAGGGGGAGAAGAGAACACTCACTACACTAGTAGAAGCTTCACAGGAAAGGTCCATAGCCAACAGGTTGGCATATGTATCGATCGATCAACCGTACACTCTGCAGAGGTTTCACTACCCACAAGATTAGCCATCATAGGTGTTGCGCAAACACCTAGGCAGAATTCCGGGTGCTTGCTTGCCTAGGTCGATGCCACCCTACCACTCAGCCCTGGGATATTCCGGATCCTACACCGTTATGCTGAGACTGGGAGACACAGTACCGGGCCCATCCAGTGGTACTGTGCATCTAGGACGGAACGGGAACCCATCGACCGTCTCCGCCCACCCTTATCACCTTTCAACCTAGCAGTAGTGGCACCGTCCTACCAAGTAGTCCAGCCGTCTCCCGCCCATCAGAAGCGAGTGAGTAGAAAAGGATTCCCATGAACCTGAAACTAGTCCGTCCTAGGTTTGACCAAGCAGGCATCTCCACTTAGGGGATACTCTCCCCGTGCCATCACAGCACCTCCGTCCACGGGCTTCAAACCACCAAGGCTATCCCACCCGGAACCTCCTCAACAACTTTACCCGCCACAGGTATCTCGCTTGGGGATGCCCAGGTTGCACCCCTGGCACGACTTGCCCCATGGGCTCGTCTCACATCCCACTTGGTCGACATCAACCCTTACCACGCACCCAAGACGCACGCAGCACTCTCTCCCAGTAGTTATAATCAGTTATACACCGTCCCAATTCCACCACATAGCATATAGCAAGTAGTAAGTAGTGGAAGAGTAACAGTAAAATAAGCAGCAGCTAACCTAACAGCGGATAGCAGGGTAAAGTCTTATCAAGGCAGGGAGTTCAAATATACTACCATGCAACCAATCATAAAGCAATAGCAACAATGTCATTTGCAATGCGTAATAGGATCTAAGGATTTGGTGGGACGTGGCACCTTCGTAGTCGTCTCCTAGCTCTTGGAAGTACTCGTGGTCGTCTTCCTTAGTCAGATCCTCCTCCGGCTCTGAAATCGAACACGAAATAGTCGCGTCAGCGACTCCTATAGAGTATTTCAGAAAAATCCAATAAAATAAAGAGCCAAATGCACTCAAACATAGTCTTAGATTGTAGATCTCATTTTCCTGAGAATTTTGATATATGGTGCGCAATTTTTGGTCATCGTATGAATAAGTTATGAATTTCTGAAGATTATCCTATTTTCTGAAAATGGGAAAACTGGTCGGTTAATCAGGGGCAGCTCGGGATGTGGCGCGCGGGTCCAGTAGTGCGGCATGTGGCGCCTCAACAGAACACAGACCCGATGGTCGTCCAGGTGTTCGATGCTGGTTCCCAGAGAGTTGCCGGAGTTGGCGTAGCTCGGCGTGGCTCGGCGGTGGTCGGGGGTAGCTCGGCTGTGGTTGGGGGTATCTCGGCGGAGCTCGGCGGTGGTCGGGGGTAGCTCGGCTGTGGTTGGGGGTATCTCGGCGGAGCTCGGTGTAGCTCGGTTTAGCTCGGCGGGGCTCGGGCGAATCGGAGATTCGGGGCGCCGAGGGTGCCGCTCTCCCGAGCTCTCCCGGGGAGGCTCGGGCGAATCGGAGATTTGGTGCGCCCGAGGGTGCCGTTCTCCCGAGGTCTCCTGCGGAAGCTCGGGCGAATCGGAAATTTGGGTGCCCGAGGGTGCCGTTCTCCCGAGGTCTCCTGCGGAGGCTCGGGCGAATCGGACATTTGGGTGCCGAGGGTGCCGTTCTCCCGAGGTCTCCCGCGGAGGCTCGGGCGAATCGGAAATTTGGGCGCCGAAGGGGCTGCTCTCCCGAGCTCTCCTGGGGAGGCTCGGGCGAATCGGAAATTCGGTGCTAGCAGGGTTCCAGGGCGTCTGTTCAAGGCGGCGGTGTCTCTCCGGTGTGGCGGTCGGTGACAGGGCGGCGATGGCCATATTTCGGCAAGACAGGGCTCGGCTATCTAGCGGCGGTGCCGAGGCAGACTTGGCGAACCTCGGCGGCCTTTCTTCGCAGCGCGAGGCGTCCGGGGGTACTCGGAACGGATTTAGGCGAGGCGGAACCTGTCGGCGGCGATGTCGTCGCGACGGTGAGGTTCCGGCGGGGCTAAGGAGGTCTTCTAGGAGATGTATACGCGTCCAGGGTCCAAGGCGATGGTATACCAACTACCAATTTTGGCTACCGAGCTTTCCAAGGTGCTCGGTTGTGGCGGCGGCGTGTCGCCGACGACGGCGGAAAGCGGCATCGCGGCTACGACCAAGTATTGGTTCAATCGAATGCGGTCTTGTCAAATTGGTGAGGCCAGAGAGGCATACAACACTCTGGTGGCGAACTTAGCCATGGCATGACCTTCTTTTGGCTACGGCTCGCGGCGGCGCTCCGGTAAGGTCGCGGCGCACGCGGCCAAGGCGATTCAGGCTTCCTCTAGCGCTTAGATCCGCGTAGCTAGCTCAAGGGGGTCGTGGCGGTGCTCCACGACGTTCTAACCTGTACGGGTGCTAGTCGGATTGCTCGGAACGGGTGATTCGGCGTCGGAACGCGTCGGTGGTGAGCGCGCTCCGCCGAGAACGCGTCGTGCTGCGTTCTCGGTCTAGCAAGCTTGTAGTCCGGGGGTTTTGGCCGGTCGAATGAGTGCATGGTGCAGGTGATCTTCCCGAGCCGGTAAGGGCTCGTGCCTACGCGTCCCGAGGGTGGAACGCCATGGCAAAAGCAGGGCAAGGTACGGACATGGCGTGCGGTGGCTCACCGTGGTGTCGGTGAAGCTAGGATGGCGGTGCAGTGGCGAGTCGGAGCCGTGCAGAGCGATCGCAGTGCCGTGCCGCTCCTCGTCCGCAGCTCGGGCTTCTCCTCCGTGTCCGGCTCCGGCGTGCTCCGCGGCGGCGGCGCTCCGGCAGCTTCTCCTCCCCTGCTTCGCCCTTCTCCTACGCTCTCTCTCTCGGCTTGGTGCGGTGTGCCGGTCTGTGCTGCGGTGGCGGCGAGGGGAAATGAGGGTAGGGCTTCGGGGTGCTCCAATTTATAGGCGAGCTTGGCCAGCTCCAATGGCGAACGGTTCTGATTGCGCTCGGCCGATCGAAGGGCCGTGGCTCGAGTGGATCTAGGGCTCCGGATGGGCGCGGGTTCGCTTGGCGGCCAAGAAAGGAGGGGACAGGAGGGGGACAGCGGGGTCAGGGCTCTGCCATGCTGTCGGCTGTGGGACCGGGGTCACGCCATTCGCGCGACACCCCCGGCAGGCGCGTCGCCTTCGTGAGGAAGAAGAACAGTGGGGGGGGGCGAGAGCGGCTGACAGGCGGGGCCGGGTTGGCAGCGAGCGCGAGCGCGAGCGCGTGTGTGCCGGTCGTGCGCGTGCGCTGCCGAGCCGCGACGTGGGCCGCGCGCGGTGAGATGAGGAGAGGAAGGTCGGGCGGGCCTGGGGCTGGCTTAGCGACCCGGCTGGCCGAAACAAATGGCTGGCCTAACTCTCTTTCTCCTTTTCTATTTTCAGTTTAGTGTATATATACACATATTGCCCATTTTAATTATTGAGTAAATACAAACATAAATTGCAATAAATCCCAAATGTGATGCATAAGTTATTATTCTATGTGAATGGAATTAAAATGCAAACTACACTCCTTTATTTACCAATTTCATAATGAAACCTATATGCTTGCACAAGAAAAATGGGTTTTCACAATAAATAAATGAAAAATTTTAATTGGTTGGGATTTTTAGATTGTGTGGATTTTTAGGGTTGTTACAGTCCTCCCCCCTCATTAGGATCTCGACCTCGAGATTCAGGGATAACGTACCCTTCGAAGAGGTAAGGAAACATAATCCGCAAGTCCGATTCCTTCTCCCACGTAGCTTCCCTTTCAGTGTGATTGCTCCACTGTACCTTGCACATCGGAATGGTTTTGTTTCGCGTCTCTTTGGTATCCCGTGCTAAGATCTTGATCGGATGTTCCTTGTATTCAAGTGTATCTTGCAGGTCTAATGCATCCGTAGGAACTTGCTCCTCGGGAAGCTTCAAACACTTTCTTAATTGCGAGACATGGAACACGGGGTGTACTCCAGATAATTCCTCCGGTAGTTCCAGCTTGTAAGCAAGCTTTCCAACCCTTTTACAGATCTTGTATGGCCCAACATATCTTGGTGCCAATTTCCCTTTTACGTGGAATCTGACAGTGCCACGAAGTGGAGATACCTTGAGGTAGACATAATCCCCAACCTCGAACTCAAGCTTTCTACGTCTTCTATCTGCATAGCTCTTTTGCCTACTCTGTGCAATCCTCAAATTCTCTCTTACTTGGGCAACACCTTCTTCTGCTTCCACAATCTTAGCAGGACCGAAGAATGTCCTCTCACCTGGTTCTGACCACATTAGTGGGGTCCTACAGGGTCTCCCATACAATGCATCAAACGGTGACATCTTGAGGCTTGTTTGATAGCTGTTGTTGTATGAGAACTCGGCGTGGGGTAGACAGCTCTCCCATCCTTCCTTGTACCTCAATACGCAAGCACGTAACATGTCCTCGAGAATCTGGTTCACTCTTTCTGTTTGCCCATCCGTTTGCGGGTGGTATGCGGTGCTATAGTCGAGCTTGGTTCCGATGGACTTGTGCAAGGATTTCCAGAACTGTGATACGAACTGTGAGCCTCGGTCAGATATAATACTCTGAGGCGCCCCATGTAACTTCAAAATGTTTGATACGTATAGATCTGCTAGCTTTTCAACTCTATACTTCCTTTTGACCGGTATAAAATGTGCAACTTTGGTTAGACGGTCCACTATTACCCATATAGAATCATATCCATGCTCGGATCGGGGCAGTCCTATTATGAAGTCCATGGATATGCACTCCCACTTCCATTCTGGTATCTCAACTGGTTGTAGCAACCCTGCTGGTCTCTGATGTTCGGCCTTGATTCTATTGCATGTATCACATCGGGCTACATGCCCTGCAATGTCTGTCTTCATATTCTCCCACCAGAAGTGCTTCCTTAGATCATGGTACATCTTGGCTGACCCTGGGTGAATGCAATAATTGGAGTCATGGCCTTCTGACAGAATCTCTTCTCGTATCGCTGAATCCGTCGGTACACAGATTCTATCTTTGTACCATACAGTTCCCTGCTCATCTTCTCGGTATTCAGGGCCTCTTCCCAGCTTCATCAAACCACGGATATAGTCTATCTCAGGACAGTTCTTTTGTGCTTCACGGATTCGTGAGGTGAGATTGTACTCGACGTGAAGCTCATTTAGCATGCCATAGGAGACTACCTCGAGCTGGAATGCGTCGAACTCTCTCCTAAGCTCAGGTGGCATAGAGTTGGGGATGAGGGTATGGCAGTAGCTTTTGCGGCTAAGTGCATCAGCGACAACATTAGCCTTTCCTGGGTGATAATGGATCTCAAGATCATAGTCCTTGATGAGTTCCAGCCATCTGCGTTGCCTCATATTCAGATCTTCCTGTGTGAAGAAGTACTTCAGGCTCTTGTGGTCAGTGTAGATGTCACACTTGTTGCTTATCAGATAGTGTCTCCAAATCTTGAGTGCATGTACCACGGCTGCAAGTTCTAGGTCATGAGTCGGGTATCGCTGCTCATGCTCCTTCAACTGTCTTGGCATAAGCTATCACTCTTCCTTCTTGCATTAGTACACAGCCCAAACCTTGCCGAGAGGCATCACAATATACAACAAAATCCTTGTGAATATCGGGCAGGGCTAGTACAGGTGTAGTAGTGAGCTTCTCCTTCAAGGTCTGAAAACTCTTCTCGCATTCAGTAGTCCATATAAACTTGTTCTCTTTCTTCAGCAAGTTGGTCATGGGTCTTGCAATCTTGGAGAAATTCTCAATAAATCTGCGATAGTATCCTGCAAGTCCCAAAAAGCTTCTGATTTCTGACACATTACAGGGTTGTTCCCACTCTTTCACAGCTTCAATTTTGGCTGGGTCTACTGCGACTCCTTCTCCTGACAGAACGTGTCCAAGGAAAGCAACTTCCTCAAGCCAGAATTCGCACTTGGAGAATTTGGCGTATAGCTGGTTGCGAGACAACCTCTCCAATACGGTCCTCAGATGATGTTCATGTTCCTCTTTTGTGGCTGAATAAACCAATATATCATCAATGAATACCACCACAAACTTGTCTAGCTCATTCATGAAGACCTTGTTCATCATGTTCATGAAGTATGCCGGAGCATTAGTGAGTCCAAATGAGACTACTGTGCACTCATATTGTCCATATCTAGTGACAAATGCAGTCTTCGGGATATCTTCTTCCCTGATCTTCATCTGATGATACCCTGATCGGAGATCGATCTTTGAGAAGTACTTGGCCTTACTCAATTGATCTAACAGATCATCGATGCGGGGCAATGGGTACTTATTCTTGACTGTAACCGCATTCAGATTCCGGTAGTCAATGCACATCCTCATCGTGCCATCCTTCTTCTTGACAAACAAAACGGGAGATCCCCAGGGCGAAGCACTTGGCCTAATGAAACCCTTCTCCAGTAATTCTCCCAGCTGCTTCTTGAGTTCCTTCAACTCATCAGCCGACATTCTGTAGGGTCTTTTGGCAATCGGTGTAGTCCCTGGCATCAGCTCTATAACAAACTCCACATCTCTATCTGGTGGCATTCCTGGCAACTCCTCTGGAAATACGTCATTGAATTCACAGACTACTGGCACATCTCTAAATGTCAGCTCTGTCCTATCTGCTTTAGTCTCCAGGGCACATAGGAGGGCTTGGACTCTCTCGGTTTGGGGTACACATCGGACAGCTGTTCCCCAAGGGTGGGTTACCTGAACATATCTAGGTGAACAAGATATCACTCCCCGGTGTTTGGTTAGCCAGTCCATGCCTAAGATGACATCTAAGCTATTGGAGGGTAATAGGGTTAGGTCAGCTCGAAAGTCAAGTCCCTCGATTGTGATTATCACTCCCCTACATATGTGAATGCTTCTGAAGGTTCCTAAGGGCGAGCTAGTTAGGATGGGGTTTGCTCTCGGGGTTACAGGTATGTTATGCTTACGTGCATATGCAGATGAAATGTATGAACATGTAGCTCCCGAATCGAACAGAACTGTAGCCATGTTACCCTGAACTAGGAACGTACCGTACACAGCATCAGGTGCAGCTTCAGCTTCCTCAGCGGTCATGTGGTTCAGTCTTCCTCGGGTAGCAGATCCCCGGTTCGGTGTGCCCTGTGCAGCTGCTGGTGCACGGTTGAGGTCGGGGCACACAGCCACACGGTGTCCAGGCTTTCCGCATCCGAAGCAAGTGAAGGGCGCACTGCCTGCTGTAGCTGTCGCAGGAGCCTTCCAATTGCTTGTCCTTGGCGTGTTGGTAGCGGGGGCGGGTGTGTTCTGCACAGCTCGAGTCGGCGCAGGGTAGGTCTGAGCGGGGCGGTGATAGTTGCTGCTGTTGGTACCACCACGGCTCGTTCCCGAAGAAGGTCCTTGGCGAGTCCGAAAAGACGGAGGTGCACTCGTTCGCTGTCTCTGGGGTGGAGCAGTGCGAGCGGGTCCCTCAGAGCGGCGCTTCTTTCCCTTGTTCTGGGCCTCGAATTCCAGTCGTGCTTCCATGCGATCCTTCTCGATCTCAATACAGCGGTCAATCAGCTCACGCAGAGTGTAGCTCTTGTTCCCTGACAGAGCCAACCTGATCTTGGTCTGAAGTCCCTTCCTGTAGTAGTACATCTTTTCCTTCTCGGAACTCACGCAAGACGCAGGTGCGTAGCGGAGCAAGCAGTTGAAGCGGGTGGTGTACTCGTGGATCCGGTCAGCTCCCTGGGAGATGTTGCGAAACTCGTTCTCCTTGGCCTCCATGACTCCCTCAGGAATGTGGTGGTCACGGAAAGCCTCGGTGAACTCATCCCAGTCAATGCGGGCTGGGTCCTCGTGAGCGCTGGTGTAGTTGTCCCACCATGCCCGTGCAGCACCGGTCAGCTGGTGGCTAGCAATCCCAACACACTCCTCGTCGGAGCAAGTGGTCAGGTCCAGCTTCTTCTCCATCTCCTTAAGCCAATCATCGGCAGCGAGAGGATCGCTGTCGGTCCCGTCGAAGGTAGGTGGCCTCAGCTTCAGGAAACCCTCCAGTTTCCTTTGGAAGTCATTCTGGGGTGGCCCGTGGTGCCTGTTCATCCCAGCAGCTATGGCATTCAGCAGCTGGGTCTGCTGAGCCATCACTTCCGCCAACGTCGGTGGCGGCGGCGGTGGCGGAGGCACGTTCTCGCCTTGTGGTGGCGGATCGTTCACCGGCGGTGCATTCTCTGCCCGGCGCAGCTCTTCTTCCAGGTTAACTCCAGCACGTCTGCCAGCTGGGCGTCCACGGTTGCGACCACGCCCGTATCCTGGCGCAGGTGCGGGGGAGGGCTGGCGGTTCTCCAAGCGCGCAGAACGTCTCATCGACATCTGAAATTATTAGGTACGTGCTCAGTGCAGTAATAATCTTGTAGTTGTTTAAGTAGGAGTTAGATGTTTTCAACGATTTAAATGAATTAAAACATTTTTCATGCTATCCTACACTCAACCAAAGAAGCATAAAAATCCATAAGAAGCATAAGATCCAAATGTCACTCATCACATGGTTATTATTACATAAAGGATGTTCCTAACTACTAAGAAGATCGTGCTATGCGCAGATATCCAAATGACAGGATAACTCATGGTATCACTAGTCTAAGGGCCACGCAGGGTCCCATAAGCTACTGGTGCATAAGGTCAATAGCCATTTGATCGGGATCTCAATAGTGCCGTCGTGCTGTGGACGAAGTGGTGGTCCAAGGCTGGTCATCTGTGAATTTTTCAAGAAACGGATTAGCAGGTCCTTGTATTAGATAAGCCATTGCATAAAAAGTGAATGCAAGGTCGGTAATATAACCGAAAGAGAGTCTGATTTCCTATTCTAACGTCCATTTTCTATGGGTCTCGTCCTACAGTCAAGTATGTCTCTGATACCAACTGAAACGACCTCGATTTCCACGAAGGGAAATCCACAGGCTCGAATTGTAATTCAACAGATTGCTTGGGACAATCCATGAAATTACCCATATCTCAGTTGACACCAGGATCCATACAACGATAATTAAGTCTTACATAAACATTTATTACATCGCCACACTGGCGGAATCAACATTCAGAGAAGCTTTAGAAGATGCGGAAGCGATTCATCCTTCACGGCCAACTTGAGTGTAGCACGTGACCCTATTCCTCGTCATCATCTCCCTCGAAGTCGTACTCATTCTCGTCACCTGACAGCAAATTTATCAGTACGATTTGTACTGGCCACGGAGCCCACCTATGCAGCATTTGCTTTGTGGAAATTGGATGCAAGGCTATACAAGCAGACCTATAGGCTGAGGTTTTCCTATGCAGCTGTAATCAATGTTTAATTAGTCAAGTTTTATCACCAGTTAACACCATTATCCCTTTTCCCATCACCACACCTCACATACCCACACCTCACTCTCATTCGACAGGCCCAACTCCCTCTCGGGCCTATCTCAGCGGCACACTACCACAACGGGTACACTGCCGGAAAAATGTCATCCAGGGGGAGAAGAGAACACTCACTACACTAGTAGAAGCTTCACAGGAAAGGTCCATAGCCAACAGGTTGGCATATGTATCGATCGATCAACCGTACACTCTGCAGAGGTTTCACTACCCACAAGATTAGCCATCATAGGTGTTGCGCAAACACCTAGGCAGAATTCCGGGTGCTTGCTTGCCTAGGTCGATGCCACCCTACCACTCAGCCCTGGGATATTCCGGATCCTACACCGTTATGCTGAGACTGGGAGACACAGTACCGGGCCCATCCAGTGGTACTGTGCATCTAGGACGGAACGGGAACCCATCGACCGTCTCCGCCCACCCTTATCACCTTTCAACCTAGCAGTAGTGGCACCGTCCTACCAAGTAGTCCAGCCGTCTCCCGCCCATCAGAAGCGAGTGAGTAGAAAAGGATTCCCATGAACCTGAAACTAGTCCGTCCTAGGTTTGACCAAGCAGGCATCTCCACTTAGGGGATACTCTCCCCGTGCCATCACAGCACCTCCGTCCACGGGCTTCAAACCACCAAGGCTATCCCACCCGGAACCTCCTCAACAACTTTACCCGCCACAGGTATCTCGCTTGGGGATGCCCAGGTTGCACCCCTGGCACGACTTGCCCCATGGGCTCGTCTCACATCCCACTTGGTCGACATCAACCCTTACCACGCACCCAAGACGCACGCAGCACTCTCTCCCAGTAGTTATAATCAGTTATACACCGTCCCAATTCCACCACATAGCATATAGCAAGTAGTAAGTAGTGGAAGAGTAACAGTAAAATAAGCAGCAGCTAACCTAACAGCGGATAGCAGGGTAAAGTCTTATCAAGGCAGGGAGTTCAAATATACTACCATGCAACCAATCATAAAGCAATAGCAACAATGTCATTTGCAATGCGTAATAGGATCTAAGGATTTGGTGGGACGTGGCACCTTCGTAGTCGTCTCCTAGCTCTTGGAAGTACTCGTGGTCGTCTTCCTTAGTCAGATCCTCCTCCGGCTCTGAAATCGAACACGAAATAGTCGCGTCAGCGACTCCTATAGAGTATTTCAGAAAAATCCAATAAAATAAAGAGCCAAATGCACTCAAACATAGTCTTAGATTGTAGATCTCATTTTCCTGAGAATTTTGATATATGGTGCGCAATTTTTGGTCATCGTATGAATAAGTTATGAATTTCCGAAGATTATCCTATTTTCTGAAAATGGGAAAACTGGTCGGTTAATCAGGGGCAGCTCGGGATGTGGCGCGCGGGTCCAGTAGTGCGGCATGTGGCGCCTCAACAGAACACAGACCCGATGGTCGTCCAGGTGTTCGATGCTGGTTCCCAGAGAGTTGCCGGAGTTGGCGTAGCTCGGCGTGGCTCGGCGGTGGTCGGGGGTAGCTCGGCTGTGGTTGGGGGTATCTCGGCGGAGCTCGGCGGTGGTCGGGGGTAGCTCGGCTGTGGTTGGGGGTATCTCGGCGGAGCTCGGTGTAGCTCGGTTTAGCTCGGCGGGGCTCGGGCGAATCGGAGATTCGGGGCGCCGAGGGTGCCGCTCTCCCGAGCTCTCCCGGGGAGGCTCGGGCGAATCGGAGATTTGGTGCGCCCGAGGGTGCCGTTCTCCCGAGGTCTCCTGCGGAGGCTCGGGCGAATCGGAAATTTGGGTGCCCGAGGGTGCCGTTCTCCCGAGGTCTCCTGCGGAGGCTCGGGCGAATCGGACATTTGGGTGCCGAGGGTGCCGTTCTCCCGAGGTCTCCCGCGGAGGCTCGGGCGAATCGGAAATTTGGGCGCCGAAGGGGCTGCTCTCCCGAGCTCTCCTGGGGAGGCTCGGGCGAATCGGAAATTCGGTGCTAGCAGGGTTCCAGGGCGTCTGTTCAAGGCGGCGGTGTCTCTCCGGTGTGGCGGTCGGTGACAGGGCGGCGATGGCCATATTTCGGCAAGACAGGGCTCGGCTATCTAGCGGCGGTGCCGAGGCAGACTTGGCGAACCTCGGCGGCCTTTCTTCGCAGCGCGAGGCGTCCGGGGGTACTCGGAACGGATTTAGGCGAGGCGGAACCTGTCGGCGGCGATGTCGTCGCGACGGTGAGGTTCCGGCGGGGCTAAGGAGGTCTTCTAGGAGATGTATACGCGTCCAGGGTCCAAGGCGATGGTATACCAACTACCAATTTTGGCTACCGAGCTTTCCAAGGTGCTCGGTTGTGGCGGCGGCGTGTCGCCGACGACGGCGGAAAGCGGCATCGCGGCTACGACCAAGTATTGGTTCAATCGAATGCGGTCTTGTCAAATTGGTGAGGCCAGAGAGGCATACAACACTCTGGTGGCGAACTTAGCCATGGCATGACCTTCTTTTGGCTACGGCTCGCGGCGGCGCTCCGGTAAGGTCGCGGCGCACGCGGCCAAGGCGATTCAGGCTTCCTCTAGCGCTTAGATCCGCGTAGCTAGCTCAAGGGGGTCGTGGCGGTGCTCCACGACGTTCTAACCTGTACGGGTGCTAGTCGGATTGCTCGGAACGGGTGATTCGGCGTCGGAACGCGTCGGTGGTGAGCGCGCTCCGCCGAGAACGCGTCGTGCTGCGTTCTCGGTCTAGCAAGCTTGTAGTCCGGGGGTTTTGGCCGGTCGAATGAGTGCATGGTGCAGGTGATCTTCCCGAGCCGGTAAGGGCTCGTGCCTACGCGTCCCGAGGGTGGAACGCCATGGCAAAAGCAGGGCAAGGTACGGACATGGCGTGCGGTGGCTCACCGTGGTGTCGGTGAAGCTAGGATGGCGGTGCAGTGGCGAGTCGGAGCCGTGCAGAGCGATCGCAGTGCCGTGCCGCTCCTCGTCCGCAGCTCGGGCTTCTCCTCCGTGTCCGGCTCCGGCGTGCTCCGCGGCGGCGGCGCTCCGGCAGCTTCTCCTCCCCTGCTCCACCCTTCTCCTACGCTCTCTCTCTCGGCTTGGTGCGGTGTGCCGGTCTGTGCTGCGGTGGCGGCGAGGGGAAATGAGGGTAGGGCTTCGGGGTGCTCCAATTTATAGGCGAGCTTGGCCAGCTCCAATGGCGAACGGTTCTGATTGCGCTCGGCCGATCGAAGGGCCGTGGCTCGAGTGGATCTAGGGCTCCGGATGGGCGCGGGTTCGCTTGGCGGCCAAGAAAGGAGGGGACAGGAGGGGGACAGCGGGGTCAGGGCTCTGCCATGCTGTCGGCTGTGGGACCGGGGTCACGCCATTCGCGCGACACCCCCGGCAGGCGCGTCGCCTTCGTGAGGAAGAAGAACAGTGGGGGGGGGGCGAGAGCGGCTGACAGGCGGGGCCGGGTTGGCAGCGAGCGCGAGCGCGAGCGCGTGTGTGCCGGTCGTGCGCGTGCGCTGCCGAGCCGCGACGTGGGCCGCGCGCGGTGAGATGAGGAGAGGAAGGTCGGGCGGGCCTGGGGCTGGCTTAGCGACCCGGCTGGCCGAAACAAATGGCTGGCCTAACTCTCTTTCTCCTTTTCTATTTTCAGTTTAGTGTATATATACACATATTGCCCATTTTAATTATTGAGTAAATACAAACATAAATTGCAATAAATCCCAAATGTGATGCATAAGTTATTATTCTATGTGAATGGAATTAAAATGCAAACTACACTCCTTTATTTACCAATTTCATAATGAAACCTATATGCTTGCACAAGAAAAATGGGTTTTCACAATAAATAAATGAAAAATTTTAATTGGTTGGGATTTTTAGATTGTGTGGATTTTTAGGGTTGTTACAATACCACACACCTCCAGGAAGTGCTGGATATGGGCACTGGCATCTTCATGTGGCTTCCCATAGAATGGATTGGCTTGCACCATGTTGATAAGCGCTGGCTTGAGCTCAAAAGTAGCATCCCCCAAGTTGAGCTACAGACCGGTGGCAATGTTGTCAGCCGACGGTGCAGAGAACTCAGAGATGGTCTTTTGGGCCATAGCTTCCTCGGTTGATAGTGCAGAGCCTCTTTCCTCGAACGGATTCAGGTTTGAGATGAACCTTTGAGGTGGAACTTGACGGCGTCTAGTTCTCCTCAACAATTGCTCAGGATCTTCAATGAAATTTGACGGCAATTGGAAACTGTTCATGCACTGTCTAGCTTCACGATAGCGAGAAACACAGACAGGGGTAAGCCCCTAACACTAATCGATAACTAAACTGATAGTAGACTCGAGATTCAATTTTTATTAATATTCCTAGACTGATGCTTTCCCTGGCAACGGCGTCAGAAATGCTTGTTGACACTTCTTAGCGCAACCACCAGAGACAGGGTGTTAGGCTATCTCTGATAGCGGCGCCAGAAGTGCATGTGGTATTTCTTATGTCTATTGGATAATTCCGCAAGCACACAGAATATACCGCCGTAGCACTTCATCCGGGAGTATTCTAAGCTATCGTTATTTATTTTTATCCCAAGGGAAAGCGGTTGCTAGGAATAATTAATAAAAAGAGAGATCCTTAAGTCTATAACAACTTAGTATCAACTACTGATAAGGGGTAGATCGATATATAGAGGAAAGGGTAAGGACACGAAGACACGACAAGGTTTTTGGATAACTAAGGATAACTAGTATAATATAGCTAGGTGGGAGGACAACGAGTGAGTATAAGACTCCTATGACACTTACTGTACTCTTGTGAACTATCTTATCAAATAGATGAATTATACTAAAATAGCTACCTTACTTCCGGTGTGTAGGGGATAGGCGAGACAGTAGGGGATATAACATCTACCCGAAGCGGCTATTCTCTTATGGGAGCCTACCTTTTAAGAACTTGCTTAAAACACGTGGAGGGATACTAAGACTAGACAGAGCTGTCACCACCTGCTAGCACCCACAAACAGTTCGTGCGACAAGCGGCATTCAAAGGCAAGATCTAGCCTAAGCACCACGCTTACACTAAGCCTTATTACTCTAGTTGCGTACCAACAACTAAAGCACCCTATGACAGGCGATGAACTACACACGTGAGCTGGTTACAGGATCACTATCCAATATAACTCAACTATAAGTTAAGAGAAAACACAACAATACTATAAAGAATAGTAATGCACTAAGTAGAGACTTAGTAAAGTAAATTAAAGATAATATATTGATAAAGGTAAAGTCTTACAGAAGGAAAGGTACAAGAGCTATACCAGACTCTCCAGCAGTCGACTCCGAAGACTCCGAGCGTAGCTCGACTCGACTCTAACTCCCACACTAGACTAATACTACTACTAAAGAGTGGAACTCTTATGACTTATGACTCTTGGGTGTCTTGTGTGTCTTGGAGAGGAGTGGACAGCCTCTATTTATAGGGAGAGTGAGGGTGTGCCACGTCAACGATCCGTCTGCTCCATGCCTCTCTCGCCTTGGATGAACCGCCTCAAGATGGACGGCAGAGGTAATTCCATCACATGGGAAACATGCTGGAAGGCGGTGGAGGGCAACCGACCTGGCTGGGCACCAGAGGGGGTTCGACCGACCCCCCCATGATAGGTGGGCCCAGCCAGGGTCTTCTAGAAGGAGTCCACACCTGTCAGGGAAGGTGTAGGTGGCCTGCGCCCACAAATAGTGGTTCGGCCAACCCACACCTGGTGGGTTGGGCCCACCACCGAGGTCCCCATCTATCACAGACTGTCCCCTTGTGTTGGTTCCACTTCGTTTGCATGTTGTCACGTTGAATCCTTGTGCTTTGTTTCTCAACCGTTGAATGAAAACACATGTTGATCTGAGGGCTGAAATGAGCTGAGTGGAAGGTCACACGGATCCTGCCACATCACCAGAGCCAGGTGGGCCCCATGGGCAGTTCGGCCGACCCATGGGTAGGCCCACCCTTGGCTCTCCTCTCTTCCAAGTGATGTTTTGCACCATGTCTTGATGTGTGATGACTTGGTTCCCAAATACATGGTTCGGCCGAACCACATTATTGGGCTCCAAGTGTTCATTTCTGCTCTGTTTCATCTTCGCTGCGTTCACAAGCTTAAGAGCACATGTGGAACTAGTTATTGATAAAATATGCTCATGATATGTTTATTCTCCTTTGAATCCGAGGCCTGTTGACGGTGTTTGAATGTGGAATTTATGGTATATCCACCGTCAACATTGAGCCAGAAAGTCAGCTGGACTCGGCTCGTTAAAAGCTCGAGCTGCCTCGTTAGGCTCGCGAGCCAGATACAAAAAACACAAAAATAATATTTACATTTATCCAAAGCTTGAGAAGAGTAATAATACAAAACTAATACATCTAACCGTGTTAAATCGAACAAAAATTAATTTATGTTAACATGTATACATTCAAGTATAATAATATATTATAGTATTAAACCATATATTCATGATATATACTTTATATCATATATATAATGTTGTATACAAGTATCCATACATCTATTAAAAATAAAATAGTGAAAGTCATAATAATCCCAAGTTCACAGGGTCTAGATCAGTCATCAACCAATCGTAAAGTATAATACATGACGTAGTACAATACTAATATATAAGTTTGGTCGAGGCAAACAAGCGAAATGATTTCATTTGTTGCTCATATGTTCTATGTAAGAACAAAATTATGCTTCCACAACGACCCTTCATGAATACTTATTTTGGTCTGCTTTCATGCCCAGGTATATTTGTTGGACCAACTATAGATAAACTGAAGTTGTAATAGAAGAAAATGAAAATAATGACAATGTTCATGGGCTCATGAAATACGGTGCCTTTGGTGATACTACGAAGGGGGAAGCTAAAGAAGCAAGTAGTGGCCGACATGAGTCTGCTGATGATCTTGGTCAAGCCATTCTTGATGCACAGAGGGGCTGCGAAAGTAAAAAAAAAAAAGGAGACAAACAAGTTTGAGCAGATGCTAGAGGATCACAAGGAACTGTTGTACCCAAATTACGAAGAGGGGCAGAAAAAGCTAGGTACCTCATTGGAATTGCTGCAATGGAAGGCATAGGATTGTTTATCTGACAAGGGATTAGGGGGTTACTGAAAATCATAAAGAAGATGCTTTCAAAGGATGATGAATTTCCCTCCACTGCATACGAAGCAAAGCAGGTTTTAACAACATTGATGTGTACCTGAGGCTATTAGTCGAAGAACTTTTGCTTTTGTGGAGAAAAGAAGTATACATGTGTGGGATGAGCACAAATAGGAATACTTTGATCTACAAGCTTTGTTGTTCATGACAATTAATTATTGGCCTGCTCTTTGTAATATCTTAGGATAGTCAAATAAGAAATATAAAGCATGCACACACTGTTTAGATGATACAAAAGTATATATTTGAAAAAATATTGAAAGGTTGTGTACATTGGCCATCGTCAATTCCTCCCCCCCAACCACCACTTAAGAAGGAAAGGACAACATTTTAAAGGTAAGACAGATCACCGGATTAAGCCTACAAACCGTAGTGGTGAGGATGTATTTGATATGGCGAAGGATGTACAAGTAGTATTTGATAAGGGACCTGTCAGTCAACATGTTCCGAATTATGCCAATGGACACGCACTCGTATGGATGGAGATGTACTATATTTTGGGAGCTACCCAATTGGCAAGTGCTATAGGTCTGCAACGCAATCAGTATGATGCATGCGACGAAGAATCTTTGTGTGAACCTGTTAGGATTCATGGGTGTATATGGGAAGACTAAAGATACACTGTAAGCATGACATGATCTGCAGCATATTAAACAACGAGAAATCCTGCATACAGAGAAGGCAGGTAATGGACATCATTACTTAGGTCCTACCAGTTACAATCTTAGCAAAAAAAAAAAAAGAAAAGGAAATAATGTTTGAATTCCTAAGCAGTATCAAGATCCCGTTTGGCTTCTCCTCGAATGTAAAGGGGATAACGAAAGTGGCAGAGAAGAGATTCCTAAACCTAAAGTCTCATGACTGAGACGTGCTTATGACATGACTGCTTCCAGTTGCATTGAGGGGGATTCTACCTGAAAATGTACTGAATCCCAGTGTGGTTAAGACTTCCAACAAGTCTTCCAAGTGCAGTTTGACTCTATAGGCTACCAATGCCTACTGAAAGTCTTAACCGCACTAGGATGCAGTACTAAATGGCGCGATTGGATATCTTCAATATTGGGATCGTCATCCTTAAAAATTCTTATAAATGGCAGACCGAGCCAAAGCATCAAACATGCCAAGGGCTTAAGGCAGGGAGACCCTCTATCGCAGGTACTCTTTATAATTTGCGATCATCCTGTTACAAAGGATAAATGAGAAAGCGGGGAAGCATGGATTATTGCAACCGGTTCTTCCAAGACAAGCTAAATTGAGGTGCTCCCTTTATGCGGATGATGTGGCCCTTTTCGCAAACCCATCATCTTCATAATTGGGTAGGTTGCTAAAAATTCTTCAATATTTTGGGGAATGCTCTAGTCTCAAAGGCAACATGGCCAAGACTTAAATCTTCTCGATATGAATGCAAATTAACCTAGTACACAACATCTTACAAAATTTCCTCGATAATTTTTTCAATCTTCCTGGGAAATTCCTGGGGCTGCCCCTACACACAAGAAAATGGAGGAGATTAGATGTGCAACTGTTGATAGACAAGATCGGAACTAGACTGCTTGGATGGAAAGGAAAAATTCCTTTCATCCTCAGGTAGGGCAACATTGGTAAAGACTGTACTTTCCAGCTTACCGATATACCATCTCACAATTTTCCATGCGCAAAAATGGCGTATACAGAAAATTGGCGGTATAGATGGTTTTTTATAGAACTGTCTCTCATAAAAGAGATCCCTCTAAAGTCATTTGTAGTAGTGTTAGGAATGAACTATGTTTTGAAAGCGGTGGAGTACACGATTGGTCTAGTCAAGAACATTGTGGATGACATCCGATGCAACTCGTGAGCTTTGCCACATGCCACTGAGAAAACCTTCAACCATCTCATCTTCGAATGGTGAAGTCATGCACCTCTCTACTACAATAGTTCCATTCTCTGCTAGCATTTGTGGAAGCATTGCAATGAAGATGTGGTGTTTAACTCAAATGAATCATCCCTGTAGTGTGTCCACAAATGGGTTCCACATGGGGATGTAAGTTCTAATTACTTTGGTTCATCGGACAAATCCAAAAGGTTGCTCTAAGGGGTCGTTTGGATCCTTTTATTTGGAGGAATTAAAATCTAGCTAACAACTTAGTCTATTTCACTTGGAATGTAACATTCTATCACTTTCCAAAGTTCACATATTAGCCTACCTCAAATTCATAGGGTGAGAGGTGCAATTTGATTCTACAGATCACCATGCTATATTTCTACTTTGTAATTTATAGCACGCTCTTCAACTCACTCCCATACGATAAAAATACAACACATAAGTATCTCTCTCGTATAGACAACAATAACATACAAATATAATTTATATACAGCCATACTAAATTATTTAATATGTGTGTAAATTATGAATCTTAAAATAAATTCAATTCCAAAGATCCAAACGGGGCTTAAATGTCTAATGGACTAGAATGACATTTTTGTAATTTGAGTGAAGGGATAAATGAATTAGAACGATATTTAACCGTAATTGGCTAGCTGACCAAAAGAACACTATTGGATACGCACTTGCATCCTTACTCGCAAAGAAGATGCGTGACTATGGAGGTATATATCGATCACTCAGCATCACCGCCGGTCACTAAAGCTTGGAGGGGCTTATTTTCCTTATTTTGAACATGATGTGTTACCCTCGATCTTCTAAGCTTTAATGACTGTAAACTTACGTTGTACGTAGCGTGGGCTTAGGATCAGAGAGGCTCCATTCATCCGGCACCGGGGGCTCGATCGAGCCCCAGGTAACCCGGTGCTGAATCCTCCCCTATGCATCACTAGTTAATGTTTTTGGTACTAATTAATGTTTTTGGCTTCCCATGGTAATCAGGTGGGGGATTCTCTCCATAATTTATATCTAAGTGCATAACAGACTATGAATGTAAGAAAATAATCCAAACTGTCTTATAATTTGTAGTTTAAAACAGACGGAATACATTGAAGCAGTACGCACATAAGAAAACAGTGTACAAAAACGAGCCCGTCGTCCTTGAATATATGAATGAATTGTATCCTCTCGCCATCCTAAATTGTAAGTCATTCTAAAAATCTTGAAGAGTTAAAGTATCTTAACTTTGACTAAGTTTATATAATAAGATAATAATATTTCTAACATCAACTACTCATAAGTAGGATTAGATTTTTCATCAAATATATTTTTATAATATACTTATTTGATGTCATAAATCTTTATATTTCTCTCAATATTTTTAATAGATTATTAAAGGATGCAGAGAGTATATAATATATGCTAGCGATCGTGCGTAGCTAGCTAGGTAGCTAGGTCCAAGGTCCTGCTAGCTACCTGATAAAACTAGCTAGCCACTCCAACAGTATCTTTGCCAACGCATCTTGTGTACGTATACGCGCGCGTGGCCCTCGCCGCCGGCGTCGTCGTGTACTATATATACCCGTCGAAAGTAGAAACGTCCCCGGGTTCTTTTCGAGCCAGGTTTCCATGTTCTGCGCATATGACAACGTAAACGTCGTGGTTGTGGAATAGGGCTCTGCAGGCTGCAGCACGCACGTACAGGCACCGCAGTAGCACGATACAATATAGTATACTGTACAACACTAGTAGACACATAATAATACGACGATCGGGATGGACGAGAGGCCGGATCACGTGCATGCATGTAGACGATGTAGAGCCCCGGCCCGGCCCCCTCGCTACTCCCCCTGTTTACAGTCTAGGATTCTCGGCGCGGCAAACTAGCTCCCAAAGCTCACGTGACGGCGACGGATCGTCGGCCCGAGCGAGGTCTCGCCCTAGCAGCTCGTTCGCCTCGTCGCGGAAAGCAAGTACACTCACATGCCATTGGTATGAACGTATGCATGCTGCTGCTACTGGGCCAAAACGCATGCATGCATGCATGGTGTCAAGTTCAAGTTTGTAAATGTCGTGTACACTGGGAGTACTCCTACGCGCGTGACCACTGCCATCCATCCATCAGTACTACGTGTACTACGTGTGATAGCTAGATGTGATATATGATAGCTAGCCTGCACTATAGAGGGGTATTTAGATGTGTAAAGTTTTAGGATTTTGACACTGTAGCAGCGAGAAATCTTTTCTAATAAGTGTCCAATCATGGCCCAAGTAGACTTAAAAGATTCATCACGCAATTTACAGGCAAACTGTGTAAGCATGCAAAAATTTCGTCTACATTTAGTACTCCATGTACATGTACCGTAAAATTAATATGATGGAAGTTTTGGGATTTTAGAGGGGATCTAAACACCCCCATACTATATAATTGCGTGCTGCTTGTTGCTAGCTGCTGCATGCATGCGTGCCTACGTGTACGTAGTGTGTAGTAGAAATAATTACTATATTCCCAGCTGCATGCCTCTCGTGCACGTACCTTTCGTATATGTCTTCTATATATTCCCGAATGGTTGGAGCGCCGCTAGGTGGGTCGTCGTATATATGCGTGCATGCACCTGCACTGCACCGGCGGGCCGGGAAATATCTCGTGGATATGCATGCATATGCATATGGCTGGCTAGCTAGCTGGTGGTATATACGACTGACGAGATATATGCATGGCAGCTTGCATGCGCTCGGGGACAAGCGCAAGCAGCAGGCGGCTATAGGCGCCCATCGAGCACAGGGTTAGTTTGGCCGGGAGCCTGCCACTGCTGTGCGTTGCTCGCGTCGCGCGCGTAGGGTATGAATGATGACATGGACTGCCACAGTCTGCTGTACGCCTGTGCATGCCTAGAGATCGATATAGCTTCGTCTGGTTTCCATATTAGTATGACGTATAAATAAATCCGTCTCCAATATAAGCTATTTTAGCTTTTCTACTATAGACAGATAATAATTTTTAATCCATATGTATCTGGACGCATGCCTAATATATATCTAGATACAAAATAAAACTGTGCGCCTAGAAATAACAAAATGACTTATCATTTAAAATTACTCATCAATCATCATGCATGCATATGATCCCCCATCGGGGGAGAAAAAAAGGCCCCCCATGTGGAATGAATTAAGAAGCAGCTTGGCAAAGCCCACTGTCTAGGTAGGCCCAATTATGCATTGTCTACTTCTGATCTGGGCTGGATTCTGTACCCAACACAAACTTTCATACCGTCATGATTTTTTTTTTTGGTATTTCACCCACGTTGTGACGTTGATGCATGCAAATAAAATACTAGATCAAAATCAGAAATGTAAGTCCATCTACATTTATTCTAAGTCAATCCTGTTTGATTTTACCAGTAATTCATATAATAGTATGTTATATTAAGTGAAAACATAAAGTCAATCTTGTACATGTTACCAATCTATATACAATTTAGGTCCGAAAAGTTCAAATTAGATAAGTTTCATATAGGATAACCTAGGAAGATTGACTTATATTTCAGATGGCAGGAAGATCGTGATAGAGATTATGAGAATTAAATCTTACTAGTACGAAGAGTCTTGACATCAAAATGAGTAAGTTCCGATATACAGAAACCTTGTTTTGGGCCATCGCTTCAGCTGGTGTGGCTCTTTTCCTAGCCCCCGCCCACACCCAATGCACCACAGCTTTGGCCTTTCAATTAGGCTGGTGCAACTCAATTCGTATGGAATAGTCATTGCCTTTGCAATATAACATTAATGGAGTGTTAGTGAGCCAAATGTTAACATGTGATAGAATTGCACTCCAAGTTTAGTTTTATGCATGGTGTCTCCATGTTCCATTTATTGTAGAGGCCATATAAAGAGCCTTTTCCATTTTTCACATCATTAGCACCTTTCTTCCTAAGCACATTCTTACTTGTATTGTTATGCAAATGTAGGAATGAGCATTTGTATCCAACGGTTATATTGTTAGATGTCATGCATGTCATCATCAGGTGGCTCATCATTTGGCGGCTACTAGGTTGGGCATGCCACATGCTTCTTGGGGGCGGGATCCCTGGTAGCATAATTCGATAGGCTGACAACAATCGTCGATGATGACAACTAGCGCGATAGCGACTACTTTATGTAGTAGTGGTAACCGCTTGATGGAAGCGCCTCACCGCGGTCGAGGTTACGGGAGGATGGCCGATTTTACAGTGGCCATTTCGTTTGGTTGTGGTGGCCTCTAAATTTGGTGGGACTAGGAGGGTACAATACCATTATTGATTATGGACTACTACTAACTTTGGAATGCGATAGAAGGTTCGTATGTGGCATCGTTTGCAAGCGGATGATACTGTTGCAACTGGGCAAGCTTTTGTTGGTTAACTCATTCCATATGAACCAACACTACAGTGACTAGCCATGCATGCATGCTTGTGTTCGGCTCACAACCCATCTGGCAGCCAATGGACAACGTCATATTGTGGATGGCGGCTTGCAGAGAGATATTAGTCCCATTGTCTTGAAGCTTGATGGTGGAGAACCTTTTAATAGCGCTAGAAAAGGGTGTGGTCTTTCCACGGTGGCTGATGCTAAGCAAGATGTAGGTAGCCTTTGTATGTCGGAGCAGTGGCGATAGGTAACATGTGCTTGTGACCTTGGGGCACTCACAGTGTAGACTCTATTCATAGAGTCTATACCTTGGAGACTTCCATCACGAAGAAAACTATAGCTTCCCAATGCAGATTTTGTAAAGTAGTTTCTATAGATAAAGAAATTTATTACTTCACATAAAAAAACCTGATCAATTGTGGACATTTTACCATGTGATCCACTCTACACCTCTCAACAATAGCAAAAAAAATAGCTCAAGGGCCTGCACACAGAAATTGGTTCGCCTCACACAAACCCAACAATTCGCTGCCTGCCGTAACCACCACCACCACCGTCACCGTCGGAGTCAGAGAGAGCCTCACCACTATTGGATTCTTCTAAATCCGATTCAATGAAGACACTTTGCACAGGCTCGGTTCTTGCAAAGTAAAGTAAATGGAATCGAGGCGCAAGCGCCGTGAGGCTCGAAGGCAACCAGTGTAACAGAACCGCCTAAATCACATGGCTCACAGGCACCTGTCATTGTCACTAATGACCTCTGACAGCCGGGTCCATGTCCCAAATGATCTAGAAGGTCCTGCCGGGCTACATTAGCGCCTGTTTTCCTCCGACAGGATCCCATTGCGAAGCCATTACAGAATTACAACATTTCATAACAAATTATATCAGAGTAAAACTGCGAAAAGATTATAAAGTACTTAGATTACAAACCATTTGTCCAAATAAAATTAAGGTTCAGTTATTACAGACCATAAATAAAAGTAGATAGCAGTGGATCGACGATACAACATATAACCAGAACCCTGCCCAAGGGTGCGACCTTACTCCTCTTCACTTCCCTCCTGGACAACTGTCACACAGCAGGGGGCCAGGCAGACCTCCAACTGCTGTATCCCTGCAACATGGGGTTAACAAACCCTGAGTACTGAGGTACTCCGCAATACTTACCCGACTAAAAAAAAGAGTGAGACTCAGGAATGCAGGCTGAGGGGAGTCAAGGTAAGGCTTGAGCAAGAGTCAAAGGGTTTTGCAGCAAAGCATTACTATCCTATTTCAATATTTTATCTCAAATCTTAATTTTAGTCATAATTCATATGTCGGGTACCAAAGTTTGGGGTACCGAACTTCAATGAAAAACGATCATTCCCAACGCGGCCTGGCCCAAGTACCGCCCGAAGCCCACGAAGGCCGCGTCTACGGAAGCCCACGACGTCATTGCACCAATAACAGCCAACCCTCGGGAGAGCGGCACCCTCAGCGCCAATTCTCCGATTCGCCCGAGCCTCCCCGGGAGAGCTCGGGAGAGCGGCACCCTCGGCGCCCAAATCTCCGATTCGCCCGAGCCTCCCCAGGAGAGCTCGGGAGAGCGGTGCCCTCAGCGCCCGTTCTCCGATTCGCCCGAGCTTCCCATCCCCCTCGAGCGTAATCTCACAAAGGCATCCAAGGCACCGGTGATGTCAGCAGAGCAATCTTGGACCATAAGAGACATCTCTGACCACTTTACAAGCACTGTCCCGTCAGGCGAGATTCTCGACGCGACTGTGCTTCGCACGCCCCTGACGGCCATACCACCTGTCAGGATTTCCCGAGCAGCGGATTTGATAGGCCCACTACGGCCGTCCTCTCCTCGGTATGGTCTACGGTGCCCCGCCCCGTTTTCCGCCGGAGTCTACCAACTACGACTACGACAGTCCGAGCGCCTGACGATGGGCTACGTAAGAACGGAAAAAGCGCCTACTGCACTGTCCACTCGAAAGGACGAGCACGCCTTCCATCCGGGCCCACCTAACCCTCGGAAAGTACTGTCTAAAGGTCAGAAATACGCCCGAGGGGAGATATCACCCTGCTCCATCCCATCACGCCTCCTAGGAGTCCTGAGTCCTCGGGAGACAATGCCCCGAGATGACTCGCCCTCTTGTCACATCGTGCGGAAGGACAGCCATCAGGTGTGACCCTACGGCATGCCGTAATCCGATGACTGTTGCTGCCTCGGAACTCACCAAGATCGTGCGAACCACTACGGCATTACCTCGGAGACGCGGAGAAAAGACCGTAGCTGACGATAGTCAAACGAGGAACAACGACTCCTCACTGTAACATACGTAGCATTGTAAGCGCTGCCCTTGCCTCTCCCTTGCGACTATAAAAGGGAGAGCAGAGGTCAGCTTTAGGGAGACCCCGAAAGTCCTAAGCTCTCACTCACACATACATACCAACAGCAAACGAGTTGCATACACTTAGACACTCACAAGAGACCTGGGAGCACTTCCCTCTCTCGCCTAGCTTGTAACCCCCTACTACAAGCACCCGTGCAGGGCAACACGATTCACCTCTCCACTGGACGTAGGGCTTGCTTGGCCCGAACTAGTATAATCCCTGTGTTCCCCTTTGCACACCATCCGTAACCTCAACCGCAAAACACATATTTACTAGCCGGTGTTAGCCCCGCTAAAACTAGCACCGACAGTTGGCGCGCCAGGTAGGGGCCTTTTGCGTGTTGATCCAGGTCGCAGATGGCTAACGTTTCCATGACGCTTCCCTCTAGCGCGGTGCTCGAGTTCGTGGCCACCGGTCACGGGCTCAAGATGAACCCACGCCCAACCGAGCTCCGCACCATCACCGTCCTGACCCCGGCCCATCAGGCGGTCGGGGAAAGGGCCACGACGACGCTTCCTCCCGTCCCAGAGGACGAGGGGAATGCCGCACGCCGTGCTTCCCGACGGACTAGGAGGAGGAGGCGCAACCGTGCCAACCAACCCCTGGTCACGGAAGGCACGGCCAACCAGGTGTCCCCGGCGGGGGACGCCAACACTGCGCCGGTCGCCACCACGGCGCCTCCGGCGCCGACTGCTACACGACCGCCAACCGCCCGGAGGACGGGCGGAGGCGAAGTCGCGACGTCGACGGGTCTTTCTCTCCGCCCTCATGGCGGAAGGGATACGGCGCCGTCATCTCTCTTCGGGCTCCAGAACGCCATCGATGCCCACGTCCGCGCGGTTCGTGCATTGCTGCACGATCTGGTGAAGACACCTGTCCACCTCCTCGAGCGTCTAGACGACCTCGTGGGCGGCCATGTGGCCTCCCCACCATCCTCTCTCGGGAGCAATCCTAGGGTATATGGCGGGGAGGAGACCGACTCCACTGACAGTCTCACTCCCCGAGAATTCTCGGAGGAGTGGGATCATCGCGGTTGGACCTCGCCATCGCGGCAGGGCCTAAGCGACGACGACGACGAGTTCTGGGCGAACGTGGACTTCACCGTCCACCCCGGAGGCTCGTGGGAGGACGCTTCGAGCGTCACCACCGACTCCGACCAGTCCTACACCGACCCCGCTCGGGAGTGCTGCCACTTGGTGCACCCCGAGGAAGGACGGGTGGAGGATGTCCATTCGGGGGACGACAACGACGAACCCTCCCCGCTCCAGCCATAGCCTCAGCAACGCACCCCTCCGCCGGCCACTCCGCGGCCTGCACGATCAGCCCCACCGCAAGACGCGGGGGCTAGGCCGTCTCGCCCCGCGCACCAGTCCCCGGAGCTAGAGCAGCTCAAGGAACTGGAAGCACGGATGGAGGAGGACCGCCTACGTCTCACTCAGCTGCGAACCGCGCTCGAGCGCGACGAGCGGCAAGGCACCGGCGGAGCAGCGTGTCGCCGGGCCCGAGACGTCCAGGCTCGCATCCTCGCCGACGAGGGAGCCGGGACGCCGAGAGCCCTGCCTCGGGCGAGCCGCAAGCTCACAGAGATGGCAATGCTGCTCTGGAGCATGCCTAAGCCCTCCACCGAGGATGCACGACAGCTCCGGAACCAGCTCAAAGACCTCCTGGAGGATGCAGCCGTCCTCCAGGCGGAAAGCTCGGCGTCACGCCACCGCGGCGCTGAAAGCCACCCACGTGGCGCCACGGCACGCCACGATCGTGAGGCCTCGGTGCATCCCGAGGCCCCAAGGGCCCCATCAGTCCACCAACGGCTGGGCAAGGACGTCGACGTCCGAGCCATCCATCAAGCCCGCGATCAGCGAAAGACCGATGGAGCCGCACGAGGCTACCATGTCCATCGGGGCGGGCGCTACGACTCGGACGAGGACCGTGAGCCCTCGCCCGAGCCCTCGGGTCCTCACGTCTTCAGCAAGGCCATCCGAAGGGCCAGGTTCCCGCCCCTGGTTCCGACAACCGGCCAACATAGCCAAGTACTCGGGGGAAACTAACCCCGAACTCTGGCGAGCGGATTATCGTCTCCCGTGCCAACTTGGTGGCGCGCAGGATGATCTCATCATCATCCGCAACCTACCCTTGTTCCTCGCCGACTCTGCGAGAGCCTGGCTGGAACATCTCCCCCCGCGTCTGATCTTCGACTGGAGTGATCTGGTCAAGGTCTTCGTTGGGAACTTACAGGGCACGTACGTGCGCCCTGGCAATTCCTGGGACCTCAGGAGCTGCAAGCAGAAGCCGGACGAGTCCCTTAGGGACTACATCCGGTGGTTCTTGAAGCAGTATAACGAGCTGCCCCAGGTCACCGACTCCGACGTCGTCGGAGCGTTTGCTGCAGGAACTTCGTGCAAAGAGCTTGTTCATGAGCTCGGGCGCCAGACACCCACCAGTGTCTCCGAGCTCATGAAGATAGCAACCAGCTTTGCCTTAGGGGACGAGGCGGTAGGAGCCCTCTTCTCTGACCCCAAGGGCAAACGGAAGGAGGAGGCCCCCGAGGGCACCTCTTCCCGAGGCCCGAAGAACAAGAAGAAGAAGGAGAAGGGAAAGGCCCCACTCCGCGACGACTCCCTCGTGGCGGCCACCGAGCCCAAGAGGGAACGACCCCCTCGAGGCCGTTTCGACGACATGCTCAACAAGCCGTGCCCTTAACACCAGGGCCCGATGCATCACACACTCGGGCAATGTGTGATGCTCAAGAAGCACTACAGCCGGCAGGCGTTTAAGGACGACGCCGGCAAGAAGCCCGCCCGCCAGGGATCAGGAGGACAAGGGCGGGAAGGACGATGAGTTCCCGCCCATCGACAAATGCCTCATGATCTTCGGCGGGCCCGGGACCGCCCCTACGCCGCGGCAGCGAAAGCGCGAGCGCAGGGAGGTCTACTCCGTCGGACCAGCGACACCACGCTTCCTCGACTGGTCCCACGACGCTATCACCTTCAGCCGGGACGACCACCCGGACTACGTCCCATCACCTGGACGCTACCCACTCGTTGTCGACCCCGTCGTCAGCAACACGAGGCTCTCCAAAGTCCTCATGGACGGAGGCAGCGGCCTCAACATTCTTTACGCTGAGACCCTCGACTTGATGGGGATCAGTCGCTCGCTCCCCCGGGCCACGACATCCCCGTTCCACGGGATAGTGCCCGGAAAGACTGTGCAACCCCTCGGGCAGATCGATCTACCCGTTTACTTCGGGACTCCTGACAACTTCAGGAAGGAGGTCCTGACATTTGAAGTGGTAGGCTTCCACGGCACCTACCACGCCATCCTCGGGAGGCCATGCTACGCCAAGTTCATGGCGGTCCCGAACTACACCTACCTCAAGCTCAAGATGCCAGGGCCAAAGGGGGTGATTACCATCGGTGCCTCCTACCAGCACGCGTACCAGTGCGACGTCGAGTGCTGCGAGTACGCCGGCACGCTGATGGAGTCAGAGGCCCTCATGACCGACCTCGAAAGGTTGGAAAAGGAGGTCCCCGACCCCAAGAAGGCCACTGGCACCTTTGAGCTCGCTGAGGGGGTGAAGGAGGTGCTCCTCGACCCGAGCTCCCCCAACGGCAGGGTGCTGAAGATCAGCACCACCCTCGACCCGAAATAGGAGGCTGTGCTCGTCGACTTCCTCCGCAAGCACGCCGACGTGTTTGCATGGAGTCCCTCGGATATGCCAGGCATCCCGAGGGAGGTCGCCGAGCACTCCTTGGACTTCCCGGCCGGGTCCAAGCCGGTGAAGCAGCGCCTGCGCCGATTCGACGAGGAGAAGCGCCAGGCCATCGGGGAGAAGGTGCAGAAGCTTTTGGCGGCCGGATTCATCAAGGTCTTCCATCCAGAATGGTTAGCAAATCCTGTTTTGGTTAAAAAGAAAAATGGAAAATGGAGAATGTGTGTCGATTACACTAGTTTAAATAAAGCTTGTCCTAAGTATCCATTTCTATTACCTCGCATTGACCAAATAGTTGATTCTACTGCTGGCTGTGAACGACTTTGCTTTCTTGATGCTTATTCCGGTTACCATAAGATCTGCCTGAAAGAGTCCGACGAATTAGCGACCTCTTTCATTACTCCTTTCGGCACATATTGTTGCGTAACCATGCCATTTGGCCTAAAAAACGCGGGCGCAACTTACTAGCGTTGCATGCTCAAAGTTTTTGGGGACCTCATCGGGCGAACCGTTGAGGCTTACGTAGACGATATAGTGATAAAATCTAGGAAGGCGAGTGATTTAGTAGCCGACCTAGAAAAGGCATTCGACTGCCTTAAAAAGAAAAACATAAAGCTAAACCCCGAGAAGTGCATTTTCGGGGTCCCACGGGGCATGCTCCTCGGGTTCATCATTTCCGAGCGTGGCATCGAAGCCAACCCGGAAAAGATATCGGCCATCACTCAAATGGGTCTGATCCGGAACCTCAAGGGTGTGCAGAAGCTCATGGGGTGTCTCGCGGCCTTGAGTCGATTCATCTCAAGGCTCGGCGAAAAGGGTCTTCCCTTGTATCGGTTGCTAAAGAAAAACGAGCACTTTACCTGGACCGCCGAGGCCCAGGAAGCCCTCAAAAGGCTTAAGGCTCTACTTTCAAAAGCACCGGTTCTTGTGCCTCCTACGAAAGAGGAGAGTCTCTTACTGTATGTCACTGCTACTAACCAGGTTGTGAGTGCTGCGATCGTCGTAGAGCGGCAAGAAGAAGGACACGCCTTACCGGTGCAGCGGCCGGTCTACTTCATCAGTGAAGTCTTGTCCGAGACCAAGACGCGCTACCCTCAGATCCAGAAGCTAGTGTACGCGATCGTCCTTGCTCGACGCAAGTTGCGGCACTACTTCGAATCCCATCCCGTGACTGTGGTGTCGTCCTTCCCCCTCGGGGAGGTGATCCAAAATCGAGAAACGACTGGGAGGATTGCTAAGTGGGCCATCGAGCTCATGGGTGACGGCATCACCTACGCGCCACGTAAAGCCATTAAGTCCCAGGTGCTTGCGGACTTCGTGGCAGAGTGGACCGAGACACAGCTACCGCCACTCCCGACCCAAGAAGAATATTGGGTCATGTACTTCGACGGGTCGATGATGAAGACTGGTGCTGGCGCAGGCATCATCTTCATCTCACCCCTCGGGGTCCGGCTCAAGTACCTACTGCGGCTGCACTTCACGGCTTCCAACAACGTGGCCGAATACGAGGCTCTGGTCAACGGTCTCCACATCGCCATCAAGCTCGGGATCCGGCGCCTCGAAGTCCGAGGTGACTCCCAGCTCGTCGTGGATCAGGTCATGAAGGAGTCGACATGCCAGAACCTCAGGATGGCCGCCTACTGCAAGCTGGTGCGGTTGCTCGAGGAGAAATTCGACGGCCTCGAGCTCAACCACGTCGCGCGTCGGTACAAAGAAGAAGCCGATGAGTTGGCGAAAATCACGTCCGAAAGGGCCACGGTCCCGACGGGCGTATTCGCCAATGACCTCCACAAGCCCTCGGTCAGTACCAAACCCTCGGAGGCTGAGGGGAAGAAGACCCCCAAGCCCCCGGGAGAACCCGGACCGTCTCCAAGCCACGCAAGCCCCTCGAGGGCTGCCGACCCTTCCAACAAAGGGGAGTCACCCGAGACCCTGGCTGAGGATGGCGACGAAGCCGAGGCAATGGAGATCGAAGCCGAGATGGACGATGACGAACCGGACTGGCACGAGCCGCTGGTCAGCTGGCTCGTCCGAGGAGTTTTGCCCTCAGACAAGACCAGAGCGCGACGGCTGGCACGCAAAGCCAAGTCTTTCGCGATGATCGGCGGCAGCCTCTACCGACGGAGTCCCTCGGGCGTACTTCAGCGCTGTATTCCTTTCAGTCAGGGCAAACGCCTGCTTGAAGAGATACACGCCGGAGCCTGCGGTCACCACGCAGCGCCGAGAACCCTAGTCGGTAACGCCTTTCGACAAGGCTTCTACTGGCCAACCGCCGTGGCCGATGCTACTGAGGTGGTACGCTCCTGCGAGGGGTGCCAGTACTACGCTCGGCAGACTCACCTGCCGGCTCAAGCCCTCCTGACGATCCCACTCACTTGGCCGTTCACCGTATGGGGACTGAACCTTGTCGGGCACCTCCAGAAGGCGCCTGGGGGCTTCACCCACTTGCTTGTCGCCATTGACAAGTTCTCGAAGTGGATCAAGGCTCGGCCCATCGCCCAAATCAGCTCGGCTCAAGCGGTGTTATTCTTCACCGACATCGTCCACCGGTTTGGTGTCCCGAACTCCATTATCACTGACAACGGCACGCAGTTCACCGGAAAGAAATTTCTGGCTTTCTGCGACGAGTACCACATACGAGTGAACTGGGCAGCCGTCGCCCACCCGAGAACGAACGGCCAGGTAGAACGTGCCAACGGCATGATTCTCCAAGGCCTTAAGCCGAGGATATTCAACCGATTGAATAAATTCGGCAAGAAGTGGCTGACGGAGCTCCCGGCAGTGATATGGAGTCTAAGGACTACGCCAAGCCGAGCCACGGGCTTCACGCCCTTCTTCATGGTGTACGGTGTAGAGGCCGTCCTCCCCACGGATCTGGAGTACGGTGCCCCGAGGGTCCGAGCCTACGATGAACAGGGCAATCAAACGTCCCGCGAAGACGCGCTGGACCAAGTCGACGAAGCCCGGGACATGGCCCTGTTGCACTCGGCCAAGTACCAGCAATCCCTACACAAGTACCATGCTCGACGCGTCCGAGGCCGAGCCTTCAGCATAGGCGATTTGGTGCTACGGCTCAGGCAGGACAACAAAGGGCGCCACAAGCTCACTCCGCCGTGGGAAGGACCGTTCATCGTCGCCAAGGTGCTACGCCCCGGCACATACAAGCTCGCGAATGAGAAGGGCGAGATCTACAACCACGCTTGGAACATCGAACAGTTACGTCGCTTCTATCCTTAAGATTCCGAGCATTGTACTATTTTGAAAATCTTGAAATCAATAAAAAACCCGACTTCTACTCTTTTTACATGATTTTAGATTTTCAATCCGAGCCTACACTCGGGAGTGAAAATGACCCCTTTATTTTACTGCGCAATAAAAGCGAGGCTCGGCCTAACCTACGGAAAGGCCGACCCTCCCTCGGGGGCTAGGACGGGGGGAACCCCCGGACTTTCCCGAGATCCAACAATTTTGGAAACGCAAAAATTTCAAAACTCGTCGAATTCGTTTCTCCCTAAAACACGCTTCCCTCCGGAAAACAGAGCCCGCCGAGTCGAGGAGATTGAGGGAAGTCCCAGAGAACAGAGCCCGCCGAGTCGAGGAGACCGCTTATGCTCCAGGGCCACAGCATCTCCCCTTGCCACTCCGCGTTCGAAGGCTAACCCGCACTCGGAAGAAAACTTATAAGATCTACGCTCGGCCAAGGGAGGAGGCTCGGGAGGAAACGCCTAAACCTTTTTTCTAAGGATTCTTTCTGCCAAAGTTCCTAGGACGTCGGCTGCGTCTATGCCGCTAAAGCTACGACACCTGAAAAGCGTCCCCCGAGGCTCGATGGCCCGAGCACAGGATCGGCAAGAAAAAACGCCTAAGGAAAAAAGCACGAAACAAAGCGAAACAAACATTCAGCAAATATTTACATAAAGATTGAGGCCACGAAGGGCCATATTGTTTGTTTCCTCTCAAGCCACTCACGAAAGGTTACTTTTTACAAGGGCACTATGGCCCGCTTCTTCTTCACAGCAGGTTCAGTGGAGGGAGCTCGACCTCGGCTTGGAAGAAGCCCGCCAGCGCTTCTCCTGGCTCCTTCATCGAATCCTCCAGCGCCAGGAGCTCGGCGTCGTCAGCTTCAAGGAAGCCCTCGCAGACAGGGGCGGCATCAAAATTCCCGTAGTGGGACTTCACGACCGCCAGTGTATTTTGGACACCCGTCAGAAGGGCTTCCTTGATCCGGCCGCTCATGCTGCCGTGGAGTGCCTCCAGTCGGCTCCGGAGCGACATCCCCGAGGGTACTCCACCGGTGCCGACGGAGTCACACAATGCCCGCGCAACCTTTTGCAGGTCCAGGTGTTCGGCCAACTCATCGTCGTAAGCTGCCTGCAGAACTATGGGAGCAAAGCACGGAGATGAGTAAAAATACAGCGAGCAACTGAGACAAGCAGAATGAAAAAAATACAACGCTGCGCTTACAGTTAGCCTCTTCCTGAGCCTTCTGTGCCTCCTTCCCGGCCAAGTCCGCCGCGCCGAGCGCCAGGCGCAACGCCTCCCGAGTCTCATCCAGGTCGGGAGCCAAGGCCTCGGCGGCCGAAATCTTCTCAGCGGTGAGCTCTCGGGCGGCGTCGCGCTCCCTCGTTATCGCGGCCAGGGCGCTCTCCAACTCATGCACTCGCGTCGCCGAGGCAGCGGCTCGGCCCTGCGCCTCCGTGACCTCCCCCTTCAGGATAGTGTTGTCGACACTTACTTCGGCAAGCTTGGAGGTCACGGTGGTGAGCTCACCCTGGGCGCGAGCAAGGGCTTTCCCCTTGAGATCGAGCTGCTTCCAAAGCCCGAGCCCACCACGAAGGAAGCGGGACTTGTCCCGGGAGGTGTGCATGAGGTCCTGGAAAGAAGGAAGAAGCGAAAACGGTAAGAACGATGCTCATATGTAGGAAAAGTTTACAAGACACGGGGATTTACCTGAAGCTGGGCCGGGAGGTCCTTCTCGAGGACGTTGGCGATCGCGCAGAGCCCCGCTGCCGAGCTAAACCCGAGCTCCTGAACGGCGTCCCACTTAGGGGCCTCGAGGTCATCCCGGAGCGAGAAGACGGGCGGCGCCTGAGGGTCCGCGCGGTCCGCCCACTCGATTCGAGAGGCGGTTAGTTCCCGACGCTAAGGCTCCCGCAAGGCCTGCGCCCAGGGGCCTTCCTCACGGGCGGGGGGAGCTCCTGCGCTGATGTCCACAGCCGATGACCCCGTGGCTGCAGGTTCCGTGGGGGCGGCATCGGCTGGCGCTCCCGAGGCGTCCCCGGAACCGACGGTCGAGGCCTCGGAAGCCCGTGCTGGCTCCGCCTCCAGGTCGATCACGGGCACGACGACGGCGGCCGCCGCCAAGATAGCCTCCCCCGAGGGAGGAGCCTCGAATGCCACGGGCGGACCCGTGGGGGGACGGACTTCCTCGCTCGCCGACCGGGCACTCCCCCGGGCCGTGTCATGGCCCTGCACCCTCAGGACCTTCAGGTGCGACACCTGGAGGTCCGCCCCCGAGCGTTTCCTGAAGCAGAGAAGGAAGAAAGGAGCGCTCATGAAAGGATCCCCACTAGATGGAATTACAGGTAAAGATACTTACCTCGTTTTCGGAATCACCCTCTTCTTCTTCGCAGTGCCCACGCTCGGCGAGACGACGGATGGAGTGGGCTACGCTGACTGCGGAGGAGTGGGCACCAACCCGGCGTCCAGGCCAGCGCCGCCTAGCGACGAGGGCTCCGCCTGGGCGCCGGGGGTCGTCCCGACGTCACCGCCCCTCGGCGGGGAAGCTTGAGCCTGGAAGGGCCCCAGCTCAAGTGCCGTCGTCTTGGCGCCGGTGGGCTCCGGCTCCGGCGGCGTCTTCCCAGCACTCCCCCGTCTTCGGTCGCCGCGCCGACCAACGACACATCGGTGGGGAGGGTCCGCCGAAACAGGGGACTCTCGGTCCCCCCGCTGGAACCTCAGGGCATCTCGGGCGCCGGTCCTGAGCCCGTCCCCAGCCCCTCCGGCCGAATCATGCTGCTGATGGCGTGCGGAGCCCTGCCTCCTGATGTCGCCCTACCAGGAGCCGCGTCCTTGGACGCGGTCTCCGGCAGGTTTGCCCGAGGGTTCGGATCACGAACCCCGGTACTTCCGCCGGCAGACGCTTACAGCGGAGCCTTTCCAGGCTCGTCAGCGCCCACCGCGGGCTGTGTGGCCGCAAGCGGCCGGTCAAATTCGATCAAATCAAAGATGGAAAAAATCATATTCTTCTTCATCATTGTCGTCGCCGTCATCATCGGTGGGGGATCCACCTCAGGCTCCCCAGCCTCCTCAGGCGGTGGCGGTGCTGGGAGGACTCCTCCACCTTCCGCGCCCTCTTCTGTTTCCGGGCGGTCACCTTATCCTTCCTCGCCTTCTCCTCCGTGGCCCGGAGGCGGTTCTGGGTTCGCTGCTCTTTGTCCTCCGGGATAGGCGGAAGGGAAGCCTTCCCGGACCTCGAGAGGCCCTACGAGGAACGAAGAAGAAAGGTTAGGAGGAAGATGGGGAAACCAGCGGCCCGATCAAACGAACGACACTTACCAACGCCGGGAAGCCCGCGCAGAGACGCATAGGCACCTGGTTCACCTCCTCCCAGGTGGGATGACCCCCCACCATGTAGCCGACGCGGCGCATGACCTTTGCCTCGCCAAGGTCACGGGCCAGCATCGCCGTGCCCTCCCGCTGCGACCCGGTTACCATTTGATGAAGCGCCAGGCGGTGCTCCATCAGAGGTAGCACCGTCCACATGTGGAAGTTCCCCGCCACGCCGGCCCCTGTAAGGCCCCTTTTGTTCAACTCCTTGAGCGCGTCAAAGTACACGTCCAGGTGCTTTGACTCCTTCGACGGGCACCCCCACTTCCATTGGGGAAGGGGAGCCATGAACGCCCTTCCCGTGAACTTGGGGAAGAGACCCCCGTCGTTGCGAAGGTAGAACCAACCACTGTGCCATCCCTTGTTGGAGGAGGGGGCCCTACAGGGGATGTACGATGAAGAGCGGATCACGAGGCTGCACCCCCCCTGTGTACTGGATCTCACGCGGCTTCCTCGCACCGACCCACTTGGTGTACCAGTCGACGCGGGAGATGCGGCGCCACAGGTTCCAGTGCAGGGGCACCCCGAAGTAGCCTTCACACAGGGCGGCGAAAATCGACGCCTGTGTGATGGAATTCGGGGTGAGGTTGTGGAGCTCCAGCCCGCGCTCATGGTAAGCAACGAAGCTCACCACGTACCCCTCGCCAGGGTTCGGCTCCTCGTGGTCGCGCGGCGGAACGACCCACTCCGGGTGCTGCGCGTCGGTACGAGGACGCAGCAGCCCCAGAGTGACGAGGCGCTCCAGCTGCGCCTCCGTCACAGTGCTCCTCGGCCACGGCTCCAGCTTGAGGACGCCGGTGGCGGCCGCGGCAGCATCGGTGCGGCGGCAGCGTCGGTGGCGGCGACATCGGCGGCGGCGTCGACAGCGGCGGAGGATGAATCCATGGCAAGCGAAGGGGGGAAGGACTGCGGGAAGAACGACGGTCGCGGCAACAATCTCTCTCGATTAGGCAACGAAGGCAAAAGAGCAGGCGACGAAGGTAAGAAAGCGAACGGTCGTGCGAGCGAATGGCTAGGGTAGAAAGAAAAAACCATAAGTTTTTCTTATATATTCCGCCGGCGGATCGTGGGTGGATGCGGAGGATCCGCCGCATTAACTGCACGGGGCCCGCCACGATCCCCACGCCGCCGCCATCGCCGCGCACGCAAACCGCCTCGACTGAGCCGAACCATCGCGTCCGTCAGGCTTCGCGCCTCAAAAGGTGAGCCGAATCATTACAACTGCGCACCTCGATTCCGCCAACATTCTCTCCTTCCCAACGAAGGAACCCCGGGCTCGGGCGCCCGTTACGTTCCCAGGGGATCGAAGACTGGCCCTCCATGGCTCGAACAGTCGCCCCAGGGAAACCGAGTTAGGGACAGCTAGTGGATGGGTCACGGAAACGGCCAGTATCCCGACGCCCGAAACATCACAAGGGACATCCCATGCTGTGTCCAAGTCCCAATAGCGAGTCGGTTACGTGGAATCCCTCCGTGGGAGGCATCATGCCCTCGGGACCCATCGAAGGGACCCGACATCCACTAACTGACCCTCGAGAAACATTTGGAGTGTGCTCAGGCCGCTAGCCGACCCCCAACGAACGGGGCACGGACCTCCATTTGGACCAACCCGTTTGTAGCTCACCGGAAATGCCGACTCGTGCCCCAGCGGGGAAGTCGAGCAGGACCAAACCTTCCTCTTCCCGAAAAAAGAGCGTGAAGGTCGAATTAAAGAAGACAGAGAAGAACTTGACCGATCTCCGATAAAAAACGGAGGCTCGGGAACTTGCCCCGCACCTTGGAAAGACCACCGAACGACCTCCCAACACAATGGGAGGCTCGGTGGCTCCGCTTCCAAGGAAACAACCCCACCTAAATAAATCGAAAAACACCCGAGGACTAACAAACACGATTCTAAGCCTTTGAAGGGATATATCATCCCTCCAAAGCCTCGGGGGCTACACCCGGCGGGTGCGCTCGCGCGCACCCACCGGAAAAAACAACCCATACTTTATCTTTTTGACAGGAAGAACCAGCGTGAACCTATGGAGGAGTGCCCTCACTCTGCCACAGGCTCGGGGCCTACTGTCGGGTACCAAAGTTTGGGGTACCCAATTTCAATGCAAAAACGATCATTCCCAACGCGGCCTGGCCCAAGTAAGGCCAGTGGAAGCCCACAAAGGCCATGCCCGAAGACCACGAAGGCCGTGTCTACGGAGGCCCATGACGTCATTGCACCAATAACAGCCAACCCTCGGGAGAGCGGCACCCTCAGCGCCAATTCTCCGATTCGCCCGAGCCTCCTCGGGAGAGCTCGGGAGAGCGGCACCCTCGGCGCCCAAATCTCCGATTCGCCCGAGCCTCCCCAGGAGAGCTCGGGAGAGCAGCGCCCTCGGCGCCCGTTCTCCGATTTGCCCAAGCTTCCCCATCCCTCTCGAGCACAATCTCACAAAGGCATCCAAGGCACCGGTGATGTCAGCAGAGCAATCTTGGACCACAAAAGACCTCTCTGACCACTTTACAAGCACTGTTTCATCAGGCGAGATTCTCGACGCAACTGTGCTTCGCACGCCCCTGACGGCCATACCTCCTGTCAGGATTTCCCTAGAAGCAGATTTGATAGGCCCACTACGGCCGTCCTCTCCACGGTATGGTCTACGGTGCGCCACCTCGTTTTCCGCTGGGGTCTACCAACTACGACTACGATAGTCCAAGCGCCTGACGACGGGCTACGCAAGAACAGAAAAAGCGCCTACTGCACTATCCACTCGAAAGGACGAGCACGCCTTCCATCCGGGCCCACCTAACCCTCGGGAAGTACTGTCCAAAGGCCGGAAATACGCCCGAGGGGAGATATCACCCTGCTCCATCCCATCACGCCTCCAGGAGTCCTGAGCCTCGGGAGACAACGCCCCGAGACGACTCGCCCTCTTGTCACATCGTGCGGAAGGACAGCCATCAGGTGTGACCCTACGGCATGCCATAATCCGACGACTGTTGCTGCCTCGAAACTCACCAAGATCGTGCGAACCACTACGGCCATACCCCGGAGACGCGGAGAAAAGACCGTAGCTGACGATAGTTAAACGAGGAACAACAACTCCTTACTGTAACATACGTAGCATTATAAGCGCTGCCCTTGCCTCTCCCATGCGACTATAAAAGGGAGAGCAGAGGCCAGCTTTAGGGAGACCCCGGAAGTCCTAAGCTCTCACACACACATACATACCAACAGCAAACGAGTTGCATACACTTAGACACTCACAAGAGACCTGGGAGCACTTCCCTCTCTCGCCTAGCTTGTAACCCCCTACTACAAGCACCCCGGTGCAGGGCAACACGACTCTCCTCTCCACTGGACGTAGGGCTTGCTTGGCCTGAACCAGTATAATCCCTGTGTTCCCCTTTGCACACCATCCGTAACCTCAACTGCAAAACACATATTTACTAGCCGGTGTTAGCTCCGCTAAAACTAGCACCGACACCATAGTTACAAATTCATTATCATATTTTCTCATACTTTCCAATTCTTAACTCATTCTCAAAACTCCTAGTTCTGAACCACTTTTCGGGGTAGGGCAGTGGATCAAGTCTCCATTATCGAGGAGCAATGACGATTCGAATCGCTTAAATACCCAGCTGGGGATCCCTATCCACACTGCATATGTAGCACTTAAGCTTGCATATACCAACCCCGTCTACCACGGTTTTTCTACCTCTGAACCGGTCCTGTGCCACCCGAGAGCACAGTACTCCTCTCGTCTCCAGGCACGACGGCCACGAGGGTACACGCTACTCTCGCCATCTCTCCACTCCCAGTGCGTGGTTGTCGGTTCAAGCAGTAGAGCCACCGGAGATAGGGCTTCCAGGAGTATGTGGCTAGTTGCAAAGTCTCGATCCAGCAAGCCTACAACGAACGGTACCTAATTCTTTTTCCGCCGGCGACATTGCATTGGGACTCTAACCCAACTACAAGTGTCCCAACGGTTTTCAAATCCCTTTCCCGCCGATGGTCAAGCATTGGGACTCTAACCCAAATTCACAACCAACGAACAGAAAACCCCTTTTCGGCGGTGAAGATGCATTGGGGCTACTACCCAAGTACACAATCCCCGAACGGACTCATATCCCTTTTCCTTTCTCATGATTCATAAATATCACATTCCCGTAGGTCAAAATAGCCTTTTTATGCAAATCTAAATTGAGTAAGCAGGGCTAAGCATTTTTGAACATTGTTATTTTTAAACAGGTTTAAAAGGGTATTATATATCAAGGCAGGTAATGCAACAATATAGGTGACAAACAACTCCTAATACCTAATGCAATAATTGACTCAAGTTAAAAATATTTTATAAAACTCAAGGCGGGGCTAAATGCATCGGGGCTTGCCTTGGATTGCGAAAAGTGTCGGATCGGGCTCGGCTCCGCAGATGTCGAATCCCTGGAGACCTCGGGAGTCACCTCTTCAGCAGTGGCCTCGACTTTGACTTCCTCGGTGACGGGCACTACACGTATGGAATAATGCATGCTTAGCATGGTGCGAAGATAATGAATGCAATATTCAAAAGTAAATGATTTTGGTCCTTGAGTACAACTTTCCTTCACGGTAAAGTTGTAATCATTTTACCATAGTAAAATGGTGTTTACATACTTTGTTTTTATTGACTATTTTAACAGTCATAGAAAGCCGCTACACAGCTTTACTACAACTAACAAGTGACATCGTTACTTTTGTCAAGGATCACTATGGTGAAAGATCCATGAACACAATCAATCCAAAAATCACACAAAACTACAGGGATTATTTGTTTATATCTATTTTATTATCCCATTAATCTAACATCTAATTAGTAAATGATCAAACAGATTTCATTTGAACCCCAAACTTAACCAACAGATAGGTTTCACCCTAAAATAGTGCCATATAAATTTTTATGATTTTTGGATTACCCTAGAATTTATTAAAATTGCTCAAAGTTGCATTTAACCATTATTGTGCTGATTTTTAGTTCCTGCAGAAGGTGTCCAAAACTTATATTTAATATTTTTATTAAATACTACATACTTCAGAGAGCTTACATAATTATTTTCATGATTTTTAGTTAAACAGAAATATTCCTATAAAATATCAAATAACAGTACTATTCATTTCATCAGAAATAGAAAAGGGCATTTTAATTCTGGCCAAAATAGGAAAAACTCATTCGGCCCGAGTCGGCCCACGAGCGAACAGGCTGGCCCAACTCGGTCTGCCCGCGCGGTGCCCTGGCTACTTTGCCAGAAACCCCCCGAACTACGCAGCAATTAACCCGCAGTCCAAAACCCACTATTCACATGAGTCATCCATTACAAATAACCCCCTGAACTTCGGTTTCTTCTAACCCGAGGTCCCTCTCGCACTTTCACACGCGCTGACCAGTTGCCCGCCGGCTCTGACCGACGTTAGCTCGCCGCCGGCGAGGTCTCCGGCGAAACCAATCGGCCCAACACACTCCCAAGACCCTAGCGCATCCATCGAGGTAGGTTTTGAGGCTACTGGGGCCTAGGGTTTCGCCCAGCCGCGAGCACGGCGGCTCGGCCGCGGCGGCATGCCGTACTCCGGCGAGGTCAAGGCGGTAGTGTTCAAGGTTAGGGTGTAATCGACTCAGGAGCTCACCGGGACTTCGTTCGGCTAGAAGGTCGAGCTCGAGGCGGTGCTGAGGCGCGAGCGTGACGACGGCAGCGGCTGCAACGGAGTTCACCGACGGCGTGCTTCCCGTTCCGCCGACTCTGAGAGACAAAATGGAAAACCGTCGCGTGCATGGTGATCAGTGAGAGCTATATAGTGCGAAACATGAGGCCACGAGGGGGAAAGCTAACCGCGGAAGGCTAGTCGCAGAGGAGATGCCCGCGGCGGTGCTCTGCCGGACCCGAGGACGATGACGCGCGTTCCTGGACCCTCGAAGCACGAAAGCTGCCCCAAGGTCATTCTAGCTGTGCTCAGGGAGCTGGAGAGGCTAATGGCGAGAGGAATTTGGAGAAGAAGGTCTGAGGGCGGCCAATTCCGGCTCGGGACCGAGGCGGGTGCGGTGGTGGTCGGAGTGGGGAGGGGGCAGAGAAGGGTGCCGGTGCCAATATATGCCGGTCAGAGGGGAGGCAGGAGTGGCCCAGGGTGGCGCGAGGTCTCCCACACGCGCGGCCACGCCGGGGAGCAAGATCCCGGCCGGCACGGGCGGGGCCGCGCGCGCGTGCGGCCCGGCGGGCGGCCGCCTGTGCGCGAACAGGAGAGGAGGCAGGGCACTGTAGCGCATTAGTTCCCCCTACACACTGTTTTTTGACCAAAACTACCAAAACCATGTAATAACTTGAAAATCGGCCAAAATAAAAGTTGTAGGGTTTTAAATTCTGCACAACTTTGATTTTGGGACCAAGTTCAGATTTTGAATAATTTTGAAAATATTTGAAAGGGGGTAAAACTACTATTTGAATTTTGTTTCTAATTTCATTAAATTCTCCAATTTATCCTCAATAACATGAAAATCTTCTAAAATAAAAGTTGTTCTATGAATTGAGCTTGACAACTTTCATTAAGGTAGTTTAGTCAGATTCTCAATAGTTTTGAAATTAGTATTTCAAATTTGAATTTTAAAGTGGTAATTAGGATTTAATTCAAATTTCTACTCAATAACTTCAAATTTGCCCAAAATAAAAGTTGTTCCATTTTTCAATGGCTACAACTTTTATTAAGACACTTTCATCAGATTCCATGTAGTTTTTATTTAGGGTTTTAGGGTCCAGTTAGGGCTTAATTAGATTTTTCTTTTGATTTATTTTTAATCATCAATTAGGGATTCAATTGCAACATCAACTACATTCATAAATAAGTCACTCTAAAGTCCCTAAGCATAATCATATGCAGGTACTTAAAAATAAACATGATGACATGGCATAATTAATTAGCCGTAATACCCGGGGTATTACAACCAGGGCCAGCGCCTGGAACCCAGATGACGGTGGCCAGGTTCAAGACATCCACCGGCCCCGCCGCTGCCGCAGTAGAGGAGGTCGTTGCAGCAGTCGAGGGGCAGGGTGCGGGCGGCACATGGAAGGAACCCGAGGCCGGGAAACGGGGACGAGCCGCCGGGGAACCGGAGATTACCGAGAGGACGGGGAAAGGGCCGCGCCGTTCTCCTGTGCGAGCGTACTCGTGTGGGATGGCAACCTCGCAATCGCGCGCGGGAGAAGGCGGACTCGGGCCGGGAGAATCGCGCGCAGGCATGCGGGAGAAGCTAGGTCGCGGAGGGGTAGATGGCGCCGGCATACGGGATCCATGGAAACCACATCATCCTTCCCCAATGCGAGTCATCTGATTTCCTGTGGCCTCGAAGCCAACGAAGACTCGACATCTTATCAAGAAACGAAGTCTTCCTTTTTCTCACTGATCTCTTCAATAAATATATTGCCACATCAGTAAAAAACAATAAATAAATAGACTTAGACTCTATATAGAGTCTGCATTGTGAGTGCCCTTATCATCACCACAACAGTCCCTTGATTACGGTGGCTTGCTGTAAATTGTTGACTCGGTAGCTTGTCTCGCATGGCACTAGTAAGTTGGTGATGCAACGGAGGGTCCACATCGCACTTGGGTGTTCGGGTTTGGGGCGGGAGACTTTTGGGTGAAAGCCTTGCTTGGTTTCTTGTCCATGCCAACAATTTTGACACTACTCATTGGAGGCATTTCCCTAAAGCCCCTTCTACTTGTAAGGATTTTAGTCGAAAAACCTTGGTCCTTCGATTGGTGTTGTTAGCTATATCGATTGATTGATTTTCCTTGTGTGGAAGCATTGTTGTGGAGACCACTCTCCACACTCCAAGCTCTTTTCTTGTTTGTTGCCATGTGCAAGGTGGGTTTTTTGGTTTGATAATATTTTTTGCGCTTTTATGGGCAGTTTGTTGCGGTGGTGGCTGTGGTTGTGGTGTTTACTTACTAGCATGGTGGGCGCGCTACCGCCACGCCGGTGCTGAACGGTGCGTCCGGTGAAAAAAGCTAGACGGGAAAAATACACACGAAATTAACAGTAAATGCTGACGTTATGAACAATGGCTGCTGACCTCACATCCTGAGCATTTCATATTTCGTCAATGGATCATTTTGCAAAAATGTTTTTTAATTCCTCAATAGAAAGTGCCTTTAAGATGCATAACCAAAAAACTGAGATAGATACACCTCTTAACAGAGGCGAAAATTTGAAATATGTGCTTACTAACCAGGTCAGAATAAAAGATACTCAATGGTTATTCAATTGGAACAAAGTTCTCAAAATTGGATAGAGCAAGCATTCCCTCTATATAACGGTTTGATACAAAATCTATTACACAGAAGTACAATTACAATCAATGATACATAGACATGGAGGACACAAGGCAGTATGGCACCAACCACTTAACATGGATTGATAACACATCTTAGGGGTTGGCTAGAGTAATATAATGAAGAGAAAAAGAAAATATAAATAGTCCTGACCTGAGAACATGAAAGCTTGATGGATAAACTCGGGTACACCATTTTCCGTCCAGAACTCACGCAAGGCTTCCCATCAAGAAATCTCTAACCAAAGTAATCCCTGGATAGAAGCGCGTAGACTGTAACTTGTTAGTGTCTCAAGCCTCGAAAGCACATGCATAAATGGACGTCTTTATTTGAAAAGAAATCCTTGGAAAACAGCTAATTAAAAACTGACACTGCACAGACACTAAGTCGCACCATTTTGTTCAGAAGCACTTTATTTTGATGTGTAAAGCTAAAACTAACATTGCAGAGTTACATACATGAAGGTCCCATTTTGGCCAGAAGTTACCAATTCAGATAGTCTGAAATTGTATCCTTCTTATGCAGTCTGAAATTGTATCCTTCTTATCATGCATAAGGGTCATTAAGACAATATGAGCAATGCTAGGCTGAAATCTATGACTACTTTGTTCCTGGTTACTACCATAATGTAATTTAACAAGCACATATCCATGATACATGCTATAGCGAGATGGTTTTCCAGGGGAGCATGTGCACCTGTAGACCGTCAAAAGGTTCCAGTAACAGATATATTTTTTTTAGCAGAGCTGCATATTGCTTTACAGCCTCTACCTTGTTTGTGTTCAAGGAGGCCTAAGTGGAGTTCAGTATGTCAGAGACCACAATAACGGTGGCCTAGTCAACCAAGATGGTATATTTCGTATGTATAGAATAAAGCTAACTTTAGGGGTAATAACTGTATATATAGAATAGAGCCCATAAAAAGTAAGAATGAAGTGCACATGTAATTACCTTGGAAACTAATTAGATTGTTTGTACTTTAAAAAAATAGGTACGAAACAAAGTAATATACAGTAATGTTCAGACAAAAGAGCATATATCATATAGGTTTCCTAATAGAACCATGGAACTATATTACGAAAGACATGCAAATTAGAATGAGGTTTGAATCACAGCCACAGTATAGAAGAATCTGGTTGTCACTAAAAGATACTTTTATATACACCAATGATATTCAAACTTTTTGGTCATCAGCCGAAGCTAGAACACATTGAAATAAAAATATGTCCACAAAAACAGTAAGCTTTAAGAGAACATAGAAATGCACGGTAAACTGTATCGAACTCAAAAAAAACTTTGTTCCATGCTTCAGCAATGGATCCTATTCTATAGTCCCTCTAGTGTCCATAACAAAATTTGGACTGGAAGAACTGATCAGCAAATGCATAGCCCTTGATGAAACAGAAAGACAGATTAGTAATGAGTCCAGAGCAAACATGTAGTTAACTAAGAATATATGAGGCGCTGTGCAAAATGAGTTGCCATCGTACAAATGTAGATAGAACTAAATTTGATTATTGACATAGGTTTCCTTCGAACAGCAGGTGACACAAAGTCACTGCTCAAAAAACAACATGTCTGCCTGAACGAAAGGTAAACAAAAGGGAAAAATTCTATATCCAATTGGGGTAGTGAATAGAATGAGCAGATACATACCGAGACCTGTGCAGCGTAATCCACCACCCATAACCTATTGCCTGTAAAACAGGAAAGTGAAAACTGTGCCCAATGAAGAGCAGAAGGCGGTGGATCTACAGAAATAAAGAGGGAGAAAGGATCTGAGAAAAAGAAGTTTTTAGTGACCTATCCAATGGCGGGGGCTGCCGAGATGGAGGAGGCGATGACGCAGCGGGGGAATCCGGTGAGGAAGACCGGCTGCGCTGCAGGAGGAAAATACGGAGGTGTAGGAGATGTGTTGGCAGCGGACAGGCGATGTTGATGTGAACCTGCGGTAGTTCTGGGGGAGTCGTGGGCGTGGCCGCCTATAATGAGACTAATTCAGGAAGATGGCTATGAACTCATGTTAGAAATATACAAATATACAATGGATCGAAACATATATGCAATAGCACCGCCGTATCTATTTGGACATACTTTTTTCTAAGCACATCAATTTCTATACAGAGGAATCGATTAACTGAGAATCAGCATATGTTCTTTTCATTCTTTGTAATAAAAATAAGATGGACTAAAGAGCCAAAAAAACACCATATATCCCTTGCTGTCAAACATGACCTTTAAATAATCCACCACATTAGTTTGATCTGTAGGTGACCCATATTTAACATAGACATTGCAATTAAAAAAAAACTCAGCCTGCGAACTGACCTTGTTTGTTAATTACCTATAAATAGTAACATAGAAAAGGCAGACCGCACTGCAAACTCACCTTGTTTTTCAGGTGTAGGGGTGTGAACGCACATTGTACTCCAACAATATCACAAGTTCAGATAGCGAACAGAACATAATCTCACAATATCTGAAACAAAGAGTGGGAACAAACCAAACCTGAAGAAACGCAAGCTGGATGTACATATGAGGCAGTGAGCAGAGCACAACCTCAGAATATGCTGAAAGCATTTGTTAACGTATCAGAAAAATAAAACTCACATCTGATATGCTCTCCTTGATGGGAAACGGTCTATGTGGTGAATTAACAGCAGGTACTACAACCATTATCATATCTATTTGTCCGTATCTGTGAAATCTGGAGGGAAAAAACGAATTTAGCCGAGGCCAATAATTCGAATAGATATGATTACATGGCTCGGCCAATAATCAGAATTTGATGGCAATCTGAATAAGCACAATATGCACAGATAACATAGTATGGATTGCAAAGCTAGGCCTACACATCTGAGAAAAATCATGCCACTGTTGTTGTCTATCTTCCTAGCTTGGTAGCTGTAGATCAGAAAGGTGAAGGAACAGCTGGAGACGTTGGCTCATAGGTTGGGGGAGCTGCATCAGCGGTCCATGGTCGGCTCTAGACATGACAGATCTGGTACAACAAAGGTAACCAAGCAGCATCCAGACTTGCAGAAGCCAGATCCAAGGTCGGTGCGCCGGTGCCTGAAGACGGCAACCGAAGAAGGTGGGATGAGGGACAAAAAAACCGAAAGAAAACATCAATTTTGAAGGCCCCGTGAGCACGAGCCTGAATGGAGGCAGAAGACCTCCTTGAAACGCTCCTACGCTCCTCTACCCGCTATAGCGGCGCACCGCAATCATGTCTATGGTGCGGCTACAGCATGGGCAAGGGGAAGCGGAGGGGAGCAACGGAGATAACGCACCTTCACCTAGAGGCCGCCACGCCGTAGGCCAGCCGATCTGGGACGCTCGGAGAAATGAATCCTAGGCGAGTGTTACGGTGGATAACGTCAACTTTTATTAGAACTTTAGACATAAAAAAATACATGAATACACACTAGTCTAGAGTTTTAACTGACAGTTTCCAGAGTTTTGCATGTTCTGTATTTTTCAGGAACTATTCCAGAAAAGCATAAAAGAAGGGTTAAAGAGTATAATTACCACGAAACTTAACCGCCAAGGAAACATCATCACGAAGACACTAGAAGGGTGTGGAAGCACCTCGACGAAGATGGGCCCGGAAGCCCACACTAGGGCGCCGGCCGGCGACAAGGAGGGGCCGGCTGGCCCCACCCCCTAGGGTTTCCTCCGCCGTCTTTCGAAGTCTTCCTCCACCGCCTATGAGAAGTCATCTCGGCCCTTGGTTAAGTCGGTTTGATCCTACGGCGTACGTTCATCCCACCGGGCTATAAATAAAGGGGCAGACCCCCGCTCCCTGGAGCATCAAGTCATTTGGAGATCAAGCCATCCAGAGCCTCTCTAGTTCATCAGAGCCTCTCTAATTCATAGCTTTAGCCTAGTTAGATTAGAAATAGAGGAGTTATAGTTATTCAGCAGGATCCGGAGCCCCTTTACACATTTATACTGCTTGCTTTGCATTGAGTTTAGTCAACCTTTGTTGTACACCTTATGAGAGTCGTGTCATGCTTTTAAAATCAAGATCACTTACACACTCCAGCCACATATGCATTATTCCTACCCTGAGAGTAATCGCAATCATCTTCCACTTTCATCCAGATCCACCTTAAAAATGTTTTCTCCTACACTAGGAGTAAACACCCAAAAAAGATATACCCTATAGGACAGCCCCTGTTTAATTGCTCTAAGTTCTTATCATTATCTCTCCAATTATTTATATTCAAAGGATGCATGTGGCTATGCAAAAGTATTGGAAAAAAAAGAAAAATGGAGTAAAAGATGGACAAGTGTCCCAGTAATTAAAACAATGGGTACTTAGATGCTCGTCTCCTTGATGAAAAAAAAGAAGAGAAAGAAAGAAAGAAAAAAAAGAGAAGAACAAAGATAGCCCATGTTTTCCCGCGAAAAGTTCTAAATTTTAAAGGAGGGAGTTATTTTCAAGGAGCAAAAGTAGAATTAGGATCAACCACTAAATACCATATATACACCTATCCATCATATTCCATACACATGCACATCTTAGTTTGATTGTGTGCCTTGACTCTCTGTGGATCCATTGTTTGACCTTGTTATTGCCACTCTTATAAGCTCCACTATAATCCTTAGTTTTAGGAAGGCATAACATCATTAATGCCACAGTGAGATCCATAAATACCACATATTAAGAGACTTGAGGGTGTCATAAAATTAAGCTCTAAGTTTTATTTTGAAAATTTGCAAAACTCCGGAATAATAGTACTGTGAAGAATTTGAGACATGTTGCTTGACCTGATTGTTCTGTCTTTCGATTGCTTAAGACTAATACAAAAGCTATAAAGCTCCATAATTAAAGGTAAAATGGGTAAGTTCGAGAGTTACAGCAGTTTTGTCTAATCCGGAGGAGAATTTCTGTCTGAAAACATGTGTATTTGGAAAGCATGAAAGCATTGTAGCAACTCCTGATCCAATTACATTAGTAATTAGGCTTAGTTTATTTGCCAAGGGACTGGCAAACAGGTAAGCTTGAGGGTGTTGTTGACGGTGGATAACGTCAACTTTTATTAGAACTTTAGACATGAAAGGACGCATGAATACACACTAGTCTAGGGTTTTAACTGACAGTTTCCACGAGTTTTGCATATTCTGTATTTTCCAGGGACTATTCCAGAATAGCATAAAAGAAGGGTTAAAGAGCATAATTACTACGAAACTTAACCGCCAAGAAAACATCATCACGAAGACACTAAAAGGGTGTGGAAGCACCTCGACGAAGATGGGCCCGGAAGCCCATACTTGGGCGCCGGCCGATGCCAAGGTAGGGCCGGCCGGCCCCACCCCCTAGGGTTTCCTCCGCCGCCTTCCGGAGTCTTCCTCCACCGCCTATGAGAAGTCATCTCGGCCCTTGGTTAAGTCGGTTTGATCCTACGGCGCGCGTTTATCCCACCGGGCTATAAATAAAAGGGCAGACCCTCCTCCCTGGAGCATCAAGTCATTTGGAGATCAAGCCATCTAGAGCCTTTCTAGTTCATAGCTTTAGCCTAATTAGATTAGAAGTAGAGGAGTTCTAGTTCTTCAGCGGGATCCAGAGCCCCTGGCGTCTGTCCGGAGCGCGGAGTTCGGTATAGTTCTAGTTCTTTTCTCTTATTGCATTCAACATTATGATTTGAAAAACATTGTTCTTAATCTTATATATGTTCTTAATTGTAATAGTCATTGTTCACTTTGATTATATATCTAGCATAGTTAGTTTGATCATATTGAATTCATGTAATTGCTCGTATAGAGTTCGTCCAGAGATATCGTGGATGAATGATTGGCAGTATGTAGACGTGGTGTTTAGATATCTTGCTTATCTGCGAGTGCACCCTGACGTGCCGGTCGTGTGGTAGATTGCGTAGGTGACAGCTACGTTGAGTCCTCTGTAGTCCACCCCCCGTACGTAGGATGAGCAGAGCGCGGTCGCGAAGGAGGTGACCCTTGTGTCCTAATATCCTCATTAGATAATGCTCCTTTACATTTAATCATGATGTAGGTAGAGCTAAACAGTGATTGCTAGATGTAATTGCAATAATCATAGTATTCATTGACGTAGTTATAGAATTACTTTAGATATTAATTCCTTTATCTATCAATTGGCTGGCTATTGTTATGACTAGATGAGCTCTGATATTTACCTAATTATGATGATGACTGATCATATTTATCATATATATCTTTATCATGTGACTGATCCTTGTTATGAGTAAGATTGTAGTTATGGTTTATCTTTTACATTAGCAGTATAAGTTGTAGATATAATTTAAGTCCTACTAGACCTTCCCAGTGGTATAAATATAAATCGACAACCTGGTAGTACTCTAGGTAAAATGCTACAATGATATAATTATCTGTCCGCTTGCAGAATTGTCCTTTAGTCCATATTCTTATATTTATTTCTACCTAGTCACGCGAAATAATAGATTCATTTAATACTTTATTCCTGGCTAATATAATTAGGGATGACAACCTAGTTCAATGCTTAGGGATGTTGGTGAGAGATAAGTGGCTAGTTGCTAATGACAAGCTAATTTAGTACCATGTGTTTTTAATGTTGTTAAATAGTGATAACGTAAAAAATACCAACAAGCATTTTTAGTGCCGTTGACAGGGAAGGTATCTAGGCATATTAAAAATATTGATAGACTTATACTTATTAATGTAATCAAGATAACCATTAACCCCTGCTCAAGCAGGATTACCCGTGTTTTGTCTACTTTAATATCTTATGCAGGGTAATGAACGACCGGTTTACGACCTTCCGGCAAGCTCCCATAAAAAGAAGAAACATAATAAATCTAAAATTGGAAAAAGAGGTCGACGTCACAAAAATTTAATTCATATCTCAAGTGAGACATGGTAAGTATGATCAAATAAAGGTGAGAAAGTCTTGCTCATGGACTTTAAATTTGATGGGTAGTTATCTTTTGTATTCCACTGCATGTTTACTTTAAATCCATATATTCACCCTATTTATTCTAAATTCTTTCTACTCATAACTTATTTAGTTCCATTCATATATCCATCTCACTTGCATTCTTATTAACAAATATGTGTGTGTGTGTGTGTGTGTGTGTGTGTGTGTGTGTGTGTGTGAGCACATGAAGGCTCATTATTAGTATTTAAAATAAAAAATAAAAAAACTCATCATGATCATGCTTTTTCATCTCTACCTGAATAATTCCCTACTAGTGCTTTCATGTTACCTTTGTCTGCCATAGTAAGTTTTGGTTTGGAGATACTACATACGGCCATATGAGTATTTTTCAAAGGCTTTTAAATTAAGCGTGGTGTTTAGGTTGAAATGCCTTCCTTAACTAAAGCTAGGCATGGAGTTTGGTTTGGTTATTGAATTAGAAATTGCTGTAGTAGACATCGGATATTTTGTCGGACTAACCCCTGCAGGAAAATTTTGAATCAAATCTGGGAAAGTCAAGAGATGAGTTCACACCGAAGATGAATCAAGGAAGTAATGACTTTGCATAAGAAGACCCAGCTTATTCTTTATAAGAGGAAGAACTGTGAGTATTAATGTTTATTCATTTATCTTTCGTTGTAAGTTATCTCTGTTTTGAACCATGCTAGAATGTAGCAACAACAATATAAAACACAATAGACACAATCTATGCTAAACAATCTTAAAACCATATATCATCTGGTTATCATTGTAACACCCCAGGTGTTAATCACAAGTTAAGCAGGGACTTTGGATTTAAGCAAGATATGTTAAGTGGTGATCTTGGTCTAACCCATATTTCTCTACCTTAGCCATTGGGAAAAGTTTCATAAAAATCGGAATTAAAATTCACATGAAATGATAAATTATCTACTCAATTGAATTGCATTGAGAAGTGAATAGGAACATGTGAAGTCAGCCAAGTATTGCAACCTTGCCCAAACAACTCTATTTAAACTCTGCAACAAAAGTTGTGGAGGATCCCTGTTGAGTGAATGCCCCGAAAACACCTCTTTTGGCAAAAATCCTAATTTGCACCTCCGTAGGTCATTTCTTTGACCAAAGTGGAATTCTATTTTCTAAATAAGATATGAAGATTCACCTTAAATAGAAGTGGTAGAATAGAATATTTGCTATGACTTTGATTTAATAACTTGGACCTGATTCTATCTCTAACTTGTTCATTTTGAAACCTTAAGTTTAAACCATTTGGAAATTCAAATAAATAATAGTCAATTCATGATTCCAAAGATAAAGTCCTAGTTTCAAAAATAATGAGAATTGGACCTTGATCCAAAAAGAAAAGTTGTAGATTTCCTTATTTTTAAAAACTTTTATATTTGGAGATTTTGAAGTTATTAAATAAAATTTTGAGTTTCAAACCTCCATTGAAATGACTAATTTAGCCCCAATTTTATATTTCAAAAATTAAATAGAATTTGAAAATAGTTCAAAAATAAAAGTTGTATATCTCTAAATTTGTAACAAATTTTATTTTGGGGCCGAGTCATGATTTAATCTATAAGTGGCTCAAAAAGTGAAATCAAGATTGAATGAAAATCCAATTTTAAAACTTAGGAAATTCTCTGAAAGTCCATGCCAACCGCGTCGACGTTCCGCGTTCTCGAGAATTCGTTAAGCAACATCAGTTAGACCCAAAATAAAAGTTGAAGAGAATTGTTTGAAAAAGAGCATACCAAAAGTTGGGATCCATTTGACTCGGTTTGACATGGTTTTGGCAACAGTTTTTCATCAGTTTTATGCTGTTGACACCGTTAAATTTGGGGTTAATTACCCATTAATAAAATGACCGAATCACATATGAACATTAATAAAAGTTATAGAGTGATTAGAGGATAACAATTTTGTTTCTTGGACCTTTGTCTAGTTCGGCCCAGAATCTGCCCGAAACAGCACCCCAAGTCGGCCTTATCGCCGCCCGCCACATGCTCGACGAAATTCCTAGAAGGGGGCACGCGACCGCCACGCGCCAGAGCGCCCTTCGCCATGGCTGCCAGCTCCCCACCTCCATGGCCGCGTGTCCGACCTTCTCCGGCCTTCTCTCGTTGCGCTGGCACCGTGGCAAAACGCCTATATATATCTCCCTTTGCCCCTCTCTTCCTCACCACTCTCGCTCTGTGCTCGCACGAGCACGTCCGCCATGGCCACCCTTTTGAGCTTGCTGCCGCCGCTGTTCTTCCACCTCCAGCCCTCCTCTGACCAAACCGACCACATCACTGCATTCCTCGTGTCATGCCGCCACCCCAGTGCCCTTCCTATCCTCTGCAGCAAAGCCGGAGCGCGCCGCCGCCGGCGTGCCTGGCGCCGCTGCTGCTCGTTGCCACTCCTGCTAGCTGCGCGCCGCCCTGGGATGCTGCTGTGGCTGCTGCGCGCTGCTGCGGCGGTGCTGCTGCTAGCGCTGTTGTGCTGCCTCGCCGCCTCTGGCTGGCCATAGGCCGAAGCCGGCCGGCCGAGCCGCCCCCTGGCCGTGTACTCTGCTTGCTCGTGCTGAAGAAAGGAAGAAGAAGCACGACTCATCTCTCTAGTGTATGACGAGTGGGCCCCACGGAGGTTAATACTACCCCAAACTTACATAGCCGTTGTTGATTTTCTAAATTTTATATCTCGTGATTGGTAGCTCCTAAAATGATGAAACAAATCCTCTACCTATTAGGTCTATAATTTGTACTGTTTTATTCATGTTTTTGGGCTGTAGAAATTCGTTATTGAAAAGTGGTTTGAGAAATGAATTAACTTGCTTTTATCTATATCTTGAGTTTTAGGAGTCCAAAAATAGTGATTCTAATTTTGTTAGTCTTATAATGACATGGTATAGCTAATAGAAGTATAAAAAATGTAGATTGTTTACTGATTTAATGATGTTATATTTAAATCTTGTTAAATAGAAAATAAATGCTTGTTTTCCTTGTTATTTTCATATATGGAGTTGTATTGCTCCAAATGGTATGAAAATTTATTTTTAGTCTCTTTATCTAATGATTAATGCATGGATAAAATTTCATAATTTTATGTGATGTATCACTGGGTTAATGATTTAACTTTCTAGGAGCATTATAAGTGGTTTTAAATGTATTATAAATAATATATAGGTATAAAAATGAAAAATGGTGCTCCACTGTATTTGAATGATGTTATGTTAGCCTAAGAAACCATAACATGGTCATATATTTATATAAAATATTGAGTTTTGCATTTAATTTTCTCCCACATGCTTATTGGTAAATATGATTTGTTATTTTTGTAGTAATTAATTCATAGGACTTGAGCATGTGATATTACTACACTAGTCATGTTATAATATTACTATTCACCTGTAAAAATATCAAGTCCAAACTAGTTGTTTGGAAATTACCTAAAAATAATATTTATAGCGGATTATATATAAGTAGGGAATAAATAGGATTAAGTGCTACATGTATCTATAATCATGTGATGCTCTTATGGTATGATAGTTGAGGTAAAGGATGTATGATATTGTCATGATAGTTTAGAATCATGTTTTGGATGAGTTTCCTAGTAATCTAGCTTAGGATTTAAGTGAAACATCACTTTGCTTGTTTGCTAAATAGGCTGCAGGAGCAGTCTCTGTTACATAATTGTTTTCATCATGAAAATGGTAGTTTCTATAAAAGTGTTCTATATAAAAGTTACAGATAATTCTCATACCTTGTTTAAAAATTTCATAGTTTTAGGCCAAATGGTTTAGGAGTTATAAAACCCACAAGTGCCCTGTCCTGTTTTGCTAATGCTCTGGACAGTTTTTCAAGATTGTATTGTTTGACTCATTTAAGTATGAAATCATCTCTTGGTAATTAAATAAGAGTTGTAGTACTTTTCATGATCTTTCTAAAATGTCTAGGATCACAGTATTTGCTGGTCTAGAACTCTAGTTATAGATGTTCGAAGTGAGAGAACAGATTCTGTCCAACCTTGGACAGATCTGTTTCCTTCTGCTGTTTGACCCAATTAGGTATAAAATCGACTCTTGAGGTTATTAATAAAGTTGTAAGCAATTATCTAAAGTCTCCAAAAAGTCTAAATTCACCTATGTTGTATGTTTAGATCTTCAGTTATAGCTGTTTAATTAGAAAGGTCAGAATCTGTCCCTATTTGGACAGAGATGTCTTCTTTGTATTAATTGACCTTGTTAACCTTTGATCTAGTTCTTAATGATAATAGAAAAGTTGTAGACAACTTTAGTAGCTTTTCAGAAAGTCTAGAATCATCTCTTTTGGAAATTGATAGCTCCAGTTATAGTTCAAATAAGCAACTACTATTCTGTAGCCAATAATAAACATTGATTGATTGATTGTTTGAAATGCTTTTAATTTGACTAAGCTAAAATTTATTATCCCTTTTGGTAGATGCTTGTTGTAGCTGAAGTATCATATGAGATTATTTCTTGTGTTCATACATAAGCATTGTTGCATATCATTTACGTACGTTAGATGATCAACACGTGAAGGACTTGGAAATTGGAGCTACCCACAAGACGATGAAATGATGGACTAATCCACAAGATGGTGTTGGTAATCAAGTCTAGAAGATAGAAGATGATCGCATCTTGAAGACGCAAGAATACTAACTTAATATAATATTGAGTTAGCCAGGCAAGCCCCGGACATTCTATATATCTACCTATTCTATTTCTGAATTACTTTTGAGTAAATTTACTTTATGAGATGTGCATTTACGTTTATAAGAGTTGAATGAAACCGTTGTTGCATTATATACCTTGTCCAGAAATAACACCCTGTTATCACTAGATAAGTACCGTTCTATGCTTAGTCATGCTTAGACCGGTAGAAGTCAGGTGATCTCGTCACCTGCGAGATTTAGGTTTATATCTCTTCTCATTGGTAATGGAGACCAATGTGGATAAGAAAATCATGTGATAGTGAAAAACAGACGGGATGCAGTGTACCTTTATGGTCCTGATTGCCGGTTAGGCACACATCCTTGTTTATCCCCGTCTGTATCAAAATGATTTGGGATCATTTTGTAGTCTGGACCTTGATCGAGATTGAACGTACCTTCACATAACGGCCGGATAAGTCGTTCTGACCGTGAAGCTATAGCACTACTAGTCGGGCTGGGATTTGAACTGCAGTGCATCGCTGGTGGAGAGAAAGGATGTGCGGTGGGACAGGGTTTGACCAAGGGCAGGCACAGCCTGAGCGTCCTGGCACCGGCTGCCCCCTGAGCCTTGCACTGTGGATCAAGCCCACGGTATCCCGAATAGAGTGAGAAGCTACCCTACACAAATATGAACTTTTGGGATGGGTTCGTAAGGGTGTGTGATACGGGCTTTATCCAGCTGGATTAAATCGATTCGAATCGCCATCTCTCCCGGATAGTGAGAAACTTGACCACTGTCGAAGAAGCATAGTTGATCCTATAATATAGTAAACATGATGATTATGAATTACCCCATGTTTGTATCAAATACATGTTTGTTCAGGATAGATGCAAACTTAGAAATAATAATTCTAATAAAACCTATGCTAAACCTAGAAGAAAAGATGAAGCTAGTAAGCTCTTTTTGCAAAACTTTGCTATCCCATGAACTCCACCAAATAAGCCTTACATATCCTTGAGAGTCTTTTATTCTCTGACGGGTAAGTCTTGCTGAGTACAATTGAGTACTTAGGGTTTTATTCCCAACGTTGCAGGTGATATGCTATATGAAGGCTATTGCCTTACTTGCAATAACCCTGCTATAGATGCAGAGGAGTAAAGACCACAGGGCATGGTCTTAAATCTTTCACTTACCTCCTTTGCTGTGTATGGAGTTATAAAGTGAGTATGGCAGTGTATTTGAATAAAGGGTTTTCGAAACACTTTATGTATATTATTTAAACTAGGTATTGTAATAATTATTTTACTCTGGTTGTAATACATTTCCACTGTGAACTCTGTGCTTGTAATTGATGTTTCCTTAATCAGTACGATCCTGTTGTAAGTTGATTTACCGAGGTCCTTCGTGACACTCGGCGGACTACCGGGTTTGTATGAGAGAAAGTATGTGTGTGCCAACGTGTTAAACGGAGGCAATCATGCTTAATCTCGTATAAATTGGTCGGTTCTGTCACAAGCATAGAGGAAAATCACAAAATAGTATGGACAACAAAATCTGTATTTCAATTTTGTTATATTCCCTCGGGTATGTGTCCATTAACATTTTGCAGAAAAGAACATCCTTAATCTATTGGAGATGAAGTTTTACTTGAACATCAAAGAAGTTCCCCGCCCTGACCATCAAGACGCCTGGTATGTCACTAAAAGAAGAATAACTCGTTGTCATGCCATTAGAAGGCAAAGACAACCAGGGAGGAACTTGAGTTTGCACCTCCAGTGGACTTAAGCTCATCAACCGCAATTCAATCAAAATCAAGAAAAGGTTGATGAATGAAGAGCATGTAATTATCTGTACTTTCATCGGATGGTGAAAAGGCAAAGATCAGCAGACCACAAGCTTTCACCAACAGATGAATCGGATAAGCCTCCTCTTCGAAGTAAGTTTGTCACCACTCACTTAGAAGGATGAAGACATAAGGTACGTTTGTCCAAGCCTCATGCAATATTTAACTACAATCAACATCTTATGTCATGTTGCTAATTTGTCTTAGTCACTCCTACCCTATGCCATGCTCAAATTTAACTTGCTAACAATTAAAACAAATTAAAAAATACTCTTTTTGTTCACCATACACATTCTTGATTCTATTTGAATAAATATCTTTAGTCTTATAAACTTCCTTGTTCTATTATAAGTATGCTTCAGAATATGACTTGAACATAACTATGAGGTCAAAGCATACTTGTCTAAGAATTTGGTTGTATATGTAGACGCACCTCTCCCATATAAAAATGTTTAAATCCTATTAGGAGACTATTCGTAGAATCAAGTTGAGGTTGAAGGTACTTTTCAAATAATATCTTTACCTTAACCTTGTTGTAAAAAAATTGAATGAAGTAATGATGAATCATTTAAAACAAAAGCTATAAATTAACCTTGGCAAACACTATCTGTACTTTAAATTGAATATTCTTTTGGATATGTGTTGTCTACTAACCCCTTGCAGAGAAAATATATATATATAATGAGAGAAGCAGGAGGTCTGAAGAGTGAGAACAGAGTAAAAGAAAAGATGCTAAAGAACAACTCAAGATGCAATGAAGGAAGGACCATTGAATTTCATTTATCCATTATCATGCTTCAATGATGAAGGTAACATCTTAAGAGCCCATGCACTTGATCTCTACCTTGTCTTTTTGGGCAGAACACACTTCAATCAAAGTGTAGGGGAGACAATCCCCCAAATTCGATAAGTGAAAGTTCTCAACCAGTAATAATAATGCACAAAAGATTGGCTTCGAGATGCCAACAAAAGAAAGGAAGAAGGTGGCACCACCATTGGGAGCCACTAGTGGAGGCACCACCTCAAGAGCAGATAAAAGTACTTCTAATGAATCACTGCAAGGACGAGTCCAATTCAGAAGACTCAAAACATCGAACCCTCGCCGTGAGGTAACAACGGTAGTTATCTATTTTTGCTTTTCTGCATTGCATAAATTATTTTCTCTTAAGTAGGTTTACTCTTCTGCATTAGCCTTGCATATAAAATGACAAGAGTGAATAGGCATGCATTAAGCTGTATTCATGCATCTTAAAAACTTGAAGCCCCATATGAAACCCCTGTAGTATAAAACCTGTAGGAGTACTCATCGTGGTGGCCTAAAAATAAATACAAACATATCATGCATATTTATCTTTCTGCATATTAAACAAAATAAAAATCTTTACCGCTTTATTAGTGCATTGAAAAGAAAGAAAAAAATTTTAGCTTTTATTGCATCAAAAATATTAAAGTCACATGTAAGTAGACTTATGGTAACCCCGTACGAATATTTGTTGTGGTGGCATTAAAATAAAAATAAAATAGAATCTACATTTATTTTACTACATCACAAAATAGAAAATCTGAAAAGAAGAATCCTGCTAGAATCTACCAATTAATATTAGCTCATTAGAATAATCAATTACTCATCTGGCTGACCGCTAACCCCTTAAATTCGAGCCTCGAATTTTGGTTTTCTTTCTGGAGCATAATTATGCAGGAACGAAATTATGACTAATGAGTGAGTCCATCAGTGGAGCCTACTAGGACTACTGCTGGCAAGCTCACCCTGAAGATCATCAACACTAAGTATTGTAAACATCTAGCTTGGGGGAGGAGCATTCCCTAGTTATCAGGTAACTATACCTATGCGATTATCAAGCCTGTTTTATAAAGTCATAAAATACCAAAAATATGTGAACACATGAAGGTTCACCATAGTACCATAAGAAAATCTAAAAATACCAAAAATATGTGGGCACATGAAGGTCTACACTTTTTTAGAAAAAACCAAAAATATGTAGGCACATGAAGGTCCACACTCTTAGAGAAGTTTCCTAATTGGGTAAAGAAGCTTAAACTTCTGCTGAAAATATAAAATCAATCACTTACCATGGAGTGATACTAAACCTAACCTCTCTCCATGAGATTTGGTATTTTTGTTGGCAATTGAGTTTCACAGGAAAATACAAGATCAAAGAGCTAGTCAATCTGATGCCCTTATGCTGCTAATACACCTGCTCCCAGAAGGATCACTCAATTTGCAACATCAAAGACCCTGTCAAATATCCAACTTGGGGGAGGGCACCCTCCATTTAAAATCCAGCTAAGTATAAATTTTCCACCTTATTATTATATCGTTTTTCGTGTGAGTTAGCTAGTAAGATAAAATTTGAAAACCAAATAAATATTTAGCTATATATTAGAGTATGTTTAGAGTCAGTCTAGGCTAGAGTTAATTAAAACTGATGAACATTAAAATTTTGTCTTAGAGATGATGAATAGTTGCTCTACCATAATATTTTTCAAATTCCTAGTTTTCAAACCATGAATTCTCCCTAGTTTTAGATATTGCTGTTTTGACTTAAGAATTTACTCTGAACCTAAAACTTATGGAGGCATATGCTTGAGCTAAGTCTAGGTGATTGATTGATATGATTCATGAAGGTTGAGCTGCTATTTATCTTATTTCTAGCAATACTAAGTTCTGGAGATTTATTTTGAAAATTTAAAAATCCTACTTGATGAGGTCTTGTATGACAAAGTGTGAGTTCCTACCAAGGCCAAAGATGATATATTTAGAGATAGAGAAACCTTTGCTCATTTATGTTGCTTGCTTTGCATTGAGTTTAGTCAACCTTTGTTGTATACCTTATGAGAGTCTTGTCATACTTTTAAAATCAACATCACTTACACACTCCAGCCACATATGCATTATTCCTACCCTGGGAGTAATCGCAATCATCTTCCACTTTCATCCAGATCCACCTTAAAAATCTTTTCTCCTACACTAGGAGTAAACACCCAAAAAAATACCCTACAGGACAGCCCCTGTTTAATTGCTCTAAGTTCTTATCATTATCTCTCCAATTATTTATATTCAAAGGATGCATGTGGCTATGCAAAAGTATTGGAAAAAAAAGAAAAAGGGAGTAAAAGATGGACAAGTGTCCTAGCAATTAAAACAATAGGTACTTACAAGCCCGCCTCCCTGATGAAAAAAAGAAGAGAAAGAAAGAAAGAAAGAAAAAAAAGAGAAGAATAAAGATAGCCCATGTTTTCTCGCGAAAAGTTCTAAGTTTTAAACGAGGGAGTTATTTTCAAGGAGCAAAAGTAGAATTAGGATCAACCACTAAATACTATATATACACATATCCACCATATTCCATACACATGCACATCTTAGTTTGATTGTATGCCTTGACTCTCTGTGGATCCATTGTTTGACTTTACAATATATGAATTGCAAGTATGCTCATCCTTGTTATTGCCACTCCTATAAGCTCCACTATAATTCTTAGTTGTAGGAAGGCATAACATCATTAATGCCTCAGTGAGATCCATAAATACCACATATTAAGAGACTTGAGGGTGTCATACAATTAAGCTCTGAGTTTTATTTTGAAAATTTGCAAAACTCCGGAATAATAGTACTGTGAAGAATTTGAGACATGGTGCTTGACTTGATTGTTCTATCTTTCGATTGCTTAAGACTAATGCAAAAGCTGTAAAGCTGCATAATTAAAGGTAAAATGGGTAAGTTCAAGAGTTACAGCAGTTTTGTCTAATCTGGAGATGAATTTCTGTTTGAAAACATGTGTACTTAGAAGGCATGAAAGCATTGTAACAACTCCTGATCCAATTACATTAGTAATTAGGCTTAATTTGTTTGCCAAGGGACTGACAAACAGGTAAGCTTGGGAGTGTTGTTGACGGTGAATAACGTCAACTTTTATTAGAACTTTAGACATGAAAGGACACATGAATACACACTAGTCTAGGGTTTTAACTGACAGTTTCCACGAGTTTTGCATATTCTGTATTTTCCAGTGACTATTCCAGAATAGCATAAAAGAAGGGTTAAAGAGCATAATTACTACGAAACTTAACCGCCAAGGAAACATCATCACGAAGACACTAGAAGGGTGTGGAAGCACCTCGACGAAGATGGGCCCGGAAGCCCATACTTGGGCGCCGGCCGACGCCAAGGTAGGACCGGCCAGCCCCACCCCCTAGGGTTTCCTCCGCCGCCTTCCGGAGTCTTCCTCCACCGCCTATGAGAAGTCATCTCGGCCCTTGGTTAAGTCGGTTTGATCCTACGGCGCGCGTTTATCCCACCGGGCTATAAATAAAGGGGCAGACCCTCTTCCCTGGAGCATCAAATCATTTGGAGATCAAGCCATCCAGAGCCTCTCTAGTTCATAGTTTTAGCCTAATTAGATTAGAAAGAGGAGTTCTAGTTCTTCAGCGGGATCCAGAGCCCCTGGCGTCTGTCCGGAGCGCGGAGTTCGGTATAGTTCTAGTTCTTTTCTCTTATTATATTCAACATTATGATTTGAAAAAACATTGTTCTTAATCTTATATATGTTCTTAATTGTAATAGTCATTGTTCACTTTGATTATATGTCTAGCATAGTTAGTTTGATCATATTGAATTCATGTAATTGCTCGTATAGAGTTCGTCCAGAGATATCGTGGATGAATGATTAGCAGTATGTAGACGTGGTGTTTAGATATCTTGCTTATCTGCGAGTGCACCCTGACGTGCCGGTCGTGTGGTAGATTGCGTAGGTGACAGCTACGTTGAGTCCTCTGTAGTCCACCCCCCGTACGTAGGATGAGCAGAGCGCGGTCGCGAAGGAGGTGACCCTTGTGTCTTAATATCCTCATTAGATGATGCTCCTTTCCATTTAATCATGATGTAGGTAGAGCTAAACAGTGATTGCTAGATGTAATTGCAATAATCATAGTATTCATTGACGTAGTTATAGAATTACTTTAGATATTAATTCCTTTATCTATCAATTGGCTGGCTATTGTTATGACTAGATGAGCTCTGATATTTACCTAATTATGATGATGACTGATCACATTTATCCTATATATCTTTATCATGTGACTGATCCTTATTATGAGTAAGATTGTAGTTATGATTTATCTTTTACATTAGCAGTATAAGTTGTAGATATAACTTAAGTCCTACTAGACCTTCGCAGTGGTATAAATATAAATCAACAACCTGGTAGTACTCTAGGTAAAATGATACAATGGTATAATTATCTGTCCGCTTGCAGAATTGTCCTTTAGTCCATATTCTTATATTTATTTCCGCCTAGTCACGCGAAATAATAGATCAATTTAATACCTTATTCCTGGCTAATATAATTAGGGATGACAACCTAGTTTAATGCTTAGAAATGTTGGTGAGAGATAAGTGGGTAGTTGCTAATGACAAACTAATTTAGTGTCATGTGTTTTTAATGTTGTTAAATAGTGATAACGTAAAAAATACCAACAGCGAGGGCCGGCACCATGCCGGGGGGCGGTCGCGCTGGTCGGAGCGGCGGCGCTGGGAGGGGAGGAGGCAGGCGGAGTGGAGGCGGCGACGACGGACCGGGGAGCGATGACGCCGAGAAAGGAGCAGGGATGAGAAAGAGGACGATGGGCAGCACCACTGGAGCCCGGCCGCGTGGAGAGCACGCGGGGATGAGAGAGAGGACGATGGGCAGCACCACTGGAGCCCGGCCGCGTGGAGAGCACTTTCTCATCTTTATTTACGCGTTGAGGAGTGGAGCCGTAGAGGCAAGCAGTGTTTTTAGCATAGCGTTAATGTAGATTTGGGGACACGTGGGCACTGCGGCTGTTGCGCGATTTATTTACGGTTTAGCAATCTTATTATTATTATACCATGAGGACGGTGTGTTTTAAAGATTTTTTTATGGTGCACATTGTTTTTTCTCTATTAATACGTGGATAATAATTTTTCTTGCACCTGGCTTCCGGGGGGAAATAACATCATGGACAAAAGGAGCAAAAGCTAGACAATGAAGTGGAGAGTATTCACCCTGACACGGTTCATTTTTTTTAGGTCGGTTGTCCGGGTTGTCGTCGCTAGCAGCGAGTAGGGGACAGGTTCAACCGAACATGGACAAATGTAATGTGGCAAAAGAAATGCTTAACTCTAGCGATTAATAACAAATGCATATATACTAAATATATTATTAGATGCATAAACAAATTAGACCTATCACATATTCGCAGGTCATGAAAAAATATTGTACATGTATAATGCAACTCGTACAAATTAGACCTAGCTATTTAGCTCTACATAGATGATATATTACACATCTAACCGACACAATACATAAATATAGATTGGGATCGAGAAAGAGTTGCGTCTAAACCTAGAAATGCCTGCGTAGGCGTTTCCTGTTACTTAAGGGCATGCTGAGCCTTTTCAAATTCCCACTGAATTTTTTATGAACTGAAAAAAAAATACGTGAAGCTGAAGTGAAATGAAAAGCATGAAAAACCGGTAAATCTTGCAAAAATCTGCGCATCCAGGGAATCGAACCCTGGTCAGTACCGTGGGAGGGTACTATGATACCACTACACCAGATGCGCTTTGCAGTGCTCGTTCCATATAGCATGCTATAATTACTAACTCACGGAATACTTCAATTTTGTAGCCTGCACGACAAACCATCCGGCTGTGAGCTTTACCCGCGTCTCCAAAAGGTTCGTGTTGCAAAGTTTGACAGCAGCAGACATTTGGATCGAAACTATTTCAGTTTGCACGATGCCTCATATCCAATTGGCCTTTCATTAGTACTTGTATATGTGGAAATCCTCATCAGGAGCCCCTACGCGGCGCTTCCATTTGTTGAGTGATCCCATCCTGGCCTAACCACCAACGCTATGACTTATGAGTTCAGAATGTGTCTCCTTCCTTCACCTAGTCATCATCAGCACAAAAGAAAGCGATCGAAGAGCACTATCTACACGATTGCACCATATACATACCAAACCTTCCCTCCTGTCAGTACTGAGATCATCCTGCCTGCTCATCTGCCAACAAGCAGCTATGGCGCCAATCAGTGACGAAGAACCCTAGCTAGCAAACACACGCACACATCATCATCACGCAGATATACAATAATATATACCAAATGGCCAAGCCTGGTTCCACCTATCATACTCGACAAGCACATATATATGCTTTCCTTGGAGGAGCAAGGCAAGTGGTGGCCAAGCTAGTGCGTCCTTATCATGACCTGTGAGGAAAAAAGCAGATTAACCACACAACAACGCCGTACCTGCGAAAGGAAAGGCGCGCTGATGAGTAAACAAGAAACTAGCAGCTCTTGTCGCCGTCAACGTCTCGCTGGCTGATCGCAGCGTGCGCGTGCGTCGGGTAATTGTCTACGCGGTGCGCGGCGCCACGGGCAGCCCAAGCCAGATAAAGAAAAATACGTATTCGGTTGTAGTGGCTGAGACGCTGATGCAACACCGATTGTTAGCTTTTTTTTTTTAGCACGGGAACTTCACATTTTTATTGTAATAATGAAAATACAGAGTTAGCGATGTAGAGGATTTTAGACATATGACAGGAAACGCTTAACCACCCGCGCATTGAGGACACCTGTTGACAACCAAAATATATTCATTTTATGAAGTTGTCAAAATGTGAAATGGACATCACCATTGCGTCCGTCTCGTCAAACTGATTGAAAAAACATATATGGTTTGCATCGTTCGATGTCCGGACGAAGGAGTTACGCCCTCACGAATATACCGTCACGTCGGAAGTTCCAACCAAACTTCCGACACAACTTCCGACGTGTCGGGAGTTCTGATATGCGCCGGAACTTCCGACATAATAGGCTAGGCCGGGTTTGGGACCCGGCTAGGCCGGGTTTGGCCCCTGTGCCGAGCCCCGACAGCATACCACGTGTCATCACCAGAGGCCCTGTGAAACCCGGCTTGGCCGGGTTTGGACCCGGCTTGGCCGGATTTGGTCGAGTCTGATCCGATTAATAGATCTAATCGGTTTTTGACAATATTTTAACGTGAGAAACTTGAAGAGTAAGTCTTGGAGCGGTTTTCTACTGGAATAAGACCACCCCCCTCTATATATATGGAGGATCATGGCCGATTGAGATCTTAACCATCCAATCGTCAAAACACATCTACCAAGTAGATTCTCGCGGTGGTTCATCTCTATCCTGCTGTTCGGCTCGACTCTCCGCGAGTTTAGTCGGCGTTCTAGGTGATCTCCGCGATCTCTAGGGCAACCTCTACGTGCATCTCTCCAACGGATCTTTCCGAGGGGTGTTCGGGAGTTTCTGGCGAAGGACGGGCGCTACATCGACCACCAAACGTCCTCTGCTGTTGAAGACGGTCGTCCCGACGACCAGAAGACCGGAACCCTAGTTTCCTCGGCGAACCCGAGGAAACCGGCTCAGCCGACTATCAAAGTCGGCCAGGCCAGGTAGGCGGCTCGGCCGGGTTCTGAAACCGGCCAGGCCGGGTTTCGTGGGCGTGCTGCTCCGTGCTGTTTCGTTTCGTGCGCGACCGTGCGATCTAGCACCTTGCTGTGTGGTGTCCCGTTTCGGCGTCAACACACTTTTTGACGACTCCGCTGGGGACGAAGGCGTAAATTCGGATCCCATCTACGAGCAACATGGCGGGCATCGTCGATTCTACCATCGTATCTAAGGTAAAATCATATGGAATACATGAAGATTCTCCTGATTTTCATACCTGGATTAAGTTTATGACTAGACTCGATGTATTTAACGAATCTGAATTGGTCTCTTCAGCGCCCGAAACCGATGAGACCGGTTCTGAAAGAGTTATTGCTATACCTCCTAGTCTGAGTGTGTCTGATGCTTATTACGATCAATACGGCAAGATTATTGATAGAGAGCAACCTGTATTGGTCTCTTGGCCTCCTGAAACTGGCGGGATCAATTCAGGAGAAGTTATCACTATACCTCCTGATTTGCAGTTGTCTTATGTTTATATTGATCAACATGGCAAGATTGTTTATAGAAAGCAAGCCGTATTGATCTTTTCTGTGCCTAAAATCGATGTGGTTGACAAGGTTCCTTTTCCGGTGAATGTCATCGAGAAGGGAGAACCTACTATTTTGATTCGTCTAGAGCAAGCCGATTCCACGATAGGCAAGAACGTGATCATCGGCGAACCACCCGAGGAACCGAAAAAACGTTCCGGGGCGTCGAGTGGTGCTTGAGAAAGATGAAGACGGCAAGACCAAGCTGATGATTTCTGCAGGGTCGTCGCAGTACCTGTCCCGGCAGCGGCGCTGGGAGGCCACGGCTGCGAGGAAGAGGCCGGCCAGGCCGGGTCCAGAAGCCGGCCCAGCCGGAAAACCCGGCCAAGCCGGCTCTGGTGAAGACACGGCCATGCCGGATGCTGGAATCGGTCCAGCCTGATTGGTCAAAAGCGGCGCCTCGTCCACCTCTGGTGCCTCCAAAGTCGTTGGTGCTGTTGGCGTTCAGGCGACCGAGACATTCGTCCCAAAGCGACCAGAAATTGGTACTTGGAAGACGAATGCGAATTCAAACAAGGGGAAATTTATTCCCAAGAAGCTTTGCACATTTGACCGGCTCATGAAAAAATACCGGCGCCAAAAGGCCGATTTTTCAGAATCGGCCGTTAAAAAATAGAAAGTCTACACCGCCGAAGCGAGAGGAGCAACCGAAGAAGATGGCGGTGGCTTCGGCGGCGACTCCGGCAAGAGAGGTTGTTCGTCCTCGCGTCTCTCGTTGGGGTCCTCATCTTCCACCTCAGCCGTATTGGGGACCCAATGGGGTTTTTGTGCCATACTCCTTTCTTATGCAACATCAACCGGTGAATGGAGCACCCATGTCATCGGTGTTCAGCCGATTGAGTTATGACCAATCGAGCTCTAGCAATGGTGGTCAAGGTTCCTCGTATCCACCGACGTCGGCGAGGCTCTCGATTGATGTTGGAAAAAGGAAGGCTCCAACGCGACAAATTTATATGCCTAAGAGGGCCATGGAGTCTGTCATTGTTCCCGCTACTTCTATTGCACCGCCGCCGAAGGAGGTACCTTCGGTGACAATTCTTATTGGCTCACAGGAGGTGCCCATTGTCAACAGCGATGAGCCAATGAGAATTGAGGATCCATCTTCTGCCGCTCCGGAGGTCGCCGCTGAGGTTGTGGAGAAGAAACCAGTAGATCCAAAATACTTGCAACCGAAGTGGTGCCCGCCGGGATTGACCAAGACGTAGCGGCGGAAGTTGCAACGAGCGCGCCAAACCCAGCAAAAGCAGGAAAAATTGGAGAAAATGAGGGAGGAGATCTTCAACGCTTCACATCCAATTTTTCCACAAACGCAGAATGGAAGTGATCCAGCGTGCTTTACAAAATCCATGGAGAAGGTTCCTGGAGATCGGGAGTTTTCAGAAACGAGACCCGCACAAGATGCAGAAACCGGCCAGGCCGAGTTAGAACCAGCCGAGCCGGGTCTCCCAGAAACCGGCCAGGCCGGGTTGGGGGCGGCTCGGCCGGGTCTTGCGACTTCGCCTGCTGATGCCGCTGCCGATGCTGTTTCGGTGGAGGTAGTCCCTACTACCGTTTCCTCTGCTGTTTTAGATTCTGGAGATGCAGAGGAAGATAAAGAGATGGTTGACTATGAGCCGACGCCGCCACGCGCCGAGCTCAATGTCGCTCGGGGGGCATAGTGTAAATTCTAAAGCTCTCCAAGCAATGGCCGGTACATGTATCGCCCTTAGAACAAAAAATGGCCGATGTATACATCGTCCTTAGTCACTAAACAGCCGTTGGGTTAAGTATCGTTACTGTTTGGTTTTATTTATGTTTTCAGGTTCATGAATATTGATTCACCTGAAAACAGGGGGCATATGTTGACAACCAAAATATATCCATTTTATGAAGTTGTCAAAATGTGAAATGGACATCACCATTGCGTCCGTCTCGTCAAGCTGATTGAAAAAACATATATGGTTTGCATCGTTCGATGTCCGGACGAAGGAGTTACGCCCTCACGAATATACCGTCACGTCGGAAGTTCCGACCAAACTTCCGACACAACTTCCTGACGTGTCAGGAGTTCCGACCTAAGTCGGAAGTTCCGACCCTCCGGAAGTTCCGACAGGCACCGGAACTTCCGACAGAATAGGCTAGGCCAGGGTTTGGGACCCGGCTAGGCCGGGTTTGGCCCCTGTGCCGGGCCCCGGCAGCATGCCACGTGTCATCACCAGAGGCCCTGTGAAACCCGGCTTGGCCGGATTTGGTCGAGTCCGATCCGATTAATAGATCTAATCGGTTTTTGGCAATATTTTAACGTGGGAAACTTGGAGAGTAAGTCTTGGAGCGGTTTCCTACTGGGATAAGACCACCCCCCTCTATATATATGGAGGATCATTGCCGATTGAGATCTTAACCATCCAATCGTCAAAACACATCTACCAAGTAGATTCTCGCGGTGGTTCATCTCTATCCTGCTATTCGGCTCGACTCTCCGCGAGTTTAGTCGGCATTCTAGGTGATCTCCGCGATCCCTAGGGCAACCTCTACGTGCATCTCTCCGACGGATCTTTCCGAGGGGTGTTCGGGAGTTTCCGGCGAAGGACGGGCGCTACATTGACCACTAAACGTCCTCTGCTGTTGAATACGGTCGTCCCGACGACCAGAAGACCGGAACCCTATCTTCCTCGGCTGAATCCGAGGAAATCGGCTCGGCCGACTATCAAAGTCGGCCTAGGCCGGGTAGGCGGCTCGGCCGGGTTCTGAAACCGACCAGGCCGGGTTTCGTGGGCGTGCTGCTCCTGTGCTGTTTCGTTTCGTGCGCGACCGTGCGATCTAGCACCTTACTGTGTGTTGTCCTGTTACCACTTAACGCAAAAGAGGCAACTGCAGGAAAGATGATTTTGCACGAACATGATGCGTTTCACCACCCAACACGGCAACACATAAGGCAACACGAAACTATTCAGAAAGAAACAGAGACAGAACGAACGAGAAAGAAGTTTATGCAGTTCACAAATATCAAAAGACAGGTGTATTCAATCTGCTTCCTCTCATTCTTGACATCAGTCTTCATCACCTTGGCATCCAGTTTCTTCTGCATTTTTGTCTGACTCCAAGAATGCGCTTCGCGATCCTAGACATGGCGTTTACGCCTTTCTCCATAGCTTTTTTGCCAATTTTTAGATAGAAACCTGTCCAATATTTCATTAGAGAGCAGCAGCATGACCTCTAATCTTCACAGGGCCATGCTCTATTTCTATCTTTCCATATAGTCCACCAAATTGGTACAACCCCAAACAAGAAGCCGATTGTTAGCTGATCAAGAGTTTGGGGCGTCATGGAAAGATAAATGGAGAAGACACGATCGATCGATCGACCGAGTAGACAACAGACACGTGAAAAGGAGCTCAAATGATATGCTGCGCCCTTTTTTTCCCTCTGTCGTTTAGATGGATTGCCCGTGTGATGACGTTATCCTGGCTTTATTAGGTGCTAGGTACAGCTTATGAGCATGATTTGTTGCCTTATGGTAATGGGGATGGAGATGCTAATGTATTGCGTCCACATTCAATGTACTTCTAGTTTGTTCAATTGATGGTCCATATTCAAGCAGGAGTAGCAAGCAAGAGAGGCGGTTCTACTGCTTAGTTCTCATTTGGATGCACATATGTATTCATTTCAATCCGTTGTGTTAAAGTGGATTGGAGTGAAATTAAACTAAGTTCCATGTCAATCCACTCCGACATATGTGGATTAAATGGAATACACATGCATCTAAACAAGTTCTTATGGTGTGTTTAGAATTGTTCCGCTCCACGTTATTTCCCAAACGGGTCCAGTTTCACACACGCTGCTTGGGGGGAAAAAAGGTGAAATGGTGAGAGCATCTAAAGGGGTGCTCCACAAACTCCATGTGCTTTTTGTAGAGATGCTCCATGGTGAAGTTTGTGAAGCAGTCCTAAACACCTCTTTACTCGTACTCGATAATGAGATGTGCATGTTGCACGTAATTAGCACACCTATAATTTGGTACATGGGAAACACAGATCCATTTTGTTGGTTAATTTATTATGCATTGTATATTAGTTGGAGATCAATAACCTGAATTGTCTTCCTAGCTTTCCAAAAACAACTTGAATCTTCTTCCTCAACATGTTCATATAGTATTGAGCAAAAGTTGTGCCAAATGTATTCCATATATTCTAAATTATAACACGTGACTTTTTAAGATATATCGCTTTTAATACACACTTGATATATACTATTATGTATTGATACATAGTAAAAGTATTTATCTAATGAAGCCAAAACGTCTTATAATTTAGATCAGAGAGAGTCACTACTAGAAAAATTTAAATTTAGCAATGCCTTTTTCTGCACAGAGGTGGCTCAAAGTACAACATCCTCTAGAGATCTATACCAAGTTGTCTCTAGAAATGCATTTGTAGAGGCAACTACTTTTTTGAACTGCCTCTAAAAATACCCCTATTTTAAATGCAATTCTTGATCTAGTCGTCTCTGCATATATAGATATTTTAAGGTGGCTAGATCTAAATCCATCGTCCTTTTGAGCATATTATATGTTACCTAACAAATCGTGACATATATACACCCTTTTGCTCCCTACTATATGATCTACCATCACCACCCTAGTGTTCTAGGACCACCTTAGGCCAACAATGTGTCATTTCCTTATCGCCTTGTTTACAAGCATCCACCATTGTCTGCTACATGTAGTCTAATTAATGATCCCCCTCTAGAGTCACGTGACCTCAAACTCTAAGTGACATTGACCCATAAAACTCACCAACGGACATGTTGACGAACACCTTTAGCAATGGGGTGGGCCGGAGGGGTGATGCGAGCGCCTAACATTGTCTTCTCCAGTGTTCAAGTAACTATGTGTGAGGCCATGGCGAACTATTGTACTTGTCAAGTAAATCATTGATACTATAGGATTCAAATAGAAGTCATCGCCACCACCCTCGCCAGATACTGTCAGTGGGGACGCACGCCACCGCCCTCGCTAGATACTTCAATGGGGTCGGACACCACCGCATGGAGTTCGTCTGCCGCTCACCGAGGGCCCACCGTTCCAGCTGCAATAGAATTCCTACAAAGTAGATTGAGGAGAGGAGAGCCAAATCTGCATGAGTGGAAGAGGAACAAAGAGGGGGAAAATCAAGAGCATCTCATCCTTGGAGCGCCGCCAATGCCATCACCTCCATTGTCGTCCTCAACGCTAGGGCCATGCTTGCACCGCCGGGGGCCGAGGGCCACGCTCATGCCTCCACACGAGAAGAGAGGTTTGAGAGGGTGATGGAGAAGAAAGACTAAGGGTTGTGACTAGCTAGGATTTCGACACGCTATATATCGATTATTTTCCTTCTAGTCTTCCTTAGTCGATCCTATCCATTCGCCTCAGATCAACAACCATGGTTTGCTCACGCTTTAGGGTTCTTAGCTAGGGCCACATTTAAGTGGACCGACTCCGATGATTATATAGTCATGGGTCTCAAGCCCTTTCATTTCATTTTCTAGAATTAAGTTTTACTTTGACAATCTAGTAACTGGATTGTGTCAGATAGTGAGATAGTTGTTAGCTTCGTGCCGAGTTAACAACTTGTGCAGCTAAGAACTGGACCTACTTGGAGTCAACACATCAAATTGTTAGCATCTAATTATTGGTTGAGTGGACCAAACACCCACTTGCTTGTGCATAATCCGAATTGTCAGGGAAATTAATGGATGTTAGCTACTACTTCTGCTTAAGCTTAATCCCAACGTCCACATGCCGTTTGACAACTCTATTGTCTATAATTTCAAGTGTGCTGTGCCACTTACCATACAGTGATGCAAACTGAGTTAGTGATGTCTGAGCAAGCATCGTAGAGTTGTTTCTTGATCGCATCTTTATCCCCAGCCAAAGAGTATACAAAGAATGCTAACCACCTACTCTGTCATCAGATAAGAGTTCCATTGTGGATCCAACTAGGAAGCATGCACACACACTACTTGACACCTGATGAGTCAATAATGCAGCATTCTTGAACCAATAATTCTCTCAACTTGTTGCTTGCAAAATTTGTTTTATGAAGAAAGACAAAGATAAGTAAGAAGATTGAAGATTGCTCATGATTATTTATAGACTAAACTGAAAGTTCAGGAGAAAAATTAGGTGTCAAGCTTTTTACTGCAAAGTTAACGATCCTGGGAACAAATCTATTTTGCACAGCTTAACTTTATAGAAGAGTTTTTTCTAAACCAAATCAAGTACAGTCTGGAAGAGCAAATCTGCTCATATCAATCCAGATGTTCGCATCATCTATGGCAGGATTTGTACATAGAAGCACTATTATTTCATTGGCCATTGCGTAAACAAGAAAGGGATGTGAGCCTGTTGAAATGCGTTCTGTATCATCACAACCAAAATCCCTATTTGCTTGATTGCGGTGACTACAGTGTCTTCCCTAATCGCTGTCAGGCCATATTTGTCTGATTGCATTCCTATTTGTTTAAATAAATAAATTAAAACAAGCATCAAGCATTGCCATGCCCGTCGATTCAGCACCATCCATCGCGTAGCTTTCGGCTTCTTTCTTGACATATACTGTATCCGTGTAGCTTATATTGTGATCATCAGCACATATATATCCATATACTCCGCATGCCACAAGCTTACGTGAAAGCGATTAATTAACATAACACAACTTAGTTGCAGATTGAGAGGACTAATGTCTGTTTTATGTGATTATTAGACCAATAAATACAGGGAGGGGAACATGTTAAAAATGAGCCTTGAACCCATCTAAAAATACTAGTAGTTCAATAAGAAAAAACAAACAAACATGTATCCTTCTTTAAGGTGCTTCAGTTTAACAGTTCAGAGAAGAAAAACAATCATATAAACACCTTAAGATCTCATCCTGCTTCAGTCTGTGCACAGCAACTCTGTCCAGGTGCAATGAATCAGGGGGTACGGGGATAATCGTTCGGCACGCGCTGGTTAAAACTGAAGCACCGTCTTCTTCTGTTCTTTCTGCTCGAGCACGACGGTATGGTAGCCGCACGGTTATTGCAGCTCAAAAAGGAAAGAGTCCAGATTCTTGGGAGCTGCTGTGTATTGCCTAATTGCCCAGAGTGATTATATATCACCTTCTGATTCTGGAATTCCCGTGGTCCCTTGATTTCATGCAAAACCCGTCACGGATTTTCTGTCTGAGATTTGATCATCCTGAGTTGAGTGAGTGCAAAAATTCCCGAAAAATTTCGACGTGTAAACTGCTAATTGACATTTTATATTAGCACACCAAATCTTTTGTACAGACTGCAGAGCTTGCTTTACTTTACTTTGCAAGGCTCATATAAACCCCTCCCGTCGTCCTCCTGATTACTACGCGCAGCCACACCTGCCCTCCATCCAATTCCAACACCACCAAGAAAACCATTAGCTGACGCACATAATTCGAGGAAGAAAGGGGAATTAGGTAATTAATTAACCAATCGTGAGTGGCGATGATGCAGCTGGGGGCTGCTAGGAGTTTGGTGAGGAGGTTCTCCCGTCTCGCCGCGGCGGCCCCGGCCCCGGCCGTGGCCCGAGACGGCGGTGGCTGCTCCGTGCCGAGAATGCCAGGCGTTCGACCACGTCCCGCTGCCCTACGACGGGCCGAGCTGCCGCCGACATCGCCCGCAAGCGCGCTGAGTACCTCAGCCCGTCCCTCTTCCACTTCTACTCCAAGCCCGTACGTCGATCGATCGATCGAGATCGAATGCACATACATAGATGCATCTGTGGCCTCCATCCATGCCGGCCAGTTGTTTGTTTTTCCCCCCTTGTTTTTGTTGCCGCGAACGGGTTCCTTGATCTTTGTTGCGGTGTTGCAGCTGAACATCGTTGAGGGGAAGAGGCAGTACCTGTACGACGAGCACGGGCGGCGGTACCTGGACGCGTTCGCCGGCATCGCCACCGTGTGCTGCGGCCACTGCCACCCGGACGTCGTGGACGCGATCACCGCGCAGGCCAGGCGCCTGCAGCACTCCACCGTGCTCTACCTCAACCACGCCATCGCCGATTTCGCCGAGGCGCTGGCGTCCAAGCTGCCCGGCGATCTCAAGGCACGCGTTTCTGTTCGTTTTCAGCCGTGCACCACCAAGCAATGACTGATGACGCTCACCTTGTTTTTTTTTTTCCATTCATAATCATAGGTCGTCTTCTTCACCAACTCCGGCACAGAGGCGAACGAGCTCGCCATCCTGATGGCGCGGCTGTACACGGGCTCCCACGACATCATCTCCCTCCGCAACTCCTACCACGGGAACGCGGCCGGCACCATGGGAGCCACCGCGCAGAGGAACTGGAAGTTCAACGTCATCCAGGTACACACACACACGCGCGCCGGCCGATTAATTAACGCCATGAGTGCAAAAAATCAAATCTTTCCTCTGATCATGCACGTGATGTGATGTTCGTTCGCTGCTCAAGAGTGGAGTGCACCACGCCGTGAACCCGGACCCCTACAGAGGCGCCTTCGGCTCCGACCCCGAGAATTACGTGCGCGACGTGCAGGAGATCATCGAGTTCGGCACCACCGGCCATGTCGCCGGCTTCATATCCGAGGCCATCCAGGTACGCTACTGTCCTACTGACATGACGCGGCAGCTAGCTGTTCTGGTTCCTCTTCCTCTGGCTGCGACTGGGCGCCGTCACGACGCGGTGGAATGGAATCGTGCTGTACAGGGCGTTGGTGGGATCGTGGAGGTGTCGCCGGGGTACCTGCCGCTGGCGTACGACAAGGATCCGGAAGGCCGGCGGGCTCTGCATCGCCGACGAGGTGCAGGCGGGCTTCGCTCGCGTCGGCAGCCACTTCTGGGGCTTCGAGACCCACGGCGTCGTCCCTGACATAGTGACCATGGCAAAGGTACCAGTCCAGTTTTCGCCCTTTTCTTTCTTTCTTTCCGTGCCATGCCATCGCCATCGACGACGCTCTGACGAACGACCTGACAGCACCTGAATTCATTCTTCAGGGCATCGGCAACGGCATCCCCCTGGGCGCCGTGGTGACGACGCCGGAGATCGCGCAGGTGCTGACCCGGCGCTCCTACTTCAACACGTTCGGCGGCAACCCGCTGTGCACTGCCGGCGGGCTCGCCGTCCTCAAGGTGCTCGAGAAGGAGAAGCTCCAGGAGAACGCCTTCATCGTCGGCTCCTACCTCAAGGACCGCCTCCGTGGTCTCCAGGAGAAGCACGAGAGTGCGTCACCTGAATTCAGAAAATCGACGGATTCGATCTTCTTTCTGACCACGACGAAACCTCGATCGATCCTGATTCGTTTTTAACTGTTCATTCACGCAGTCATCGGCGACGTGAGGGGAACAGGTTTCATGCTCGGCGTCGAGCTCGTCACTGATCGGCAGCTCAAGACGCCGGCGAAAGATGAGATCTGCCACGCCATGGAACACATGAAAGGTACGTACGGTACCGAGAAGGATCGACGAACTGTATGAAGATCTGTGACCTCAAAATCGAACGAAATTAGCAGATGCCTGCAAGTGATCGGTGTGATGATTGTGATCTTGTGGATATGCAGATATGGGCGTCTTGGTCGGCAAAGGTGGGTTTTATGGGAACGTCTTCAGGATCACTCCCCCTCTTTGCTTCACTAAGGAAGATGCTGGTACGTTAGTAATATAGGCTACTCGGTAACATTCTTGATTGTACTAGTTTAATTATCATTTAACACTGCTGGGTTAATTACATTGAATCTCTTGGGCGGATAATGCAGATTTCTTCGTCGAAGTGATGGACATTGCGCTGTCGAAGCTCTGAGCTGTGACCCAAGACTGAGGGACTTGGTATATATGGAATTAAAGGATCCTTGCACAAGTTTAAGGCAGCTGCACCGGAGTTCTACTATCTCACTCAAGAGAAGGGTGGGAATACCCATTGGCAGTTTGTAACTCCGGGATAAACAAGGACGAAGTTGGCTTATCGCAACGCTTTCAACTTCAGCTTTACGCTTCAGAAAAAAAAAAACACACTCAGCTTTTGTCTGGAGATAACCTGGAATGCTTGCGATGTAACGTGCGAGTGATAGTGATTGGGGGTTCATTTTACCTTGTATTTACTAGCAATGCAAACACACCAGTTCAACTCAATATTGTTCTCATTCATATGAGTGTGATGCGCTCAGCGCTTCGGTGTGATTGAAAAAAAAAACATATGAGTGCGGATCATAAATCCAGGTTATATATGGGACACAAGACATCGAGGATGCAAGCGAAGGTGGTAACATTCAAAATTTCAAAGAAGTGGGCAAATCTTTTCCCCATCCACATCCTAGTTCTTATCCTATTCCCACCGACGCACATGGGGTTAGATTCATCATAGAGCTCATATGTAAAATCTATAAACTGCATTCTCACAATATTTTTGAATAGCAACTTAATTAACTGATCAACGTTTTGTTTCAGTTCCGGATGTGTTTGATTTGCCATCCATTAGTAAAAAAATAGATTCATAATGTAATACATGTGTTTTTAGATTCACTATAACAAAAACGCTTTCGTAACATAGAATTCCTATATTGTAGAACTATAAGAACTTTTTAAATAAATGTTCAAAGATTGTAATGTTTGATTTAGAACAAAGCTAGACATATAAAAGAACCTAGGGAGTAGTTTAAGAAACCATTTTCTTTTATTCTTCTTATTTCTAATGTCACATCACGATTTTTTTTGCACAACATGTTTGCACCATAAATCCTTGTTACTCTATTAGATTGCCTATAACCCAAAAACAACCATCCCAATCCCTTTTTCATAAAAAAAGTTTTAATCATCCTCTCTCTTGTTTTTTGAGTTAAATAGCCGACTCTATGGTCTTTCTATTGAAACCATGAGTTTGATAGAATCACGAGCAACCAAGAGTTTTTTTACAAATTCTAGAACGGGTGTTCATCCCAAGAATTCACCGGTGTCCCAACTCCCAACAAATAGCAATTTTAGAGACGGTCTAAAAAAAGCTACCCCTCTAATTTCAGAATTTTAAAAAAATGCGTCCCCTAACCTCTGCCAATCAGATCCAACTTTTCCAGCAAGGCAGCCCATCAACCACCTGCCACCACCCGATGCAGAATGCACGCGTGAGATCAGCCCATTAAACCTCCCTGGTTCCCTGCCTCCTCTGCTCTCCTCTCTCCCGGATTCCCGGTCCACCACCTGCCCTGCTCGTCTGCTCTCCGTCTTCCCATTCTCCAGCCGCCGCGGCGACGCGCAGACCTAGTAGCAGAGAAACACCCGAAGATGGCGATGGCTCTGCGCCGCCTCGCCGGCGTGTCGGGCTCGCCGTCGGCCTCCGCTGCCGCGGCCGCGCTGCTACTCCGGCCGGCGCTGACCTGCCCGATCTCCACCGGCTTCCGCGAGGAGCGCGACACCTTCGGTCCCATCCAAGTCCCCAACGACAAGTGCGTGGTCCCCCCCCCCCCTGCCTCCATAGATGCGTAGCAGCTTTTTTTCCCCGCTGATCTAATAACTTGTAGCGTGTCGTTTTGATCTGGTGGTTTCGCTGGCAGCAAAGATGATGTTGATGTGGTTGATCTGATGGTTTTCGGCTGTTGTGTTCTGTTTCGGGCAGGCTGTGGGGCGCGCAGACGCAGAGGTCGCTGCAGAACTTCGACATTGGCGGGGAGCGCGAGAGGATGCCCGTGCCCATCATCCGCGCCTTTGGTGTCCTAAAAAAGTGCGCCGCTAAGGTACAAAGTGAAACTGTTTTTTTTTTTTTCCTTTCTGCGCGTGGTGGGTGGATAGATGGATGCATTTCGTTGATTATCCTTTGTGCGCACTGCAAGCTGTAAAGCAATTTCTGTATTCCAAGGAGTATTGTAATAAGCAATTTCTGTGCCCAAATTCCATCTGCTATATTATTCAGTGGTTATGATTGTATTTTGGAGTTTATAAGATCACAGCTCTGGATTTTTCCTGTTTGTTGTGAGCCACCAAGTATATGTTTGTTTCACTTATTATAAGTTCACAGATGGGATATGCTAGTTACAACTTGTAGTTTGTTTGACTTATTGAATGTCACAGGACTACTTTCTAATTACAGATAAATTCCATATTGGATAGGTGCTTCTCACTTTGTTTTTAACCAATTTCAGATTGCGCTTTAGATCACATTAGAGACAGTTATTAGTGCCAGCTCGAACTTTTCTATATGCTTTCAATTTTTTACTTTGGTAGTTTGTAGGCTACTTGTAAGTATCATTTATGTATGGATACCTTTTCCTTTTTCTTTTGAAGGTGAATATGGATTGTGGCCTTGATCCAACAATAGGAAAGGCCATAATGCAGGCAGCTGAGGAGGTCGCAGAGGGAAAGTTGGATGATCACTTCCCACTTGTTATCTGGCAAACTGGCAGTGGCACACAAAGCAACATGAATGCCAATGAGGTTGATGTCCTACACATCCAATATTTTTACTTCAAATCTTTCATAGAAGTATCAATTCTAAAGTAGTATAGATGTTGTTAAGAATTGTAATTCTCGCTAAAGTGTGAAAAGTTAAGCTTCACTGTCCAAACACTGGGCAAACCGAACCTACCTCCATCTGTGCTCCACTCTGCTGATTGTCTGCATGCAAAACAGTATTTACTTTTCCTGTTAAGCCAATGTTCATGTGAATTTTATTGTGAAGTGCCAGCTATGCCATATTGTTTATGATCTCTTTTCCCAATTTAGGTAATTGCAAATAGGGCAGCTGAGATCCTTGGACACAAGCGCGGTGAGAAGTTTGTGCACCCAAATGACCATGTGAATAGGTCACAATCTTCAAATGATACATTTCCCACTGTAAGCTTTAACTATTTTTAAAGTTTTTTCTATTTCAGTATTACTATTACCGCTGCAGATGTTTATTATTCATGCTGTTGACATTTCCAGGTCATGCATATAGCAGCGGCCGTTGAGATAAATTCGAGGTTTATCCCAAGTTTGCAACAGTTGCATGATTCACTTCATTCAAAAGTATTAATTTCTCCTTTCTTTCAATGGGAACTATTGTACTATGCTTGTTAAGTGCCTTTTATATAATTATATATCATGACCATTAATATATTAGCCTACTGCGATTTTGTGCCTATTGATTATATGCTCCTGCTGATTAGGGATTTAGATTGAAGTTGAAACATTAGAAATTTAGAAAATCGTCTAGGACCTTAATATTTTGGAATTGCTTGTGCAAGAACTGTATAGTGGCTTCTAACTCTTTACAAGTTCTGTAGCAGTCCATTACAGCCGCTTAATTCTTTTCCTGATTGAAGTTTGTATTAATAATTAGGTGCTAATGAGGTAACCCATACTCTGTTGACCACTTCATACCATTTTGTGTATAAGCTTCTCTCTTAAACTTCATTCTGCTTCCTTTTATCTCCAGGGCATCTTTTTATTTGTGGAGTGGGTCATTGGGAGATTTATTTTCCATGTTTTGTTGTTATAAATTGATTTCAGAGTAATCTGTTTTCTGATTCATAGTTTACTTTTGGTTTATGTAAATTCTAGGATGGAATGGAATAAGCTTGTTATTAGTGATCTCAGCAGTTAGATTACATGTTGCATAAACATTACTTTCCAAATTGACTGAAAAGATTGAAAAATGCTCTCAGTGAAACTAGCATATTGAAGCAAATGTGTCTGCAGCCTAGTTGGTCACAGGAGCCTTACGAGGACCCAGGTCTTGGGTTTGACTCCTGGTGAGAACAAATTTAAACAGGCCTGTGTTAAAAAAAGACACCTCGTCGGCTGTGTTCCTGAGTTATACGTGCAACCACCTGAGTCGCTTTCAGCGAGATGCACATGGCTGTAGGCATGTGTCCAGGGCACTCGGTGGTACGTCCAAGGTAGCCGGCCTTCCAGGTGTTTCTCAGCTTGTGTTTGAGAAGTTTCTTTTTAGTGCAATTCCACAGGGGTGGTCTTTCCCTTGCAGGTAGATTTTTATTTTTATTTTTATAAAAAAAACTAGTATAATGAGCCCCACAGAGTATGTTTGTAGACTTTCAGCTGAATAGCTGATTAATGCTTTCTCTTATTTTATATAAACTAATGTTGGTTTCCCTGACATGTTAACTTATGGTTGGCAGGGCCAGTATCCAGTAAATATGAAACATTATATTTCTTATTGTTATATAGTAAATATTGTTCTAATGAATTTGCTAACCTGACTGCGCAGTCTGTTGAGTTTAAAGACATAATTAAAATTGGACGTACACATACCCAAGATGCCACCCCATTGACTCTTGGCCAAGAATTCAGTGGTTACACTACACAGGTAGGATTTATTCCAGCATCTTTTGTTGTCTTATTTATTATATACACTTAAGATTAACAGGTCAGGTATACTTATTAACTGTTTAAGACTCTATGCAGGTCAAATATGGAATTGACCGTATTAATTGTACATTACCTCGGATGTACCAGGTACGGTACTGCTAATGTTTGTTTTCTTTACAAGTTAACAGTACTGATAATTACCTTGCTGAGCAGCTTGCTCAAGGTGGAACTGCAGTTGGAACTGGCTTGAACACTAAGAAGGGGTAATTGTCAATTTATGTTTGAGATAATTTCTTTACATTGATACGCTCGATCGATAAATTTTAATTTGGTTTTTGATTCTAAATTTTCTTGAGTTACCTACCTAGTAGTCTATCGCCATTTGCCTCTGGACGAGAATCCATGTAACCCTGTCATCCAGAGCGTCCATGAGTCTTGACATAACTTGGATTAATCTGTTCATTCTAACTAGTTTCATTACTATCTAGTTTCTTTTTCCAGTTCGACCTCTTATGTCACTTCTGGATTAAAAGAAGTGAGATATTGAGATTTCAGTATCCAACCCAAGTTGTTTTTTTTCTTTTATATGGTTAATAATTACTAATCTTATGGTACTTGATTTAGGATAACTTTGAAACAGAGTGTTAATTGCATGCTTTACCGTGCTTCCTTTCGTTTATTTAAATACTTAAATTTCAATCTGTCTTTTCAGATTTGATGTCAAAATAGCTGCTGCAGTGGCTGAGGAAACAAACCTACCCTTTGTGACAGCAGAGAACAAGTTTGAAGCTTTGGTTAGTAACAATGCACATACATAAATCTTATACTCTGATTTGCCATGAGGTACCAATGGTTTAACGCAATTTTATTGAAGATTACATGCCATTTAATTGCAGTGTCTGGAATAGGTTATAACTACTTGCAGACATATTCGTCCACTAAACACAGATATTAGGTTTTTGGATTGGAAGATGATTTGTCGAAGATCCTTATCATCTTCTCCATTTATTCCATGCTACCTTAGCTCCATGCATATATAACAAGGAATTTGTTAGTGCTTAGCAGTTGAAAGGGCATTTTTGTATATGCTGCCTCAGAAAATGAAAATATCTAATATTTGCAAACTGAAACCAACTAACGCAAATATCATCTGTTCTCAAGTTGAGTGGAAGAAATATTAACATGTGTATGTCACTTTCAGTTATTTTATTTGATGCTAGTTGTTAGGCTTTGTTCTTTATGGAAGCAAAATATTAACATCTTACTTGTATAGTGTACTTAGTATGGCTTTTGGTTTTATATTGTCTCGCTAACTTTTCTTTTTTCTAATTTTGTATTATTCATACTCTATTATTTCAGCAGTGTATGTCCTCATCAGTTTTTTCTTATAAGTAGGCAGCACATGATGCTTTTGTCGAGAGCAGTGGCGCGGTAAATACAATTTCTGCATCTCTTATGAAGATAGCAAATGACATACGCTTGCTAGGAAGGTCATTATTCCAATATTCTATTTTTTATAAGAAATGATTTTTTCTAGCATTCTGGGGCATGCACTAAATATTTCCAACACAATCACAGTGGTCCACGATGTGGTCTTGGTGAACTAATCCTACCTGAAAATGAGCCTGGGAGCAGCATTATGCCTGTAAGTAGACTGTTAGTATATCAAGTTATGGTTTTCATATGTTTATCAACAGAAGACATCATTCCGAAGCTTCTGTTTCAACTTGTACTTTTCAGGGGAAAGTGAATCCAACCCAGTGCGAGGCTCTGACAATGGTTTGTGCTCAGGTACACAAATAATGTTTGTTTTCTCTTCTGAAAATAATCAAATCTCCATATTGTATTTTTGACAAACATTTTTTCTTGTTTGCTTTATGCTTTTGATGAACCGCCTTTGCTTATTTGAAAAGCATTTATGTACCATTGGTATACCATTTATTTAGTCATATATATAACTAAATGATTCTCATAATCCGTATGAAGCTCATATTCCTAGTGAGGACTACATATTCATCTATTATCATGTTGAATGGTTAATGTGATTTGCACTTCATAAATACCTTCTAGCTTGCTTGCTTAGTCAGAAACATTTTCAGGGAACAGTTGTCACTTCCTGTAGGAAAGTGCATATATCTGAGTCATTTAATTTGTCTGATGCAGTGCCTTTTACTATATTTTTTCAATGTTCGATAAGAAGCAAGTGCATCTGAATAGCGATCAATAACAAACAATTCAATTTGTAAAAATGAATGGTACTAGCATATCTGACCAATGAAATATGCTTATATGAGGTGCCCTCCACCTTTACTTTCTGCAAAAAAGCCAAAATCTTGGTACCTGACAGGCTGCTGCTGAACCATATTTTGTCTTGAAATTCTATTTCTTTTGCATTATTTATACTCTAGCATATGTGTTGACTATTTGATTTTTTATAATTTCAAATAACTTTTATTTTGATGATGGCATTGCAGGTTATGGGTAATCATGTTGGTGTTACAGTTGGTGGTGCGAATGGGCATTTTGAACTGAATGTTTTTAAGCCAATGATCGCTGCTGGATTACTTCGAGTATGCTTTCTATTATCGCACTTCAATATGCTTAATTTACTGTAGGAACTTTTTCTAGCCTCATAAACCCTCTTGTTGATTTAGGTGCATAATGTTAGTATGAGTTGGTAACTTTAACCTCACGTTTTTTCACTGCAAGTGTCTTTAACCATTCATTTTCTCAACAGTCATTGAGGTTGTTAGGGGACGCATCTGTGTCCTTCGAGAAAAATTGTGTCAGGGGAATTCAAGCAAACCATAAGAGAATTTCACAACTTTTGCATGAGGTAACAATCCATCACATAAATACTGAGCACTCGCAAAAGATTTGATAATAAGGTGCAATACTTATTTCTCTTTGTTTTTTGTCCAGTCTTTGATGTTGGTGACATCTTTGAACCCTGTAAGTGAAATGCAAATTTGCCTTCTTTTAATCTCTGTTTGTAGTTGTAAAAAGTAGCGAGTCATACTTACATTTTGAATGATTGCAGAAAATTGGCTATGACAATGCTGCAGCTGTTGCTAAGAAAGCTCACAAAGAAGGAACCACATTGAAGGTGATCTTGCTTTACTTATTTCACTTTGCCTTGTCCTTGCTTATGTTAGCTTAGGTGACTTGCACATGATATCTTGGCCTGGTTGCCTGAACCATTCAATTCATAAGGCATCAGATATCAAAAACTTGAATCAGGACATTAATCATGTGATATAGGTTCATTCTCCATTCCCTTGTCTATTCATACCCTCCTAGAGTACCGCCTAATCATTGGAATTGTAATTTGCGTTGAGTGTACATTCTTTAAACTTCTTCCATGGTAATATACACTAATCCTTCTTCATTTTATCTTTTCCCCAGAAAGCTGCATTAGACCTTGGAGTATTAACGGAACAAGAGTTCCATGAGCTTGTTGTCCCAGAGAAAATGATTGGTCCTTCTGATTGATAACCCTATGCTCACTATGTTTCTTTGAAGCATTCGGGTTGCTACATCCGTGACCGTGAGTTCTGGTGGTTTCCTGTGATGGCCAACTTAATGGTTCAAGTGCACCCGTAAATAAAGCAAATAATTTTTCATGTGGTCATTAAGTCCTCACCACACTGGAGAAATGATTTTTTGCATAGCGGAAGGTACCTGAGAAAACAATTGTATTCTTGTTCAAATAGGGCACTTTAATGCATGAGGTACCTTCCATTCTTTTGGCACCAGTCAAGCTTTTCTTGCCAGGTAGCTAATGCTATATAATAAGTGACATGGCAACCATGTCTAGAAATTATTTGCATTGATCTTTGACAAGTGAAAGTAGAAATATACCTGAGTTTAAGTTTTCTTTTTACCGATTTTGAGCTTGTTTTTAATCCGCCCAGATCAAACTCTATATCCTAGAGGATTCTATACCTTTTTGTTTTTATGTTTGATTGTGTAGGAATTATCAAGTAAGTGTGTATGTAAGCACTCGTACCATTTTGATTGTGTAGCAATTATGAACTCTAGATCGATGAAGACGCCCGTCATATACACATGTAGAGCAGTGGAAAAGGTCGTGCCTGTAGGCGTGTTGCCCATGGAAATCAGCTCCTATGGGATCGAATCCCCGATGCCTCCCCAAGCATCTTCCTGTCTCGCACACAAAGGCGTGAGCAATTTCGTTGCATACCAGGAAGCTGAGAGCGTGGAAACATCAGCCGCGGCGCAGCGCAGACCCCTGCTCCACTATAAAATGGGATCGAATCCCCCATACCTCCCCAAGCATCTCCCAGGTGGCTCATCCTCCGGCCGGTTAGCTCAAGCTGTGCGTGTTTACTCAGCAACCCATCATGGCTGCAGCCAGCTCCCTCCACGACTTCACCGTCAAGGTCCGCCTGCTAGTAAACCCCCTCTCTCAGTTCCCTTGGAAAACTACTGCATGCCAGGGTACCGTTCTACCATGCATGTGAACCGTGATCCACAAGTGCATCATCACATTGCCTGTATGTAGCAGGATGCAGGCGGTAAAGATGTGCACCTGGGCACCTACAAGGGCAAGGTTCTCCTCATCGTTAACGTTGCATCACAGTGGTATACATAACGATCATATTGTTCTCCCTCTGTCGTCAAATATAATATTTGAGCATTTAAATGTAGGACGCCTTTCCAGCTTTGTGTGTCTTATAGCAGAATTGAAGCTAGAAACAAGTGATCGTATTCTCTTGCTTTTTTTAGCTCATTCAAGTATAGCAAGTTGAGAGGCTAAACTGTATTACTTTGGATGCTTGTATTTCCGTTATCTCGTAATGGAAAGTGGGTTCCTCAGGTGGAAAGAAAAAGTATAACAAGTTGAGCTTCGTATAAATTACGGTCTGTTTGGCACAGCTCAGCTTCACAAGTGAAGCTGTTTTTTTTAGAAAATAATTTCATGAGCAACTTGTTTGGTGAAGCTGAACTGTTTTAAAAATGTTGATTGGCAAAATAAGTTTACCAACAACTTCATACATGGTTGGGAGAGAGAAATGAGAAAGAGAGCTAGGAGAAACTATTTTTTTCAGCTTCATGGCAGCTTATACTTTTGTGAAAGGAGGAGAAAAATAGCTTCACCCATAAAGCTGTTTTAGAAAAGGGTGTTTGGTAAAAAAAACAGCTCACAGTAGCTCGTGATGCTATTATTTGCTATACCAACCAGCCCATTAGTCTCACATATTCATGTGCTAAACACCGAAGATGCTACGAGCCCTTGTAGTTTATGTTGTTTTGGAGAGCTTCATATAAATTAGGGTCCGTTTGGCACAGCTCAGCTTCATAAGTGAAGTTGTTTTTTTTTTGGAAAATAACTTCATAAACAACTTGTTTGGCGTGTCCGTAGGGAATATAGCGAGATATTAGAATTTTTTATAAGCAGACAAATTGTTTATAATTGGACAGAGATAATATCGGTCCCTGCCAATTGGGACGTTTGTACTTTGAAGTACCATATCACTGTTTTTTTTTCTCTATTTTGTTTGTTGTACTACATCGTACTCGTACTTGTATCTTAGGTCTGACAACGGGTTGACAATTTTGGTCTACAGTTCTTAACGGCTGAAAAAAAAATCAGATTATGAAATGGCCCGTGGGCTGTGGCCCATTATCATCCTCAGATGCGGATGTAGCAAGTGCTATGAATGTTTATTAGCTTTGGTTTGAATTAAAAGATATTTGTCTGTAATCGTTATTACAGTGGCCTGACCAATTCTAACTACACGGAGCTTACCCAGCTACACGAGATGTACAAGGACCAGGGTGAGTGCCTTTGAGATACTGAATCTCTCTCTCTCTCTCTCTCTCTCTCTCTCTCCCCATTTCCTCTCATGTAGATTGGTTCAATTATGATTCATAATATGCTATAAATATTTCTGTTAATTGGTGTGATCTTCAGGTTTTGAGATCCTTGCGTTCCCATGCAACCAGTTCGGTGGGCAAGAGCCTGGCACGAGTGAGGAGATCGTCCAGTTTGTTTGTACTCGCTTCACGGCTAAGTACCCAATTTTTGACAAGGTAAATTTGTGCGCACAAAACTTCAATTCTTTTGTACTTTTTTGCATGTCCAAGCTGAAATAAACAGCGACTGATCATGTAATATAAAATGCGCCTTTCCTTTATTTGCCCCGTAAGGTTGACGTCAACGGCGAAGATGCTGCGCCCATGTACAAGTTTCTGAAATCTAGTAAGGCCGGCCCATTCGGTGAAAACATCAAGTGGAACTTCGCCAAGTTCTTGGTTGACAAACAGGGGCATGTCGCTGAGCGGTATGGTCCAACCACTTACCCACTCAGCATCCAGGTGAGCTGGCCGGCAATGGTGCAGGGCTGTGCTATGCTATGCTATGCTATGCTATGCTCGTCGAACCTCCTCGATCTCATCTGATCTTACGCTTTTTGCATGTCTGCAGAAGGACATCAAGAAGCTGCTTGGGAGTTATTGAATATATGGAGCCAGATAAATGCACTGCTGCATATATATAGCATCAGGCACTGAAACATCTGAAAATGTTGTAATAAAGTTATGGTGTCAAATGTTATAAGGTTGCTTTGTCGTTTCTACCTTGCCGTAGTAGTAAGATACCATACAGGGTCTAGCTATCTTGTAGCTATCTTGTACTACTCTGCTAGTAAATATCATGCATCAGAATCAGTTGAAATAAACTTGTAAACTGTAACCGTGAAAGGCGTGCAAGATGGCGACGTGCATCATTCCTTCAATAATTCTCCCGCCCGCCCGCCCGTAGCGAGAATAGATCTACGTATCACAACTATAAAGCACTGCAGCATTGCTGTTGCGCGCCGAGCCAATCACAGATTCACGGTCGGTAGCAGGGAGCAGGAATAATCTTCGGTTTCTCTAGCCGGCAGCATCTATTCCATCCAATTCCAACGTCGTGCACGTTCGTGTCCAATCACGAAATCCAAATTAACACCGCTGCGGAAAGCAAAGCACCAATAAGAGTCTATGGCCAGGCGGTTCCTCACGCCGGCCGGCACCGCCGCCCCGCAGGCGTCGGCGTGGGCGGATGTTGCCGGCGCTGACGCCGCCCCTCCGGCGTCGCCCGCACAGTGGCACCTGCACGGGCCGGCCCTGAAGGTCGCCATGGCGGGCAACATCGTCGTCGCGGTGCTCTTTTTCGTCGCCGTCATCTGGCGCGTCTTCTTCACGGGGACAGGCGGCGGCCAGGAGGGCGGCGGCGCCGCCGTCTCTCCGTCTCCGCAGGTGGAGGGGGCGTCGTCGGCGCACGGTGCCGCGGCGGAGGGGGCATTGTTGATCTCGTCGTCGGCTAGCAGTAGCAGCACGCCGGCGTGTGCATCGCCGCGGTCAGGCGGCCTCGGGGAGGCCGACCTCCTGGCGCTGCCGGTGTACGTGCACGGCTCTGAGTCGTCTGAGGTGGGCGGCGCCGCCGAGGAGGAGGGGACGGCGACGACGGTGGTGGAGTGCGCGGTGTGCCTCGGCGAGCTCAGGGACGGCGAGACCGGCCGGGTGCTGCCGCGGTGCGGGCACCGGTTCCACGCCGAGTGCGTGGACAGGTGGTTCCGGTCGCACGTCACCTGCCCGCTCTGCCGCACCGTCGTCGTGGCGGACGGCGGCTCCGCCAAGTCCTCCAAGGTGCAGCAGCAGCAGCTGGGTGTGTGAGAATAGATGAGAAAGCACAAGTGTTTTTTTGGCCTCACCTCACCCTCATATGTCATGGTATACGGTGTATTGTAGATGTTGTAGGAGTAGCTCACAGTTTCTGCAACTTAAGTTGTAAGCTGTGTCATGTGGAGTCAGAAGTCAGAACAACATTTTTCCTTTGTTTTTTCCCCCTGGCGGAGTTACAGTCTGCGTACATCTGCATGTCGTCAACGATCTCAGCTAGGCCTGACCACGTGATCCTTGCAGAAAACAAATGCATGCATTTTCTCCAATATTGACAAGTACACGGATGGTGTTTTGCTAAGCACAGCTGCAAATTGGGCAACAATGACGGTTTCTGGAGTGCAGCTGTGCCTGTGCCACCCTCTTCCATTTTTTTTGAAAGTTACCCTCTTCCAAATCTAAATTATACGAGAGATACATGGGATGCTTGGTTTGTGTAGTGTGGTGTAGTATATCATTCCCTCGTTCTCTACTCTCTTTTCTTTTTACTATTTATCCATCACCATCTTATTCTTCACAAGTTTATAATTATTTTTTTAGATAAAGGAACGAAGTTTCAGCCTCTACCATCCGGAGATGATACACAACTATGATACAAGACACCAACTTAAGCCATGAGGCTTACCACACAAACACGTCTAAGAGAAAAAAAAAGGGAAAACAATATCCAGTCCTCAGTATGATGACAACCCACAGAGAACAAAATTAGGACTAAGCTTTAATTCAACTCCGTAAGCTCCAACCAATCAAACTTCGCAAAAGTTGACATAATGAGCGTTTCCAGATTCCTGCATCCGCTTCTGAACATCATTCTCTCCGTCTCCTCATGCAACTGGGACCACTGACGGATCCAGAATGTCATCCGGAAAATTACCTGCACGAAAGAGTTAGTTCTTGATTTATTAAACACCACATTATTTCTATTCAACCATAAACATCAGCAAAGCGCTGCCACTCCAAGCATAATTTGAGATTTCAGCTTGGTACTTACACCAAACAGCCAAGATCCAAACAAATTCGAAAAACTATAGGGGGGTTGAATTCCAAAGGTGATGTGTACAATGCTCCAAACAAATCTCGCATAGTGGCATTCAAAAAAGAGATGTTGTATGGTCTCATCCTTGCTACAAAAATAACATTTGATACTTCCTTACCAATTTCTTTTAGCCAAGTTATCTTTAGTAAGCGTTACACCCTTTTTTAAAAACCATAAGAAAAATTTAATTTTCAATGGAATTTTTAACTTCCAGAGTGTATTTTTTCCGGTAGTATCCCATTGCTAATCATTAGATTATATATTGATCCTACCGAAAAACAACCTTTTTGGCTCGCTGTCCAATGAAACCCATCCTTTGAACTATTTAATCGAACCGGAACGACCTTTGAAACCAAGTCGAACCAGGAAGCTAGGTTATCGTTTACCAGCAAATCTCAAGGACAAATTCATGATGCACTGCACCATCTCATCTAAAATGGGTTGGTTCTTAAACCAAACACCCAGTAGTGTCTAATATAATTGTTGTACCCGCCTAAGCAGAGTGCTCAAAATAGCATACACATAGAGACTGCCATTAGTATTTAGTAATGGGCAGAGAGCTGACTCTACTTATACAAATGAGTAATGACAATTGGAAAGCTTAGGACAGGTCTTAAACATACATTAGCATATCCTGGCTTGGTAATTGTGGCCTTGCATTGGAAGCAGAATCAACTATGATGGTTGCTTATGTAGTTACATAAAAAATATATATAGTAAATGCTTGAGTAGTATACTGTACTCCGGAGTAGCACAAAATTTGACCAGTACGTTGTAGTATTGCAAATAAAAACAAAGACGAGACGGTCACAGCGAAGGCCACATGGGACATGGCTCATTTAGGAAATTAATCAGAGCAATCGATACGTACTACTCGATCAACTTTATGTAAGTCAACTCATAACCGGCAGCGTGCCAACAGAATTCAATTTCTTCTTTCAAGTAGCACACAAAATGTCAGCACTTTGCCAACTGGCACTTATTTTTTGGGGTGAGAAGGTAGTGCCCTTAGACGGGTTTTGGCGTGCATTATGGATTAATGACTTGGTGCAAGTTGATTAATCCTAATTGCGTATATATAGAAAAGGAATACTCCCTCCTTACCAAAATACGTGCCCTTCACATATAATATATAGTTTTGCCCTGATTAGTTGTTCCAATTTTATTTTTTTTGAGGGAAGCTATTTGGCGCACTTTATTGATCTTGGATAATAGTTACATCGTTTGCCAAAGCTCCTAGAATAGAACTAGGGGGTTCATCGACCCAATTACAAGATAATTTGCTTTGCATTGCTACTCTAGCTAAATCATGGGCTACACAGTTCGCTTCCCGATTACAATGATCGATGCAAATAGAAACGAAGTCTTGCCAAAGCATGTAGCATTCATCATAAACCGGAGCGCCTACTGTAGCTGAAACACCATCCTGTTTCATTGTTTCTACTGCCTCCACAGAGTCTGACTGAATCATTATTCGGTTGCATCCCATCAATCGCGCCAATACCAATCCTTCCTTGAGTGCAGTCGCCTCCGCCGTGGCAGCGTCAGCCATGTTTTCAAAATAACATACCTTGGCACCTATAAATGATCCAGTTGAGTCTCTTATGATTGCGCCTGTACTGCCTGTACTCGATTCGGCTTTGTAACTTGCATCGACGTTGAGCATTATCTTCCCTTCTGGAGGCTTTTTCCACCCTTCTCTCTGCCAATTTTTTTTTCCTTCGCCGCTACTTATATAAGCATGCACACACAACAAAACTTTTAATGGAATTCCACGGAAGGAGATGAAATCAGAAAATTTCCGGGATTATATTGCTTTTGATGATGTCTAGCAGTGGTGCATCATCAACTATTTTTCAACTTAGTACTTTTTTCGAGAAGGCTTTATTAATTTCAAAAACGTTACATCAAGATGATATAACATCTTGAAACATTCCCGGCCTTTGCCTGAAGACAGACAACCTAAAGAAAAAAAAAGAAAAAATATATGAAGCCAGGGTATCTTAATGACTAGAATTGAGAAGCCACACATATGCCCGTGTAAAACCTCCTTGACCACCTGCGCCAAGAATTGAGAAGCCACTATAACCATCTCAGAAGTAAGCTTCTAAAAGATGGACAATGTATGGACTATGGAGCCATTGTGTACGTAGTTGAGTAAATGACCTGCAAAAATAAAGGTTGTTTGTTTTTAAATATAACTACATTTCTATAGAGTCACAATGACCAACACAATGTAGCTGTTCCCAAAAAGAACAAACGATTTTAGATCTTTTCTGAGCCCCTGCAGCCAGCTTCCGAACATGCTGGACATACTGAGAGGTCTAGGGAGGCCCTAGGGAGCATAACCATGGCTCAAACTAAACGTGCAAACTAGCAATCTAAAAATAGATGTTGTATCATTTCATTTTCCTAACAGAAACAACATTGTTTACTACCTTACCATTTATGCTTGGCTAGATTATCTTTGGTTAGGATAACACCTCTTCGCATGTACAGCAAGAAGATTTTGATCTTCAAAGGCGATTTTAGTTTCTAAAGTCGCTTGTTTTGGTTAAGAATATTTTGGCTGATGAGACCATGGTAAAATGTGATTTTACTGAAAATTCATCATTCTGGTCTAAACTTCAATGAAATTCGTCTTCCTCCTGTCTTAAAACAACGTAAGGCGTGAAAGAAAATTGTTCCACATCACTAACCTGTTGCCTACAAGGTCTCTGCGCCAAGATACATTAGGTGGTTGTGTATTCAAAACCTTAGCCACCGTTTTCTTGTTTTCTTGGTAGGTTGTCTAGATTCTTTCAATGCACTATTTTCTAACCATCTATCTTCTCAGAATCTTATTTGTGAGCCATCTTGATGAGGAAAGTTCTAAATCTAAGAAAAATCTATTTAGTCTTCATCATACTTGCCCAAAAATGAAAATCCCCGCTCTTTCACTAGACTTGAACTAGAGGTTTAGTCGGTAGATATTTGTTGCGTAGCAACTCAGTACTTTGTGCAGGAAAAAAAAATTTCCGTCCATATTTTAGTTGGGACCAGTTTGACAAGTGGAGAATGGATGGAATCAAAGAGCAGATTTTGTATAAACTAGGATCACATTGTATAACATTGTTTGGACATAAACTAAACTCGCGCTGGCGTCGAGTTGGGATAGTGTAAGTTGATTATTGCCTCCAGTACTACTACTACCTACCAATAAACTAAGTTGATGACCAAAGATGCAAAACCAAATGCCGAAGTCATTAACAACATATACCACAAAAGGGGTGTGTCGATATGTATATAAATGGTGACTATTCTTTTCACTAATCATGGGAGCATTCAATTTTATTTTCGTTTCAAGATTCTGATCGATATAATCAACGATCCAATTGCAAAAGAAAAAAAAAAGGATAGCAGAGTGACAAGCTAAGTTTCCTGAAGCCCGTATTTTTTTAATCGTATCGGGGTATTTTCCAGCTTGGGTGTCACCGGAGGTGGCGCATTATTGCACAGAAGAACGTGATACGACGGAAAAATGCTGCCTTCAGCAAACATATGAAAATTTATATGAAAACTTGGAGTAATAACATAAGGAGCTCTCTAGCAAACATATGAAAAATTTTTTATGAAAACTTGGAGTAGTAACATACATTATGAGTAATATAAAGAGCTCTCTCTCTCTCTTTTAAAAAACATTTTACTAAAAAGTTGTCACGACAAATGGTTGCAGCTATAAATTTACGGTAAAATAGTATATGTAAAACTTTGTAGTTTTGTAATAATAAAATATATGGAAATAAAAATTTCTAAAAAAAAGGAAAGTTGCCTGGTAGTCAGTTCGTTCGCTGGATATTTTTTATCCAGTGAGCGTTCGCCGATTGGTAAGCTAGAACCGCCAGAACGCAATCAAGCAATTTATTGTTCTTCCTACTATACTTTAGCAAGTCAACTCGCATCTGATTGGCAGGGAAGCAAGTTGAATTAAATTTCATACTTGAAGGGGCACATAAAAACTGTAGCGGCCGGGCAATTTACACTTCTTTTCTCCGGGGGGAAAAAGTTTAATGTTAAGGCCACTTTGGACATGTACATGTTAATTTGAACATGTAATGAAGTCCACGATCGATCAGGAATTAAGGCTAACAGATTTACCATCAAATAAAAAAGTTAGCACGTTGCTATAGTAAAAAAAAATTACAAAATGGACACTCTAGAACACCCCCTAAGAAGAGCATCATCTTCAAGAGTTTGTCAAATTCTACTTGACAAATCTTGTGATTTATTAACTCCCAAACGATATATCAAGTAAAAAAACAGTCTATCTCTAAGAGTTTGACATTTTTTACTTAGTAAAATAAAAATTCCCACTAACAAAACAAAGAGGCCCACTAAGAGAACGAAGAGCCCCGCTAAGCGAACAAAGAGCCCCGGATGCAAAGTGAACATAAAACTTTCCACAAATTACATAAGCCCTTAGTTATAAATACTTTGTCTCTAGTTAATTTTGCAGAAAGAAACAAGAAAGAGCTTTTGCTTCGCGATTTAATCCGTTCCCTTAAAACGACGGCATGACGGCGCGGCTACTGCCGTTGACTGATGCCCGGTGGCAGGGGATGGGAGGCCGATGGAGGGAGGTGCACGGGAAGGAGTCGCACAGGGAAGGAGGCCGGTCGAAGCTGGACGGGGAAGGACCGAAGGAGGCCGGTCGAGGCTGGACGGGGAAGGACCGAAGGAGGCCGGTCGAGGCTAGACGGCGGCGGCGCGGGGAAGGAGTCGCACGCGGGGATGGCAAGTGGAATAAGCGCGCGTATATTTGCACGCACGGAGGGGAGATATGACAACTTCCTATTTTTGCTAAGTTTATTTGTCAAGCTGTTGGAGAGTAAATTTTTATGTTTTGCCAAACGGGAATGCTTCGGGCCAGGCGTCCGGCCAGCGCCGGACGGCTCGCCCCAACCCAACCCCGTGCTGACGCGCCAGCCGCATGCCGCTCGCCCCTGCGCGCTGCGCGTTCTTTTTGTTTTTCTTTTTTCTTTTTCGTTTTTCTTTTCATATTTTCTTTTTTCTTTTTATTTTTTATTTCCATTTTATTTCAAAATATTTATATATTTTTTATTTTTTTGTGTACGTCGTAAAAGTAGATCGGTGATGTTACATGTGTTATAATTGTTTTAAATACATATTACAAGGGTTGGTTAAAATGTTTCATCTTTATTGGACGTATACGCTTCGGCCGTTCTGCCGGCCGGATGCGCGTCCCGCTCGCGTGACTCCCGGCACTGCGGGCAGCTCACCCCCTGCGCCGTTTTTTTTTTGTTTTTTCGTTTTTGTTTCTTTCATTTCGTTTTTCTTTTTCATTCTTTTTCTTTTCTTTTCTTTTCTTTTTTCCCATTTCTTTCTTATCCTTTTATTTTTTAGCATTTATTTTTTCTTTCTTTATAGTTATGTTATATAAGTAGATAAAAATATTGCGTACGTTGCAAGTGTTTTAAATACATGTTGCAAGTATTGTCCAAAATGTTTCATCTTTTTCGGATCTATATTTTAAGTATATGTTTATATTGTTTCATCTCATTTTCTAAATGAATGTTTGCAAGTGTTTTCATCTGAATGTTACATATGTTTTTATGTGTGTTGTTGCAACTATTTTATCTGAATGTTGTGTATATTTGTTAATAGTTTCTAAGTGTTTTTAGGTGTTTTTCCAAATGTTTCATACACGCGTTGTAACAGAACCACCTAAATCACGTGGCCCACAGGCACCTGTCATCGTCACTAATGACATCTGATAGCCGGACCCGTGTCCCAGATGATCTAGGCAGGCTCTGCCGGGCTACATAAGCACCCGTTATCTCCGACAGGATCCCATTGCGAAGTCATTATAGGATTACAACATTTCATAACAAAATATATCAGAGTAAAATTTGCAGGAAGAGTAAATAGTACTTAATATTACAGACCAGTGTTTGAATAGAAATTAGGTGCAGTTATTACAGACCATAAATTAAAAGGGTAGCAGTAGCGGTAGAATCAACATTACGACAAATCGATAAATATTACACGAACCCTGCCCACGGGGTTCAACTTTATTCTTCCTCACTCTCCTGGACGATGGTGACGCAGCACGGAGCGAGACAGACTTCGGTCTCCTGCTGCCCTCCTGCAACGGGGTTAACAAACCCTGAGTACATGGGGTACTCCGCAAGACTTACCTGACTAAGAGTGTAAAATTAGACTCAGGAATGCAGGCTGAGGGGAGTCAAGGTAAGGACTTTACCAAGAGTTCAAGGGTTTTGTGAAAAAGCATTACTAGTCCTATCTCAATATTTTATTTCAATAATACTATTCATCATTAACCATATCTCCAAGTTCTTTCTCATATATCAACACTCCTTCATTTGGTTTATCCATTCAAAAACAATTCTAGTTCCGAACCACTATTCGTTGAATGGTTGAAGGATCAAGTCTCCATATCCGAGGAAGCAACGACGATTCGAATCGATTAATACCCAGCTGGGGATCCCTATCCACACTGCGTATGTAGCACTTAAGCTTGCATACGCCAACCCCGCCTACCATGGCTTTTCATACCCCGGAACCGGTCCTGCGCCACCCGAGAGTACAGTACTCCTCTCGCCTCCAGGCACGACGGCCACGAGGGTACACGCTACTCTCGCCATCTCTCCACTCCCAGTGCGTGGTTGTCGGTTCCAGCAGTAGAGCCACCGGAGTCAGAGGCTTCCCGTAGTATGTGGCTAGTTGTAAAGTCTCGATCCAGCAGGCCTACAACGAACAGTCCCTAAACCTTTTTCCGACGGCGGCAGTGCATTGGGACTCTAACCCAAATACCCCTGTCCCTTCGGTTTTCAAATCCCGTTTCTGTCGGTGACAATTGTTGGGACTCTAACCCAATGCCACGATCACCGAGCAGGAAAAACCCTTCCTCATTGATGACAATGAACTAGTTAGGAACACTGCCAACCAACAAGGACATAACCAGTCCCATAAAGTGATTCTTGTGCTTTTAGATAATCACAGTTTAAAATAGCATTTTTGCAAAACTAACATTAGGCATGACTAAGCATTTCGCAATACTTTTTAATAAATCAGGTTCTCAAGTATTGTCAGCTATTCAAGGATGGTACTGCATCAATTGGTTGTCACCCAACTCCTATTAACATAATGTAATTAATTAACTCAAGTGATAAATATTTTTAAAACAACAAGGAGAGGGGCAAATGCACCGGGGCTTGCCTTAGATTGTGCAGAGTGTCGGATCCGGGTCAGCGCCACAAATATCAAATCCTTGCATAATTTCCTGAACAGTCTACTCAGATGGACCCTCAGACTTTACCTCCGGATTCTCGGTCACTACACGATTGCAATGAATGAATGCATTAATGCGATGTGCATGAAATGACAGATAAATTTAAAAACTAAATAAGGTACACACATGATCAAGACCCTACCATAGGCTAGCTATGATTGCTCTAATTCACAGTGCCCTAGGTCATAAAGGTGATTGACCTAGAATCTCAAGCAATCCAAAAATCACACCAATCAATAATCATTTCATTTCCCATCCCTTTTATTAATCATTTAAAACAATATATAATTTAATAAATATTTAAATATTTCCATTTGATGTAAAACTTCACCAACAGTTAGCTCTGGACCTAAAATAGTACCAATTAAATTTTCATGATTTTTGGACTTACAGAGAATTTATTAAAAATCATCAAAGTTCCTTTTATCATTTAATGTGCTGATTTTTAGTTAATACAAAACGCACTCAAATCCTACATTTAATATTTTTATTAAATTCTACACATCACAAAGAGTATCCACAAATATTTTCATAATTTATGGTGCAATAGATTAATCCACACAAAAAGATTAATACCTAATACTATTCATTTTAATTAAAAATAAAAAAGCTCTTGTAAATCAGCCGGGAAAATAAAAATGGCCATTCGGCCTAACTTGGCCCAGCAGCGCGGGCCGGCCCAACACGGCCACAGCCCGACCGCGCGCGCACTCGTGCGCCCACCAGGTCGCTGACGGGGCGGTCCCACCTGTCAGCCTCAGCTCACGCTCTCTCTTCTTCCTCCTGGCTCCCGCGCGCGTGCAAGCACGGCGGCTCGCCGCCGCCGGCCTCCTCCGGCAAGGGAAACACCACCGGACGTCGAGCAGAGCCTTGAGACACCACCCTAGAGACCCTAAATGGCTAGACCCGACCGGCGACGAGCTCGTCTGTCACTACGGCGACTCGGCGGCGGCGGCAGGCCACACGCCGGCGAGCGTGAGACGAACGAGACCAAACAAAAGGTGTGAAACGATTCAGGGACTCACCACGACCCTAAACCAATAACCGGTTAGGACGGAGACGGAACGGAGGAGTGAGCTTGATGACGTGCCGTCCCACGACGATGAGCAGAAGACCCTCCCGTTCTGGTGATCCTAGAGCACCAAGTGACGAACAATCTAGCACATGAGAACCATAGAAGCACAAGGACCCCAAAACACACAAAAATTCCGGTAAGACCTCACCCTAGAGGACTGGCCTCGACTTCCCGACGTGCGGCGGCGCTCTGCTTGGCTCCGGTCAGATGCGGAGACGGCGACCCGCGTTCCCGGAAGCACGAGACACCACAGCCCACACCGACGGCACCAATCGATGCGCAAGGGAACTAGCGAGCTTGCTGCGAGATGGAGAAGGTGGTGGTGGCTTGGTCACGGTGAATTTCACCGTAATCCGATTGAGCTCAACGGCGACCGCGAGGAGGAGAAATGAGGAGAAGCGGCGCTCGTCGACTTTAAAGGACCGAGCAAAGGAAGGATAAGCTCGGGCTGGGTCCGGGGCCCCCTCTTGGCTGCTCGACAATGGTCCTGCCCCCTCACGCCGGCCGGACGGCGCCCGGCGCCGCGCGCGGCACGCGCGTACGGCGAGGAAGAGAAACAAGGGGACCCCCCCTGTAGCTACAGTAGTAGACTAAATAGGTGAATAGCTATTTGATGCCAATTTGAGCTGATCACAATCGAATCCGATGAAGTGGTGAATAGCAAAGTTGTAGGGTATTTCCAGTAGATCACTTTTTATTTTAACACCAAATTCAAATTCGGCCAAAATTTCAAATTACAGAAAAGGGGGTAAAAGTAGGGTTTGAATTTCAAACTGAAATTTTAAAATTACTTTTGATTTTTCTCAACAACATTGAAAATTGGTAAACATGAAAGTTGTTCTACTCAGTGATCTTGACAACTTCTATTAAGGAAGTTTTTGAAGATTCTCAATATTTTTGAAATTAAAGTTTCAAATTTAAATATCAACATACTAATTTGAGTTTAATTTGAATTTTTATAATATAACATCAAAATCTCCAAAAATAAAAGTTGTTCCATTTTAAAAGCTCTACAACTTTCATTAAGAAATTTTTCCCAGATTCATTATAGATTTTTGAATTGGGGTTTTAAGTCAACTTTAGAGCTTAATTTGATTTCTATTTAATTTTTATATTTTTCAATTTGATTAAGGACTTAATCACACAATCAATCACTAGCTGAAAACAAACCACTCAAGGAGCCCTAAACACAATCATATGCAGATGCTTAAATTTAAATATGATAACATGGCAGGTTAATTAAGTTGTAATACCAGGGGTGTATTACACGCGTATTTGAGTGTTTGAGTAGTTTCATACATATATTACAATTGTTGTATCTGGATGTTTCAAAATTAGATCTGGTGTTGCAGCTACTGTTTCATATGTATGTTTCATGTCCCATTGGTCAGATTGGGAGGTCCGCCACCGGCAGCAACCATTCTCTGCCCCAGCACCTCGATCTTCCAATCAACCGTCATTGCCCCTCTGCTCGCATGCTCATCTTCCTTACCTTCTTCTTTGCTTCATAACAGGGTGAAACATGTATATTGCAAAAGTCTGTATCTAGTGTTTCAGTTGTTTTAGAAGTATGTTGAAGGTGTTTCATATGAGTGTTGCAAAAGTATATCAGGATGTTGTATATGTTAAAAAAAATTATCAAAATATATCCATGTGGGGTCTTGTTTTGAAGAATTAATTGTAAGGAACACGATGGTGCAATCGGATTTTAATTATGGTGCTTGGTTTGGGAGATATAGCTTTTTAAACTTTAGAAATCATAAAACACATTTGTACGCATGCACTAGCCTGGCTGCAGTAGAGTGGCGTCCGGACGGGCACGTCCGTCCGGACGTCCGGGCGGAGGCGCAACCCTTGCCAAATTTTCAAGAATAGCAAGTTTATTTGATAAACTCTTAGAGATGCTCTTACATGTATGATGTGGTGCCGCTTTAAAATTATCTATAGAAGGTGCCTCTAGACATGTGGGTAGGGTTTAGTGACTTGGTGGAAACTGATTATTAGTTATAAGAGTGTAGCTAGGGTAGTATACCGGAAATTGACTATTGTAATAAGAGTGCACAAATCTCTATTATCGCTAGTGCTTAAAAAAAAAGTAGGAAATCTAAAAAAAGAACTTCGTGGCTCGTTCGGTCTTCAGCCGGTTTCCGTCGCACCCAAATGCTGCCCGCTACGGTTTCCGGATTTTGTTCCCACAGGTACGGTTAAAAGATAGTACAGGTGATACGATATTTTTACCGTTTCTCCTATATTTTAGATGTCTAATATTAATTTTCAAATAATATTAGACAACACTCTTATACTACTCCCTTCGTCCTGCAGCGACCGTCGCTGGTGCATGGGATTTCACTGTCCACATTCATTGCTTTTGTCCTTCACCTAGATGTCTTTTGTGTCTAAGTTCAAAAGGTCTTGGGTGAATCATTTCAAAAGTTACAATGATAAAACTAATAGGACAGATGGAGTAATAACTAGTACAAGTAAAATATTACTTTTATAATTTATTATTTATCTTTGTGTCTATAAATATTATTTTTCTCTTTATCTGAATATAGAAATAATTATAAATTATAAATTATCTTTGTACCAACAAAAAATTTAGATTTTGTTGGGTTTGCGATTTTGTCTAATTGACTTTTCGTTCTTGCAACAAAAAATTACATATTATTTCTATTAGTACAAAGATGATTTCTCTTGGCGGTGCAATTCCATTTTTACAAGATCATGTATTTGTACTGACGGTTCCTTAAAAACTGACTGTACAAATCAATTTCATTTTAAAATAAAGTTGTAGATCTCGAAAAGTTATGAAATTTTGTAGTTAACAATTATTTTTCATTTCAGATCATCTTGTCAACGAAAACTACGTTTGAATTTGTCAAATTTGAAATTTAAATTTATAAACGACCTCGGATGGAGAAACCAACCAAATAAAAGTTGGAGGTCTTGAGAAGTTATGAAACTTTGTAGTTGACAACTTTTAAATTTGAATTCGTTTAAGGTCTCAAACAATCAATTTACGCTCGGTTTAGAATAATATGTGGAGAACCGAACTCTGATATAGACACAAGTGACTGATGAGTGAAGTGCTAGAGTAGGTTATGCACAAGACCCCTGCGGTCACAAAGCGTGAGAGAATTGTCGTGACTTGTGACTTCGACGGGGCGGGCGTGTGGCTAATCAGTGGGCCTCACCCGGGATCAAATATTTTTTCTACTATTTTTAAAACTGGTTTTTGGAGAAAAAAATTAATACTTGCATTTTGTTAAGAAAACCATCAGTACAAAATCAATTTGTACCGACGGTTCTCAAGTCACCGCTTGTGGAAAAATTGATTTTCACTAGCCTCTTCCACTGGCGGTTGTGAAAAACGCCAGTAAAAATACCTCTACAACAGCCACTACAAATGATCTGTGTACTTGTGTATAAAAATTGCAACCAACCAAATCTATAATTTTAGTAAAAAAATATATACAATAATTGTCATCTAGAACACCTGAATTTTAGCAAATACCATATTTTTACTCAACAAGAAGAAGAGATAATAGTGAGTCACATATTTTTCTATGATCTATCTGTAGTTATAAATGTTTTCTATCATTAGGTTATATTCTTTTAAGTTTACATAAACTAACAAGTTGACTTTTGTAATTCAAGCTGAGAACTAGCTGAATTAATTTTGTAATTTCTAAATAATGCAGAAGTCAAGAGACTAGCATGGATTTAATAGATAATTTCATACATTTCATGCATCCAGTCATCTCTTACATCACGATGTTAAGGGCACGTAACGACCAAGGCGCATGCTCCGTAATTGATTGGGCAAAGGCTCGAGGTAGGTCGAACTGTTGCTGTGTTGTGTGTTGCACATCCTGCATGCCTCTTTCTCTGCCTTCATCATCCTCCAGCTTGTGCACGCGGGAGGCTGCTGTGCACCCGTGCACGCCGTCAAGGAGGGGCTCGTGGTGGTCGCATGCTGCTCTCGGCACGAGCTGGTAGCTAGAGCTTGACGACGAGGTCGAGGTAGGACGGTAGGAGCCCGGCTGGCCTTGCGACCGGGGCCTTTGGGTGTTGCCCGGACTCCGCACTCCGGAGCATGCTGGACAGTCGGAGGAAAGGGGCAGCGACCGAATTCTAGCATATCAAGTTTCTTAGGTTCATGGTCCAGTGATAACAACCCTGCAGAGGCAAAACCTAGCCGCCGCCTGGCGCTTCAGCCCTTTCCTCTCTCAAGGGCGACTCCGCCGCCGCCGCCGCCGCCGCTTGGCCCCCTGTTTTATTAGGTTTTTTTCTGTCTTGTTTTCCTTTTCCACCAGAATAATTGGAATTGGTTGGCTGTTTCGATGTTTTCAATCCGGTTTCCTGTTTCGTACCGGATCGTTGGTGGATATGTCATCGTCTCTGGTGATGGCATGCTCTTAAGATCGAGGTATGTTGGCATAGTCCATCTTGAGGAGGGATTGGATCTATTTTTCTCTTTCTGCGAGATCGTTTTTCCTTGCCGCCGATGATGCCACCGGCAGCAGCAGATCTGTCCTTCTGGTTGCTAGTGGTGATGCTGGCGACGTCGGATTTCATATTCGGTTCAACCTTCAGAAGACATGGCCGATGTGCTCTCGGCGCCCTTTACTCTCTACAGTGGTTGAGCATACTGCGCCTCTTTTGCGGTCTCCATATTTGTGGAATCTTCTATTGGTTGGGACTGTGTTTTTCGAGTTCAGATCTGGTATACTTTCACGGTCGCGATGGAGCTTCCTGAAAAGATATACGCAGCTAGATGCGAGGAAGATAAAGTATAGGGACTTAGTAGTGTGCTTCATTGTAATTTTATTTTATATTAAGGTCTCAGTTGTAAAAAGAGTTTTAGTTTAATGAAATCCAGTCCCTTTTCTTAAAAAAAAAAGTTCATGGTCTAGTCGTCCACTACTCAACTCTCGGAATGGAACAGAGAGAGAGATCTCATAATGGCTTCTAGGCAGCAGAGAAGATGCGGCTTCAGAGTGAATTGCTTCAGCATACTTTCATCACCATCTTTGAATCCCATAAATAGCCTCAAATACCTTGTCTTCATCCACCAATGAATCCATGAAACCATCCTTCGGGATAACTGACTCCAATCTACAAATCCTCATCCATTAGGACCTGAGGTGCAACTATCCTCTACCTCACCAGTTATACCAGAATTAGCTAAGCAGTAGGCTGAACAAAATCATATGACACAACAACATATTATGCACTTGACTGCCAATTTTCCTTGTGGATCACTTCAACCACAAGCTTTACGACCTTGACATCTAGTCGACTATATACCATCTCATCAAATTGGGTCACCTTGCATTCAGTGTTACCTTCCACTCCCTAAATAATTATTGTTTGACTACCACGCCCTAGATGATTTTACTATCCTCGCTATACTTGTCCAATGAGTACCCTCTGAACACATCAAACCACAACTTTTGATCTTGCTCATCCATATCCATGAGACCATAGTCAAGTACAACTCTAAACTTAGCGTACTTGACCATTACTCTAAATCAACAGCCAAGATCGGTCATAGCACAAAGATTTAGGAGTTAGGACACATCCAACTCCACAACATTCGCACAAAAAGCAACACATTGTATATCTATTTAGCAGAATCAACACACCATGGGTAGTTCCGATGCCATCGTGAATTCACAATCCAATAAAGCGAATCTAGTACACAACCAACTCTACGAATCAAACACAAAACACATAAAATGGCTCCACCGCCCAGCCCGAATGGATACGGCAAGAGAGAGAGGAATCCTGGCACTGCTTAATGCTACTTAGGGTTGGGGCACTTGTCTCTTTTTGCCACAGGTGTCCAACAAGGCTACAAACACAGTTTTTGGCAAAGTTGTTAGAATCTGTCTCTCTCCAGTGGCAAATTTATTAGAAATTTTGGAAGGGTGCTATTTGAATGTGTGCCATCCTAGAGAGGGGAAAAATTATAAAAGTCCCACACTTCACCGTTGTTCAATTGATCTATAGGCCACGTCGTCCCTCAAATCAGCGGTGAAACACTTTCACTTCTGGTTATGTAATAACCAACGGTGAATAAAGGTGCTGAGATAGCTCATTCTCTAGTAGTGACCCTAGATAAGTGTTGTTATACACACTAACTCCAGCCAGGAAAAGAAAGGTAGAGGAGTTGTAATTCTAGTCCGTTCTGTATGCCTTCGCTATACATTATAATTAATCACCAATAACAAGATAAGATAATAAAGAATATAACATAGGTCTTTGTATTCTTCTAATTTTGTTCTTGTGGATAATCTTGACAAAGGAAGAGGAAAATCGTAATTCAGTCCATCCTCTATGCCTTCGCTACATTATAATCATCAATTATAAGATAATAAAGAATAGCATAGGTCTTTGTATTTCTATTTTCTTCTGGTGCTTAAGAGACCAAGAGAGACAGGTCTTAACAATGTGACAGCAACATATTTTACAGCAATTTACACAACAAAATGTGGGCGGTTATGATTTTTATAGCTTTCAATTAGGGGCGAAGATACATATACTTTAGGGATGCAAATAATGCACCCTCCCCCCCCCCCCAAAAAAAAAAGGGGGGGGAAACAATGGTTTTAACTGAAATTTGCACCATATATGTATTTCGATGGCAGAAGTATATGCAATCAGAAGGTACGAAGCATATTGTTTGCACCCGATTCTGTGCTGGCTGGCGAAACCGGCCTGGCCGGGTTTGTGACCCGGCTTGGCCGGGTTTGGCCCCTGCGCCGACTTTTGGCAGGCTGCCACGTGGCGCCCCGAGAGGTCCCGTGAAAACTGGCTTGGCCGGGTTTGGACTCGGCTTGGCCGGGTTTGGCAGAGTCCGAGCCGATTAATAGATCTAATCGGTTTTTGGTAGTTTTTGGACGTGGGAAACTTGGAGACTTGCTTAGATACGTGTTTCCTACTGGGATAAGACCACCCTCCTTTGTATATATGAGAGGATCATGGCCGATTAAAATCTTAACCATCCAATCGTCAAAACACATCTACCAAGTTGATTCTCGCGGTGGTTCATCTCTATCCTGCTGTTCGGCTCGACTCTCCGCGAGTTTAGTCGGCGTTCTAGGTGATCTCCGCGATCCCTAGGGCAACCTCTACGTGCATCTCTCTGACGGATCTTTCCGAGGGGTGTTCGGGAGTTTCCAGGCGAAGGACGGGCGCTACATCGGCCACCAAACGTCCTCTGCTGCTGAAGACGGTCGTCCCGACGACCAGAAGACCGGAACCCTAGCTTCCTCGGCAAACCCGAGGAAACCAGCCCAGCCGACTATCAAAGTCGGCCAGGCCGGGTAGGCGGCTCGGCCGGGTTCTGAAACCGGCCAGGCCGGGTTTTCGCGGGCATGCTGCTCCGTGCTGTTTCGTTTCGTACGCGACTGTGTGATCTAGCACCTTGCTGTTTGTTATCCCGTTTCGGCGTCAACACATATATTCATCAAATGAGCTCTATCTTCGTCAATGCAATTTGCAGTTCCTCAAATTGCAATTTCCCCGAGGATTTAAACGGGTGGGGGTGGTTTATGTTCAGTTACCAGTTCCTCACTTTTTTTGTTCAACCCGGGGGAAATTCCATTTCCATCCAGCACGGAAATAATATAGTAGAGAGTTCGAAAAGGAACAGTTAGGGGACAGATGAGAGAAGCAAAGGCTCATCAGTCGCAGACTGCAAAGAGCAACTAGAAAAGAAAGCTACCAGCGCCAACAACCAACGACCAAGCTAAGACCTTCAGCTAAAAACTCGCAGAGCTAACGAAAGACAGTGTCTAAGTACAGAACAACGTTAACATGCCACCATCGGAGTAGCAAAAAACCGCTCTTCTCAAAAGGAATTCAGACAACCGCCTTTAAAGCATACGCAAAACGACATCCTTCAGATCAGATTGGCCCCTGATTATCTGTCGGTGGAGAACTCTTGTTCCTCTTTGGGTCCAGCATTTCCAGATTACCAGTTCCTCACTTGCTAGAGTTAATTAAAGAAGGAAAAAGAAAGCCAGCCTCGATGGCTTGAATCGAAAGTTGACCTCGCCGCTTGGATCCTCACTAAACATGTGATCGATCCTATAGACTTTTAAAACCCTTTCACCCCACATATTTTCGTCTCGTGGCCTGTCGCCATGTACCGAATATTCTTGGGGATGTGCACTCTCGTCAAATCATATGAACCCAAAGATAACATATCTTTCATCTCGCAAGGAACTAAAATAGTCGCGAAGAAGAAAAATAGTGAGAGATTTTTAGCAGACGACGTACGGCCACCTCGCGCTATATATTTGCTCACACCGTCGAGCAGATGCAAACACCACCAGCTCCCAGCAGACATCTCCTGGCTAGTAGATACTAACAACTATCTCATTATTATCTTGACTAATCCAAGCAGGTCCGATCGAGCATTCGAGCTCTGATCCACAGATGGAATCGGAGTCGTCGTCGTCGTCGCCGTCGTCGGTGGACAGCAACCTCAGGTTCGACTTGTACGCGGTGCTCGTGGCGTTCGGCATTGTGGCCTTCCTCGCGGTGTGCTTCTGGCGCCTGTACAAGCTCACCGTGTCCGCGCGGCCGCAGGACATGATGCCCGCCGCCGCCGCCGCCGCCGCCGCCGAAGGTCTCAAGGCGGGAGCGCTGCGGCAGCAGGACGTCGCGGCGCTGCCGCTGTTCGTCGTGCGCGGAGCCGGAGGAGCGGATGCGGATGGCAGCTGCGGCGGCGCCGCGGCCGCGCCGCCGTCCGTGGAGTGCGCGGTGTGCCTCGCGGAGATCGGCGACGGGGAGACGGGCCGCCTCCTGCCCAGGTGCGGCCACAGGTTCCACGTCGCGTGCATCGACCGGTGGTTCAGGGCTAACTCCACGTGCCCGCTCTGCCGCGCCGCCGCCGCCGTCGGGCGACAGGACGCGGTGGAGACGTGCAAGGCCGACGCCGGCGGCTCTGCACAGGAACAGGTGGTGGTGGTGGTGGTGCAAAGCTGAGCGAGCATTATTGTAGTTTGGATTAGACAGCTTTCTCATCCATGATGATGTCCATAGTGTGCAACATTGTAGTGCATGTGCGAAATTGTTCCCAAAGCTTCTATTACTCCTTTCGTAGTCTTTGTGACATGGAAAAGGCTGGTCATTATTTCGGCGCGTTCGATGTATAGTCGGCCTGTATTGATAAGATTGTGTTGTTGTTTTGCATATGATGCTCATGCTCACCTGCTTCTCTTTTCTGTGAGCTTAAAATCCTGAACCTTTTCCAATCGGCAACAGCTAGCTACATGCTGGCAAACATAGTAACTACGTAATTCGGTTGTACAAGCATCGTAAGGAAATGAATGAAACAGTCATTTGATTAGTCCACGGCCGTAATGACATCACAATGAAGAATGGTACGTGCAACCGCCTCTCTTCTGTTTTACTAGCAATTTGTATATTTTCAATATATATGTGGATATATATGTGGTGCTCAACTATACATGATTACCACTTTCTGGTTTTGTCCTCCTATCCTAGGCCTTTGAAAAAAAATAATATTTTTCATGTTTCTGTGTTTTTTCCATGAAAATAAACTGATTCCTATAAATTCCCTACACAATTCATGTAGAATTCCACTGATGATCGAGTTTTCTGTTTTCTAGCACAAAGAGTAGAAGCGCTTATAGCTTTCGATCAAACTACACAAACAAATGGCACATCCAGAATTAAGCAATGTGTTCACTAAACTATAGATTTTGCTCTATTTTGTTCCACAAAACTACATGCACCATTTTTCCCCGAAGCAGAGAATATTAATTGTGGATACAATGGCTAGCCATAGTAATGCACACCTTTGTCATAGCAAAAATGATCATCTAATCTTAAGCAAAGTTAGATGAGAATTTGAGGATAAATGGATGATATGAAATAGTATTTCCACCAGATTGAACAAATGTAATCAACTTCTATAGGACTAGCAATAAAGGGGGTTTAAGTAAAAAAAAAAGTAGCTCTACCAGATCTCCTTTGTCAAAAAGATTCTCAATCCCTCAAAACACCCCCTTAATCCCTCAAAAAAAATGGGATGAATTAGTTATTTTTCTCGATCCTCTTTCTTTCTCCCTCTTTCTGTGACCTCTCGACGCTCCTACTCTATCGAACCAAGCGAGTGGCACCATGTCGCCTCGCACCAGGAGGGTTGCCACCGCCACACCATGCACCGTCCTACGTCCCGTGCCCCACCGAACACGGCAACCACCGCCATGCCTCTCGCCTGCCGCTGCCCCACACACCATTGTTGAGAGAGAAAGAAACAAGAGAAAAGAGAAGGTAGAGAAAGATGTATTTACAACTGACATTTGAGTCACACGTGAGTCACACCTATAAATGGATGTTGCTTTCTCAATTTGCTTATGTGTATACCCTCCTTTCGTCCGTAGGAAAAAAAATACAATTCTCATTTTTCAAGAAGTCAAACATATTCAATTTTGTTCAAATCTATAAGAAAACTACTAAAATTTATGACACCAAATAAGTATCATTAGATTAATTATGGAAAATATTTCCATACGAAACTTTTATTTGGATATATAATTGCTAAGATTATTTCCTATAAATCTGATCAAAGTTTCTAAACTTAGAATTGCTTTGTGAGTGTTGGGGGGGGGGGGGGGGGGGGGAGACGGAGGGACTATATCCGCCCTAGTTTTCTATATTTTCATTTAAAATATTATCTGTAGAAGCAATCTTCATACTAATATAAAAACTTTGGCCGTAAATGTATTGTATACATTAGCTCGCCTTATCTTTGTACTACTAGATGGAAATAAAAAAAAATGTTCTAACATTTTGTAATCGAAGACACGTCCTGAACATGGATCCAATTATGACTTCTATGTATTCATCAAGCGCTAGGTGACTTGATGAAAAGTCGTGTATATACAGCAGCTAGCTGCTCTTTCTAACTTTAGCGTAAATGAATTACGTACTATAAACAAGTTGGAGCTGGAACACTGAAAAGCCTGAAAGTACGATTCCGTAGATGATAGGAGTCACTCATAATGCGCAGAGAGCGCGGGCCAACAAGAATTGTCATGAGAATCCCACCATCGATTTTAGAAAGTACTCCTAGTATGGTCAACCGCCACAGAGAAGACACCTAATGCACCCTCGATATTGTCATATTAACATAATTTCACGTGCACAAGCTGTCAATTTAATCTCGCTGTCAGAACCTCAGCAGTGCTTCAACTGAGGCATCACGCTGACTAATTAAGCAAAATATTACATTAGGACTCCGGCATTATTATATGTAGACATACTACTCTAATGATGACTTTAAATAATCTACCACGAACTACTGATAATCCCAACAGAAGGCCTTCTGCTTCTGCTGTAGCTTTTGTTAAGAATTAAATTAAATACCAGAGAGTTGTGAAGAAAAACAGACCTTCCAAGTGGCGAATCTACAGGGTATGCTAAGTATGCATCAGCATGCCCTGCAGTCCAACCAATCTAAGTAGTAGTACATTTGTGTATATTTGATGTAAAAAAAAGAAAAAAAAAATACGATGCTTTCCCTTCCTACTGATGAGTCCGCTTGGTGCGTTGCCAAGTCGTGATCCCAATTCCCAGCTGCTGCCGCACGGCCGCACCGCTTGGTCTGCTTCACGAACTCGTGAGTCATGACTCATGATCTGCCGATCCCATCTTGGCCGTGACTCTGCCGACGATGGTGCCTCGTGTTCTGCGGTTCTGGTCGGCCGGCTAAACGCTAAACTGCTGGGCTTCGGGCCGTGAAAGCATTCAGCAGTGACCTGGTACTACTGCTGTCTCCGCTGTACTCCCTCTGTCCCCCCAAAAATATCTTTTTTTTATTTCAAGAAAATCATGTTTAAACGCTTATTTTATTTAAAATTTTATAAAAAATATAAAAAATATCATTATTAAAGTATCTCTAATGGTAAAATAAGTCATAATAAGATAAATAATATTTATTAATTTTCTTTTATAAGACGGATGAACGACACTCTTTTTAAGAGAAATGGAGTATTTCTATGAAACGCAAACTTGCAGAGCCTTCAAGAATTCAATTGACGACTTGCACAGGTTCGTCAGATTTAATTGTTTTATAGTTTACAATTTTTCTTTTCTAAAAGCTTATACAGCAACGGCTAATACTATTGCTTCAAATCATCACTATAAAAGTCAGATAACTAGCATTATATGTTTTTAACTCTCTTTTATGTCTATATTTTGAAATATATCAATATGACGTTTGAACTCTTTATATCATTAAAATTAAAATTAATGAAAAATAGTTTCTGATTTATTATTTGAATTGAAATTTATCATGTTATTGAGTAAATGTATAGATAATTATGCTGCAAATTTAGAAATGTTAACCTAATTGGTAAATGGCTTTTACCAATCTTGTAAATGATTTTATTATTGAATTGTATAAGATTTCTTTGCGTGCATACCCGCAGATAAAATCCAAAATCCACCACTTCCAAGCTATATAGTTTTGTTCTATGTCCAAATGCCAGTGAGGAGAGATACTTGAGCATCTCTTCCTCCACTGTCTTTTTTCTACACCATGTTGGAGTTCTATTGATCTGTATGTGCTTGATGATTGAATTTTTCTTATGTTCTAGGAAAAGTCTAAATTACTCTCCCCAGGTAAACCATGTGTATCAATGGCCTGACCAAAAAGTTGGTTCAATTTATGCCCCGTAAGTTGAGCATAATTGGGAGAAAGCATCTTAAAGGTACAATTGGGAGTAAATTTGATGATTGTTCAGACATAAACCCTTATTTCGGATGAGTAACTTAGATTTTTTTTTCTATTTTTTAAATTTTGTAGGGAAATTACGGTAATCACTCCAAATGGTGAAAACTTCATTTTCTTTTTTTAAAGACCCGATTTCCCGACATTATATGATAAGAGAGCAAAGAGTTTTCTACATGCACGAGGAGCGCCGAACCATTAGCAGCAGACCGCTGCTATGGGAGGTTTAAAACAAAAAATCAATTATTACTCAGGAAACAGTAGGAGCAACAAAGAGTGGCTTGAGGACCTTCCCACCTGCTGAAGACCACAGGGCAGCTTCATTCTTGATCGATGCAATCGCCTCTGCTACCGTACTCCAAGAGCTGCTAAAAACTGCTTTATTTCTATGTGTCCAGAGGGTCCAGAGGATTAAGATTGTCAGGGTATGCCCCTGTTGATCGCCCTCTCCTACAATCATCACAAACCATTCCTTAATGTTGGCTTCCACACTCCGCTCGGAGCTGCTTCCCGCTCCAAATGGCAATTGCGTTCCAGACATCCCGTGAAAAGGAACATTCTATGAAGAAAACTTTAATTTCGTCCTATGAGTGACAACAGTGGTATGTTTGTGGTATTTCCAAGATTTGAGGAATTACTTTGTAAATTCCATATCAAACGTATTAAAAAAATATTATCTGACGATTTATACCTCCTGATGATGTCTTGGAGCATATGGTCAGTTCAAAAAGAGCACATAACTATCGTTCTCTTGATGGCCTGATCAGCTGGACCCAAAGACATCTATTTATGTCTGCAGTCCAAACTTCTGTCTGCTTACTACCGAGCGCTTGTATTGTATTAGTTTGCGAGCCGCTGCATAAGCCAGTAAGCCACCGGCTAGTTTTGTCAGCGAACGGAGTGGCCAGCGACTAGGCCGATACACGAATCACGAAGATGGACACCGATAGCGGTGGCAGCGGCAGTGGCACTGCGCCGGCGCCGCACGGGCGGGTCTCCATCACCCACGCCCACATCGTCCGCTCGGCCGCCGTCTTGCCCGTCTCGGGAAGCGACAGCAGCGGCCTACGGAGCAGGGGAGGCGGCGCACGGCGCGCCTCGCGCAACGACGACGACGACGACGCCGACGCCGCTCTCGGCGGTGCTGGTGCGCGAGTCCGCCGAGGCACGCTTCGGCGCGGACAAGGTCGACTGCGCGGTGTGCCTTGCGGAGCCCGGAGAAGACGGCGAGGCCGCTACGCGGCTCGTGCCGGGCTGCGGTCACGGGTTCCACGCGGAGTGCATCGAGGCGTGGTTCCGAGTGAACTCGACGTGCCCGCTGTGCCGCGCCACGGTGGCCGCCCCCGCCGCGGGCGCGGGGCAAGGCGCCGGAGAGGTTCCACACTACGACAGCAGCAGCGTATGATAGGTCTATTTACCGTTCTTTCCCGCGTCTGGTGGCAAACTGGCAACAACTCGTTTCTTTTGTGCGTCCGTAGAAAATCTCAGTACGAATTGAAGATTGATTTCGTTTAAAGCCCGGCTGAGTGAGCTTGCATTTGTCTTGTTCTTTCTTGAATCGTTTGGCGGTTGGCACTCCCATTTAGTAATAAGGCCGGTTGAATAGAGAAAACCTTTGCCTCGAGCGAAATTTTGAGCATCTCATGTCTCCCATTTATATATTGTAACCAAAAGGCACCAGCTAGCCTAGACAGAAATTAGCTACATGATGCGACTATTTGTTAAGGGGTGAGGGCGGCTTGTTAATCTTCCGAAACAAGAAGCAGCTGAGCAACAGAGCAAATACTCCTACAATGGAACTACCATGAACATGTTTCTTCACTGTCAACAGAATATGCTGTATTATCAGCACTTCACCAGTGCCTGCGGCCTGCCAGCAAAGAAATTGCAGGCCGACAGCTTGACAGTATTAGTGTATTACAGTAAACAGTACTGAACACAAAGTCCAGACAGCTGCAACCTGACTTATGTACATAAACCTAGATGTCCAACCAATAAATATAGCCAGGGAGGCACGGGGTTCAGTTTAGCATAAGACAAACGAGCGCATCAGCACATTTTATTACTTGCTGCCGTCTGCCACACCTAAATTACTGAAGGCCCTTCCCTCCGATCAGGTTCAGTTTTGCACCAAGTGCTACACAGCAACAGTAGTTGAGCAAGCTACTGTGGCTGATCAAGCGCAAGCGGCACGGTCTTCGCCTGCATGCACGGAAAGCAGAAGCCAGTCAATCTTACAAGGAAGAGACATTTTAAAGATATATACATATTTCTACTGAATCTAATCTTGGTTTCTAACATGTTTGACAAAATTTCATTTAAATATATTGTAATTGGTTTGTAAGGAAGGAGAGTTGAGAACAGAGCACACCAGCTCGCGGAACTTCAATATGTAGAACATCTCAAGGTACCGCCTTGTCTCCCGCCTCTCAAGCTTGGACACATACTTCCAGAAACCATAGACCCCGGCCAATGTCATCAACCTCTCAGAGTATATCTTCCATGTGTACCTGTACACAACACACAGAAAATAAGCATCACACGACCATTAGAAGGAAGGTATGCATCCATGCCTCGGATATTTTTCCTATAATCATAGACCATGAGTAAAACAAGATTTCCAGCACCGACTTTTCATATATGCGCTGCAGTCCTGCATCAGATATTTTCACCCAGTGATTTGGGTCTTGCTTGCATCGCTCGAAGAAGTCAGCCATCAAATTAGCAGCCTGCTCGGGGTGGTATGGGTCAATGTGGAAGCCCGAGATGCCATGCTCTATAATCTCAGCTGGGCCTCCATGGAGTGTTGCGAAAGTAGGAAGTCCACAGGTCATGGCCTCCACGACAGTGAGACCAAATGCTTCATAAAAGGCTGGCTGTAGTTAACATGAAAAGTTTAAAATCGGTATGTAAGCCGCTGGACCACCGGACCATACATATATGTCGATAATTCAGAGCCATACCTGTACAAAAGCACCATGAGTATCAGCTATGTAGCGATAGAGCTCGCCATTACGGGCCCTGTTTGTCTGAGCAGAGATCCAGCGGAACTGCCCGAACAAGTTGTAGGTCTTAATAAGTTCGTGCATCTTCTCTATCTCTGCGATCTCTTCTCTGTCCTTGGAGTGCTTGACATCATTGTACCCAGCAACAACAACAAGGTTTACCAGATCTCTCAACTTAGGGCATTTAGCAAAAGCTTCAACCAGTCCTGTTATGTTCTTCACCCTGTCAAGCCTTGCCATGGAGAAGAGGATGGGTTTTGATCGGTCATCCAGATGCCCACTGTGAATTAAGGGAACAATTGTTATCGTTAGAAATAATCAAAGAGCCACATGTCACCACTTCTACAATTCTACCAAATAAAAACCAAATGGTCAAAGTGGTAACCATATCATCAACCGAGATTTCAGAGTTCATATTAGAAGAGAATACTGCAAAGGACATACATGTCAAGTTGTCAATTCAAAAGGCATCAAAAAGGAACGAGACAACAGAAAGTACTCACATGTGCTCATCATTTTGCTCTGGATCGTAAATTAAATTTTCAATTGAACCATGAAGAGAAGTGAGCCGCTTGGCCTTTTCGGTATATGGAAAATATATGGACATGTCAGCTCCAGGAGAGACGATATTGAACTTTGGATCAAAGACATCAATCCCATGGACAACACGGTACAGACCAGGCAGAGTAAATGCAGTGTGACTCTCATACTGTCCGACAGTATTTTTGCTGAGAAAGAGGAAAACATTAGAATAAGTATGAGAGTTTTATAGGAAATGAAGAATAGCCATTATGCATATGTGATCACAACCCTTGCAAGATTAATTCATGAAAGCCATGGATTGCTTGTTACCCTAACTACAATCAATACAATAACTTCAACTTCAGTACAGTGAATGCATGAGTGAGGTAAACATGATTCAGTGTGCTCGCAAATTAATTGGTGAATGCTGAAGTCACAATGCCCGTGTCGGATTGAGCAGGCCTAGCGGACAACGCCTCCTAGCTCTTCGGTCGCACAATTAGTTTCTTAGTGCGGACCCAAGTGGGGACTTGGTCCGGATTGTGATGAGTGATTGTCAACGGAATTCACTTGGCATGTTGGTCGGTTTGTGATGTGCAGGTGTTGGGCTCAGAGGCAGTGGCGGATGGTGGAGTGAAGGTCAAGTGAGCGGGCCGTGCCGATGGACTGGGAGCGGTGAAGGACGGACGCGGTACTTGGGCCGAGGGACTTGGACGCCGGAGCGCCAGCTGTGGTGGCGGACACTGCGACATCGACAGATGCGATCGAGCATGGTCGAGGGACTCGGAGCAGTACGCGGGCCGGCGGGACGCGGCCCAAGACGGTTTTCGGGTTTGGGCCTCAAAACCCGGGCGGAGCTGCTTCCGACGGGAAGCGGGGCAACACATGGCGGAATCTTCGAGGTTGCGTCGAGACAACGGCAACTCGGAGCAGGAAGCGGGGTCGTCCGATCTTATCATCAGAGATAAGCCGTTCCAGAATGTCTTAGGGCTAGCTGGCTCGCCTGAGTAGCTGTAGTTAGTGGTTAGGGGTTTTTTCGCAAAATGTAATAAGGCGATAAGAAGGGTTATGGCAGCCATCCCCTCCTCATCTCTCTGACTCATTTCATTTCTCAACCCCTCCACTTAGGGTTAGACTTAGTGCTTAGGGAGAGATCCTCCACTTGTCATGGTGGTGTAAAAACTCGCGTTTGAGCTGGAAAATCGAGGCCCTATCCTCGTGTCGTCTCCGGGTTTTGGAGTAAGTCTTGTGTTCATATGTTGTTCTTCGCGTTCGTCTCTCGTGTGTGCTTCGATTCGCGAGTTCTAGGTCGTTTCGATTCGTTCTTCTTGCTTGAGCTTGTTGTCTATCATGTGAAGAGCCTCTCCACCGAAGGAAATCGTTTGATTCCAACCCTACTCGTAGATCGGGCGTGTTCTTCATCATGGGCGATTTCAAGAGCAAGTTTGGGGGCGTTTCGATTTGCCGGTGATTTTCTTCGAATTGGGTCTTGATCTTTTGGGAGTTGATTCTAGACTACCTAGTGACCATATGGACGAAAAATCGTGGTAGTTCATCTCCGTTTGATCAAATCCTCTTCGATTCTTGGTGGAGTCGATTTTCGGTTTGTGCTGTCTGTGCAGTCGCGGACAGTCCGGGCCTAGGTGCCGGACAGTCCGGGAGTCGGGGCTGAACACAGTGGAGCTGAGGCTCTGCTCGGTTACCAGTCGCGGACAGTCCGCTGATGAACCGCAGACAGTTCGAGACTGTTTCCCGAGAGTGTCCAGTGAGGTTTTCCGGGAGTTCGTTTTCTGGGTTTTGACCACCGGACAGTCCGAGCCAAGTCGCGGACAGTCCGAGGTCAGCCGCCCGACAGCAGGCAGTTCGTTTTTCAAGTCTGGGAATTTTAGCGAGGGAACGGCGGACAGTCCGGCTGCTTTCCGCGGACAGTCCGGCGTTATTCTCCGACAGTGAACAGTGACAGCCCGAAACACTGTTGCTCGTCAGGTTGTGCCGGCGGACAGTCTGGACCTGACGGCGGACAGTCCGATCCTTGTACGGCGGACAGTCCGCTCCCAGACTGCGGACAGTCCGAGTCTGGGCAGTGTGCTCTTGGTTGTGTTTAGCTTCCGTGTCTGCTTCTCTTGCACCCAACCTCTCATAGGTTCGTGGATATCTCGTGAGGGTTTCTTGCTTCTTGGGAATCGTGTTTAGGACAGTGGTCTCATGCATATTTTGAAAGAAATTTTTTGAGGCTCCTATTCACCCCCCCCCCCCCCTCTAGTCGCCTTGCTCGATCCTTCACTTAGTTAATTAAACCAGTGTGTGTTCCACCGCCTGGCGGTGTTTGTGTTCGTGTTCAACATGTTCAACCCTGACACTAATGGCTCCTCGCTGTGATGTGATGTAGGGTGTGTATGTTTCTAACTTCTTCTTAATGAAACACGTGAATGCAAGTCAAAAAAAAATATCTACAATGGCCAACAGGATTGAAGCGGAATAAAACCTTCCAGCAATTTCTTGGTATGTGCTGGTGATGATAAAATCAGCATTGTTCATAGCAATTATATCAGCAGTGAACTGACAGGAGAAATGATATTTCTCATCAAACTTCTTCCAGTATATGTCTGAATCTGGATATTTAGTCTTTTCTAGAGCATGAGCAATATTGCACTGCAAGCAACATGCAGATATTATCAGTAATGAAACAAATGAAAAACCTCAAGTATAATTAACAAGGCATACCTGTGTAATTCCCATCTTGTAAGATAGCAACGATGCCACAAGATTTCCATCACTATAGTTTCCAATTATGAAGTCTGGAGTGCCTTGTAATTCAGCAGCAATTTCACCAGCAGCATCCTGTATAAAAAGAAAGCACAGCTTTTTGTCAATGGGAATGGGAACCGCCATTAAAGTAGATAATGTCAGGTAAGAAAAGTAAAGCAATGCTTACAAAAGTAAAAGCGGTCCTTTTTTATGCAACTCTACTGGAAATAATTTGGAATTTTACCTTTTGAGTCTTAGGTCCTTTCCTTAATATGTACTGCATTCCAAATTGTAAGTCGTTTTGGCTTTTCTAGGTAAATAGTTTTCTCTATGCACCTAGCTATACACTATGTCAAGATACATAGCAAAAAACTATGAATCTAGAAAAAACCAAAACGACTTATATTGGAACGGAGGGAATATCAAATATTGTCTCCTAACTATTCACAGATTTACACTGTGTCATGCAAATCATAAGGTACTTTCCTCAGGATTTTTTCATTAAAAGAAGACAGTTCAGAGCAATCTTATGGTCTATGTTCAAGGTAAGAACCATAGGGAACCAATGATATTCACCTCAGCAAATGTTTCCAAGTATGGCCACACATCAAACCTTGATATCCATTTCTTAAGTATCCCATTTTCATTTCTGAAAGGAACTCGTAATATGTAAGTATGCTGTGTTCCACTAATTCTCTCAAGCCGCTGGTTGCATGATGTTCCTTTTGCATCTGGTATCAGCCGAGTAACCTTAACCACATGAGAAAAAGCTAAATGAATAAATAATTATTGAAGCTTGCTATGGTACTTGTTGACGCCTTTTGAGTGTCAACAGTACTCTAGTTACTCTATAAAAAGTAATATCTCAAACAAATCATGGCCAACGATTTTTGAAATTTAGAAACAATTAAACAACTAAGAAACCAGAAAAAGAAAAAGAAATACCAACAAAAAAAAAACGCATCCCCTGATTTCAGGTGATGGCATCCCATCGCGTTGTGTCTCCGTCCTATCTTTTACTATAGGCGCGAACGTAGGGGAGTCACTACGCCAGTTTGTGCATGTGACCAAATAAAACATTGGGTTAACATCTTGTGAGTTGAAGTAATTGTTCTTTGCAACTAATCTGCTTGTTAATCCATACAAGAACATGCCACCACCATTGCTTTGTGAGTTTTTTTTTCTCAGAAAACAAGTAGCCTGACGAACCGAGAACAAAAAACGGCAACAATAGGTTCTCATTTCAAGTTTGGCATCACCAGCAGCACTGCCGTCCAAATGAGCAGCAGGCCGTCGTATACATACTTTCAACTAATCATAGTCGGTCACTCGGTCATGTTCCAAAACAAATAAATCTGTCGCATCAAACAAATCACCCATGCAACAGTTAGATCTTGAAGAAAGATTTTATTAATCTCAAACAATTAGATCTTCTGTTTCCAGTAAGGAGTTAGAAACTGAACCAGCATACAGGAGCACGAAAAAAAGAATGGGACTGCTGAACAAAACAACCTGGCGTATACAGAGAGAATATACTATCCTAACAGATGCTAAAAGGGCAAGATGTAAAATAAAATGCACTCACAATGAGAATCTTCGGGGAGAAATCAAGCCCTTGTTTCTTTAAGCGAAGAACCATCTCGTTTTCTAATGCACGAACTTGGTCCAGTATATAGACAATCTGGACAGCAACGAAGTAAAGTCATGACTTGTGATTAGTGTAGGGTCAGGAAAATGGTTGGTTTCAAGATTTGTTGACATGTCAGCCCATGTCCTAATTACCTGTCCTCCTGTGTCTGGCAAGCCTAATACATTAGCTTGACCGAAGTATCCATGAGGTGACACCACAACAACGTTAAAAATCATGGGGATCCTCCCCAAGAATGTCTCTAGGGTAGATGGGTCTGGTGCTTGAAGAACGTCAAGAAGAAGATGAATCATTTCCAAAACACTTCCTGCTGTATCACCCCAACCTTTCTCAAGGCCCCATTCTTGAAATCTGAATGTTACCAAAAAAATATCTCTGTGTTAAAGCTAACTGTTTTTTCTAGTGTATTGATTATGAGAAGCCAGATTAATGGCATGCCAATATGACCACCATAACATACTTACCAAAGGGTAACTAAATGCCTTCTTAAAAGAATTGATTATGTAAGCATCAACATGAGCTTTGTTATTGAAAGTAGGGCTTTTGAAAGTATTCTTCATGCTCGTCCAAGAGCTTTTTTAATCAGCTTTGAGAAAAGTAAATTGCAAAGTGCAAGCTAAAATAGTATACATTTAGGCAATGCAACAAAAAAATTGCCAAACTATTACCTTATACTAGTACAGGAAGGAGAAATAAGCCCATTGTGGTAGATCAGACTTACTTATAAGAAAATTGTGAGTATGGTGTGTCAGCTGGGAGCTTTGACAAGTACTCTTCAGCTTTGGTCAGCACAGACTGAAGCCTCCCCAAGCTCTGCACTCTATCATTTAGCATCATGACCTATAACCATACATGTATAGCTTCAGTATCAACAGTTCAACACCATGCATAACATCAACCAATTTTTTGTCCAAAAAGTTCCTGTCTAGAGAAAATCTCACATGCCCCTTGTGCCGGTGGCCACGTAGGAAATCCAACAGGGGCTCCAGGCAATCCCTGTTACGGAACATGATCGAAGACAAGTGCCGGTTGAGAAACTGCACACCATTTCCAATAGATGATGACCGATTCGGGCGTGGGACTGAAGCATTGAATGGCCCAAAGTCAAGCTCAAGAACGTAGGGATCATTGTGCCTGCCAGTTTGGATACAGTTTTACTTTCCGGCGATATATACTCTAAAACAGGGGAATGAAAAAAGTACGGGTAAACATGAAAACAGTGAGAAAAATTATCGCTTATACTGTAGAGGAACGTGTCGAAGCAAAGGTACAGGCAACCCTGGAAGGTACTTGGACTAACTTATTGCATACATCAATCTAGGAATCTATATAGTCGGAAAGTTAACACTACGGAGCTTAATTTGTCCTCAAAACATGTATTGGCATTAGAAGGAAGGTGTGCAAAAGTTTCTCTTCCAAAAAAGTTGTACAGAACTGCCATTTTTAGTCAATTGGAGTGTCAACCTGACTGGACCCCAACAAGCGCAGCTGCTGAGCTGCCTATAGGTAATCGCCTGACCAACGACTCTACTGTGTGATGTACACCCCCTCGCAACCACAATTAGCCACCCCAATTGCTCCCATAAAATTATTTCACAATTGCTCCCATAAAATTATTTCACCGGGTCGTGGCCGTGGGAAGCAAATCCAGAGCAGCAAGTGACCCACGAGACGCGACCACCTAAAGCCGCAAAAGCAGGTAAACGCTCCAGTGGATAATACCACCCAATAATAAATAAATAAATAAAATAACAAAAATCCCCGCGAAAGCAGAGCAGAGCAGAGGACAGGGTCGCATGGTGAAGCAGCACATACCGGCCGTCGACAAGCTCCTCCTTGAAGCAGAGGTACTCCGAGACCGTGAGCTGCTCGACGCTGAGCTCGTGCACGTTGACGCGAACGTACTCCCAGACCCCGGGGCGCGGGCGCACCGCGATGGCAACGAACGGCGGCAGCACGATCGCCTCCTGCGGAACGGAAATACACGCACACAAGGCCAAACAACTCAGCAGCAGAAATGGAAGAAAGCGCGATGGATGGGGCGGCGGCGCACCTGCGCGGAGCGGATGACGTCGAGGAAGGGCCCCTCGGCGAGCGCGCGGCCCCCGGAGCCCTGCACCTCGTCGACCGCGTCGAGGATGTGATGCGGCTGCAGGATGCACTTCCCCTTGTTCACGTACCTACAGCCGCGGCAGAGGACAAACAATCAGAAAGGTCAGCGAGGCAGAGAGGGGTGGCGATCAAGGGCGTGGCGGCCGGGCGGGGAGGCGGCCGGCCGCGGCGCGGCGCTTACTTGGAGAGGAGGGCGACGAGCTCGTTGCGGTGCGCGTGGAGGGTGTCCTCGACGCGGTCGCGGATGCTCGGGGTGCGGTCCAGCTTCGGGGATGGGGAAGACATGGCTGCCGCCGGTGGGTCGTTCGCCGCCCGCGGCCGCGAGTCTGGTTTCTGGTGTTGTGGTGACGAAGTGGCGAGAGGAGAGAGGAAAGAGATGCGAGAAGAGAGCAGAAGACGCCCGACTTTTATACAGGGCACGCGGCGCGGAACCGCGCGGGGTGGCGTCCTGTCTGTGGACGCGTAGCATGCCGGGGTGCCGAGCGTCGCGTGCGAGTGGTACTGCGCGTCAGGCCACGGGTGTGTGTGGGTCCCGCGAGTCAGCGGATCTAGTGAGGGACTCGTTGCGTTGCTTGACTTTTTTTAGGAAGCCAAAGCAAAGCGTGGCGTGGTGTCTAGAAGAAACGCTAGGGTGTGACTCGCTGACTTCTGGGTCCACCGGCATGTTTTTTTTTTTGGCGATTGGTCCACCGGCATGTCAGGAATGCGTGGGTCTGGCGCAGCAGGTGAGGGGCACGGGCACACGGCTCGTACTAGTCGAGACCGACACATGGGCCCCGCTCTAAAGTGGCTCCGATTAGTGCGGATAACCATGGGATTGTAGCTTCCAGCATCCAGATCGGCAATCTGGCACGAGATGGTTCCGTTTCCCTTTTCTTTTCCGCCACCTTTCGAGTTTTTACCCTGGACTGGTTTGTTAGTTTCTGTGGTGGGTTTTTGTAGCGACTAGCAAGGGAGCGAATGGAGCGACGAGACGAGACGCTTCTGACTTCAGACGAGGACAGAACAGCAACGCTGAAAACGACAGGGGCAGGGCCGGTGGAATGGGGAAAGAATAGGAGTACAGAGTACGGAGTAGGCCTTTCTTGCCACGTGGGCGAGTGGCGGATGAGAAAGTGGCGGTGTGGCACCGGCTTGACAGCGGCAAGCCGGCGACGACAGTACGACACACAATTAGGGCCGGCTGCGTTCATCTGTAAAATTTAGTCTCAGGTGCGTTTAGCATGGTGAAACATTTCAGTTTCACAGCTGAAACACTTGAATCCTTGCTAAACGTCTGAAACGCTGAAATGTTTCAACGGTGAAACACTTAAAACGTTTCAGAATTTTAAATTAGACTTATGAATAGGTGTTTCGCTCGTGAAATATTTTGGCCAAACGGTTTAATGTTTCTGATAAAAACGTTTCTCGACTGAAACTAAAACGTTTCAGCGTTTCAAGTGTTTCTTCGATAAAACGGAACCGTATGAAACGCGCCCTAAGGCTCTGTTCTGATTCATCCTAGATCAAGATCCAGGACCTGTTTAACATAGATTTTAGATTTAAATCCACATAAAAACAATTTTATTAGAACGATCAAAATTACCCTTAGTTTTTAGTGGTCACTCTGTGTCACCGACAACAGCCCATGCGTCAGATCTTCTTCCTCCCTCTTCCTATCGAGGAAAGGAGAGCACCGCCGTCACTAGTCGTTGCGTGCCACCGTCGTCTCGCCCGCTCACACGCTGGCCGCTGCGCTGCTTGCTTGCTCGCCCACCTCCACATCCCATGTCGCCCGCCCACTAGCCGCTGCCTGCTCGCTGGCCATCGCCACGCCCACTCACCTGAATGAGGAAGGGAGGCCTGCTCGCAACGGGAGAAAAAAGAATAGCATAGAAAAACTAGAACGAAAACTGTATCTTTGCGTAACCAGTGGCATTAATAGGTAATGCCTCTAGATTCACCAATCTGAACTTGGTGAATCATCCCTTAAAGAGATCCACCAAAATGGTGAATTCAGCCACAGATTCACCGTTTTTGTGAATCCGAATCTAGGTGAATATAGACCAGTTTGGCGAAGGATTTAGTGAATTCAAGCTAATGAATCCTGTGACAGAACCGCCTAAATCTCATGGCCCATAGGCACCTGTCATTGTCACTAATGACCTCTGACAGCCGGGCCCGTGTCCCAAATGATCTAAAAGGTTCTGTCGGGCTACATTAGCGCCCGATTTCCTCCGACAGGATCCTATTGCGAAGCCATTACAGAATTACAACATTTCATAACAAATTACATCAGAGTGAAAGCGCGGAAAGATTATAAGGTACTTAGATTACAAACCATTTGTCCAGATGCGATTAAAGTGCAAATATTACAGACCATAAATAAAACCAGTAGCAGTGGAATGACGATACAATATAATTAAGTATTTAATGATAGGAACCCTGCCCACGGGTTCAACATTACTCCTCCTCACTACCCTTCTGCACCACTGTCACACAGTAGGGGGCGAGACAAACCTCCGGCTTGCTGTGTCCCTGCAACATGGGGTTAACAAACTCTGAGTACTGGGGTACTCCGCAAGACTTACCTGACTAAGAAAAAGGAATGAGACTCAGGAATGCAGGCTGAGGGGAGTCAAGGTAAGGCTTGAGCAAGAGTCAAAAGTTTTGCAGAAAAATATTACTATCCTATTTCAATATTATAACTCAATCTTATTTTAATCATATCCATAATTCTAAATTCATCTCCAAGTATCATTGTACCTTCAAATTCTTAATCATTCTCAAAAACACCTATTTTCGAACCACTTTTCAATTGTAGGTCAAAGGATCAAGTCTCCATATCCGAGGAGCAACGACGATTCGAATCGATTAGTATCCAGCTGGGGATCCCTATCCACACTGCATATGTAGCACTTAAGCTTGCATAAGCCAACCCCGCCTACCACGGCCTTTCCTACCCCTAAACCGGTTCTGCGCCACCCGAGAGCACAGTACTCCTCTCCTCTCCTCTCCAGGCACGCCGGCCACGAGGGTACACACTACTCTCACTATCTCTCCACTCCCAGTGCGTGGTTGTCGGTTCAAGCAGTAGGGCCACCGGAGTCAGAGGCTTTCCGTAGTATGTGGCTAGTTGCAAAGTCTCGATCACAGCAGGCCTACAATGAACGGTCCCTAATTCTTTTTTCGCCGGCAACATTGCATTGGGACTCTAACCCAAATATAAGTGTCCCAACGGTTTTCAAATCCCTTTTCCGCCGATGGTCAAGCATTGGGACTCTAACCCCAATTCACAACCAACGAACGGAAAATCCCTTTCCGACGGTTACGGTGCATCGGGGCTGCTACCCAAGTACACAATTTTCGAACAGGACTCATATCCCTTTCTCTTTTCTCATGATTCATAATTATCACATTTTCATAGGTCAAAAATAGCCTTTTTATGCAAATCTAAATTGATTAAGCAGGGCTAAGCATATTTGAATATTTTTATTCTTAAACAGGTTTCCGGGATATTATGTATCAAGGCAGGTAATGCATTAATATAGGTGACAAACAACTCCTAACAACCTAATGCAATAATAGACTCAGGTTATAAATATTTTATAAACACAAGGCGGGGCTGAACTGCACCGGGGCTTGGCTTGAATCGCGTACAGCGTCAGGTCGGGATCGGTCCCGCAGATGTCGAATCCCTGGATGACTTCTGGAGTGACCTCCTCAGTAGTAGTCTCGACTTGGACCTCCTCGGGAACGGGCACTACACGTATGCAATGGTGTATGCTTAGCATGGCATGAGGACAACAAATGAAATACTTGAAAGTAAACCATTAAGATCTTAAGTACAACTTTCCTTCACGGTAAAGTAGCAAACGCTTTACGGAAGGTAAAAGCAGTGTTTGTCTTACTTTTGTTATATTGACCATTTTAACGGTCATAGAAAGCCGTTGCACAGCTTTACTACAACCAACCAGTGACTCTAATACTTTTGTCAAGGATCACTATGGTGAAAGATCCTGAACTCAATCAATCCAAAATCACACCATACTTCAGGGATTATTTGTTAAAATCGATTCTTTTATTCAATTAATCCAATACTTATTTATTAAGTGATCAAACAATTTCAAATTGAGCCCAAACTTAACCAACAGGTAGGTTTTATCCTAAAACAGTGCCACATAAATTTTTGTGATTTTTGGATTAATCTGGAATTTATTAAAATTGCTCAAAGTTGCATTTACTAATTAATATGCTGATTTTTAGTTCCCACAGAAAATATCCAAACCCTATATATAATATTTTTATAAAATACTACATGCTCCAGAGAGTACCCACAATTATTTTCATGATTTTTAGATCAACAGAAATAATACTACAAAAATAACAAACACAGCAACTATTCATAGTAATTTAAAATAGAAATCCATTTGAAATTCTAACGGGCAAATGGAAAACGCCTTTTGGCCCGGGACGACCCAAGTCAGGCAGGCCGGCCCACTCGGCCGCTCCCGCACCGGCCCGCGCCCAGGCACCAGGCCGAGGCGCTGACAGGCGGCCCCCGCCTGTCAGTTCCTCCTCCTCCACTCGCGCACACACGCACACACGCGCGCACGTCGGCTTGCCGTGGAGCTCGCCGCCGGCGATCCCCGGGACGACACCGAGCGTAGCCCAGCGAACCCTAAGACCCAGCCGACAACCTAGCATATTAAACCAGGGAGCTGCGCGCCTCCGACGAGCTCGAGCTCGACCATGGCGGACGCGGCGGCGCGGCCAACCCATTCCGGCCGCAAGGGTACGATAGCGTTTAGGCAAAAGGTTTGGGGAGATTCAGGAGCTCACCACGGTCCTAGACCAGGCAGACGGCGGGAGCAGCGGTGGTGGGAGAGAGCGAGCTTGACGACGACAGCGGCCGCGGCGGTGCTCCACGACGGTGACCCATCCGTTCCGAGCGTTCTGGGGCACCAAACGAAAGACCACCGCACGCAGGAAGATCAGCAAGAGTTAAGGAGCTCAAAACACAACACTAGCGCGGACGAGACTCACCACAGCAAGCTACACCGAGAGAACGGCTATGGCGGAGCTCCGACCAGACACACGGACGACAACGAGCGTTCCGGAGCCCTCGAAGCACGAACGTCGACTCATGGCAGAGGCACAGGATGCGCAAGGTAGCAGGGAGGTTGGGTGCTCAAGCAATTGAAGAATGGTGCACGGGTTGAGGCCAATTTGGTTGGGACAGTGGATGTGGTCACCGGCGCGCCGAGAAGAAGGGAGAAGGAAACCGGGGGGGTGGCCATCGTCTTTAAGCCGGTCAGAGGGAGGGACAGGAGCGGCATAGGGCGGCGCGGGGTCCCCCACACGCACGGCCGTGCCGGGGGCAGGATCCCTGCCGGCACGGGCGGTGCCGCGCTGCGCACGTGCGCCCCGGCGGCCAGCTCCTGTGCGCGAACAGAGAGGGGGGGCGGGTTACTGTAGCAATGCAGTGCCCCCTCTCAGTTTTTTACTCAATTCGCAAGATTTCGTGTACGAACTTAAAAAAGTGAAAATGCAAAAGTTGCAGGTTTCAAAATTTTGGACAACTTTTGTTTTTGAACCAAACCCAAATTCCATATGGTTTTGAAACTACAGTAAAGGGGGTAAAAGAGGGTTTTGAATTTCAAACTGTATTTTTAAAATTAATTTTAAATTTATTTAACAACTTGAAAAATTGTAAAAATAAAAGTTGTCCTACTCAATGATCTATACAACTCTTATTAAGGAGGTTTTGTCAAATTCCTAATATTTTTGAATTTAAAGTTTCAAATTTGAATTTCAACATAGTAATTTGAGTTTAATTTGTATTTTTATATTATAACTTCAAAATCTTCCAAAATAAAAGTTGTTTCATTTTAATAGATCTACAACTTTTATTAAGGCACTTTCATCCAATTCCAAATAGTTTTTAAATTAGGGTTTTGAGTCAATTTAAAGCTTAATTGAAATTCTTCTTTTGCTAATATCTTTAATTCCCAATTAAAGGTTTAATTACACCATCAAACCTAAACATAATTAAATCACTTTAGAAGCCCTAAGCACAATCATATACAGATGATTAAATTAAATATGATGACATGGCATAATTAATTAGCCGTAATATCCGAGGTATTACAAATCCGAATTTAGTGAATTTGAATCCCTGTCAAACATGCCCTTGCTCTCGTACGCTCGTTGTCATACGACTAGATCTCGATTAATGGGCATGCAGACACGCCATGTTCGTAGTCACAACTCACGCAGTTAACCACGTAGTAGAGCATAATACTCCCTTAGTTGAAAAAGAAAAAATCTAACACGATATCAAATTGAAGTATCTCAAAGTTTCAAAAAAATGAAGTATCTCAAGTTTAATTAATTACAAATAAAAATATAAATAGTTATAACATCAAATAAGTGTCATTAAATTTGTCTTCAAATTTTTTTTCATAATATGCTTATTTGTGTCAAAGTATTAAAGTTTTTACCTATTTATTTATTCAAACTTTGAATACTTTTTTTAAAAATACAGTATTTAAAATTGTTTTTCCCAGAACGAAGGTAGGATGCAGAAGCTGTTTGACCACTCTATGAGTATTCGAAGTGAAATTTATTCTACAAGAAAAGGGAACTATAGTATACAGCTGTTATGTTTAGGACAACGATACGGTCTTTAAAGCATGCCTTTGAACTCATATTTTTATAAAATATTTATTGAAAAGTGATATATGTATACTTTTATGAAAGTATATTTGAAGAAAAATACATTTATATAGTTTTTATATTTCTAAACTTAACGATTTAAAAGGTATTCATGATTCATATTTCCAATTTTTGATCAAACCTTATCGAAAACGACATCTCTAAATCCTATACGAAAAGAGTATAGTGACAAGATTTAATATAAGTCATCTTTCTCTTTGGAAGGAAGTAACTAAGGTGTTTGGTTGTTTTGACATGCGGAAAAGCTTTTTGCTTCAATGCTACAGTAGTCATTGAAATTGGAGTTTGAATCAACGTCTTTTATCCATAAAAAAAAATGAAAGCATTTTAAGTATGTTTTGCTTGGTTCCTTTGCTTGTCCCTGTACTGCATTGCCAAGTATGTAGTATGCTTGCTTGTTGTTTAAAGACCTCAAGTCCTCGAGGCTTATACGGCGCGTTTTGCCTTGCTCGCCTGAAAGAGTGAAAGAGTCGAATTGGCTCGCTTAGCCAGGCAAGGTGGCGTTAACCAGACGGGTTGGTTTGAGCTTGTTTGGCAAAGCATGATTTTGCAATTGCCACCAAACACGTACCCTTGCCCAGTAATAAGAAGAGAGTAAAAGATGGGCAAAAAGACCCGAACATCCCCTAATGTCTGTGCTCTCCAGGGAAATCTGCTTTTCTTTTCTATTCGGTTCATTGTTTGTCACGATGACGCAATGCCATACTGTGTGCATCGGTACGTCCATGGACAATGCGCTCCTGCACGGGCGCTTGGTGCAGCCAAATTAAGTGAGCAGAAACGTTGCCCCCGACGATGATGCACCCACGCCGCACTACACCAACAGGCAACAGACAATCGCCCAATTCTTCCGGACACCACTTTGGTCACTGCTCATATCATGGGCGTTTACTACGCCTATCTCGTGGACAGTTCATTAGGCCTGCTTCTTTCGACAACTTGGCGACTCAGGTGAAAAGAAGAGTTTAAAGAGTCGTAGTACGTAGAAGTAGCTTTTCTTTTTCTCTCGTCTCTGCTCTAACTTTCAGTTCGTTCTTTTAAAGAAAACTTTTAGTTTCAAGAGGCGTACAAGATGTTTCCGAACTCTTTCGCTTTATCTGGTCCAGTTTGAGAAAGAGGATTTTTCTTTTACAAAAAAGTGGGGAGGGCCGTTGTTCATTTATTGTGACCAGCGTGAAGCCCACGACTTCAGGCTCATGGAAATTCATCTCGAAAAGGAAGGGAAAGGAAGAAGCCATGAAAAAATGAAATGAAACAGGTCCCCATCCGTCCATTCCGGACACCCACTTGATCAGGCTCATATTATGGGTGTTTACTACACATCATGTCGAGTTGTTAACTCACTAATTCAACTAGGGCAGATAGGTAGTGTTCTTTCGAGAATGTGATATGTTAGGTTTTGGTTTGTTGTTAGCACAAGGCAACCCTCTGTGTCCACCAAATAATTTTTCAGTAGCAACTTTCTCATCACATGTTTTCTACTATTTTTTAGATAAAATGGGATTGGATGGTTTGGCAGAGAAGAAAACATGGACAACTTCTTTGCGGAAAAGTAAAGAAGCACTTTCGAGATCCAAGTACCCATTGGGGGAGGGTGGCGGAGGAAAACCTGAGTTGTTGTGCCGTCTCCCCTTACCCTGTTCCTCTCCTCACGTAGATACATATATCATATAGCCGTTGTCAGATTTTCTAGAATTTCATTCTAAGAAATTAATTTGTTTTTTGTTTTTTATTAGAAGAAATGTGAATAGTGATGATAATTGGACCTATTGATGTGGGTGCCCGTAGGCGTCACTGTAGAATCAGGTGCCAAGATAAACGAGGATCAGATGTTGGTGTTAGGTCATTATATGTATCATAAAAAGATGAGAAATAGCTGTCTAATTTGAACTTTATTACTTACTAATGTAATCGTGTGATATATTATTTATACACCCGACGTGCTAGCATCCCTAGACAGGAATCTTGTGCAAGATTAATCTTGAAAGTCAAAATAGATTAATGCAGTGGCTGTCAATATAATGCGGTGGCTGTCAATAACTTATTGGCTCAGTGCAGCGGTGGCACACAAGCAAAACGAAACTACCACAAACAACCAGTGGGGTTTTTTTCTAGTTTTTTTAAGGACAAAAAAAAAACTCTTCACTGATGCGGTTGCTACCAGGTATTGGAGCTTTATCTTGGCTACCAAGTGTCAATTATACTGCTAATTTGCTTCACCAAAATACCACTGATATGAATATGCTGTATCATCATATATACTAGCGATGCTCTAGAATATTTGATCCGAGACAAAAACAAGCCATACTTTATACAAAGTCTATTTCCATACCCACAACCTCTTTTCCCGTTATGTTACGTCATTTTCCCTCAGATAATAATAAGTGGCACACAATGCAGGTCATTTTCTTCACCACATTCTTGAGAGAGAATCCAATCTTTTTTTTCTCCCAGGGATAATAATATTTTTTTTCTCTCTCCCGCATTAGTAGAGCCGCCTGAGGCCAGACCATAATTGTGGGAAACCAGTCCAGTACCTTGAAGAAAATCGTGATTAAGGCATCCTAATTTTGTACAGTACCTGATTCCAACCCTTCTTACACACACCTTTTGCAATGAGGCGTTTGTGCCTATGCTTAACTTGGTTGATCGATCCTCTGGCACTTGTACATAAAGGAGACAGGGACATGATAGGCAAATCGAGCATGATTCTGCCGACCTAAGGGCGTGTTTGGTTCCTTGATGAGGAGAGCCAGGCTTGTTTCCACCGGGCAAGGCTGAGATGGGCCAGATTGGGTGCATGCAAACTTCTGATGTTTGGTTGACTAGATGAGTGCGCACAGGATAAGAGTGGTCTTTGTTTGGTTGACTGTTTATTTTACTGCTGCTGCATTACTCTCTCACACTTGAGCCGCCAGGAAAGCGCGCATGCGCCCGCACGGGCCAGGCCTGAGAGAAACAGAACTGATTTGCGTTTCTGGGGAACAAGCTCAAGGTCGTGAGTCAGGTCGAGCTGCATAAAGCGAACCAAACACGCCCTAAATCTACTACGATGTTGTCGTCCCAAATGGGACTATGGTTCTGTTTAGATGAACTCAACTAAAATTTAACTAGCTACTTACTAAAGTTTAGCTAGCTAAACAATACTTTAGTTAGGGTGTTTACATACTCTACCTAATTAAAATTTTGACCATACTACTTTTTATTAGTTTTACTATTTAGCTAGTACTTCCTCCACACTAAATTGTAAGTCATTTCAAGAATCTTGGAGAGTCAAACCATCTTGACTTTGACCAAGATTATATGATAAGATAATAATATTTACAATATCAACTAAGTATCATTAGATTCTTCACCAAATATATTTTTATATTACACTTATTTGATGTCATAAATTTTTATATTGCTCTCAATAATTTTGGTCGAGCTTGAGATAGTTTGACTCTTTAAAATTTTTAGAATGACTTATTACAATTTGAGACGAAGGGCGTAAATTTTAAGCGTATGCCGTATGGGCGAAGCCGCACGCGGTCGTGAGAAAACTGCGGTCGGCTTCGCTGCTTAGGGCAGCAGACTAGACTTGGGCGACCAGCCTTACGCACGAGCACCAGGGGTGGTGAGGCAGGCCGCAGTCCGACAGAAGTGAAATGGATCATTTTGCAGACACGGATTTATTCGGCTATTCAACTGAGCTGAAACTTCACTAAGCTAAATTCTACGACTGGACTGTTATAAAAGAAAAATATTGAAAATATTGTTACGTGATTAAAAAAAAGCTAAACATATCTTAAACCAACAGAGCGACACTTCCATTTTTCGGTTTCTTTTCTGCTCTTCTTCATCTACAGGGTTTGCAGTGATCAAACTTTCATTTCACTTCGACTGTATTTTCGTAAGTTCGTATGAGGACATGTATAACCTTGATTGTATTTACGTAAGTTCGTATGAGGATATGTATAACCTAGAGACAATGAGTCATCTCAAAAAAGTAAAAATATGACATACAGACAATTAAAAGACACGTCATATAATCCAGAGACAAAAGATAGTTTACAAGCATTTGTATTGTACGTAGACAAGATCAATTAAGAATATCAATTTGTATACCATTGTGATGCATAGAGACAGATCACCTATTAACTGAAATGAACACTGAACACTGAAACTTAACTAATGCAATTACGATGTGAATCAAATTCCCTTCGTAAAGAAAGTATTAAGATAAATTGGAGTTTCGGTGATTAGCACAATAGTATTCAATTGGGTTGATCTGCACTAGTCATCCCTTAAAAAGACATACCAGATTTCTTTCGAACTGAAGGGCAGAGCTGGCCTGCGCACAGCTTGCGTCGGAGCTCACCCACTCACAACTCGCGGTCCGCCTGCCCAGCTCGCCACGGCCGGAGTGGATCTCGCCGATGCAGTAGTTCAGGCGGCCGGGATGGAGCTCGCCCACATGCAGTTCACAGACACGGGGATTGAGCTCGCCCACGTGCAACTCACAGCAGAGCTTGCCCCTCGCAACAGACAGAGCTAAGCCCGCCCCCGCACGGTGCTCGCAATGACCGGGGCGAAGCCACCGTACGCGCGTCCCGCTGCGGCCGAGCAGAGCTCGCCCGCGACGGAGCTCGACCACCGTGCACACATCTCGCGGTGGCCAGGAGGAGCCCAGCTGCCCCGCGTCTGCATTCCCCATCCAATGCCTCGCCGGCTTATCTTTTTCCTCGTTCTGTTTCATTCCTTTTTGCTTGGATACCGGATATCCCAGAGCTGGGTTAGAACTGGAAGGAAATTGGTGCGATTATTCCCTCCCGCACGGAATCCACGTGTTGTCGAGTCCGTTTGCTGCTAATAAGCTGAGCTGATTTTAAGTGACCATTCGAAAGCTGAAAAATAAAGGTGTTTCTGTTCCTGTTGTGTTGGCTTAAACATCCCGAAGGATGCATCGACGCCGGGTGCTGGTTCTGGCAACTGGGCGCCCAAATTAAACCGATGCTGGTTCTACCTCCCGGGTGCGTTCGCCGTGCAGGAGCCAGGAGCTAGACTGCGGCGGCTGCGTCGCGCTCGCATCGTCACCCGATGTGATGGCCAGGAGTGGATGACGACGCCATGCCGGGTGAGGGAAGCGTTGGCTCGTCGGGCACACAACAGTCAGCGCCAGCCGCTAGTGAGTACTGACGCACCGTCGCGCCTCCGCCTCGTGCAGTCGTGCTTTGGGCGGGCTTGGGCTGGCGCGGCGAGCTCTCTCGGCTCTCGCAGTCTCGGCGTCTGCCACTGCGGCAGAGTTGCACGAGGCCATATGCCCATATGCCCATGTGGTCGAGTGGAGAGGCTAGCTGGAGGCTGGAACCGTGCCGCAGTGGGCTGCATGGTGCGGGGCATGAGTCCATGACACTTTGTAGGCTCTGAATTCTAATATCGGGCAATACAGGTAATTCAGGTGCCGAGTCAAAACTCGAATTACCTAAATTATTTTTGGTATTTGCATTCAGTCTTCGAAATTGCAGTTGGATAGTTTGGGTTTGGGTATTGGGTATTGGGTTTTGCACAAGTAGCAGGGTGGCTATCTTCACGTAATTAGGGATTTATTCTCTAATCTAGTGCGTGTTCTTATATAGAATTACATATATGATCTTTCACCAGTAAAAAAAATGAGTATGAGCTTTCAAATAAGCTGCTGTATACAAGAGAAGGGGGCAAAAATCCACCGAGAAATTTTATGAATGGCCAGTCAGGCCAGTTGGGCGGGCCGTTAACTGTTAGGCTGTTAACTGAAGGCTTAACTGATACGGCTCGGCCGTTTGGCAATAGCAAACTTGTCAAGCGACGCCGCAAGCTTTCCATTCCAGCGCGCACGCGGACGGTCCCGCCACGCCACCTACCGTCGTGCTCGTGCTCCCACGGTCCCGCCGCAGCTTCCGCCTCGAAGCGAAGAGATACCCAAACAGAGGAAAAAAGGGGCCAAAAACCGATAAAAATCAAATCAAACAAACAAATAAAGAAGGGAAGCCACCGCACCCCCAATCGCTTCCCTTCCCGATCCTCCTCGCAGATCTCCGGCACCGGCCACCATGAACTCCTACTCCGGCGACTGCTCCTCCTCCTCATCCCGCCCCACCACCACCTCCTTCGACTCCTACCAGTTCGACTTCGGCATCAACGCCTCCCGCTCCTCCGGCTCCCGCCCACTCCGCGACCAGCGGCCGGGCGCGGCCACCAACCCTCCAGCGAGGCCCGCCACCGGCGCCACGTGGACGCACCAGCCCGCCAGCGCCAGGACGTCGTGGACCCACCAGCCTTCCCCCGCCGCGGCGTCGGCGGCGGCCTCCATGGCGGGGCCCGGATCCGGGCCAACCTCCATGGTCGGCGACATCTTTGGCCGGAGCTGGTCCTCCGCCGCGCCCTCCTCTGGGCTCGGCATCCCGCAGGCCAACAACCCCGGCCTCTTCAGCGACCTCCTCGGCTCCGCGCTCGGCTCCTCCCGTGCCCAGTCCAACGCGCCGCTCAGATCCGCCGCCGCGCCGCAGGCATCCAGGCTAGCCGGTGCGAACCCCAATGCCAGCGCCAGCAGCTCTACCTTCTCGATGGGCGGCATGGCGGGCGCGCTCCCGAAAACTACGGGAGCACCGATGGGCTCCGGTGGATACGGCGTCGGTGGCCGGCCGATGAAACCCGTGGGCATGGCCGCGACGGCTGCGGCGCAGCCGATGGGGCAGCAGAAGGACCCATTTGGCTCAATAGATCCCTTTGCCGCAAAGCCTGGGTCCATGAAGGCGGCGAAGCAGGCCAATTCGGTCAAGCCGGATCAGGGATTTGGAGCTTTCCAGGGTGTGAATTCCAGTGCCGCTGCTGGATTTGGGAGCTTCCAGAGTGCTGATGCTGGATTCAGTGGTTTCCAAAGCGCTAGCGCGACTAAACCTTCCAGCTTTACGCCATCGCCAGCACCACCTTCAATGCCTACTCCTGTGGCTGCAGCGGTTAACTCTAGCGTGGATCCTTTGGACAATCTTTTTGCTTCAACCACAGGTGCGCCGACTACAGCTGCTGCCAGTAATGGTGCCAGTGGTGGTGACATGTTTGGTGAGATGGATGGTTGGGTTGATGTGGAGGCAGAGTTTGCTGCTGGTGATAGTGGTGGCACAACCACAGAGCTGGATGGCCTGCCACCGCCACCATCCGGATTGACAGTATCATCTGCCAAGGCCAAAGGGATGGATAGCTACAAGGGAGGGCAGTACGCTGATGCTATCAAGTGGTTGTCATGGGCTGTTGTTCTAATTGAGAAATCAGGGAAAGATGCTGACATTGTCGAGGTGTTGTCTTCAAGAGCTTCCTCGTATAAGGAGGTTGGTGAGTACAAGAAGGCCATCGCTGACTGCTCGAAGGTATTGCATTGTCCTGTAAACATATTGATTGGTCTGAAAGTGCACTTGGTTAATATGATTGTTGCTAGCAGACTTGAATAATGGTACACAAATGTGTTTGGAGTAGTGAGTCTGGTTTTATCTCATGTGCAGGTGCTGGATCAAGATAAGGAGAATGTCTCAGTGCTAGTGCAGCGTGCTCTCCTGTATGAAAGCACAGAGAAATATAAGCTTGGTGCCGATGACCTGCGTTTGGTTCTGAAGATTGACCCTACAAATAGGCTTGCCAGGAGTACAATCCACCGCTTGAACAAGTTGGCTGAATAGGGATGTCTTTCTAGCGCCCTGTTGTAATATTGTACTACCACTGTACTGCATCCTTGGCATGAGATCTGTGAGTTATTTGAACTCTATACTTGTGGCTTTGGGGGGAATAGTTTGCAATTATGTTGTTATAAAGTATGAATTACAAATTTACATAAAAAATATTCTTTGATATGTATAATCTATATATTGTATCAAATTATCTTGAAAGCTATTACTCTGCGGTGTTTTTTCTGTACTGTTTTGCTAGAAGATGGGAAGCATTGTGCAATGTGTCAACAACATAAGATATTGAACAACGTTAAGATTGAAACTATTATGATCATGGCTTTTGCATAGCAACATGATGGACGTTTGGATTTGTCCAGTAGAATGATCATTAGGAGTTACTATTATCATTTTAGCATTTCCTGTCTGGCTTTCTGCCTGTCTCACCTCTTTTTGCTGAGTGGAGTTTATATTCTGGAGGCGTGCCATTTGAATCCTCTGCTATGTAATTCCAAGATGCAATTGACACATCTGCACATGAACAATCTTAGTAATTTTGCGTTCGGTGTCCTTTTCTGTTTGGCTGTTGGTTGTATACATTTGAAATTCCTAGTATTCATGAGCTGATATTTTTCTGGTTATCTGTTCATAATTTGTGTGTTCGCTTTGCCCCTTGGATATTCTAAGTAGGAAAGTGGCTTAAACAGATTGAGTCTTTTCTTCTTTATTGTTACAAGTGTTTAGTATTCCATGTTCCTAGTATTCTTAATATTCTCTTTGGTTACATCTGTTATGAATTCATTTTGGCCGCAGGACCCAAATATCCAGACATTGGTTACAAGTCGTTAATTGTGATTAGTCAACCTAACTAGTCTCTTGAACTCAACTAGGGGAACCTACGTGATTAGGTTTGACTAGGTTCCTGGTCGTCTTCTTAGTCATCAATAAATCGTGATTACTGATTAGTCATCTGATTAGGGAGAGGATGACTAGGTTGGTTGTTGTCTCAGGACCCAATCTGGCCCAGTCGGGATAGGATACTGCAAGTCACGAGAGGAGAGCCTCCGGAGGTCAGCTCTGTGCCAGTCACATGTCCACTCTGATATCCGCTTCAAGCCATCGCTAGACCCCTTCAAGCACGTCCGAATCCCTTAAGCTGCTGTCATTGTCTCTGCTGGGCGCCCTTCCTCAAGCATTGTGGGATCCTGTTCATTCAAGCGCCTCCAGCTCACAGCTCCCTTATTGAAGTTGAAGCTGCTGCTTGCTGCCTCCTCCCCCCACCCTCCACCTCCCATGGGCCATGAGCCCTGCTACATTTGCCGGCTCAGTCCTGCACTCCCAGTACAGGGATCACAAGATGATCTCTCCTCGGAGCTCAGACTGAGTGTGCCCCTCGCCTCCTTCAGATCTTCTTGCCTAGCCCTATAGCCTCTGCTTCATGGCTTGAAATATACCCTTCTGCTTGATTTATAGTAGTTTATACTATATAGTATATCGGTCCTAGAATATACTGGACGTGGTCGGTCTGGTCAGCGATTAATCGAGACTAGTCGATGAACTATAGACGATTTACATACTCCAGATGCATTCGAATTAAAGTTGACTAATATATGCTTAATGTAACATTGATTTCAAGAAGGATCGGGTGGCTTTGTCATGCTAATTTGTTGGTTTGTTTTATCTTCATTGAAGAGGAATCTCTAAATAAGAGAGTATATCCATATAATTGATGGCACCTTTTAGATGTTAATAATCTTATTGATTCCTTTTTAAGGAAACAAAGAATCATTTATATGGGAGAGTAGCCTGCAGTTGTATAAGTCTAATTGAGTTAGCTGAATGTGGATCTAGTCATTAGTGCACTTGTCACGTAGGGAGTGCTGGCAACATTAAGCATGGGAAAATTTTTCTTTACCTTTGGTGAGTAGATTAAATAATATATCCTGTAGGCTACATGTTTACTTTTTGGCATATGTTATCACAAATCTCTGGTTTTAACGTTGGCATATGTTATCACAAATCTCTGGTTTTAACGTTCTATATAAGTTGAGTCCTTATAAAGTTTGAGGTTCTACCAACTACATGTCTAGGAGGTTTGTGAATCTTTCGGAATTTGATCATGTGATTCTTGAGTCGTTGAATCTTCAGGATGTCTGTATAATAATATAAGAGTGATTTCCTTGATAATTAGTGCTGTTTGACACAGCTCTAGCTCCGAGATCTATGCTGGATAGTTTGTATGCTAAGTTAAAGGTGTTTATCTAAAATATAAACGAACCATGTCACATTTATGTGGTCTTGCCAACAGATTTAAAATATTTTTTTGCAAGGAATATTTAAAATAATTTGTATGTGAGGATTTCAAGAAGCTGGCTAACAAGTCCACAAGGTACTCTCACCACCATGGACCAAACATTACTCCAAATACCTAAATAGGCTGTGTTCGGTGAAGCTGAAGTGCTGTAGATAAGCGCTGAAGTGCTGTAGAAGTGCTGAAATCTTGTGAGAGAAAAATACTGCTGAAGTGCTGAAAAATAAGCGCTTATAAGCGCTTATACCCTCAACCGAACGCAGCCATAGGCTGTGTTGAAAACTACTTTCTCGTCTCAACCACCAACACAAAACCTATCTCCAAAAAGGGAAGTACGGAGTAGATGAATATAACAATCCAGTGAAGAGTAACAGCCAGTCAACGTGCAGCGCCCGGCGCCCGGCAGGAATTTCTGATGGTGTACGCGCGGGGGTGCGAGGTGTCGCCACTAACCATAGTAACCAAGCGCTCTGACATTACTATACAGTGCCAGATTATAAAGCATTACTTGTACCCTTTGTTATACAAAACACTAACCATCAGTATCAGATGTTCCCTGGACGGCAAGTCGCAAGATACTGGTGGGAACTGGGAACATGGGATCGATCATCGATGGCCTTTCTCCCGCGCTAGCTGGGCTGGCGGTGGTTACTCGTAGTAGTATCTTTCGGTGGGATGGCCGGCCACGCGGCTTCTAGCTACTGCAACGGCGAGAGATCAGATCACGAGGCGGGAGCGCAGGTCAGCAACGGAAAGACAGGCAGACAGCAAGTGAATACGATCTCGTGCTGACGGCGAAGCGCTCTTGTTGGGCCGACACTGGCATTGCCGCATTGTTGGCGTTACTTAAAGGCTCGGTCGGTTACTTTCCTGGCCTATGGGGTTGAATTGAATACAATCTCGTGCTTTGGCTGCTCAGCAATTCTGCAGTTGGAGCTGCCATCGGCCATCGCTTTGCTTGCGCAGCTTGCCTGAAGCTTTTTGGGCATTGGAAGCCTTGCGATGGGGTGCACAGTGCACTTGCCTGCGATGGCCAGTCCCACACTCGCACAGTCCCACAGTCCCACCGGCGGGAGGAAGGCTTTACACATGAGTTAAACATTTTATTTTTTTTAATTAGGTATATACTCCCTCCATTCTAAAATAATAAGGTGTTTTTGTTTTTTCCTTGTACTTAGATTATGTCTAGGCAAATAATAAAAGAAATATATCTACAAAAGTCAAAACGTCTTACAATTTTAAAACAGATAAATAGAAGTAGTATTGACATTTGTGTCAGCAAATAAATTTATTATGAAAGTTTCGCTTGACAAGAAATATTCAATTAAAATTAAAAATTTAGGTGCAACAAAATATCATGCATGAGCATAATTGGTGATACTTGAAATAAATAATTCAAACTGACAAAACAATACTTTGTACACCTGCCTTGCTTAAGTACGGTGCAGCTGGACACAGAAAACTTGTAAACTTGATCTTGAAACAAGTTTCAAAATCTAGAAACAAAAAACTGGCATGCTTGATAACAATAAAACGGGAGCTATACACGTATTGTGGAATCAAAAAAACTGTCTACTGAAAGCGTAATTGCAAAAACTCGCAAAAAAAAGTCCACAGATGTGGAACAAAATATTGTGGGCACGGGCTCATGCTGATTGTTCATTTTGTTGGGTTGCCAATAGTGGATTGTGTGATGCTAAGCTCGTGGTTTGTGTCCTGCTTTTTGACTACAATATGACATGAGGGGAGAAGCCGCTAAATAGAGCAGAAAAAATATATCCCATTTGTAATTTGTAGACCATAGTAGTGTACAAAATTGCAACTGAATCAACATTCTTAAAAAAAAAAGACATAAAACAAGAACCTACAAGAACACCGGGATATTTCCATAAAAAGATCGAATCCAAGCTTACAAACGTTGTTGTGTTCATAGTATCGGCTGAACGATCTTACTCTTTTACCGCAAATGAGGATAAGTGCAAAGGCAAAAATCCTTTACAAACTCAGCTATCCAGTCCTTGCTCTTCAGTAGAAAAATACTAACTGATACGGCATTACTACTCCTTAAAGGGCATGTCCTACAATGTGTGTAGCCTCTTTATGTGTTTTATTAGATGACGACAGCCGAAAATAATCTATCATGTGATCGCCGGCGATACATGAAATGGCCATGTGATCATGGGGAAATCTTATTTCTTCTCCATGTTAGTCAAAATTCAAAACAACCCCAAAAGCAAGTGAGGAATGGACAAAAAGGATGGACAGCTTGAATAAGACATGCACGCCTCTCCTCCTCAAAGGGAACCAAAAAAAGATTCTCTGGACAATCATAACAGCTAATAAATTAAATAAAAATGCATTATAGAAATTCTGGCGTTTTTGGAACGACTTATTTGCATAACCAAATTTATGAAGACATAAACAAAATTTTATAACGCTCACAAGGCGTGCAGTGCACCGCAGTCCTGCGGACCCTTTTGAGGCCCTTGACTTGCGGGGCCTTGCAGCGGTCGTCTGAGAGTAGCTAGCTCTACAAGTGGAGCAGAGCACAAGAATCCAGTGACCAACGCCATCCTGGCAAGGAAACCAGACAAAAATCACAGATAAAACCGTCCAAAATTAAATTGCACGGCGGAACGAAAATAGAACGGGCGAGCTGCGGAGTCCAGAGGGCCAGAGCAGAGCACGAGCACCACCCGGCGAAGAGGGAGTCACGCACCTGCCGCACCGCACCCCTGTCCTGTTCCATCTCACCACCACCACGGCCGCGGCCTTTGTGTGGCCTCCGTCTCGTGTTATCTCTTCTTCGAGTTCTTCCGCCTCCCCGTCCCTCCCTCCGTCCTTCCCCACGCCCACACCCCCCCCCCCCCCCCCCTCGGGAAAGCCCGCCCTCTCTCTCTCTCTCTCTCTCTCCCGGTCTCGACGCGACTCGCCGCTCCCTGCGGCCGCGCGCCCAATTCGCGCCCCACTGGAGGAGGAGGAGGCGGCGGCGGCGACCGCAGCACCAGGACCTCAGCGCCGCCGATGAGATTGCGCCGCGCCGCGCCATGCAGACCCCGCCGCCCAACGTGCCCGGTAACCGACAGATACTTCCGCCCCCGCTTTATGATTCCGTGCGCTGCCTAGGGTTCTCGATTTGCCTGCCGTCTCTCCTCCAGGGTCTGATGATGCTCTTGTGGTGTCCGCATGCAGCGTCGTCGTCTCTAGAGTGCGTGAGCTCGTGCAGGGCCGCGTCGTGGAAAGGGGGCGGAAGGCCCTACGAATGCAGCGTGCTCCTGTGCGCGTGGAACGCGCCGCGCGCGCTCACGGGCGCGCTCGCCAGCACCGCGCAGTGCTCCTCGTGCGGCCACGCCGAGGCCGGAGGCGGCTGGAGGAGGCGCGGGCGGTCGCGTCGGAGTAACAGCTCGGTGCGTTGCCACTGCTCTGCTGCTGTTTCTGTTATTCAAGCCATAGTATCGATATGGTTTTCATGTTTTGCCTACTTATTTATTCAGCTGAGGTGAAGTAGCAGTAGTATCATTCTGGTAGCAAACAATGCTTTATCACTTATCAAACTTCAAATCGACCCCTCTAGTCTCTAGGTCATGCAGGATAATAATTTAAAGTGCGCTCTCGTTGCATTTTTATTTCATCGTTGTGCAATTACTTGGTAAGCTGCTTTACCATTTAATTCTATGCGTTTATTTCCTCTCTAAAAATAAGTTATGCATTTATTTGGTTAGCTGGCATGATCAGCTTTGCATTTTCCATTAGCAGGTTCTGTTAAATGTATTGGAAGAATATCTTGTAGGGCCTACGTTCTCTTGGTTTTGGTAAGCAGTGTCGATGCTGATAGAATGTATCATGAGTTAGAAAGGTGAACTCCAGTGATTGCACGCAGCTTCATGAAAACTTAGCTTAATAGCGCAGTTCAGTGTCATTTGTTTAATTTTATAGGCAAGAAAAATGCATTTCTTATTCCTTGTGGCGGTCATTGCTGCCCTTTGCTACTGTCTGACTGAGCTGAAATGTAATGTCTTCAGCAGCATAACTGCATTCTATCCACTTGAATCACAATTACTCTAATAAAGGGATTTTCTGTTCTGTAATTGAAGTAACAATACAACCGGGAAATTGTTTTGCATTAATTGCATGCCATTTTTAGATTCCAAAGTAAACAAGCTCTGGACAGATTCACTTTCAGTTTCAGTGATCCTGTCTGCAGCATCCAAAGCATCCTGTAATCACCTGTAGAGCAGTTACACTCTTTCATGTACCTGCTTTTGACTATAAATCAATAACTGACTTGCTCTTTTTATATTGTAGATGTTGCTTGTTTACTGTTATTATTTTGTCTTTGCCTTCTAGTTTTCATGACAGTTTTCTATTGCCTTCCTTGATCATTTTTTTCTACGTTTTGCGTATTTTCTGTCGACATAGGGTTTTCTACGCTTTTCTTTCTGTTACTTAATAGGTATTGAGTTGACTCTATCTCTTACTGCCTCCGTGCCAAATATGTCCGAAGTCAAACTTTTCTAACTTTGACTAAGTTTTAGAAAAATATGCTGATATGTTCAAGTTCAAATAAATGCACTATCAAGACATATTTCATAGAGAATTCAGTAAAACTAGTTTGATATTGTAGATATTGATCCAACTTTCTATAAACTTGGTCAAAGTTAGAGAAGTTTGGCTTAGGACAAAGCTAAAGTGAACTATGACTTGGAACAAGCGCACTAAATAGGTATAGAGTAGACATACTATCTCTGTTACTAAATAGTTGCAGATTATATCTGTTACTAAATAAGTGTAGTTTAAACATTGGCTTGTCTCAAATGTGCAATCTTGTGATTTGTGTATGTTAGTGGTGGATGGAAGAGTTTGATACTTTGATAACATACATTCTAGAGTTACATCCATTCAGTCATGGAGCATAAGAGGATTAAGGAACAGTAGCGCAAAGAGGCTAATCTTTGGTACTGTCTCATTAAACCATAAGGAAATGATTGAAATGTAACTCACCTGAGCCGAGAAAAAAAGGTAATGTGCATACAGGTCATCAATCCACCAAACATATGCTAGGAAAATCTCTGATCCTTTTCAGCTTTCCACTTGACAATAGTTCAAATTTTGTGAACATTTATTTAGGCTAATTGTTGTAGCCTAATATTTGGTGCAAGTAGCATCTGGGCTCCTAAGAATTTGGCCACCCCAGAAACAAACCTGAGATTATTTTCCTTTTAGAACAAAACAATCTATGAATGACTCCACAGCATCTTTTTGTAGCCTTGTTGGACAATGTGATCTTGTTATTGAAATCCAAAAGACCATTCATGAGGATGCCTTGACCATCTCATGTTCTATTCAGTGTTGACCCACTGTTATCGTCAGTTTCCTGTGTCATACACACTGTGATCTCCATTCTCCAGTTTTCCTTGGAATTCATAGTCAGACCCCATTGTAGAATCATGTTTTCTCTGGTCTAGTATCTAGCAATGTGGTAGAATATCAAGTAATTCAGTTTTGTTATTTGTATATTGACTACTGCAACAGGTAGCTAGTACAAGGAAGGTATAAGTCTGTGGTCACTCTGCTACTACCTGAGATTAAGCCAACTGGAAGCAAAGGTAGGTAGCATCAGGTGTTTCCTGGTGCTATGGGAGTGGCGCTCTGGGCTATGGATAAGTTATAGGTAGTGTGGGGGGGAGGAGCAGGCCACACACTCCCTGGCCCCTGGCACACACACACTATAAGGAGTTACGTAGCTGATGACTTGTCCAAAGGTTTTTCAGAGGATTCTAACACTACCGAAAGACATTCCAGTTTTCCTAATATAACTAACTAGAATTCAGGAGCTTATACTGATTTCATGCAACCTGGGCGATCAATTTGCTTTATACTCCACTTGTGATGATGCTGATTATATAGTTAAGTTTGTGAGTTAATACTATGTCAAATTATGGCTGTTTTGTGAATGTTACAATTCTTTTTTTTTTAAAAAAAAATCTGCATTCACATTTCCATGGCTAAATATTTAAGTAGTCGAGTTTTTCATTTTCAATAACCTTTTACTTGTTTTTTTTTTCAGTTACTCCACATCACCCTGGATGAAGACATCAATAAAGGGAAATTTGGTTATAATCTGTCACCTGCTTCCTCCGCAAGTTTTGTCAGACCTTGGTCTACTACTGTCGACCCAACTTGGAGAGCTTACTGCTATTCATCATCTGAATCCTTCATCATCTCCCCAGAGACTTTGTGGGAGGTATATCATTGAATCAATTATATAATTTGCACTTTTGGTGCACATCTGAAGAGCTACATTTTCTAGCTTCGATCAAATCCCTTAATTTGGTGTGTGGTTTTATGACCGTTCAGAGTTTTTTGGGGGCAGAAAAAAAATACAAGTATAGGGTTTTTTTCCTTTATTAAAGATATGATTTATAGTGCTTTCCACCTTGTCTCTAACCTTTGAACAGATTTTCTAGAATATGTAAAGATCTAAGGAATAGGGACCATTCTATTCCTGGTAGTGGAAGGAATACAATTATTTCCTGCTCCATGGTGCTAACACATGTTTTAACTAAAAGTAAAGAGATAGGAGTCAAGCACCTTGATGCTTTTGAAATGTGGTTCTAGCCAGAGTAAAATACATTCATTTCACCAGCCATGTGACAACGCTAGTTTTACCAAATGGTACCTGTTTGCTGTAAGTTGTAACTTGGTAGTACGTTTTGCTCCCGAGTTTGAAACAGCATGTTTTTAATGTGCAAGTTTACATACATACCTCAGGTGCTACTAAGTCCTTAGGCAAAGCAAGGCTTGACTTTAATGGTAGATTTCCTTATGCGAATCAAGAGTCACTTCAATCATAGTGAATTATAACTTTTTTTCTGCATTACAGGATCTCAAACCAGCTGTTTCATACCTTCAACCTGAAGAGTTAAACTTTGTGCATGACGCTTTGAAGGTAACTGATTCACAATATCTTCCTTCCATGCTATTTGAGAAAATGGTTTTGTACTTTCTGGTTTCTGTGGAAATGCCTGCATGGACGTCTGCATCATGATAGTTCATTAATAATCGCAGTTGGCATATGAAGCACACAGTGGACAAAAACGGCGAAGTGGAGAACCATTCATTATTCATCCTGTCGAAGTTGCTCGTATTCTTGGAGAGCATGTAAGTAGTAATATCGTTGGCATTAGTGAAGTGCTCACTCTATCCTCAAATATAAAGGATTTTGAGTTGTCCTAAGTTTGACCAAGTTTATAGATAAGAGTGTTAACATCTAGTACCATATAAGAGGTAAATTATGAAAACATATTTTGTAATATATCTAGTGATGCAAATTTGGTGTCTCAAATATTGTTGTTTTCTATATACTTGGCCAAACATAGGACAGCTTTATTTAGGACAACTCAATATTCCTTATATTTTAGGATGAGTATAAGGAGTATTTTCCTTGAAGGTTCCCTATGGCCTAGTAGTAGTAGTAGCAGCAAAGTTAGTTTTTATTTTTTTGGTTTCCTTGGACATAATTTGGAACTTGATTGACAATAATTGACGCTATGGTGATGCAATTTATGTACTTGTCCCTAGTACAATGAATCTAAGTTCCACTCGGCTTTGGTATAATTAGGAACTGGACTGGGAATCCATCGCTGCTGGTTTATTGCATGACACTGTTGAAGATACAGATGTGGTTACTTTTGAAAGAATAGAAAATGAGTTTGGGCCAACTGTGCGCCGTATTGTTGAAGGGGAGACAAAGGTACATTGTTGTTCTTGCAAAGCTGCAACTTTGATATATTTTGCCGATTATGTAGTAAATCTAGTGCAAAAAACCTGTTCTGGCTTGAATGTAGGTATCTAAGTTGGGGAAAATTCAGTGTAAAAGTGAGGGTAGCTCGAAACAAGATATTAAAGCAGAAGACCTAAGGCAGATGTTTCTTGCCATGACTGAAGAGGTATCCTTTTTATCCCATACGGAACATCTTATCAGGAAAAAAAAGATTTACGTCTGTACATTTTACTTAATAAAAAAATTAAAAATCAATTCTGTAGGTTCGTGTGATCATCGTCAAACTGGCAGACAGGTTGCATAACATGCGTACTCTCACACATATGCCTCAGCACAAGCAGGTGAATTCTTATTCCAGATTTATTTTTTTTCAAAGCCGCAGGAGAACTGCGCTTCATTGTATTATAGAGAAGAAGAAAGGTCCCATACAATCCTAAGTCACATATAGGGACCGAAATATGAGAGTAGGTTTAGCAGATTACAAAACGATTAGCTTAAGAACAAAATAAGAGCTTGACCGATTTGCTTGTATCTTACTTCCACCCTAAGTACTAAGCACGACTATTTGCAGTATGCCATCGCCATGGAGACACTGCAGGTCTTTGCCCCTCTAGCTAAACTCCTTGGGATGTACCGTATAAAGGTATCTGCTGATCCTTAGGACCTATAAGAGCTAATTTTAATACTATATTGCTTCTTATTTGTTTTATTTCAGCTTGTTCAATTTTGCAGCATATGCTGCATTTGTTTTCTGCTGATAAAATTTCTGATACCATTTAAAAAATAACTGATTTCATCTTTATGTGTTCCTTTTTTCTCGAACTATCTTTATGTGTTCTCAGAGTGGAATGCTTCTGTTACCTCTGTTATAATTTTTTGTATCACTGATAAGTCATTCGCGTGTGGCATGCCAATCATGAATAGCTTGCATATTTAGAATTGTTCCACAACTTTTTGTCTTGCTACACTGCTACACGTGAATACATACTATGTATAGTTCCTTGTATCAGCTGTTCTCTAACATCCTTCTCCCATGACAGAACCAATTGTGTTGAGAAAATCTTGCCTTATATTTTACTACGTCACTTTTAAAAATAAATAAAATAAAACTAAAGTTCAACTTGCTGTAAACATATTTGTGGAATAATTCTAGAATAAAATAAAACCAAGGTTCACTTGCTGTCTTTCTTATAAAAAAAGTATTTGGGGAATAATGCTAGTCCAACCCTTGAACTTTTGAAAGCAGTCTCTTGAGGCCTTTGCAGCTGGTTTTCATCATGGTTTTTGAGGTAGGGAAGGGCCTATCTCTCAAAATTGAGGGATTACAGAAAGACTTGTGCCCTTTATCTTTTTTATTATAATATGCGATCTTGTACATCTACTTTTATCTGTGTAATAGTTTTGTGTACTTCTCTTTTCATGTAGGCATATATCAGTATATCACTCTATTTGTATCTCTGCATTTATGAAGAAAAAATCCCTATACCCTAACATTTTCCTCTCAGTTCTTCCTTCCTTTTGACCAGCAGCTTTTGTCTTTGTAGTCTGAGCTGGAATATCTATCCTTCATGTATGTTAACCCCACTGGTTTTGCTGAACTAAGGAAAAGAGTTGAAGACTTGTACAAGGCCCATGAACAAGAATTGGAAGAGGTGCTGTGCTTGTTTGGTAGCTTTTAAGTCATGATTGATACTGCATGATTCAATGTCATATGTTTGCAATCGATGACATTAACTTGAGATTCTTCAATTCCAGGCAAATCGAATTTTAAGGCAAAAGATTGCCGAGGATCAGTTTCTCGATCTTGTTAGTGTTGAAACAGAAGTGCGCTCAGTTTACAAAGAGCTCTACAGGTGAGCACATGCCATCTCAACTAAAAGTGCTGCTGGCTTCAGACTGCAAAGAGAATTTTATCAATTTTCATTAAGAATCAGATTGTCGGACTATAACACCACGTCTGCTTGCTGTACTCCTGTGCTATCATGCTATGGTGTTCGCTAGACATTTCTTACACATGAGATCATACAATCGACAAGTCTGCTACACATTTTCGTTAGTTTTTTCTATTAAAAAGGTTGGCCACTGAAGCATGTTTTTTGCTGACTAAAAATCACTCCGTACTATGATAATACTTTTGTGGTACGGTTGCCTGCTTATTTGCTTAGTTGTGCCTCTCAAGTCTCAATTGCATTTGAAACCAAAAGTCATTATTATAACGGTGCGAGTGTTGTGTGGTTCTTACTTTGAAATATGGTGTAAGTTTGTTTGGTGGATTATTTATTAGCTGTGCCATCTTTCAGCATTTACAAAACTACACTCAAATCCAAGAGTTCAATAAATGAGGTGAATCAGGTTGCTCAGGTATGTTTTTTTAATATTCATACTATTTATATCACTCCGCATATCCTGTTATTTGTAAAATAATGAACCTTACATTATTTGCTTAGCTGAGGATCATCATAAAACCAAAATCCTGCAATGGTGTTGGGCCATTGTGCACTGCACAACAGGTACCACTAACAACAAATTACGATATTGCTTATACAGTGGATTTGCCATTGGCTCACAAGTATGTTCAATTCAATTTAGATCTGCTATCATGTTCTTGGCCTCGTTCATGGCATATGGACACCCATTCCTCAAGCTGTGAGTTATCTTCTTTTCGTCGTATTTAATGTTCTTTTGTGAATTATACCACTTTTCTAACAATCAATTGCGCCAACAGGTGGAAGATTACATTGCAACTCCAAAACCTAATGGCTATCAAAGTCCTACACACAACAGTGATACCATTTCTTAACGAGAGTATGTTCCATTTGGAAGTTCAGGTAATGCTGGCTGCTATTTGTTAAATTGAAACTAGCAAAATATCAAGCAAAGAATGTATTTTCATTCTGTTGTTGATTGTGACTTATGTTTAAAATTCCAACTGTATTGCAGATAAGAACAGAAGATATGGATTTAATAGCAGAAAGAGGCATTGCTGCACATTACAGTGGAAGAGGGGTGGTTTCTGGACCTGTTCGCCCTGGAATATCAAGTGGAAGAAATGCCAAGGGGAAAGTAATCTGCTTGAACAACACAGGCTTTGCTCTGAGGGTACTATACATTATCTAATTCAATCATACTAATCCTTTTAAAGCTTATAGTACTTCTGCTTTAAATATTGTACCACAGTGGGTTTAATAAAAAAAAAATTAATAGCATACCATCTTTCATAGATTGGTTGGCTCAATGCAATCCGCGAGTGGCAAGAAGAGTTTGTTGGTAATATGAGTTCTAGGGAATTTGTTGATACTATCACCCGAGATCTTCTAGGAAGCCGTGTCTTTGTGTTTACTCCTAAAGGCGAGGTGAGGCAATGAACTCTGGAGATACTAGTTACCAGCATTGACTGTTTTGGGGGCTCTAAATACACTGTTACATGTAGATTAAAAACCTGCCTAAGGGAGCCACGGTGGTTGATTATGCTTATCTGATCCATACTGAAATTGGCAACAAAATGATCGCAGCAAAGGTAAATTATGAGGAAAAATGGAAATACATTGTAATGATGAACTCCATTAGTGTTTTCATATGCTCTTTTTCAGGTGAATGGTAATCTGGTTTCACCAATCCATGTACTTGCAAATGCTGAAGTGGTGGAGATTATAACTTATGATGTCAGTATTCCTCTCTTAGATCGCATGGTTTGTTTCTGATATAGATTCTATTTTTTTAATTTTCCAATGTCAAGATACACACGAACAAGGTGCTGCTTTGGTTTTGTCAAAAGTATGCAATGTTTACATTCTTATTGGTCAATTTCTGCTCTTAATTCTTGTTCTCTTAATGTTAACTTCAGTATGGTTGTAACATTTGTTTCCACTGACTAAAAAGTAGTCCCTATCACATCGGATGTTTGGACACTATTTTGCAGTATTAAATATAGAATAATTTAAAAACTAATTTCACAGATGGAGGCTATTTTGTGAAACAAATTTTAAGCCTACATAGTCCATTATTTGACAATGTGGTGCTACAGTAAAAATGTGCTAATGATGGATTGATTAGCCTTAATAAATTCATCTCATAAAGTACCGTCCATCTATGTAATTAGTTTTATAATTAGTCAATATTTAATGCTACTAAAAAATCGAACATTTGATGTGACACGGACTAAAAAGTAGTCCCTAGAACCAAACACGAGTTTATGCGGGTGTATGACTGGCTAGTAAAGTTTATATAGCATCATTTTTTCTTGACTTCTAGTTCTACTGTCAAAATTTTCAAATTTCTGCAGAGAAATGCATACTACTATTTACAGTAGTAACCCTCTAAGAAGGGTAGAAATATGCCAACTGTTGAGTGTTTCAGATTTTTAATGATTGCCCAAAATGGCATTTCCAGCTTGTACCAAGTCAGGCCTTCACAAATCGTTATATTTTACACCAACCAGCATGCATCTTGAACTAAAACTTAGAATGCCCAGGGAATTAGCAATAACTGATAATTCCACAGATGCACTAGTAGTGTGGTAGTAGTGGTACCAACCAGCAAGAGTTTGAATTCGGCTTGCATAAAAAATTACATCGCTGAGTTGCTGTTAAGATAATTGCTGCTTGCTCCTATTCCACGTTTGAAGCTTGCCCGTCGCTAAGATCTCTCGTCAGAGCCTCGATGTGAGGGGGAGTGTTGAAATATAAGTGAATTGCCCACCTTTCCCCATCAGCTCTATTGAGTTGCATGCACCGACCAGTTCAACTCAAAAGCTTAAGTTGTTGGAGAAAGGTGGACAATTCACTTATATAGTTATATTTCAACACTTCCCCTCACGTCGAGGCTTCGGCGAGAGATCTTAGCGACGGACAAGCCTCAGACGTGGAATAGGAGCGAGCAGCAATTATCTTATTTTAATTGCGCTAACCAGGATTCGAACTCGAGACCTCTGGCTTTGATACCATATTGAGTTGTATGCACCGACCAGTTGAACCCAAATGGCGAAAGGTGGGCAATTCACTTATATTTCAACAGCTGTAGCTCCCCAAAAGTTAATGGCAGGGTGCCGGTCTATGGTCCTATGTGTATCTGGTAGTACTGGCAGTGATCACCTGCCCAGGTTACGGTGGGCCTCTATAGGGTGACGCGAGGGTTTGGGTGTTTTCTCGGTCAGTTTTGCTGAGGTATCTGCTTAGTGTGAAGCCATGGGGGCACTCTTTCCCCCACCGGTCAAGTTTTATATAACTGATTATTACCTTGAGGGGACGCCTTGTATTAGAGAGTTAAGACAGTGATCTATGCAGCAGCCACTAACCCGCTACAAGCATACTGAGTTCAAGAGAGACTGTACATGCAGGGATCAACATGGACCTCTCTTTGTTTTTTGTCTAACTGGGTTCATGCTATCTTACTTCTTTTGTGACTGATCCATTCGAAATGTGACTGCATGCATGCATCGTAGCATCATTATGAGATCAAATTTTACTGGTCTCACCGCATGAATTGTCTCAAGTGAGTCAACCAATCTGTCAGTTTTTAACCTACGGCATTAGGTTGCCCAATCAATCTGATATCAATACCTTTAACCAACATGAGCAGCCATCAAGGCTACTGACCTACATAAGTAACTGCTAACTGTCTTTTGAAATATTCTCCATTATATCATAATTCTCTTTTTTATTGCCCTATATCTATCAGAAGATTTTCGAAGTAGAAATTGCATTGGAAACTTTTTTTTTATGTCCATGAACATTAGGACTAACTAAACATGCTTTGTTTCCGTTTCAGAAATTATCCAGTAAGTACGCATTCCAGCATCATCAGCAGTGGCTACAGCACGCAAAAACTCGCAGTGCCAGACACAAAATTATGAAAGTACTGTGTGCTATCATTTAAATTTATTTTTGTACATTTCCAGAGCGCTTAGTAATTAATCTTTTCCTCATCAGTTCTTAAGGGAGCAAGCTGCTCTTTCTGCTGCTGAAATTACTGCTGACGCAGTTAATAATTTCGTTGCTGATCTTGAAGACGAAAGTGATAGTGAGCTTGCACTTCCAAGCACCAAGAATGAAGATAGTAAATTCAACTGGGAGAAGATATTAAGTTCTGATAAATTATTCTTTGTCAACAAAAGTAATGATGGCTTTTTACCTGTTAATAATGTCCATCCAAAGGTCAATGGTGAGCAAAACAAAACTGTTAAGGATTTGGGCATCAAAATCAATGGCCATTCTACAATTCGAGGTAATAGCTTCAGTGAGTTAGTGCACCCTGGCAATTCCACCTGCAAGGAAGTTTTCCCTGGTTTGGATCAATGGAAATCTGGTAAAATTTCTGGTTGGCATAGTATGGAAGGCAACTCTGTCCAATGGATTTGCATAGCCTGTGTTGACCGAAAAGGTAATATGCTTTTGCCTTCACTAGACAGAAAGATTATACTGATCTTTCTATCTTCTCCACCTTGAAGTAGTATCTGAGTTTTACTGCAAACTTGTTCATGTCAATTATTGTGCTTGTTGAAATATTTGAATCCAGCTAATTATAGCCTTGTAAAGATCACATTCAGTCAGGCCTTAAGAATAATTTATAGCTTGATGACCTAAATTAGCTGATTGCCAGTAGCATTTAACTATGGTAGCTATCCTTGTAAATGGCCCCTGATTCTTTGCCTGCCATGTGTTATTTAAGCATTGCAAAGGCTGCAATGCTAATCATTGTGGAAATTTTGCAAGCTTTCATTCCTTTAGTGTGCTCTCTATGCATAGCTATTTGTGTCTCCTCCTTGAAGAGACTGATTCGACAATTGTACATTCTGTCTCTCCTTAGCTGCTACTACCTTATCACATTTGCTATGTTGTTATTGAGAATTTACTGATAGTGTTTGTAAAATCTTATGAATTAATTTGGTGACATTCACAGGTATGATGGCGGAGGTTACATCGGCTCTTACAGCTTGTGGAATTACCATATGTTCTTGTGTGGTATGTGAATCCAAATTTCTTTTCTCAACAGTGTGAAATGTCTCTTTTTTTTGGTCTTGTGCCGTACTTTATGCAATGACCGTCCAACTATTTTCTGAGTTATTTACATATTTTTGCATCCATTTAATTGGATTTTACGCATCCTCCTTGTATTTTTAGTGGGTCATCATCTTAGTTCTTGTGTTTTCCAGGCAGAAGTCAATAAAAGGAGGGGAATGGGGGTGATGCTATTCCATATTGAGGGAAGCTATGAGAACGTGGTATGCTTTCTTAATTGATAGTTGATGCTAGTATTTGTCTTTCAAGATTGTCCTTTTTCATGAGTAATCTACCTAATAATCTCTATACTTGCAGGTCTGTGCGTGTTCAAGTGTTGACATGATTCTTGGTGTTCTTGGTTGGTCTGTGGGATGTAGCTGGTGTCCATTGAGTGTTCTTGAGTGCTAATGGGTATCAAGAGACGTATACGGTAATTGTTCACCACTATATTATCCAAGCTGGGGATAATATTGGAAGCACACATCGGTGGCTCAAAATTTTGTTGGTCAGATCATGGTTGGTGACTGTTGAGCTAGTGGAATCCTTTACTTCTCTGTCAAATCAGAAAGTGAGGGTGAGCAAAGTAGAACCAGATATATAGGGGTCATTCTGAAAGTGAGTGTACATAGCAGAGCGAGTAGGGTACTGTTAGTGCAGGGGTTGAATGGATTATACAGAAAGCCTTAAAAACGATTGTCAAGGGCAGTTCTTTCTTCTCACCACTTTGTGGTTCGCATATACTAGTTTGCTTAAAAGTGCAGCTAGAATTTTGACCAGGACACTAATCCCAAATTTTTGTCTGTATGTAGTTCTCTCTCCCTCTGCCTGTAAATATTATTGTATAGCTTCAATTTTGCAAGCGAAAATTTGAGCATAGTTAACTGGTACGTGTAGGCTTCTGAGTTCCGTGCCATTTCCAGCAGTAGCTTCTGATTTCCTTGCCATTTCCCGCAGTATGAATGGTAAATTAAACTAGAGGTTAATTTTGCTCTGGATGGTGATTGATTAATTGTATAACTAGATGACGATAACAATAAGTAGTTGCTCAGTCATGTGTAGAGGCTAGAGGGAAGGCGAAAGTATTCATACGCATGCCTTACTCTATCCAGAGACGAGTTCAGTGCTAATGTATATCTAGTACGGGAGAAATGTAAGCGGATTTGTGTAGTGATTCATATGTAGGGGTGTTTGGTTGTTGGAATGAAGTGGTCCGTTAACATCTCACTCAAGGTTTCTAGTCTTTTGTTTGGTTTGTGGAACATAATTGTTTAATCTATCACCACCTTATTCCTTACTTTAAAAACTCATTTTGTGAACATCTCCAAATGACATGATGATGGATCACTATGTAACGAGTATTAGTTTGGTTTGTGGAATAAAATGGATTGAGCATCTCCAAATCATGAACTTTGTAATGGGTATAATTTTGATTTTTTATGGTGTTTGGTTTAGGTAGTTATCGTGGGTTTGTAGCCACGATACCGTGTTGTTTGTTGGAAGCCGATATGTCGATCTCTGGTGGCTCGGGCACTGAAAACACTTAAAAAGACACTAGTGGTTTATCTTGGTTCAGGCTTCTAAACACTATGTCTAGTAGTACAATGTTCGTTTTAGAAATGCCCAATTGGGTTTCCTTACATTTGAAAAGATTGGCAGGGGATTGCAAAATGTTATCATAGGTTTTCGGTGAGTTCGGTTGATCAGTCTCTTGATCATCTATTCTATCGATCTTGTAGCCCATCTAGTTGACCCTTTCTACAGGAGCCTATGCCTCACCTTTAATTGAGGAGGGCATGGGATACAAAGCAGGGGTTCTTGTCTAGGGTTCCTCGCTCTTGGCGCTTATGTTCCTTCGTCGTGGGTCAAACCCTTTGTTGTCGTGTAGGAGGGGGACGACAATGGCGCAACCACCCCTTGATGTCTCTGTTGTTGTCTGCTGTGACGAGGCCTTTCGTGGGTGAGAATTCTCTAGGCTTCCTTGATACGCAAGGATCCTCCCTCCGCCATGTTGAGCTAACGAGCTGGCCTGGAATGTCCTGATGCGTCACTCCCCGGGTGCGGCCTGTAGTGGCTGACTGTGCCTCGTGACTACGGAACGGGAATAGCGATGTAGTGCTTTGCACTTGTTAGGGCTTGGAGCTAACTTACGGTATTGGCTCGAGATGTTCGTTAGCCACAATCCAAAGATGGGACGGCTGTGAGGCTAGTGGCTTAGCCCGAGCTCCCCTTGGGCCAAGAATCCCCGCGGCATGGCCTATCCCCGAGCCCTAAGTGATGGCCACTTCGCTTGCTCGAGCTTGTCCATCTAACATCGTGGGCCTCCTTGGTTGATGGCCATTCTCAGGTTACTGAGCCATCCCTTCTCTGCCAGAGGGTACACACGAGTGTACCCCAATGGTTATAGCCCCAAGGGGAGAGTAAGAGAACCAGCCATGGGTTACTTGGGCTTCCACGTCTCATGAATCATGTGTTAGACTCTCATTAGTAGCATTTGGTTGAGGGTTGGATAGGACAAAATGGGGCCCACATGTCTCTCCCCGTCAGGCAAACAATATCCATCCCCTATCTCTTCAGTCCGTCCTACCAAACACAAGACAGATGATGTCATCCTCTTAACAAAACAAGACGAAATCATCCCATTTCAGAAGAAAATCAGGATAGCACCACCTCCATCTAAGCTCTTCCTCAAACAAAGCATAATGGAGGACTAGACTTGTCGAGGTGATCACTTTTACTGGTGTTTGGTTTGTGGACACGAGGAAAAAGATAATCTCCTCCAAGGAAATATTCCCTTATGCGGGGCTGGACTCATCAAGGTATGAGACTGGGGCACCGCTATGACTGCCCTTTTTTATTTAAATTCTTCACATGGAATTTCACTACTAGCAAGACACAGATAAGACTGATTTAGTCCTCACAAGGATTGAAATGAAAAAAAAAACTCACAAGGATTGAAGTGGGAAAAAGAATTACTCTTTGTCAGGTTCAAGGGGATGTCCATTTCATTTCATCCAACTAAAGGACATGTTCATTCCATCCCCCACTTGTTAAATCCAACTAAAGGACATGTCCATTTTATCTCCAAATAGGGATTGTAAGATATTAGAGGATTGAGGATGATTTCAAACTTACGGGTGTTTGAGATTGCTTCGCTTCATGTTTTTTAAGCCAAACAGGTCCAGCTCAACGCACTCCAATTGAAAAAGAAAAAGATAAGAACAGAGCAAAGTTCCCAAAATGTTCTTAGGGCCTGTTCGGTTGATCTAGAAAATTGTTCCCTGCCGAACGTCCTATCAATAATTAACACAGCATCGGAACTGTTCCCGGTCTAAAATGGCCAGAAATAACCCGGAACAATCCCAACCGAACGCAGCCTTAATATTACTGCAATCCCTCCCAACCCCCTTGGTTTGGAAGCAAAACAAACACACAATAAATGCTCGAAATCCTATCTGAAGCTCAACATACAGCATGATATAAATGGCAAACAAAACCCTAGATATCTTAGTGATATTAAATCTTGTTTGTTCAATTTCTATTATTTTGTTTTTGCTCTCCAAACATTGCATTTTGCAGCGGATAGGGTTCTCCACGGGGATAAATTCCACACGTGTGACAAAGTACGAGGAACATTTCCCTGCAAGGTCATAAATCAAGCGAACAAAAATTTTACAGATCATGACGTGTACAGGCAACAAAGAGCTCTCAAACGTCCTCTAAGTGGACTGTAATAGCATATACAACCTCTGACTCAAACAAGATCTATATGGGTGAGAATACATAGATATGACAACTTAGACCTTGAAGCCTCTGCTGTTCCTCCTTCCTCTTGCCTTCTCAAACTTCCTTCCCTTGGAGCGCACGTAAGGCTTTGTGTGGCTGTGCGGCACGCCAGGCGCAGGGCCAAAGTGCTTTACAGCTTCCCTAGCATTCTTAGGTCCCCTCAGCAGAACCTGAGAAATGTAGTAAAATGTGAGATTCAGATGTAACATGCATTAATGGGACCACAAAATCTATTGCTCGTCCAAATATTTGAAAAGATTATTAAACCAGAGAGCATCCAGCCAAACACCATTTCCCACCCTAAACTTTAATCCATTACCATAAATGTTGCAAGCAAAAAAAATGCAGAACAATCAAACCTCAATTTGTTCCTTTTTAGTCTACAATTTTTTTTTTTTTCCAAATGCCCAAGAAGCAATGAACAGATAGCTTGTCAACTAATGGCATCAGGCAATAAGCGGAGTACTGGTCAACACATTAGATTCAGTGTGTAGGATAAGATTATCCATCATCTGCCATTCTATTATCACATAACAGTGAAACAAAACACTGATATGATTAGCATGATAAAATCAACCAACAATAAGAAAGCTAGAAAGATGACAAAAAAGTTTCGGTTAGACCATTTGGCACCAAAGCAACCATGAAGTAATGCAATGGGCTGGTAAGACAACCATATAGATCTATGCACCAGATATACCTCCTTGGCCTTCAGAAATCTCCAAGAAGAAAATAATTAATGCAGGTGCACACTCAAAATTAAGCAAATCAATGATCATGTGTCAATTGGAAGAAACATCACTTATGCAAGGATATACTCACAAGTCCACAACATGACTAGAGTGATTGTTTGCTCGAGAAAATCACATTGTTACCCATGTGAGATAAATGACATATTAACAGGCAATACGGCTGCAAGTGAAATGCCTTGTTCTCACTCTCAGATGCATTCAAGAAAAGAATGCATAAAAATGCAGACACTCAACACAGCATCAGGTTCTGACCGCCCGTCTGCTTTGATCTCCTCATTGAGAGATAACAAGGAAAATGTGAATGTCTGAGGTCATTTAACTTGAAAGATGTTCATCTTTTCCAAAAACAAAAAACTATTAATTTTGCAATTTCAGATAGAATACTGCATACATGAATAGATGAACATCAACCAGATAATGCAGGCAGAGCATCAGAAATAAAACAAAATCACATAGCTCAGCAATAAATACTTCTCAATACAGAGAAAAATTCAGATAAAAAATCATTTATCCAACCATCTGTTAATTAAAGTTCAGTAAGCCTACCCTAGACTAGCAGTCCGCAGCATTGTTCATACCAAACATTTGAAATGAGCAGTAAGAATTCGAAATTATAATTGAACTTTGGACGTCACCGTGTTCTGGCCCAGCGGGGCACGCAGGGCAAGTTGGTCAAAGGTGAGGCACTCGCCACCAGCGTTCACAATCCTGGCCCTTGCCGTCTCAGTGAACCTGAGCGCAGCCACCTTCATTGCAGGTACCTCGTAGACCCTCTTGTCGTCTGTCACGGTTCCCACAATCACAGCAATTTGATTCTCCTGCACTAGCGCAAGCACACAATGTGACAGGGAACTGGAAAGCACATTCAGCAAACACAACGTGAATGGAAATCGAAGCGAGACCTTGCCCTCCATGAAGTTGACGAGGCGGCGGAGCGAGAGAGGCGGGCGGTTGGTCTTACTCATGAAAAGCCGCTTCAGGATCACGGCGTTGAAGTTGCTCTTGGTCCTCCGAACAAGGAAGCGGTACAGCTGCGAGAACACGCGCACGGATCAGGAGGCTGGACTCACGCCACCGTGGCCGAATCCAAAATCCGAGCCACGGAACGGCGAGACGGCTGCTGGTGCCATCAGATAGGGGTGAGGATAGAAGGTACCTTGACGAGGAGCTTGAGGTAGACATCGTCGGACTTGGGCGCTGTGCGCTTGGTCTTCTTGTTCCGGCCGCCGGCTACTAGGTCGATACCCTACGAAGAACGAGGAAAGTGGGCTATTTATCAGCTACGGATACGGAGAACGGTCCATGGTGCCGGAGACGAGTAGCTTGCGAGGAGTTTAGACGTCACCATTTCAACGCGCCGGGAGCAGTGAGGACCTGCTGCGGCGGCGGCGGCGCGGGTTCTAGGGTTTTCGTAGGCGAGTCGAAAGAGAGAGAGAGAGGCTAATATAGACGAGGGGGCGGTGTCGAGTCGACACGAATGATTCCGGTCCACCGGAATTGAGCATAAATACTCCTTATAAATACTCTCAGAAATTTAAACAGCTGGATTGTGATCTTTCTGGGACGGAGGAAGTTAAATTTCTTTTATATACTAGTAGTATAATACCCGTGCTAACGTCATAGATTTATTTTGAGAAATGCTTATGAAAACAACTAATGTTTTTTTTATAGTTCAACTCTTACACAATTGTACTTGGGTATGTACAAAATCCGAGAAACACTTTTGCATAAGAAGACATAGTAATAATGCCCCCATCAAATGCCCGTGCTAACGCCACAGATTCACTTTAGGGATACAGACAAGAACAAACGATGATGCCAAATTCTTAAAATAAAGAATGCTCATGAAATATTTTCCTAATAAATAATACCATCTCCAAGAATTTCCAACAATTCACTTACAAAATAGTTTCAAAATTTGATCGAAATGCCCAACCTCATCGGAGGAGCTCGTCGGTGTGTACACCCATATGGATTGCTTGCCGTCGATGCTGGCCCGAGCCGGTAGGGGGAGGAGATGCTCTGGGCCCACGCTGTGGTCCTATGTCTCAGCCTGATTAGTGCCCCTCCTACGCCTTTTGCTTGTTGCCGTCCCAGAGTCCATTTCCATCCCTTGCGCGACCTGTCTTGCTCTCTCCTCCATGGCTCCCATGGAGAGAGGAAGAAGACACAGGCACAAGGTCAGATCAAGCCCTGACCTGGGCGAGATGCCAAGCCCAAAGTAATCAGAACAGAAAATTTCTGTCTATATGCATGACAATAAAACACTATCAACTACGGCAATCTTAGTGGACAAGACTTGCCAACAATAGTTACAGATGTTATAAATTAAAAGTACACAATTAGATCACACGATAAACACAGACCTTCAGTTCATCAAGTTGTCAGGAACATCTATGCAGGAAAGGCGTCCAAATAATACTTCAAGATGAATTTCCACCATCCCATTAAAAGAGCACCAAAGTTTTCTGTTGCCAAATTTCAGATCATGGATATAGATTCACAAAGTTTTGTTTAGTGAAATATTGAATGGCTACCTGTCCAGATAGATAGATAGATAGCGGAAACTGAGAATAGGTCACTGGTTATGACTGAGAGGCCAAAAATTATTTTCACACTGTCTAAAGGTCCATATTTGTGTGTCCTAGTAGACATTCAGTGGGTGCCAGAAGCCAACTTCACGCCGATCACTTCTGCGGCGGAGTGATCAGCTATTCGTGAGTAGCCGACGTGGTGAGATGCAAGCCTGAAAAATCTAAAACTATTGAATCACAAAGAGTGATCACCACAACAATGTACACTTGCGCCACAAATTGAGCTAGGAATTTCACTGAAACCAAGATGAATTTTTTAGTTTTAAAATTCTGGAAAGAAATAAATAGGACATTCGAAACTAAACAAGGTATTGTCCAGACGGATGGGAGATGTTCCAACTGGCACTGTCCTCATTTTGCACAGTGGTGGATCAAGACATTTTTCTTTCTTGAACAGTGTCTGAGTGAAAACAAGAACCTAGTCTATTCATCTAGAAACGACTAAGCAGAAACATGGTGTCGGGTACCAAAGTTTGGGGTACACAGGTTCAACGCAAAAACGATCATTCCAACGTAGCCCGGCCCAAGTAAGGCCAGTGGAAGTCCACGAAGGCCGCGCCTACGGAGGCCCACCATGTCACTGCACCAATGACAGCCAATTCTCCGATTCGCCCGAGCCTCCCCGGGAGAGCTCGGGAGAGCAGGCACCCTCGGCGCCAATTCTTCGATTCGCCCGAGCCTCCCCAGGAGGAGAGCGGCACCCTCGGCGCCCAAATCTCTGATTCGCCCGAGCCTCCCTAGGAGAGCTCGGAAGAGCGGCGCCCTCGGCGCCCATTCTCCAATTCGCCCGAGCTTCCCCATCCCCCTCGAGCGCAATCTCACAAAGGCATCCAAGGCACGGGTGATGTCAGCAGAGCAATCTTGGACCACAAGAGACCTCCCTGACCACTTTACAGGCACTGTCTCGTCAGGCGAGATTCTCGACGCAACTGTGCTTCGCACGCCCCTGATGGCCATACCACCTGTCAGGATTTCCCTGGCAGCGGATTTGATAGGCCCACTACGGCCGTCCTCTCCACGGTATGGTCTACGGTGCGCCGTCCCCATTTTTCGCCGGGGTCTATCAATTCCGACTGCGACAGTCCGAGTGCCTGACGACGGGCTACGCAAGAACAGGAAAGGCGCCTACTGCACTGTCCACTCGAAAGGACGAGCACGCCTTCTATCCGGGCCCACCTAACCCTCGGGAAGTACTGTTCAAAGGCCGGAAATATGACCATGGGGAGATATCACCCTGCTCCATCCCATCACGCCTTCAGGAGTCCCGAGCCTCGGGAGACAACGCCCCGAGACGACTCACCCTCTTGTCACATCGTACGGAAGGACAGCCGTCAGGTGTGACCCTACGGCACGCCGTAATTCGACGACCGTTGCCGCCTTGGAACTCACCAAGATCGTGCGAACCACTACGGCCATACCCCGAAGACGCGGAGAAAAGACCGTAGCTGACGACATGCCATAGTCCGACGACTATTGCCGCCTTGGAACTCACCAAGATCGTGCAAACCACTACGGCCGTACCCCGGAGACGCGGAGAAAAGACCGTAGCTGACCATAGTCAAACGAGGAATCAGTAACTCCTCACTGTAACATACGTAGCATTGTAAGCGCTGCCCTTGCCTCTCCCTTGCAACTATAAAAGGGAGAGCAGATGCCAGCTTTAGAGGGAACACCCCGAAAGTCCTAAGTTCTCACCGACACATACACATCAACAGCGAACGACTTGCATACACTTAGACAACACAAGAGACCTAGGAGCACTTCCCTCTCTCGCCTAGCTTGTAACCCCCCTACTACAAGCACCCCGGTGCAAGGCAACACGACTCTCCTCTCCACTGGACGTAGGGCTTGCTTTAGCCCCGACTAAAACTAGCACCAACAGTTGGTGCGCCAGGTAGGGGCCTTTTGCGCGTTGACGTAGGTTTCGGATGGCAGCCAGCTCCACCACGCTTCCCGCTGGCACGGTACTCCGGTTCGGGACTCTCGAGTTCGTGGTCATCGGCCAAGGGCTCGAGATGAACCTGCGCCCGATCGGGCCCCGCGTCGTTGTCGTCCCAACTCCGGCCCCTCAGGCGGCCGGAGAAGGGACCCCCGCAACGCTTCCACCCGCCTCAGAGGACGGGGGTAACGTTGCACGCCGCTCTCGGCTGATCAGGAGGAGGAGGCGCAGCATCGCCAACCAACCTCTCGCCACGGGAGATGCGGCCAACCAGGCACCCCTAACGAGGGAACCCAATACTGCACCAGCCGCTGTCCCGGGATCTCCGGCACCAGCCGCTGTCCCGGGATCTTCGGCACCAGCGGTCACGTATCCACTTACTGCCCGAAGGACGGGCGAGAGCGGAAACGCGACGCCGGCCGTTCTTTCTCTCAGCCCTCACCGAGGGTGGGGAACGGCGCCGTCGTCCCTCTTTGGGCTCCAGACCGCCATGGACGCCCACGTTCGTGCAGTTCATGCATTATTGCACGAGCTGTCGGACACTCCAGTCCAGCGCCTCGAGCGCCAGGACAGCCTCGTGGGAGACCACGTGGCATCCTCACCGCCATCCCCTGGGGAAAGTGCCAGGACACATGGCGGTGGGGAAACAGATACCACCATCAACCTCACCCCTCGAGAACACTCGGAGGGGAGGGACCGTTATGGCCAGACCTTGTCGTCTCGTCGCAGCTACAACGACGATGATGACGAGTTCTGGGCAAATGTGGACTTCGCCGCCCACACCGACGACTCGGAGGAGAATGGACCGAGCGTCATCTCCAACTCGGACCAGTCCTACATCGACCCCACTCGGGAGTGCTACAACTTGATGCACCCCGATGAGGGGCGGGTGGAGGATGTCCACTTGGGGGGCAACGACGACATACCCCCTCCGTCGCAACCCCAGCACGAACAAGCCACGCCCCCTCCAGCGGCCCCGCAGCCCGCACGGTCAGCTCCGCCGCTGGATCAGGGGGCAGGAACCTCTCGCCCCGCACCTCAAACCCCGGAGCTAAAGCAGCTCTAGGAGCTTGAGGCGCGGATGGACGAGGACCGCTTGCGCCTCACCCAGCTGCGAGCTACGCTGGAGCGCGGCGATGAAAGGTCCTTGTTTGGTTTTGGTAATTGAGTGACAACTTAGGTGGACTAATATGTGCTTAAGTGTTGATTACACAGGTGATCAGTCCACAGGTACATGTGTGTGAGCATCTATGCCATGGAGGTAAAATGGCTTGGAGATGATGCTTAGCTCACACATATGGTATGAAAGAGCTAAACGTATGAGACATGACATGGAGTCATGTGGCTAGGTGGAGAAGATCAAGACAAGGCTTCGCGTCGACGGACCGGTTGCAAGTGTGAAGGGCAAGTCAGGGTGATGGCTTGGCGCCGATGGACCAATGCAACGGTGAAGAGCAAGCAAGTCAAGGATCGATGAACCAAAAGCCACGTGATGATATGAAGTGGATCATATCATTCATGAGGTGTTGGTGCATGTGTTGCATTGGCATCGATGGTGTCGGAGACGGTGATCGAAATGGAAAGCGCAAGGCAAAGGTATAACCTAGGGCATTTCCATTTCACCGGTCTAAGGTTGAGTAGAGAAGTGCTTGCTGACTGGATTTAGGATAGATGGCCGTACTATCAAGAGGGGCAAACTTGTTTGCATATCGGTCATCTAGTGCCACTTGAGTGATAACTTGCATACGTTGTTAGGATCGAGTGGCGCGGTGAAAAGAGAGAAAAACCCTTTGAAAAATGTTTGTGAAAAGCTAACACACATGCACATGAGGTGCACACTTGGTGGTGTTAGCACACTTGCAAAGGTGGTGAAGTTTGGAGTTGAGAGGAGCTCAAAAAGAGCGTCGGACGCTGGCTTGGGTGAGCGTCGGACTATTGTGTTCAGTCCGATGGTAAACCCTAGCCTCTGTGCAGTTGAGTGCGAGCGTCGGACGCTGTCTGCAGTGACAGCGTCGGACCATCCTCGTGTGTCCGACGGTGTTTGTCCTGTGAGCGTCGGACGCTGAAGTTTGTGGGCGTCGGACTTTTGTCCGAGCGTCCGACGGTGCAGATCGTGCAAGAGCTGACACGTGGCGAGCTCTGAGAGCGTCGGACTCTTGAGTTTAGTCCGACGGCGAGCGTCAGACGACCGTCCAATGGTTTTCAGCGCTCGGGGAGCTCTCTGGAAGCGTCGGACCGTGGAGTTCGTTGGTCCGACGGTGTTCCGTCCGACGGTGAGCTGAAGCGCGGGAAGTTAGCCGTTGTGATCCAACGTTTGACTTTAAACGGCTAGTGACACATGGCGGCCATCGGGAGCGTCGGACCGTGGACATTGGTCCGACGGTGGCGTGGCTGAGCGTCCGACGCTCAGTCCGACGGCCGGTTTGAGAGGGCAACGGCTCTATTCGCTTGAGGGCTATAAATCCAAGCACTTGGCGGCCTTGGCCGACCAGCTAAGCACCCTTGGGCCTGTGTGGCTTGTGTAGGTGTGCTTGGAAGCCCTCCCACTCACTCACTTGCTTAGTGCACATCCGATTGATTGATAGTGAGTGATTCTAGTGCGTTGCATTGTGAGATTGCATCGAGTGGCACTAGGTGTTCGTGTTGCAAGCCGGTGGTGCTTGTTACTCTTGGAGGTTGCCACCTCCTAGACAGCTTGGTGGTTTGTGGCTCCGTGAAGCAAGCAAGAAGATTGTGCTTAGCTCCGGAGAAGCTTTGTGAGGGGTTGAAGCTCACCCCGCGGGAGATCGCAAAGAGCATCGCTAGTAGAGCGAGACGTGAAGAGCGACAAGTGGTCCGGCCGAGTCAAGTGCTAGAGCTTGTGGTAAGCACTCCACGTGGGAGAGTGTGACTTGCGGGTCACCACTAGCAAGAGGACCAGCGGCAACCTTGGAGCTTGTCTCAACGGAGGACGTAGCTTGTGGCGACAAGTGAACCTCTGGGAAATAAATCACCGTGTCAACATCTTCTCATCCTTCGCGGTGGTTTGCTCCCTTCTACACAAGTTATTTATTTTGTGCATTACTTTACTTGTGTAGTTGTAGTTGCTCTTGTGAGACCGGTTAGCTTATGTAGCTTGCCACTCACCTTCTTAGCTTGTTTAGCTTAGAAGTAGTTTCTTGTTTAGTTTGTATAACTAAACAAGTTGCGCTCCTTGATTAGGATTGTGTATCCTTGTCATTGAGCACGTAGTGAGCTTAGGTGCTTAGTGCATTTTGGCTTGCTAGTTGGTAGGAGCTCCCCGGTGCTTAAAGTACTAGTGCTTAGGTTTGTGTGACCTTGCGCTAGAACGGTTTAGGGAAGCTCAAGTTAGCCTTGCACCTTTACTTCTTGGTAGGATCTTTTGTAAGGTGCTTAGAGTCTTAGTTAGAGGGGTGAATTGTTGGCTAGAACCGAATAGGTTTTATTCCGCTGCGATTAGTTGTTAAAAAGGACTATTCACCCCTCTAGTCCGCCATCTCGACCCTACAGGCGAGCGGCAGAGCGATGGAGGAGCAGCTCGGCGTCGAGCCCGAGATGTCCAGGCTCGAATCGTTGCTGACGACGGGGCCGAGACACCGGGGGCCGCCCCCCGGGCAAGCCGAAAGCTCGCGGAAGCAGCGATGCTGCTCCGGAGCATACCTGAGCCCTCCACCGAGGAGGCACGACAGCTCAGGAATCAGCTCAAGGACCTCCTGGAGGATCCAGCCGTCCTCTAGGCGGAAAGCTCTGCGTCGCGACACTATGGCGCTTAAAGTCACCAGCGTGGTGGCATAGCATGCCACGAGCGTGAAGCCTTGGTTCGACCCGAGGCTCCAAGGGCCCCGCCAGTCCACCAACGGCTTGGCAAGGACGTCGACGTCCGAGCCATTCTACAAGCCCGCGGTCGGCGAAAGACTGACGGAGCCGCGCGTGGCTACAGCGTCCATCGGGGCGGGCGCTACGACTCGGATGAGGATCGTGAACCCTCACCCGAGCCCTCAGGACCTCGCATCTTTAGCGAGGCCATCCAAAGGGCCAAGTTCCCGCCCCGGTTCCGACAACCGGCCAACATAGCCAAGTACTCAGGGGAAACTAACCCCGAACTCTGGTTAGCGGACTACCGTCTTGCGTGCCAGCTTGGCGGCGCGCAGGATGACCTCATCATCATCCGCAACCTCCCCCTGTTCCTCGCCGACTCTGCAAGAGCTTGGCTGGAACACCTTCCCCCGTGGATGATCTTTGACTGGAGCGATCTGGTCAAGATCTTTGTAGGAAACTTCCAGGGCATGTACGTGCGCTCTGGTAACTCCTGAGACCTCCGCAGCTGCAAGCAGAAATCGGGGGAGTCCCTCCGGGACTACATCCGGCGCTTCTCCAAGCAGTAAAATGAGCTGCCCTAGGTCGCCGACTCCGACTGTTGTCGGAGCGTTTGCCACAGGAACTTCCTGCAAAGAGCTTGTTCATGAGCTCGGGCGCCAGACACCCACCAGTGTCTCCGAGCTCATGAAGATCGCTACCAGCTTCGCCTCGGGGGATGAGGCGGTAGGAGCCCTCTTCTCCGACCCCAAGGGCAAACGGAAGGAGGAGGCCCCCAAGGGCACCTCTTCCCGAGGCCCGAACAACAAGAAGAAGAAGGGGAAAGGAAAAGGCGCCACTACGCGACGACTCCCTCGTGGCGGCCACCGAGCCCAAGAGGGAACGACCCCCTCGAGGCCGCTTCGACGACATGCTCAGCAAGCCGTGCCCTTATCACCGGGGTCCGGTGCATCACACACTCGGACAGTGTGTGATGCTCAAGAAGCACTATAGCCGGCAGCCGTTCAAGGACGACGCCGACAAGAAGCCCGCCAGGGATCAGGAGGACAAGGGCAGGAAGGACGATGAGTTCCCGCCCATCGACAAATGCCTCATGATCTTCGGCGGGCCCGGGACTGCCCTACGCCGCGGCAGCGAAAGCGCGAGCGCAGGGAGGTCTACTCCGTCGGACCAGCGACACCACGCTTCCTCGACTGGTCCCACGACGCTATCACTTTCAGCCGGGACGACCACCCGAACTACGTCCCATCACCAGGACGCTACCCGCTTGTTGTCGACCCCGTTGTCGGCAACACGAGGCTCTCCAAAGTCCTCATGGAGGGAGGCAGCGGCCTCAACATTCTCTACGCTGAGACCCTCGACTTGATGGGGATTAGTCGCTCGCTCCTCCGGGCCACGACATCCCCGTTCCACGGGATAGTGCCCGGAAAGAGCGTGCAACCCCTCAGGTAGATCGATCTGCCCGTTTACTTCGGGACTCCTGACAACTTCAGGAAGGAGCCCCTGACATTTGAAGTGGTAGGCTTCCACGGCACCTACCACGCCATACTCGGGAGGCCATGCTACGCCAAGTTCATGGCAGTCCCAAACTACACCTACCTCAAGCTCAAGATGCCAGGGCCAATGGGGGTGAATACCATCAGCGCCTCCTACTAGCACGTGTACCAGTGCGATGTCGAGTGCTGCGAGTACGCCGGCGCGCTGGTGGAGTCAGAGGCCCTCATGACCGACCTCGAAAGGTTGGAAAAGGAGGTCCCCGACCCCAAGAAGGCCACGGGCACCTTTGAGGGGGTGAAGGAGGTGCTCCTCGACCCGAGCTCCCCCAACGGCAGGGCGCTGAAGATCAGCGCCACCCTCGACCCGAAATAGGAGGCTGTGCTCGTCGACTTCCTCCGCAAGCACACCGACGTGTTTGCATGGAGTCCCTAGGATATGCCAGGCATCCCGAGGGAGGTCACCGAGCACTCCTTGGACATCCGGGCCGGGTCCAAGCCGGTGAAGTAGTGCCTGCGCCGATTCGACGAGGAGAAGCGCCGGGCCATCGGGGAGGAGGTGCAGAAGCTTTTGACGGCCGGATTCATCAAGGAGGTCTTCCATCCAGAATGGTTAGCAAATCCTATTTTGGTTAAAAAGAAAAATGGAAAATGGAGAATGTGTGTCGATTACACTAGTTTAAATAAAGCTTGTCCTAAGTATCCATTTCCTATTACCTCGCATTGACCAAATAGTTGATTCTACTGCTGGCTGTGAACGACTTTGCTTTCTTGATGCTTATTCCGGTTACCATCAGATCCGTATAAAAGAGTCCGACGAATTAGCGACCTCTTTCATTACTTCTTTTGGCACATATTGTTACGTAACCATGCCATTTGGCCTCAAAAACGCGGGCGCAACTTACCAGCATTGAATGCTCAAAGTTTATGGGGACCTCATCGAGCGAACCGTTGAGGCTTATGTACACGATATAGTGATAAAATCTAGGAAGGCGAGTGATTTAGTAGCCGACCTAGAAAAGGCATTCGACTGTCTTAAAAAGAAAAACATAAAGCTAAACCCCAAGAAGTGCGGTTTCGGGGTCCCGCGGGGCATGCTCCTCGGGTTCATCATTTCCCAGCGTGGCATCGAAGCCAACCCAGAAAAGATATCGGCCATCACGCAAATGGGTCCGATCCGGAACCTCAAGGGTGTGCAGAAGCTCATGGGGTGTCTCGCGGCCTTGAGTCGATTCATCTCAAGGCTCGGCGAAAAGGGTCTTATCTTGTATCGGTTGCTAAAGAAAAACGAGCACTTTACCTAGACCGCCGAGGCCCAGGAAGCCTCGAAAGGCTTAAGGCTCTACTTTCAAAAGCACCGGTTCTTGTGCCTCCTACGAAGGAGGAGAGTCTCTTGCTGTATGTAGCTGCTAATAACCAGGTTGTGAGCGCAGCGATCGTCGTAGAGCGGCAAGAAGGACACGCCTTATCGGTACAGCGGCCGGTCTACTTCATCAGTGAAGTCTTGTCCGAGACCAAGACATGCTACCCTCAGATCCAGAAGCTAGTGTACGCGATCGTTCTTGCTCGACGCAAGTTGCGGCACTACTTCGAATCCCATCCCGTGACTGTGGTGTCATCCTTCCCCCTCGAGGAGGTGATCCAAAATCGGGAAAACGACTGGGAGGATCGCCAAGTGGGCCATCGAGCTCATGGGTGACGGCATCACCTACGCGCCACGCAAAGCCATCAAGTCCCAGGTGCTTGCGGACTTCGTGGCAGAGTGGACCGAGACACAGCTACTGCCACTCTCGACCCAAGAAGAATATTGGGTCATGTACTTCGATGGGTCGATGATGAAGACTGGTGCTAGCGCAGGCATCGTCTTCATCTCACCCCTCGGGGTCCGGCTCAAGTACCTACTGCGGCTACACTTCACAGCTTCCAACAACGTGGCCGAATACGAGGCTCTGGTCAACGGTCTCCACATCGCGATTGAGCTCGGGATCCGATGCCTCGAGGTCCGAGGCGACTCCCAGCTCGTTGTGGATCAGGTCATGAAGGAGTCGACATGCCAGAACCCCAGAATGGCCGCCTACTGCAAGCTGGTGCGGTTGCTCGAGGAAAAATTCGAAGGCCTTGAGCTCAACCACATCGCGCGTCGGTACAATGAGGAGGCCGATGAGTAGGCGAAAATCGCATCCGAAAGGGCCACGGTCCCAACGGACGTATTCGCCAATGACCTCCACAAGCCCTTGGTCAATGCCGATCCCTCGGGGGCTGAGAGGAAGAAGAAGACCCCCGAGCCCCCGGGAGAAACCCGGACCGTCTCCAAGCCACGCAAGCCCCTCGGGGGCTGCCGACCCTTCCGGCGAAGGGGAGTCACCCGAGACCCTGGCTGAGGACGGCGACGAAGCCGAGGGAATGGAGATCGAAGCCGAGATGGACGACGATGAACCAGACTGGCGCGAGCCGCTGGTCAGGTGGCTCGTCCTAGGCGTTTTGCCCTCGGACAAGACCAGAGCACGACGACTGGCTCGCAAAGCCAAGTCTTTCGCTATGATCGATGGTAGCCTCTACCTGACGGAGTCCCTCGGGCGTGCTTCAGCGCTGTATTCCTTTCAGTCAGGGCAAACGCCTGCTCGAAGAGATACACGCCGGAGCCTGCGGTCACCACGCAGCGCCGAGAACCCTGGTCGGTAACGCCTTTCGGCAAGGCTTCTACTGGCCAACCGCCGTGGCCGATGCTACTGAGGTGGTACTGCTCCTGCGAAGGGTGCCAGTACTATGCTCGGCAGACTCACTTGCCGGCTTAAGCCCTCCAGACGATCCCACTCACTTGACCGTTTGCTGTATGGGGACTGAACCTTGTCGGGCCCCCTCCAGAAGGCGTCCTGGGGGCTTCACCCACTTGCTTGTCGCCATCAACAAGTTCTCGAAGTGGATCAAGGCTTCGGCTGATCGCCCAAATCAGCTCAGCTCAAGCGGTGTTATTCTTCACCGACATCGTCCACCGGTTTGGTGTCCCGAACTCCATTATCACTGACAACGGCACGCAGTTCACCGGAAAGAAATTTCTGGCTTTCTGTGACGAGTACCACATACGAGTGGACTGGGCAGCCGTCACCTACCCGAGAACGAACGGCCAGGTAGAACGTGCCAACGGCATGATTCTTCAAGGCCTTTAGCCAAGGATATTTAACCGATTGAATAAATTCGGCAAGAGGTGACTGACGGAGCTCCTGGCAGTGATATGGAGTCTAAGGACTACGCCAAGCCGAGCCACTGGGCTTCACGCCCTTCTTCATGGTGTACGGTGCAGAGGCCGTCCTCCGTACGGATCTGGAGTACGGTGCCCCGAGGGTCCGAGCCTACGATGAACAGGGCAATCAGACGTCCCGCGAAGACGCGCTGGACCAAGCCGACGAAGCTCGGGACATGGCCCTGTTGTACTCGGCCAAGTACCAGCAATCCCTACGCAAGTACCATGCTCGGCGCGTCCGAGACCGAGCCTTCAGCGTAGGCGAATTTTGTGCTACGGCTCAGGCAGGACAACAAAGGGCGCCACAAGCTCACTCCACCAGTGGGATGGACCGTTCATCGTCGCCGAGGTGCTACGCCCCGGCACATACAAGCTCGCGAACGAGAAGGGCGAGGTCTACAGCAACGCTTGGAACATCGAACAGCTACGTCGCTTCTATCCTTAAGATTCTGAGCATTGTACTATTCTGAAAATCTTGAAATTAATGAAAAGACCCGACTTCTACTCTTTTTACATGATTTTTAGATTTTCAATCCAGGCCTACACTCGGGAGTGAAATGACCCTTTATTTCATCGCACAGTAAAAGTGAGGCTCGGCCTAACCTACAGAAAGACCGACCCTCCCTCGGGGACTAGGATGGGGGGAACCCCCGAACTTTCCTAAGATTCAACAATTTTGGAAACGCAAAAATTTTAAAACTTGTCGAATTTGTTTCTCCCTAAATCACGCTTCCTTCTGGAAATCAAGCATGAACTTATAGAATTCAAAGAATGAGGAAAGCCCCAGAGGACAGAGCCGGCCGAGTAGGAGATCCGCTTACGCTCCAGGGCCACAGCATCTCTTCCTCGCCACTCCGTGTTCGAAGGCTAACCCGCACTCGAAAGAAAACCTATAAGATCTACGCTCGGCCAAGGGAGGAAGCTCGGGAGGAAACGCCTAAGCTTTTTTTTCTAAGGATTCTTTCTGCCAAAGCTCCTAGGACATCGGCTGCGTCTATGCCGCTAAAGCTACGACACCCGAAAATATTGAGGCCACGAAGGGCCATATTGTTTTTTTCCTTTCAAGCCACTCACGAAAGGTTACTTTTTACAAGGGCACTATGGCCCGCTCCTTCTTCATGGCAGGTTCAGGGGAGGGAGCTTGACCTCGGCTTGGAAGAGGCCCGCCAGCGCTTCTCCTGGCTCCTTCATCGAATCCTCCAGCGCCAGGAGCTCGGCGTCGTCGGCTTCAAGGAAGCCCTCGCTGACAGGGCCAGCGTCAAAATTCCCGTAGTGGGACTTCACGACCGCCAGTGTCTTTTGGACACCCGTCAGAAGGGCCTCCTTGATGCGGCCGCTCATGCTGCCGTGGAGTGCCTCCAGTCGGCTCCGGAGTGACCTCCCAGAAGGTTCTCCACCGGTGCCGACGGAGTCACACAGCGCCCGCGCGACCTTCTGCAGGTCCATGTGTTCGGCCACCTCGCCGTCGTAAGACCCCTGCAGAACTGTGGGAACAAACCACGGAGACGAGTAAAAATACAGCGAGCAACCGAGACGAGCAGAATGGAAAAAATACAACGCTGCGCTTACGGTTAGCCTCTTCCTGAGCCTTCCGTGCCTCCTTCCCAGCCAAGTCCGCCGCGACGAGCGCCAGGCGCAACGCCTCCCGAGTCTCATCCAGGTCGAGAGCCAAGGCCTCGGCGGCCGAAATCTTCTCGGCGGTGAGCTCTCGGGCGGCGTCGCGCTCCCTCGTCATCGCGGCCAGAGCGCTCTCCAACTCCTGCACTCGCGTCGCCGAGGCAGCGGCTCGGCCCTGCGCCTCCGCGACCTCCCCCTTCAGGATAGTGCTATCGAGACTAACTTCGGCAAGCTTGGAGGTCGCGGTGGCGAGCTCGCCCTGGGCGCAGGCAAGGGCTTTCCCCTTGACGTCGAGCAGCTTCCAGAGCCCGAGCCCGCCACGAAGGAAGCGGGACTTGTCCCGGCAAGTGTGCATGAGGTCCTGGAAAAAAGGAATAAGCGGAAAACGGTAAGAACGATGCTCATATGCAGAAAAAATTTACAAGACACAGGGATTTACCTGGAGCTGGGCCAGGAGGTCCTTCTCGAGGACGTCGGCGATCGCGCGGAGCCCCGCCGCCGAGCTAAACCTGAGCTCCTAAACGGCGTCCCACTTGGGGGCCTCGAGGTCGTCCCGGAGCGAGAAGACGGGCGGCGCCTGAGGGTTCGCGCGGTCCGCCCACTCGATCCAGGAGGCGGTCAGCTCCCGAGGCTGAGGTCCCCTCAAGGCCAGCGCCCAGGGGCCTTCCTCACGGGCGGGGGGAGCTCCGGCGCTGACGTCCGCGGCCGATGACCCCGTGGCGGCAGGCTCTGTGGGGGCGGTATCGGCTGGCGCTCCCGAGGCGTCTCCGGAACCGACGGTCGAGGCTTCGGAAGCCCGCGCTGGCTCCGCCTCCAGGTCAATCACGGGCACGACGACGGCGGCCGCCGCCGAGATAGCCTTCCCCGAGGGAGGAGCCTTGGACGCCACGGGCAGACCCGTGGGGGCAGGAACTTCCTCGCGCGCCGACCGGGCACTCCCCCCGGCCGTGTCAAGGCCCCGCACCTTCAGGACCTTCAGGTGTGACACCTGGAGGTCCACCCTCGAGCGTTTCCTGAAGCAGAGAAGGAAGAAAGGAACGCTCAGGAAAGGATCCCCACTAGAAGGAATAACAGGTAAAGATACTTACCTCGTCTTCGGAATCACCCTCTTCTTCGTCACAGCGCCCACGCTCGGCGAGACGACGGATGGAGCGGGCTACGCCGGTTGCGGGGGAACGGGCACCAACCCGGCGTCCGGGCCAGCGCCGCCCGGTGACGAGGGCTCCGCCTGGGCGCCGGGGGCTGTCCCGACTTCATCGCCCCTCGGCGGGGAAGCTTGAGCCTGGGAGGGCCCTAGCTCAAGCGCCGACGTCTTGGCACTGGTGAGCTCTGGCTCCGGCGGCATCTTCCCAGCACTCCCCCCCGTCTTCGGCCGCCGCGCCGACCAACGACGCGTCGGCGGGGAGGGTCCGCCGAAATAGGGGACTCTGGGTCCCCCTGTTGGAACCTCGGGGCATCTCGGGCGCCGGGCCTGAGCCGTCCCCAGCCCCTCCGGCCGAGCCACGCCGCTGATGGTGGGCGGAGCCCCGCCTCCTGATGTTGCCCTGCCAGGAGCCGCGTCCTTGGACGCGGCCTCCGGCATGTTTGCCCGAGGGTTCGGATCATGAACCCCAGCACTTCCGCTGGCAGACGCTGACAGCGGAGCCTTTCCAGGCTCGTCAGCACCCACCGCGAGCTGTGTGGCCTCAACCGGCCTGGTCAGACTCCATCAGATCAAAGATGGAAAGGTCATCTTCTTCTTCATCGTCGTCGTCGTCGTCGCCGTCATCGTCGGTGGGGGTATCCACCTCAGGCTCCCCGGCCTCCCACAGGCGGTGGCGGCGCTGGGAGGACTCCTCCACCTTCCGCGCCCTCTTCTGCTTCTAGGCGGTCACCTTGTCCTTCCTCGCCTTCTCCTCCGTGGCCCGGAGGCGGTTCTGGGTTCGCCGCTATTTATCCTCCGGGACGGGCGGAAGAGAAGCCTTCCCGGTCCTCGAGAGGCCCTACGAAGGACGAAGAAAGGTCAGGAGAAAGATGGGGAAGCCAGCGGCCCGATCGAATGAACAACACTTACCAATGCCGGGAAGCCCGCGCAGGGACGCAGAGGCACCTGGTTCACCTCCTCCCAGGTGGGATAACCCCCCACCATGTAGCCGACGCGGCGTATGACCTCCGCCTCGCCAAGGTCGCGGGGCAGCATCGCCGTGCCTTCACGCTGCGACCCGGTCACCATCTGATGAAGCGCTAGGTGGCGCTCCATCAGAGGTAGCACCGTCCGCATGTGGAAGTTCCCCGCCACGCCGGCCCCTGTAAGGCCCCTCCTGTTCAACTCCTTGAGCGCGTCAAAGTACACGTCCAGGTGCTTTGACTCCTTCGACGGGCACCCCCACTCCCATTGGGGAAGGGGACCTATGAGCGCCCTTCCCGTGAACTTGGGGAAGAGACCCCCGTCGTTGCGGAGGTAAAACCAGCCGCTGTGTCACCCCTTGTTGGAGGAGGGGGCCTTACAGGGGATGTACAACGAAGAGCGGATCACGCGGGGACTAGTTGTGCATCTGATCATACTCTCTTCATCGCTCGGCCTCTGCTGAGTGTCTGGCGTCTCTCCTATTCTCGATGCGGCCGCGTAGGTCTTTGGTCTTCAGCTTTGCACGGAGGTCGGATTGGCTCACCTCTTGGTCGCCGTCTCGCCGATGAGGTCTCCGACCACCGCGAGACATCTACCATCTTCGCCGATGAGCTCTGTAGCAGATGCCGTGCTATGAGATGGTGCTTGTCTTCCTTCGTTGATCTGGACCTGAGTTGCTTGGAGAAGAGCGGTGAGCCGTCCGAGCTCTGGAGTCTGGGGTAGCCTCTTGGCCTCGGCGATCGCGATGGCGATATTGGCGCTTGGAGTCGTGCAGACCTCGTACTGCCCGAGCATGCAAAATCCGGGCTCCAGATTCCTCGCCGCAGTCCTCTTCACTTCAGTTTGTTGCCCACGGCATCGTCTGCGATCGGCGTTCTTTGCCTCGCGGACTGCTCGGGCTTCTTCGGTCTCATTGGACGGCGGGTCGCTGTCGTTGCTGATGGCGAGGACCGGTCCCCCAAAGAATTCTTGATGGGGGGCAGATCGGCGAGAAGGCCACCCTCTTGATCACCATTGTCGGGGTGGTCGTTGTCGGGGGTGATGAAGGAGCTGGTGCCGACGTGGCCAGAGGCGCGTCGACGCAGCGTCTGAGCGAAGCTGGAAGCTGCGTTTTGTAGACCGAACGGCAAGTATCCGTTCGGGGGACGGTCCCCTCGAGGTCGCTCCTCGACGATGCGCCCGAGAGGCGTGACGGTGACGACCAGTGTTGTGTCGTGGGACGGCGATGAGGGGCGATGCGTCGTGGATGACACGGACTCCAGGATTTGGAGTCCCTCTGACAGCTTCTTAGTGACCCGATCTATAGATCCGATCAGGTCATCGTTGTTGATGTTTTTTCGGACATAGCGTAGCAGCCCCTTTGTCAGAGGAGATACGGATGGGGTCTGGGCTGCGTCCAGAATCTCCCCTTCGCCGTTCGCACTGATGACCCAGGTGATGGATCCCACCGATAAGATCTGGCCCGGCGTCGGGAGCTCGATGGAGCTTGAAAAAATCACCTTGTTCGCCATGGAATCAGGTGGCACACCCCCTACCTGGCGCGCCAACTGTCGATGGAATACCGATGATAGTCTACTGAGGGGTATGCCCATGGTAGTAGATGAGACGGTGAGGGTGCGCCTGAGACGAACGAGGGAACACAATTCGTGCGAGACGGAGATTTAGACAGGTTCAGGCCGCCACGAGGCGTAATACCTTACGTCCTGTATGTTGCTGTGTTGTATTGCTAGTAGATTAGATGAATCGAGTAGACCCCCTGCCCGCCTTATATAGTCCGGGGGGCAGGGTTACAAGTTGATCTTGCCATACATAACAGATTACAATCCTAGCCGATCTGGGAAACTAATCGGCTAGATCCTAAGAAAGCTATTTCCTTGCCCGCCAAGGTCTCAGCGGATATACGCGATCTCCTGGAGATCGTATGGGCGACGCGTCCTTGGTAGTTCGGGCCTGTTCGGTTGACTTGGTCCATGTATGACTATGCGGGTATACGGGCTTATACCCCCACAGCGCCGACCCACTTGGTGTACCAGTCGATGCGGGAAATGCGGCGCCACAGGTTCCAGTGTGGGGGCACCCCGAAGTATCCTTCACACAGGGCGGCGAAAATCGATGCCTGCGTGATGGAATTCGGGCTGAGGTTGTGGAGCTTCCAGCCTGTTCTCGAAGACGATGGCCTGGCAGAAGCGGCTCGGCGGCGAGCCGAGCCCGCGCTCGAAGCTCACCACGTACCCCTCACCGGGGTTCGGCTCCTCGTGGTCGCGCGGTGGCACGACCCACTCCGGGTGCTGCGCGTCGGTACGAGGACGCAGCAGCCCCAGGAAGACGAGGCGCTCCAGCTGTGCCTCCATCACAGTGCTCCTCGGCCACGGCTCCAGCCTGAGGACGCCGGCGGCGTCGATCGCGGCGGCGTCGGTGGCAGTGACATCGGCGGCGGACGTCGACAGCAGCGGAGGAGGAATCCATGGCAAGAGAAGGGGGAAAGGGCTGCGGGAAGAACGACGGCTGCGGCAACAATCTCTCTCGAAACCGGCAACGAAGGCAAAAGAGCAGGCGACGAAGGTAAGAAAGCGAACGGTCGAGCGAGCGAACGGCTAGGGTAGAAAGAAAAAACCGTAAGTTTTTCTTATAAACTCCACCGGCGGATCGTGGGTGGATGCGGAGAATCCGCCGCATTAACTCCGCGGGGCCCACCACTGATCCCCACGCCGCTGCCATCGGCGCGCACGCAAGCCGCCTCAACTGAGCCGGAACCGTCGCGTCCGTCAGGCGTTGCGCCTAAAAAGGTGAGCCGAATCCTCACAACCGCGCACCTCGATTCCTGCCTACATTTTCTCCTTCCCAACGAAGGAACCCCAGGGCTCGGGCGCCCGTTACATTCCCAGGGGATCGAAGACTGGCCCTCGGTGGCTCGAACAGTCGCCCCAGGGAAACCGAGTTAGGGACAGCTAGTGGATGGGTCACGAAAACGGCCAGTATCCCGACTGCCCGAAACATCACAAGGGACATCCCATGCTTTGTCCAAGTCCCAGTAGCGAGTCGGTTACGTGGAATCCCTCCGTGGGAGGCATCATGCCCTCGGGACCCATCGAAGGGACCCTGACATTCACTAATTGACCCTCAGAAAATATTTGGACTGTGCTCAGGCCACTAGCCGACCCTTAACGAACGGGGCACAGACCTCCACTTGGACCAACCCGTTTGTAGCTCACCGGAAGTGCCGACTCGTGCCCCAGCGGGGAAGTCGAGCAGGACCAAACCTTCCTCTTCCCGAAAAAAAGAGCGTGAAGGTCGAATTAAAAAAGACAAGGAAGGACCTGACCGATCTCCGATGCGAAACGGAGGCTCGGGAACTTGCCCTGCACCTTGGAAAGACCACCGAACGACCTCCCAACACGATGGGAGGCTCGGGGGCTCCGCTTCCAAGGAAACAACCCTCCTAAATAAATCAAAAAACAACCGAGGACTAACAAAAACGATTCTAAGCCTTTGAAGGGATATACCAGTCCCTCCAAAGCCTCCAGGGGCTACACCCGACGGGTGCGCTCAGCGCGCACCGACCGGAAAAAACAACCCACACTTTATCTTTTTTGACAGGAAGAACCAGCGTGAACCTGTGGAGGAGTGCCTTCACTCCGCCACAGGCTCGGGGGCTACTGTCGGGTACCAAAGTTTGGGGTACCCCACTTCAACGCAAAAACGATCATTCCCAACGCAGCCCAACCCAAGTAAGGCCAGTGGAAGTCCACGAAGGCCGCGCCTACTGAGGCCCACGACGTCATTGCACCAATGACAGCCAATTCTCCGATTTGCCAGAGCCTCCCCGGGAGAGCTCGGGAGAGCGGAACCCTCGGCGCCAATTCTCCGATTCAGCGCGAGCCTCCCCAGGAGAGCTCGGGAGAGCGGCACCCTCAGCGCCCAAATCTCCGATTCGCCCGAGCCTCCACAGGAGAGCTCGGGAGAGCGGCGCCCTCGGCGCCCATTCTCCGATTCGCTCGAGCTTCCCCATCCCCCTCGAGCGCAATCTCACAAAGGCATCCAAGGCACCGGTGATGTCAGCAGAGCAATCTTGGACCACAAGAGACCTCCCTGACCACTTTACAAGCACTGTCCCGTCAGGCAGGATTCTCGACACAACTATGCTTTGCACGCCCCTGACGGCCATACCACCTGTCAGGATTTCCCTGGCAGCGGATTTGATAGGCCCACTATGGCCGTCCTCTCCACGGTATGGTCTACGGTGCGCCGCCCCATTTTCCGTCGGGGTCTATCAACTCCGACTGCGACAGTCCGAGCACCTGACGACGGGCTACGCAAGAACGGGAAAGGCGCCTACTGCACTGTCCACTCGAAAGGACGAGCACGCCTTCCATCCGGGTCCCACCTAACCCTCGGGAAGTACTGTTCAAAGGCCGGAAATATGACCATGGGGAGATATCACCCTGCTCCATCCCATCACGCCTTCAGGAGTCCCGAGCCTTGGGAGACAACTCACCCTCTTGTCACATCATGCGGAAAGACAGCCGTCAGGTGTGACCCTACGGCGCGCCGTAATTTGACGACTGTTGCCGCCTTGGAGCTCACCAAGATCGTGCGAACCACTACGGCCATACCCCGGAGACACGGAGAAAAGACCGTAGCTGACGACATGCCATAATCCGACGACTGTTGCCGCCTTGGAACTCACCAAGATCATGCGAACCAGTACGGCCGTACCCCGGAGACGCGGACAAAAGACCGTAGCTGACCATAGTTAAATGAGGAACAGCAACTCCTCACTGTAACATACGTAGCATTGTAAGCGCTGCCCTTGCCTCTCTCTTACGACTATAAAAGGGAGAGCAGATGCCAGCTTTAGAGGGAACACCCCAAAAGTCCTAAGTTCTCACCGACACATACACATCAACAGCGAACGAATTGCATACACTTAGACAACATAAGAGACCTGGGAGCACTTCCCTCTCTCGCCTAGCTTGTAACCCCCTACTACAAGCACCCCGGTGCAAGGCAACACGACTCTCCTCTCCACTGGACGTAGGGCTTGCTTGGCCTGAACCAGTATAATCTCTATGTTTCCCTTTGCACACCATCCGTAGCCTCAATCGCAAAACACATATTTACTAGCCGGTGTTAGCCCCGACTAAAAACTAGCCCCGACACATGGATAACTGCAGTCAATGCATGTCTATAGACAAACATTATGCAACATGGAAAAAACAGTAGCCACACCAATTCATCTAGAGCTGAAGCATGCAATGTGGTGAAAGACAATTCCCTGAAACAAAATTATAGTACTTGTCTAAATTCTCCAACAGATATACACAGAGAATTAGCTAGAAAATTAAATGGTGAATGAAGTTTCAGCATACAACAGAAATATTTCATTTACAGCTTACATGCAATGAATTGTTTTTTTAAATTTTTGGCTCAAGGTCACAAGAACAGACCATCAAACATTTTGTTTTTTATTAATTGCCGACCCATCTAGTTTCTTAGCAGAGGATAGAAACTCTTGGAAACACTTTCCTAGAAAACTCAGTACTGTGTGCTACAAACTCACTCTTGGAAACACTTTCTTAGAAAACTCTCATCACCAGAATTTGGAAATAGCATGCAACAAAGGGAGGCAGAGGATACATGGTATGATGTGATATCTCTGAAAGTTCTGTAAAAAAAATAGCAAAAACGAATGTAACAGAAAGAAGAGAAATAACTGAAGATCTGAATTGAAGAAATTACATGTCTGTTTGACTGGGAGCACTTGACAGGGTCCTTCCTCCTCGATGAACTTGCTGGTATCCTGGATACATAGGAAATCACCATACACCAGAATAGACAGCAGACACAAAAATCAGGCATACAAATTTCTAGATAGAGCAGCAAGTATATGGACTGTGAGAAGTAGATCTAACAGATGAAATCAGAGCAAGTGCGTGGAACTGTGAACAAAGCAAGATGGTGTCAGGGCCTGCTAACTTAGCTGATAAAAAATTACAAACTACAAATTGAGTAATAATGGGGCTGGGAGTTATGCCTGCAAGAAGCTGGAGGTGTGAGGGATTGGAGCAGGGCATAGAATTTAACTGACAATCAACTATTCTTAATCATACTGACATAGAATTTTGTACATTAGGACAATTGAACATGAATTAAACTCTTTGAAAATTATGCATTTCACCTGGGTCAGAGTCTAATGTGTTAGAAGATGAGTCAGGATGCATGATGTTGTCGATTCACAGTCTTGAAACTTCCATTATCAATCAGTTAATAATGGCATCAGGGCAAATATGTCATAATCTCTATTTTCTAATCTCTAATTCGTCGCAAGCAGGGCAAATCTAAAGAATGTATCAGTACCTTTGGCATTCTAGAGAAACACACGTTCTACACGTTAGCTGGGATCTGAGGAGGCCCCGTCAGCTCTATTCCCGAAAAACATATCTAAGATATCATGGAGCTGGGATCTGGGGAGGCCTCGTCAGCTCTCCGCTGCAATATTTCTTGATTCAACCAGTCTTCCGACAACTTCCAATAGATTTACAGATTTCACGGGATGAAAGAGAGGGAAGCGATTGCAGTACCTTAGTGAAACAGGAGGCGGAGACGAAACCAGACGCATGTTAACACCAAATTTTGGGCTGGGAGCCGATAGCCGATACCGGAGGAAGATAACCGATCTTGGAAGCAGATTCCGTCCAGCAAAATAGCCGATTGCACGGTGAATCGGTTATCGGGCGAAGGTGACAGGAGGCGTGTCAGCGTCGGTATTGGTGACGTCATCCAGAGTCCGCGCTGCCAAGATGCGATCACGATCGGAGTCCGTTATGAAAGGAAAGTTGGAACTCCAAATTACCTTAGATATAGGATAGTTTGTTGGTTTCCTTATCTATTAATGAGTTGTAATTCGACTAGGACTCTAGCTACGCTCAGGGTATAAATATAAGCCCTCAGCCATTGTAAAACGAACATCAACAACATCAATACAACACAACTTTCGGCTCCGGACCAATAAACCCTAGAGTCAGTTGAGTCCGGCGAGTTACTTCATCTAGGCTGGGTGTCATCCGGTGGACGCAGGCTTGCTTGTAAGTATCGTCAACCCCCTGTTAAACTATGTCTTTTTAGCGTCATCCGGTGGACGTGGAAGCATGACGGACCAGGGTCCTTGCTAAGCTCTGTTTCCTTGGCGTCATCCGGTGGACGCGGGAAGCACAGTGAGTCAAGGATGATTCACGCTGGTTTACCCGATCAATCTGTGTTAACCGTCATCTGGTGGACGAAATACAGATTATGACGGTTTTCACGCGCGGATTAGTTATCGATTCGTGTTTGTTTGCTTGATTAATCTATTAGTTAATGTCATCCGGTAGACAGGCTATAGATTGAGATGGTTTGCATGCATGGATTAGTTATCGGCTCTAGCTAAATATGGCAATTTAGTTAGATTCATTAAGTTATCAAGATGTTATTTGTTGTTTATTGTTTATTTATCAATATAACATCTCTCTGCCCGATCAAGATTGATAGATTTGGCCTTAGATTTACTTGAATCTAATCGTCATTTATGATTTCTTATGCCTATTTTACCATGATGATCGGTTCCATGCTTACATCGGTTAATTTCCCTATCAATCTTGTTCGTTACATGTTCTGCGTTCGGTGCTAGCCGAGACATAAGTGGTTCTGAGGTTATCGTAAGTCTTATTTTTGTGTCCTTGTTTAAGTTAAACTGAGCATCATCCGGTGGAACAGGTTTAACCTAAATAAGTTTTCACTAGATTAGACTTGCTTTAATTCCAAGTCTGTTTATGGCTACGCTAACGTTCGTTCGTGCTTCATGGACCCTGCATCGGCTAAAGAGCCGATTCAGTTATGCTTTCTCGAGTAGATCGTGTATATAGACTTATTTGGATATTCAAACGATCTAGTTTTGTTTGCTGAATTTGTTGAAGCCCGCTGGCCGTTAGACCAGGTGAAAGCAGACTTGGTGAACTTAGCGAAGAGGGTTTGCTAAAGCCGCCAGCCTTCTAGACCAGCTTTAGCCGATCTCTGCTTGTTTGATGCACAGATCAGATCTGTACACATGATCTATTTTCTTTTATACACATTAATTGAATTAGATCGGCTAGCACGTTATTATCTTCATATGAGTATCCTGATAGCCATTTTACTTCATTATTATACTATCGGTTCATAACATGACGGAATCGGCTTTCTAGACGATCTCCGATTGAATCGGCTCTCAGAGCCACATAATTGGAATTACCTGGACACACCGGTTAGTTCCGCCCTGTGATTACTTGATTACTATTGTTTCCTTGTCAATTGCAGGTCAAATTGACTGGCACGCTTGGGTGTTACTGACACTCTCAGACCGGGTTCGAAGCTAGCTGGATCTGCGAGAGCTCTACTGCCTTCAAGGGTCGTTTCCGGCTTCGCTGGTGTGTTGGGCTTAGGGAACCACTTTTTGCGCCAACAACGCAGGCTGCCACCACTCGCCCTCTCGCGTCGTCCTTCTTCCTTCTCTGCTTCACCACGGTCGTGCCTCTTGTCGTGGTCAGCGGCGGTCGTGGCCCTCGCCGGCGATTGCAGAATGCGGTGGTGTCGCAGGGGTGCCGTATGGCGGTTCCCCGGCCCTGTGGTGGCGGGGAGGGGGGGGTGTGCATGGGGGACGCGGGATCGCGTAAGGGTGGGGTGGCGCAGGGGGTGGGACGACGAGGCCCCTGCGCCAGCCACCGCAACTTCCACCTCCCCGTTTCATCCCCGCCACCGCGGCAGCGTCCTGGTCCCGCTCGTCCGCGCCTGCCGCCGCCGTCGCCCAGCAGCCCGGCGCCGGAGAGCTGCCTCTCCATGTCCAGGAAGTGGCGGAGCGACGTGGGCACGCGGGCGTCGTCCCTGTACAGCCTCCACCACCAGCCACCGCCGGCGCGGCGCCAGTGCCGGTGGCGCCTCCACCTGCAATGCTAAGAGGAGGCCGTGTGCGTCCAGGGTGACTTGACGGAGCCGAGGTCGGAGGCCGCGGTGTCGCGAGGGCGTTGGTCCAGGCCGAGGCGACGGCGACGGCGCGAAGAGGAGGCCGCGTGTGTCGACGGGGACCGGGCTAGGGTTTGAGGGAAGTGAGGCTTGGGAACTGGGGAGGGCAGGACCGCACGAGAGGGTATGGCCCCACCTGTCGGTGCACAAAATCGCAGGAGGCAGGCAGTGCGGGTGAGTTTGATGGACAAACTTTGATCCAGAGTCGTTGGATCGTGATTACATCCTCTCGTGACCTTTGATTTCGATAGAGACAAAACTCTGTGTACACTTTTCTGGGTGCACAAAGGTTGGAGCCCTTAGTGGAGGACATTTGTTTGGGTGGACATAGCTTTATTTGTAAATCCAATTATAGGAGAGATTAGTCAAAGTTAAAAAATGCTAACATCTCACGAAGGCCTTTTTTTTAATAGAGAAACTAGGTTACGACTCTATTGTGTTCTCTTGTCTGTAAAAGTGTTATTTTAAGATTTTGTCGGACGCTTATAAGCCGCCGAATAAATGGGTCATGCAATAAAATTATTGGAACAAAATATGATGCTTTCTAGCAAGCAAGAAGAGTATATCTTGGCTGCCTGCAATAGCCTGTATCTAGGCTTGTGCAGTGCAATTTGCTCATGCTTGATTACCAGTAGAGGCTACAAAGTGCTCAAAAGTCAAACAAACCAATGCCATTTTTTTTTTCATATTACACAATACAGATTTATAGAAGTCAATGAGCACATAAGAATAAAATTTTGACATTCTTTATCTTTAATGGACACATAACCTACAATAGAACATATATAAGATAACTATATGCAATAAATATAAACAAACAAACATAATTTTATTTGACATGACTTGCTTATACAGAACACACAAATATGAAGAAGCTACATGCTTACATATGTTTATGTTGGCTTAGAATTTGCTACGAGCAATCAATCAGACTTATAATGGACCGCTAACATAGACAACTTGCATGTCAAGATAAAGTAGCAGTGGAGTTTCAGATTATAAAATATATAAATATAGATAATTATCATACTTATAAAACCTGAAGGTAATTTAACTCATAACGTTGAAAGCTGTAAGGAAGAGTGTAAACATATATTTTACATATGTTCTGTACATGGTCTATAATTAATATGATGGCCCACAAAAACTTTGGAAAAATCATATAGATTTTACATCTCTTGTGTGCATCGTCTATAATCAGCAAGATAACCCACAAAAACTTTTGCAAAACCATCTATTTACAATAGATATATACTCCTTGACTTGACATTGCCTACAATACAAGCTTCGAAATTTGAACTAAAAATAATGTCTAAAAAAACTATTCATCTTCTGCCTCTTCATCAGAATCCTGCACAATTTGTTTTGTCTTAGCTCTCTTCGTCCGTGCAAACATTTCTTCCTCTTCTCTATCAGATTCAGACTCATGGACTGGTCTACCACACGGAATGCTAGACCCAATAATTTCATCAGCATCTGCTTCTACTGGAGTGTTTGGACCTCCTGCATCCTCATCATGCTCACTTTCAGATGATGCATTTTCGTCAGCACATGATTCAACTGGTTCGTTTGGACCCCCTGCGTCCTTGTCAGCCTCATTATCAGATGCTGCAGCATTGTCTGGAGTGTGATCCTCTTCCTGTTGTTCTCCAGATTTATCTTTTATCTGGAAGTCTCTTGCTACACTGCGCTTGGCATGTCTCAAAAGGTTTACCTTCGTGAGTTTGCTTAGCTGTATTAAATACTTCTCATAATCCTCAATCTGATAAATAAGATCAGGGATACATTTGGTTTCTCTTCTAATTTTGGCAAGGTTCCCCTTTTTGGGTATTTGCTGATTCTGCAACACAAGGAAAACAGAAACAAGTTAAAACCAATGTTAATGAAGCCATGTGCATCAATGATGTATTTAGAAAATGAAAAGGACCTGTTGAGACACAAAGTCATAAAGGGGAGCGGTCAGCATTTTGCAAGTTACTTCTGCCAGTTTCTGAAACTTGAGGCTTGGAATGGATTGTGTGTAGCCTTTAGGTGCAATCTGGGACTTTGACATGCGAGTTAAAAGCTTGTAGAACTTGGCAGTAAATTTCAGAAAATGTTCAGCTTGAGTATCTGAGAATGCAAAAGCTCAAATCAGGCCACAAATTGAAACAGAAGGAAATGGGTTGTGTGCCGGTTAAAGTGGTTCATATTTGACCATGTTTCTAGTGAATGATATTCATATTTATGGCTCCAAATCAATTTATTATGAAAATACACTTCATAATTAATCTAATGGTATTTATTTGATATCATAAATATTGACAATTTTTTATCTATAATTGGTCAAACTTAAGATACTAAAACATGACACTGTCCTAGAATTGCATTCTTTTTAGGACGGAGAGAGTATTATGGTACATCACAACAGTACCCTTAAGGCTCATATGTGCAAAGGAAGAGAGGACTTGAACTACTAATGCTGATCTCGAGTAGAGTGCTTTCTCCAATGCCAACCTTAGCATTATTTCATCTGCTGGTTGATCCTCATCAATATTAGCAGAATCACAACCTAATGTAAGCATTGCTTTAAGCTTTCCAAGACCCCAATCCAATTCAGTAAGAGATGACTCAACCATTTGAAGAGATACGGTAGCGAGTGAGCTCTTTGTTTTACAGTTAATGATATGAAATGTATCAGAAGAATCTCCGTCATCTTCAGAGGTCATTAATTTCATCAACTCAGTAGACACCTCACAAACAAGAATCATGTCATCTGGAGCTGGTGTAAGATGTATAGCTAGCTTTAACATCTCTCGTGCCATACTAGGACTTTGCATGGTTTTCTTTCTACATAGATCTGTAGCCCATTTTCCGACAACATGCCTTTGTTCAGGATGCAGTTTTCTTGAAATGACCAAAATCAATTCAGTTACAGCCTGCAGAAATGAACAAGAACTTTAGTAAATCAACTCAGTTTTCTTTATATGCTGTTTCATGATATTTGATTTATAAAGAGTTATTCACAACAGAAAATATTGCATGGTACAACAAAGCAAAGGCAAGGAAAGTGATCAGAGTACTTTCCACCAAACAAAATAGGAAGTGCTCAAATTATGACTGTACAGGTAATGCCAGACTAGAAGACCCCTCATACATCCTATGAAAATATATTGATGTGTTAGGTAACTGGTGACTGTAAATTTAAGCAGGCTGAAATTACATGTGTGCAGACATCCATAATAAACAGACAACACAGAAGCATCTAGTGTGCTACCATGTTTTTAAGTTGTATAATAGAGCCAATTCCTAAAGGAATGAATTAATCAGGCTAATTAGTCAACTATCTTTTGGTATGCTCACAACGAGACGCTGACCATTCTAATTCTACATATGATCCAGTAAAATTTTATAACATCCAATGTTGCTTTCAATCCCAGATCACAAACATATTTACCTCAGATTCACGTAAAACTGATTGGGTAAGAAGTCTAGCATATAACATCTTCAATATGTTCAAAAGCACATGGACATTTCTTGTGCTTCGATCTTCAACCATAGTGGTACCATTAATCTCAAGATCCTCAGCATCCATCATATCCTCTATATTTGGCGGAGCCAAAGATATTAGAAAATCAATGATATCACTAGAGTGATCTCCTGAAACACTTAGCTCAAGGAATTTTTTTAGGCACGTCAGAGCCAAATACAACTGATCCTTTTTGCACTCAATGTTTTTCTTTCCCTGGGTCATGTTCCTCTTGCTTCCACCATTTTCTTGAATTGGATCTAACAGAAAACACCATACGAGCTGCATTATTGGCTGGCTTAACTTTTTAAAATCTTCATGCAGCTTTATTCTGAATTCCCTACTGTCCTTTGATGCAAGTGATTTCAACAATTCAAGAAAGGCTTTAAGTACAAAAGATGTCAGATTGGAGCTCTGGTTCAATTTAGTTTGGCTAGGACGTTGACTAACGTTGTTGCAATTATCAGCATGGCACTGCTTGACACACATTACTGATAGTTCATACAAACTCGAATCCGCGAATTTACCCCTTTTTCCATGAAGTTTCTGCAATGAAGCATTAGAATTCTCCCTGGGTTCAGTTGGTGTGCTTATCTGTAGCATCACCAGCATTCGCTCTTCTCCGTGCTATCCTTTCCCTACCACTGCTCATTTTTTTCTCAAAGCCACTGTGCATATCAACAAGCTCCAGTATTTCTTTTTCTATCATTTCCTTTGATTCATCAGAGGCTTTCTCCAGTTTTGAAGCAGCAAAATCAACAAAAACATCAATGATGCCAAGCATGGCGAAGTTATGACAGTGAGCAATGTCCGATGGTGAAGAAAGAGATTCAGCTTCTTGGCTTTGTCCTCTCTGATCTGTGAACATGCAGAAATTATAAGCACAAAAGAATGTCCTTCTGGATAGCATTATTATGCTGCGATTGGCTTCCTTTATCTATGACATATCACAAACCTGTGAGGGATATCCGCAAATACTTTTGAATGTTAGATAGAGCTTTCACGAATAAATCACTTGATGATGCTCGTCCAACCTGAAAATAGATTGGGTTATAAAAAACATAGAACAAGACTAGACCGAGAGGCATAACATCAAAACATTTTGCTGTTTATCAACAGAAGTCAGAGGGAGATAAACCAACCTCATTATCTTGTGAAGCAGCAAAACCAAAGCACTTCCAATATGCATCACGTGTTCGTTCACATTTACTATGTTGCTTAATTCGCAGAACTCTTGAGATACATGACAGCAGACAATCTAATGGTTCCAAAAAGCATAGTTTGGCATGCTCTACTTTGAAGCATGAACCAATTTTAAGAGGGCATTCTGCATCCTAAAGCAAATCAGACACAAAAACTCATGAGACCAACATCATTTTGCAAGGATGCAGTCAAGAGAGTCACGACATATTTTCAGAAATAAGGGTCTACATCGACCAACAAACATAAACAGAAAAAAAGGTCTGTCAGGGAGTGTTACCTCTGAGTAATAGTTTTGGAAGTGAGGCCAGAGGAAATCAAGGACATTGTCAGAAACAGCTGGATCAGAGGTAACAATACGTATAAGACCCTCATACAAGACCTCTTTTACACTGGCCTGCAAAAGCAAACTAACTCTGCTGGGACTGTATGTCTTACTAGAGATGAAGCAGTTGTATGGTAGTACATCATAATAAAATCAGTGAAACCTGATGCGAGAGACATCTTCGAAGCAACCCGCTTAGTTCCTGAAAGAGACCCCTACCAAACTCTATATGTGTTTCAGGCTGTTGGCTAGAGCTTGGCTGACTTGTTGAGTCTTCAAAAGGATTGGCTTCATTTTTCCTGCTTTCTGCAATAATCAGCTCAATTATAGCATTTGTAGCAGCAATTCGAACCGTGTCCTCCCTCTTGAACATCGCCTTTCTTACAACCAATATTATGTAATCCTGTAAAAAACACTCTAAAACAATCAGACGAATCCTCTACAGCCACATAAGCACAAAATATTGTTAAGGCTGAAGACCTTGAGATCACGGCTGAACTTTGTGAGTGGCAAGATGCAACTGATCAAACCAGTTGATATCTTGTCATTCATAAAAGAAAAGTAATCCAGCAACTCCTTCAAATGTGCAATGAATTCCAGCATTGGAAATGGATGACTCAAAATCAAGCATCCAAGCAACCTGCAATGAAAAGATGGTCAGACATTTCCCCCAAGAAAAGAAAAGGTAAACATATTGAACTGTAAAATATAACTTGTGCTTTGTAAATTTTAACTTGGGCCGCTATGTCGTATGACAGTATGAGTATGACCTGAGAACTGGCGCACTTTGCTGAGGCTTTGCCGAGAGAATCCGGAACTTGCATTGTTCAATTATCTGGGCCCCAAATAGACAAAAATGAAGCACACCATCTCATATCAAATAAACCAATTTGTAAATATGATCCGACTTGTTAAGGCAAAGGTTATGCTGTTTCGATACATACCTCATTTCGCGCCATTTCATGGAATTCAAACAATGACTTGAGCATATTAATGCCTATTTCTTCGGTGCTCATTATTCCGTCACCTAAGCCAGCTTCCTCCCCTTGATCGCCATCTGAGACTTCTAACAGGAGAAAACCCACCTGAACAATGCTTGGCACAACATGCTCCCTCCCAACAATGCTCTCGTCGACCTGCATATAAGAAGCCAAACACACCCCAAAAGAACTATGAATCTAAGCAGCCTTTATGATCAGTTCACAACTGACTTGGCAGGTACTATGAGATATGAATCCCTCACAGATTTCAGTAATCCCTTCTCGACACACTGAGTGGCCCGTGCATATTCCTCCTTCATACAATCCGGCAGCCATTTGCACCGCCTGACAGACACCCGTCATCCGATCAGAACAAATTTCTAGAGCAAACACGAGTAATTATAGTAGGTAGAGTAACGAGCAATCCATCAACCTTGACATTCGGTAATCCCGGCGGGACAGCACGGCCGCATCCCGGAGAACACTCACGGCACCCTCGTTAAACCTCCGCACCCTGGCCACGAACAGCATCACTGCCACCGCGAATCCACTGAGAGAGCCCGCGGCGTCAGCCTTGACGGCGGCCAGGACCTCCCTCGCCAGAGCGGGGTCCTGCTTGACCGCGAACGCGACGTTCATCAGCGCGGTGCTCTCGACCTGCCGCGCGATGGACGGCGGCGCGCGAACGCGGGCTCCGCGGCGGCCGCCGAAGAAGCGCAGGAGGCCCGCGAGGACGATGCGCGGGTAGAGCGGCTTGGACGCGAGCAGGAGGAGCTGGTAGGCGAGGGCCGGGAGGTCCTGGGCATCCGCACTTGGGAGGAGCGAGATGATCTTCCCGAGGAAGGCGGGGATGCGTGTGCGGTAGGCCGGCGGGAGGTCGCGGAGGAGCGTGGCGACGGCGAGGAGCGTGGAGGAGGGCCAGCTGGGCGCGGAGAGGAGGGCGGCGAACGCTGTGGACACAGAGGCAGGGGAGGGCGAGAGCGCGAGGATCGCGGGGAGAAGGGCGAGGTGGCCCGCGGGGGAGGCGGCGGTGAGCGAGGCGAGGATGTCGGCGAGGTCATCGGGCGGGAGCTCCCGGAGGAGGGGCACCGCAACGGAGGGGTCGCGCGAGGCGAGGCGGAGGACGGTCTCGGCAGTAGGCGGCGGCTGCGGAGGTTGCTGCGACGAGGGCTGACCGGCAGAGGCCGTGGTCGCCGACATCGCCGGAGCGGAAATCGGCGGCGGGCGATTCGGAAGTTCGGGCGGGAAGTGAGTGGGGTTTTCCCTCCCTCCTTGGTTTCCCCTCCCGAATCCCGCCTGAAAGGAAGAGCTTCCTTGACAGAGCCCTTTCCTGTGTGCCATTAAAAAAGTTGATACTTTCTATGTGTCACTAAAAATTTTGAACTTTTCTTTGTGCCATCGTACTTTCGGGTTTTGCCCTATACACCATTCCGTCCACTTTTATGGGTGACGGTGTCAATCTGCGGTGTAAAAAGTCTAAAATGCCCCCAGAACTTTTTGCCCTCCAGTGCCATTCTTCCGTTCTTGAACTGCTCGACAGCGCCACTTCTCATCTGGTTGGCATACAGGGTGCATCGTCCGCCTGCAGCGCGCTCTGCTTGCTGCTCCAGCGCTGCAGCAAAAGGACGCGAAGACGAGCGACTCTTTTACAAAAATACGTACATAAACAATTGGTGACTAGTCTTCAAAAGCTAAAAGGCCTGCACTGCAGGTAGATAGCTACACAATCTCCGAAGCCACCGCCGCTGCAGGGGTCATCGTCGCCGCCGCGACCGCCAAACTGTAGCCACCGTGGCAGTGGAGTAACCCCAGCCTGGCCTTCTCGTCGTCCCTGATCACGGCGCTCACGGCGTCGGTCTTGCCATTGCTCAGATCATCAGAACCGCAGGTGCTGCTGTTCCAGAACTGCTGGCCATGGCCGCCGAGTCCCTTGGAGACGATGCTGATGTTGTCATCGGCGCAGTCGTCTTGCCCTAGAGCTTCGTTGCACAGGCCAAAGAGCACGCTGGGTGTGAGTGATGAGGAGACGGCGGCACGCGGCCCGGTGCTCGTGGGTGTGGGTGTGGCCGCCGAGGACGCCGCCGAGCTCGGTGGCCGGCAAGTAATGCTGTCCGTGTCCTCCGCCTTGCTGCCACTGCGGAAGGAACGACGACGGCATCGCGCTCGCGCCCTGACGGAAGACAACCGATGCCGCCGCTGCGGAAGACGACGCAAGCGCGGCGGCGGCGGCGGTCGTCGGCGTCGCCGATTTGCTGGACGATCCCGAGGACCGCTCGGAGAACGAGGATGTGGGCGCCGCCGCCACGAGGGCAGCCCCATGCTGCGGCAGGTGGTGCTGCCTCGGAGGCGTGACGGGCGCCGGCGGCGCGCACGCACGCACCAGGGCGGCACGGGCAGCGGACGGCTGTAGGTGCCCCGCGGCGGCGGCGCGCAGCATGTGCTTGGTGCAGGACTTGCGGTTCTGGAACCGTAGAAGACGTTGGCATCGCCGACGGGGCCGTGCTCCTGCAGCTGGAGGCGGATGCGACGGATCTCATCCCGCGGCGGGTTCACCATGCCGGAGTTGAAGATCCCTTCCAGGATCCTTGAACTGCGCCGGCCTCCCGACCCCGGCCGTGCACTGCACGAAGAAGTTCCTCAAGCCGCCGGAGCTGGACCTAGGCGTGCTACTCCCGGAGGGGTTCGTGGCCCGGACCAAGGAAGAGGAAGATGCGGAGGCGAGGCAAGCACGCGCGCGACCTAGAAGGGTACGTAGACATTTAAAATGTAGGACCCACTTGTCAGGGCTGGTTAACGGTAGAAAACAAACGGGAGATGGACGGAATGGCATGTAGGGCAAAACCCGAAAATACGATGGCACAGAGGAAAGTTTGAATATTTTAGTGGCACACAGGAAGTGCCAACTTTTTTAATGGCATATAGGGAAAGGACTCTCCTTGACAAGCTTGGTCGTTTTAGCCCTGGTTTTGGGCCGGCCCATGTATCCTATGGGCTCGAGGGTAGGCATTTCCCAGGCTTGGGTTAGACGCTCGAACTTTGTTGGAGCTTCTGCCGTTTTGATTTGCGTCTTTTTTTTTTTTCGTGACCGGGAAACACACTTATTTCATGAAGAGAGAGATATGAAAGGAAACAAATACAAAGACGAGGCTTAGTAACAAGCATTATCTCATCAGGCCAAACTCACGCACCCACCTGGAAGTGTTACCTAACTGGATATTACCAGATCGAATTTGCTTCTCCCTGGCACCTAGCGCTAAAGCTCATGAACCCGGCGACCTCCCAGTGCCTCGCTTCATCCACCAGCTACACAAGAAACTCCCCAACCGAGCAGCCCGATGAGAGCAATTTGTGACTTGTCACTTGTGAATAGCAAATTACTCAATCTGCTTCGATGAGAGCATTCCTAGCGCCCAAGCCGCAGGTCTGCGGTCTGCCTGTTCGCGAGCTAGACATCAGCTTTCTTATATTTATTTTTCTCTTAAAATAAAATCAGTCTTACAAATTAGTCACGGGTATAATAAGTCCAACAACTCCTTCCGAAAGAAGCGATAGCAATTGTTGGGATATGTAGAAGAGTAGCAGCAATGCACATTTATGAGATGTTTAGACCATATCCAACTAGCAATGACCTAAATGTGAGACCCATTTCACCATAAAGATCACGCACAGTAAAATTGCCTCATACCCAAATGTTGCCTTCTCCAACAGAGCACCGTAATTTCCTCCCCACCGAGCATCGAGCGTCGCGCCTCCTTCCTCACCGCCGAGCTTCGGCCCGGCCCCGCTGCGCCCTGCCCCGCCTCCCTTCCTGCCATGCTCACCTCTGCCGTCGGAGCCCGCCACCGTGCCTCCCTACCGCCGACGCGTCTCTCTCTATCTCTCTCTGCTCCGACTCCAACGAGCCCGACGGCGCGGAGCGGCGAGCAAGGGCCACGGTGGTGGTGTGTGGCGTGGATTTGGGGGCGGTGTGGCGGCGCGGACCAGCGAGGAGGGTCAGCCGCCGTGGATCTGGGGCGGCACGTCGGAGGCGAGCAGCGCCGGAGCTCGAAGCCGTCGGAGCCCGCCACCGTGCCTCCCCACCGTCGACGCGTCTTCCACTCTCTCTGCTCTGACTCCGATGAGCCCGACGGCGCGGACCGGCGAGCAAGGACCACGGTGGTGGCATGTGGCGTGGATTTGGGGGCGGTGTGGCGGCACGGATTTGGGGGCAGCGCGGACCGGCGAGCAGGGTCAGCCGCCATGGATCTAGGGGCAGCGCATCGAAGGCGAGCAGGGACTGCTGGCTCCGGTCGTGGTGGTGGGCCAAGTCCGGTCGCCGTGGGCTCCGATTGTGGAGATGCAAAGAGAGAACCAAGACGCATAGCTGCGCGTCGGAGGCAATGCAAAATGGGTATTGTGTATGGCTGCTCTGTTGGAGAGTGATTTTTTGCCCCAAAAACACTGTGCGCCACCTAATTTAGGTATGGGTCACCTTATGGGTATGCTCTTGGAGACGGTCTTAGTATGGCCTTCTGTTTTTAATTTGGAAAAATAGTTTCTCTAAGGCCCCTTTGGTTCACGGGTAGGGCGCGGGTGAAACAAAGGATAGGAATGGGATAGGAATGCTGATGTCATCGTGCCTTTGGCAAGCCACGGGTGAAACCGAGGAATGCGTTCCGGAAGGATTGATTCACTCACAGCTTCACGGGAAAGAAAAAATGCGCCTCGAGCTCTTTTTTCACGAAGTCCGAGGCCTTCGTCCGCTTTGACTCCGACACGGTGCCGCACACGCCGGGGCCGCAACGGGGCCGTCCGCGCCGAGCCCGTCCGTGAACTCTTGGTGACCCGCGCCGTCGGAGAACAAGGCCCGCGCCGGGGCTCCTGGTGGCGGCGTTCGGGTACGGCGGCCGAGCACTCTCTCCAGCGAGCGCCGCCGAGATCTTCACCGACCATCGCGCTCGTCACCGCCGCCGGCTCCGGCTCCGTGAACTCAAGCGGTGCTGCTTGGTGGGCCCTGACTCCGCGCGCACGACGCCGAGGAGGAGGAGCGGGTGCCCTGCGACAGGGAGGAGGAGCAGGCGGAGATGGAGTGGAGGTGGTCGAGCACGCCGGCGGGGCTCCGGTCCGAAGCGGGAGACGAGCACGCCGGTAGGGCCACGCCGAGGGCCGTGCGCCTTGCCGAGCAGCTCCCCCTTGATTCGCCCCTCCACAGGAGCGCTCTAGTCGTCGCGAGCCTCAGCGCCGCCCCTCACCGCTATCTAGCCGGAATCGGATCTGTCGAGCCCGTTCCGGCGTTCCCCAGGCTCCCTGCTCCCGTCGCCTCGCGCATGCGTCTGTGGGCGTGTGGGTGGGTGTGGATAGACTCGATAGCGATAAAGCTGAGGCTGCACAGCGGTGCTTCCTTTCTTTTGTGTATAAAAAAACTATGGGTCCCAAGGTTCCAAACGCCACCGGAAACGGCATAGGATGGAGGTGGAGCGGAGGAAAGTTTCCTATCCTGCACTAGTGATTTCCTCTGTTTTTTCCATTCTTTTCCCATGAGCCAAAGGACCCCTAAAAAATGGCAACGAAGCCTGAGCGATAGTTGAAAGAAGCCCTAGGAAACATGCTTCCCCGACGAAGGCTTCGAGTTGCAGGTTGGCTTCGACTTAAAAGTTACAACCACCTATGCATGAACACCGTAAAATACCCTAAAACGTCACTTATGTCGATTTGTTACGAGACTAAAACACCGTTAAAAATCAAGCGGAAATTGTTTTGGCCCATCCAATGAAGACACCCATTACCAGCTTGTGGGGACGGCCTAGTCACTCACCTTCGTCCTGTGCAGCTTTCGTGGCGTGCAGAGAAACTGATCGCCTGACGTCATCCAGGTTGCCGCGATGCTGCCCCGGCCCCGCTCCCGCACCAGTCTCAGCTTTCTCCCCGCCCCCGATCTCCACAGTAGAGCACACCTCTCCTTTTTTTCTTTTTTTTTTCTTCCTTTTTTTTTTTTTGCATCCACATCTCGGATTCTTTATGCGCTGCCGGCAGCACGCGTCGCGTCCCACGATCCGCGTCGCCCCCAGCGCCGCGACGTGTCAAGCTCCAGAAACGTTTCATGGGGGCCGGACATGCATGTCTTTTTGTTCCCCCCCTCAACCTCATCAAGGCCCCCGGAGACGTCAGCGTCACCACCTTCCACTGCCTTTCGGTGAGCTCAGCTGAGCTTCCGCGCGCCGTTCAGCTCAGACTCTTCCTTCAGTGGTGACACGTCACACGTATAGCCAATGCAAGCGGCCAAGGAATGAGTGAATGATTCCCCGGTTTTTTACCGCGGCCCCGTCCGTCGCTTACCACATTCATCAACGGAAAAAGAAAAAAAAAAGCAGAGAGTGGGTACCAAGTGTGAGAACATCGTCCTGAGGTCAAGCACAGCAAGTGTTTGAGATGGATTTCGCCGCGTGCTCTGCATATATGCAGCACGCAACTACGAAAGCACCGCATGGCGGTGTGCTCTGGTTCGTCCATTATATATATATGAATGAACTAATATGCCTTTTTGCTGGAGAATCTGAACCTGATGAGGCGTGCGTGCGCCCGTGTTTCCCAGTAACGGTACAGCACTAGCCAATGCAAACACCTTTTTCCTGAGCGATCAAGCAGTGTCACACACACACATACAATAGCTAGCTGGTGCTGGTGTTACATGTACCCTCTCCGGTCCGGTGTCCGCGTCCTCATAATCTCTCGCCGCGCGTCCATCGTCCTCACGGGGCAACCAAGAACCAAGTCGCTCGCAATGGCCGCTCCGAGCTTCCTCGTCGGGATAGTAGGTCAGTGTTCATCCTCGCTATCGTGCATGTCTCCTTGCATGCCCCCTTATTATATCGTCCTGACATCAACCGACCAGTTCCCCCTTGCTTTGACGATATGATCCTCTGCCTGCCTCGCACCTGCAGGGAACGTAATCTCCATCCTCGTCTTCGCGTCTCCGATGTGAGTTCCATTAATTATTCCACGCATGCATCCCATGTCTCTGTATATGAAAGTGCCACGGTGGATAGATCGGCCGGGCTAGCTGATTGCTGGTCTTGTTTTGTCTAATTTTCCATGGAAAAACAAAACAAAACAATCCAGCGCGACGTTCCGGCGGATCGTGCGGAACAAGAGCACGGAGGACTTCAGGTGGCTGCCGTACGTCACCACCCTGCTGAGCACCAGCCTCTGGACCTTCTACGGCCTCCTCAAGCCCGGCGCCCTCCTCGTCGTCACCGTCAACGGCGCCGGCGCCGCGCTCGAGGCCGCCTACGTCACGCTCTACCTCGTCTACGCCCCCAGGGAGACCAAGGCAATTAATCCACTTCATAATCCACATCATAATCTGACTGACGGATCGTCGAATCCTGATTTGATTTGAGCAATGTCTGCCTGCTGCTGTGGTTCTCATTCTCATCTCAGGCGAAGATGGGCAAGCTGGTGCTGGCCGTGAACGTCGGCTTCCTGGCCGCCGTCGTCGCGGTGGCGCTGCTGGCGCTGCACGGCGGCGCCCGGCTGTTCGCGGTGGGGCTGCTGTGCGCCGCGCTCACCGTTGGGATGTACGCCGCACCGCTCGGCGCGATGGTCAGTATACTATACTGACAAAAAATATATATATAACCGCTCGTCACTTCCTTTTCCAGTTACAGTGTGGCGTTCTTTAGTTCTTGGGCGGAAGGGAAAGTTAAATCTGTCCTTGAGGGCATGCAGCGTTGGAATCGCATTGAGAAGCATTGTTTCCCACTTTCTGTAGTAACTTGTTTCGGTGTCTCTATTTTTTTGACTTGAGATGATGCCTCGCCTGCCTCTCTTAGCTAGGGAACGAAAGCTGATCATATCGATCTGGCGAGAGCGAGACACCGTGCATATGGTCCTTTGTAGAGTGTGCTTACCTTAAATTAGAATGCTATGATTATTATACCACAAAAGACAGCTGCTCGCATCTACTTTCCTGACCCGTCATTCAGCGTTTGGTCTGATGTCATTTTCTCGGACTTATAGCACACTAGAAGCGGTAATGCCTATCTAGCACGAACTCAGATAGATGCCCTTGAAGGCTTGTGCCTAACAACGCTTACGCGGCATATTACATTACCCATAAAAATCTCTTCTTCATATCTAGTAGGGCTAATTTTTGGAGCTCCGGAGGATCAACTTAGGTTTTTTTTTTTTGACGCGGAAAAACTTTCCATTACTCATAACTTGCTGCCAAATCGTTGGCAACCAGTTCACAAATACAAAGTGGAATGCTATCCAAAATCGGATCAGCACTCATACTTGCTCCAAGGGCAGCGAGAGCCTGTCAGCTCTTTTTCATGCACTGGAGTTTATACTCCTAGCAAATTAAAGAGCTATGTCTACCTCTTGTCTTGAAATGCATTAGGATCAATGAATTGTACTAAAGCATTGTATATTTGTATAGCTAAGCCTTTGATTTGGGCGTGATCCATGCATGCATGTGCAGCGAACGGTTGTTAAGACCCGGAGCGTGAAGTACATGCCCTTCTCCCTCTCCTTCTTCCTCTTCCTCAACGGCGGCGTCTGGAGCGTCTATTCCCTGCTCGTCAAGGACTACTTCATCGGGGTATCCATGCATTTCTCTTGTACTCGCTCGATCGATCGTGACATATCTGATGATCACAAAGCACATACGTGTACACCACCTGCAGATCCCCAACGCCATCGGCTTCGTCCTGGGCACGGCGCAGCTGGTGCTGTACCTGGCGTACCGGAACGCGGCGCCGGCGGCGCGCAAGGACGACGACGACGACGAGGCTGCTGCGTCAGCGGACGGCGACGAGGAGGAGGAAGGGCTGGCGGCGCACCTGATGCTGATGGGGCAGCAGCAGGTGGAGATGGCGCATCGTCCGCGCGGCGGCCGGCTGCTGCTGCACAAGGGGCAGAGTCTGCCCATGCCGCCGCCGGCGGCGTCGGGCAGCGGGCCGCTGTCGTCGCCGCGCCACGGGTTCGGGAGCATCATCAAGTCCCTCTCTGCCACCCCTGTCGAGCTGCACTCCGTCCTGTACCAGCACGGCCTCAGCCTCGGCCGCGCGCGGTTCGAGCCCGTCGTCAACAAGGACGACGACGACGACGTGGAGGCCAACGACTGACTCACCGACTGATGCTCGAAGCTCGATCGATCGATCGATCGACCTCATGGCGGTACAGGCCTTTTAATTGTCGAGTGTAGTGAGTGCTCGTTGAGAAATTCAGGGTAGTCTCAAATGGAGAGGAATGAGTGTTGCAAAACCCAGATGAATTAATCTCTGAACATGTTGAGTTAGATCGACTGAAAATTTGTCCACCAGCTGCATTTTTTGGGACTTCGGGTTTTCGGGCCTTTTTTCTAAAAAAAAAATCATGGGTCTTCGGCCTTTTGGCGGGCTCCGCCTATCAGCCAGGCCGTCGGCTGTTGGGCAGGCCGCGTGTTGCTCAGCCCAGAATTCAAACGGACTGAGTGGCCCGTTGCCTGTACTGAGGTTTTCAGTCCACGGAGGCATGACCTGCAATGCTAGCTCAGCTGCCAATACCGCATACCGAAGACCCAATACTATCAGAACAGGATGATATAAGCACTTTACATTTCCTCCAAAGGAGGGCCTTGATCCAAGGAAACAGGTCATGAATCATGATTCTCAGACACATGGTCCCGGTTTACTCGTCGTTTACACCATTGGTGTCACTATTGTACTTAGTGTAGTGTGACAGAACCGCCTAAATCACATGGCCCACAGACACCTGTCATTGTCACTCATGACCTCTGACAGCCGGGTCCGCGTCCCAAATGATCTAGAAGGTTCTGCCGGGCTACATTAGCACCCGATTTCCTCCGACAGGATCCCATTGCGAAGTCATTACAGAATTACAACATTTCATAACAAATTACATCAGAGTGAAAATGCGGAAAGGTTATAAGGTACTTAGATTACAAACCGTTTGTCCAAATACGATTGAAGTGCGAATATTACAGACCATAAATAAAATAAGTAGCAGTGGAATGACGATACAACAATATTAAGTATTTAACGATAAGAACCCTGCCCACGGGTTCGACATTACTCCTCCTCACATCCCTCCTATACCACTGTTACACAGCAAGGGGCGAAACAAACCTCCTGCTGCTGCGTCCCTGCAACATGGGGTTAACAAACTCTGAGTATTGGGGTACTCCGCAAGACTTACCCGACTAAGAAAAGGAATGAGACTCAGGAATGCAGGCTGAGGGGAGTCAAGGTAAGGCTTGAGCAAGAATCAAAAGTTTTACAGAAAAGCATTACTACTCTATTCCAATATTTTAACTCAGTCTTATTTTAATCATATCCATAATTCCATGTTCCTTTTCATATCTCATCATAACTTCAAATTCTTACTCATTCTCAAAAACACCTAGTTTCGAACCACTTTTCAATTGTAGGTCAAAGGATCAAGTCTCCATATCCGAGGAGTAACGACGATTCGAATCGATTAGTACCCAGCTGGGGATCCCTATCCACACTGCATATGTAGCACTTAAGCTTGCATATACTGAAATGACCTCGATTTTCCACGAAGGGAAATCCACAGGCTCGAATTGTAATTCAACAGATTGCTTGGGACAATCCATGAAATTACCCATATCTCAGTTGTCACCAGGATCCATACAACGGTAATTAAGTCTTACATAAACATTTATTACATCGTCACATTGGCGGAATCAACAATCAGAGAAGCTTTAGAAGATGCGGAAACGATTCATCCTTCACGGCCAACTTGAGTGTAGCACGTGACCCTATTCCTCGTCATCATCTCCCTCGAAGTCGTACTCATTCTCGTCACCTGACAGCAAATTTATCAGTACGATTTGTACTGGCCACGGAACCCACCTATGCAGCATTTGCTTTGTGGAAAGTGGATGCAAGGCTATACAAGCAGACCTATAGGCTGAGGTTTCCTATGCAACTGTAATCAATGTTTAATTAGTCAAGTTTTATCTCCAGTTAACACCATTATCCCTTTTCCCATCACCACATCTCACTTACCCACACCTCGCTCTCATTCGACAGGCCCAACTCCCTCTCGGGCCTATCTCAGCGGCACACTACCACAACGGGTACACTGCCGGAAAATGTCATCCAGGGGGAGAAGAGAACACTCACTACACTAGTAGAAGCTTCACAGGAAAGGTCCATAGCCAACAGGTTGGCATATGTATCGATCGATCAACCATACACTCTGCAGAGGTCTCACTACCCACAAGATTAGCCATCATAGGTGTTGCGAAAACACCTAGGCAGAATTCCGGGTGCTTGCTTGCCTAGGTCGATGCCACCCTACCACTCAGCCCTGGGATATTCCGGATCCTACACCGTTATGCTGAGACTGGGAGACACAGTACCGGGCCCATCCAGTGGTACTGTGCATCTAGAACGGAACGGGAACCCATCGACCGTCTCCGCCCACCCTTATCACCTCTCAACCTAGTAGTAGTGGCACCGTCCTACCAAGTAGTCCAGCCGTCTCCCGCCCATCAGAAGCGAGTGAGTAGAAAAGGATTCCCATGAACCTGAAACTAGTCCGTCCTAGGTTTGACCAAGCAGGCATCTCCACTTAGGGGATACTCTCCCCGTGCCATCACAGCACCTCCGTCCACGGGCTTCAAACCACCAAGGCTATCCCACCCGGAACCTCCTCAACAACTTTACCCGCCACAGGTATCTCGCTTGGGGATGCCCAGGTTGCACCCCCGGCACGACTTGCCCCATGGGCTTGTCTCACATCCCACTTGGTCGACATCAACCCTTACCACGCACCCAAGACGCACGCAGCACTCTCTCTCAGTGGTTATAATCAGTTATACACCGTCCCAATTCCACCACATACCATATAGCAAGTAGTAAGTAGTGGAAGAGTAACAGTAAATTAAGCAGCAGCTAACCTAGCAGTGGATAGCAGGGTATAGTTTTATCAAGGCAGGGAATTCAAATATACTACCATGCAACCAATCCATACATAATCATAAAGCAATAGCAACAATGTCATTTGCAATGCGTAAATAGGATCTAAGGATTTGGTGGGACGTGGCACCTTCGTAGTCGTCTCCTAGCTCCTGAAAGTACTCGTGGTCGTCCTCCTTAGTCAGATCCTCCTCCGGCTCTGAAATCGAACACGAAATAGTCGCGTCAGCGACTCCTATAGAGTATTTCAGAAAAATACAATAAAATAAAGAGCCAAATGCACACAAACATAGTCTTAGATTGTAGATCTCATTTGTCTGAGAATTTTGATATATGGTGCGCAATTTTTGGACATCGAATGAATAAGTTATGAATTTCCGAAGATTATCCTATTTTCTGAAAATGGGAAAATTGGTCGGTTAATCAGGGGCAGTTCGGGATTGGTCCACGTGGCGCGCGGGTCCAGTAGTGCGGCATGTGTCGCCTCATTCAGAACACAAACCCGATGGTCGCCCACCAGGTGTTCGATGCTGGTTCCCAGAGAGTTGCCGGCGTTGGCGTAGCTCGGCGTGGCTCGGCGGTGGTCGGGGGTAGCTCGGCTGTGGTTGGGGGTAGCTCGGCGGTGGTCGGGGGTAGCTCGGCGGAGCTCGGCGGAGCTTGGCGTAGCTCGGCGGGGCTTGGCTTAGCTCGGCGGAGCTCGGCGTAGTTCGGCTTAGCTCGGCGGGGCTCGGGCGAATCGGAGATTCGGGGCGCCGAGGGTGCCGCTCTCCCGAGCTCTCCCGGGGAGGCTCGGGCGAATCGGAGATTTGGTGCGCCGAGGGTGCCGTTCTCCCGAGGTCTCTCGGGGAGGCTCGGGCGAATCGGAGGTTTGGTGCGCCGAGGGTGCCGCTCTCCCGAGGTCTCCCGCGGAGGCTCGGGCGAATCGGACATTTGGGCGCCGAGGGGGCTGCTCTCCCGAGCTCTCCCGGTGAGGCTCAGGCGAATTGGAAATTTGGGCGCCCGAGGGTGCCGCTCTCCCGAGCTCTCCCGGTGAGGCTCGGGCGAATCGGAAATTTGGGCGCCCGAGGGTGCCGCTCTCTCGAGCTCTTCCGGGGAGGCTCGGGCGAATCGGAAATTTGGGCGCCGAGGGGGCTGCTCTCCCGAGGTCTACTGGGGAGGCTCGGGCGAATCGGAGATTTGGTGCTAGCAGGGTTCCAGGGCATCTGTTCAAGGCGGCGATGTCTCTCCGGTGCAGCGGACGATGGCAGGGCGGCTATGACCATACTTCGGCAAGACAAGGCTCGGCTTTCCCCAATTGGCGTGCTCAGGCAGTCGTCCGACCAGATGGTGGCGGGTTAGAGTCGTGGTATGGCCTCCTTCTCTCCCTCGGCATACGGCGGTTCTCCGACGAGGTGGAGGCGCACGTAGCCAAGGCGACAGTCGTGATTCGGGGCTCGGCTATCTAGCGGCGGTGCCGAGGCAGACTTGGCGAACCTCGGCGGCCTTTCTCCGCAGCGCGAGGCGATCGGGGGTACTCGGAACGGATTTTAGGCGAGGCGGAACGTGTCGGCGGCGATGTCGCCGTGACTGTGAGGTTCCGGCGGGCTTAAGGAGGTCTTCTAGGAGATGTATACGCCTCCAGTGTCTATGGCGATGGTATACCAACTACCAATTTTGGCTACCGAGATTCCCAAGGTGCTCGGTTGTGGCGGCGGCGTGTCGCCGACGACGGCGGAAGGCGGCAACGCGGCTACGACCAAGTATTGGTTCAATCGAATGCGGTCTTGTCAAATTGGTGAGGCCAGAGAAGCATACAACACTCTGGTGGCGAACTTTAGCCATGGCATGACCTTCTTTTGGTGACGGCTCGCGGCGGCGCTCCGGCGAGGTCGCGGCGCACGCGGCCAAGGATATTCAGGCTTCCTCTAGCGCTTAGATCCGCGTAGCTAGCTCAAGGGGTCGTGGCGAGGTGCTCCACGACGCTCTAACCTATACGGGTGCTAGTCGGATTGCTCGGAACGGGTGATTCGGCGTCGGAACGCGTCGGTGGTGAGCGCGCTCCGCCGAGAACGCGTCGTGCTGCGTTCTCGGTCTAGCAAGCTTGTAGTCCGGGGGTTTCGGCCGGTCGAATGAGTGCATGGTGCAGGTGATCTTCCCGAGCCGGTAAAGGCTCGTGCCTGCGCGTCCCGTGGGCGGAACGCCATGGCAAAAGCAGGGCGAGGTTCGGACATGGCGTGCGATGGCTCACCGTGGTGTCGGTGAAGCTAGGATGGCGGTGCAGTGGCAAGTCAGGAGCCGTGCAGAGCGATCGCAGTGCCGTGCCGCTCCTCGTCCGCAGCTCGGGCTTCTCCTCCGTGTCCGGCTCCGGCGTGCTCCGCGGCGGCGGCGCTCCGGCAGCTTCTCCTTCTCTGCTCCGCCCTTCTCCTACGCTCTCTCTCTCTCTCGGTTTGGTGCAGTGTGCCGGTCTGTGCTGCGGTGGCGGCGAGAGGAAATGAGGGTAGGGCTTCGGGGTGAGCTCCTTTTTATAGGCGAGCTTGGCCAGCTCCAATGGTGTACGGTCCTGATCGCGCTCGACCGATCGAAGGGCCGTGGCTCGAGTGGATCTAGGGCTCCGGATGGGCGCGGGTTCGCTTGGCGGCCAAGAAAGGAGGGGACAGGAGGGGGACAGCTTCTGCGGGGCGTGGTGCTGTCGGCCGTGGGTCCGGGGTCACGTGAATTGCGTGCACTCGGCCCCGTCGCCTCTGCGAGGAAGAAGAACAGTGGGGGGGGGGGCGAGAGCGGCTGATAGGCGGGGCCGGGTTGGCAGCGAGCGCGAGCGCGTGTGTGCCGGTCGCGCGCGCGCGCTGCCGAGCCGCAACGTGGGCCGCGCGCGGGTGAGGTGAGGAGAAGAAGGCCGGGCTGGCTTGGGCTGGCTTAGCAGACCCGCTGGCCGAATGGCTGGCCTAACTCTCTTTCTCCTTTTCTATTTTCATTTTAGTGTATATATACATATATTGCCCATTTTAGTAAATACAAACATAAATTGCAATAAATCTCAAATGTGATGCATAAGTTATTATTCTATGTTAATGGAATTAAAATGCAAACTACACTCCTTTATTTACCAAGTTCATAATGAAACCTATATGCTTGCACAAGAAAAATGGGTTTTCACAATAAATAAATGAAAAATTTTAACTGGTTGGGATTTTTAGGTTGTGTGGATTTTTAGGGTTGTTACAGTCCTCCCCCCTCATTAGGATCTCGACCTCGAGATTCAGAGATAACGTACCCATCGAAGAGGTAAGGAAACATAATCGGCAAGTCCGATTCTTTCTCCCACGTAGCTTCCCTTTCAGTGTGATTGCTCCACTGTACCTTGCACATCGGAATAGTCTTGTTCCGCGTCTCCTTGGTATCCCGTGCCAAGATCTTGATCGGATGTTCCTTGTATTCAAGTGTGTCTTGCAGGTCTAATGCATCCGTAGGAACTTGCTCCTCGGGAAGCTTCAGACACTTCCTTAATTGCGAGACATGGAACACGGGGTGTACTCCAGATAATTCCTCCGGTAGTTCCAGCATGTAAGCAAGCTTTCCAACCCTTTTACAGATCTTGTATGGCCCAACATATCTTGGTGCCAATTTCCCCTTCACGTGGAATCTGACAGTGCCACGAAGTGGAGATACTTTGAGGTAGACATAATCCCCAACCTTGAACTCAAGCTCTCTACGTCTTCTATCTGCATAGCTCTTTTGCCTACTTTGTGCAATCCTCAAATTCTCTCTTACTTGGGCAACACCTTCTTCTGCTTCCACAATCTTAGCAGGACCGAAGAATGTCCTTTCACCTGGTTCTGACCACATTAGCGGGGTTCTGCACGGTCTTCCATACAACGCTTCAAATGGAGACATCTTAATGCTTGTCTGATAACTGTTGTTGTATGAGAACTCGGCGTGGGGTAGACAGCTCTCCCATCCTTCCTTGTACCTCAATACACAAGCACGTAACATGTCCTCGAGAATCTGGTTCACTCTTTCTGTTTGCCCGTCTGTTTGCGGGTGGTATGCTGTGCTATAGTCGAGCTTGGTCCCGATGGACTTGTGCAAGGATTTCCAGAACTGCGATACAAACTGTGATCCTCGGTCAGATATAATACTCAGAGGTGCCCCATGTAACTTCAGAATGTTTGATACGTACAGATCTGCTAGCTTTTCAACTCTATACTTTCTTTTGACCGGTATAAAATGTGCAACTTTGGTTAGACGGTCCACTATTACCCATATAGAATCATATCCATGCTCGGATCGGGGCAGTCCTATTATGAAGTCCATGGATATGCACTCCTACTTCCATTCTGGTGTCTCAACTGGTTGTAGCAACCCTGCTGGTCTCTGATGTTCGGCCTTGATTCTATTGCATGTATCACATCGGGCTACATGCCCTGCAATGTCTGTCTTCATATTCTCCCACCAGAAGTGCTTTCTTAGATCATGGTACATCTTGGCTGACCCTGGGTGAATGCAATATTTGGAGTCATGCCCTTCCGACAGAATCTCTTCTCGTATCGCTGAATCCGTCGGTACGCAGATTCTATCTTTGTACCATACAGTTCCCTGCTCATCTTTTCGGTATTCGGGGCCTCTTCCCAGCTTCATCAAACCACGGATAGAGTCTATCTCAGGACAGTTCTTTTGCGCTTCACGGATCCGTGAGGTGAGATTGTACTCGACGCGAAGCTCATTTAGCATGCCATAGGAGACTACCTCGAGCTGGAATGCGTCGAACTCTCTCCTGAGCTCAGGCGGCATAGAGTTGGTGATGAGGGTATGGCAGTAGCTTTTGCGGCTAAGTGCATCAGCGACAACATTAGCCTTTCCTGGGTGGTAATGGATCTCAAGATCATAGTCCTTGATGAGTTCTAGCCATCTGCGCTGCCTCATATTCAGATCTTCTTGTGTGAAGAAGTACTTCAGGCTCTTGTGGTCAGTGTAGATGTCACACTTGTTGCTTATTAGATAGTGTCTCCAAATCTTGAGTGCATGTATCACGGCTGCAAGTTCTAGGTCATGAGTCGGGTATCGCTGCTCATGTTCCTTCAACTGTCTTGAGGCATAAGCTATCACTCTTCCTTCTTGCATTAGTACACAGCCCAAACCTTGCCGAGAGGCATCATAATATACAACAAAATCTTTATGAATATCTGGCAGGGCTAGTACAGGTGTAGTAGTGAGCTTCTCCTTCAAGGTCTGAAAACTCTTCTCACATTCAGGAGTCCATATAAACTTGTTCTCTTTCTTCAGTAAGTTGGTCATGGGTCTTGCAATCTTGGAGAAGTTCTTAATAAATCTGCGATAGTATCCTGCAAGTCCCAAAAAGCTTCTGATTTCTGACACATTACAGGGTTGTTCCCACTCTTTCACAGCTTCAATCTTGGCTGGGTCTACCGCAACTCCTTCTCCTGACAGTACGTGTCCAAGGAAAGCAACTTCCTCAAGCCAGAATTCGCACTTGGAGAATTTGGCGTATAGCTGGTTGCGAGACAACCTCTCCAATACGGTCCTCAGATGATGTTCATGTTCCTCTTTTATGGCTGAGTAAACCAATATATCATCAATGAATACCACCACAAACTTGTCTAGCTCATTCATGAAGATCTTGTTCATCATGTTCATGAAATATGCTGGAGCATTAGTGAGTCCAAATGAGACTACTGTGCACTCATACTGTCCATATCTAGTGACAAATGCAGTCTTCGGGATATCCTCTTCCCTGATCCTCATCTGATGGTACCCTGATCGGAGATCAATCTTTGAGAAGTACTTGGCCTTACTCAGTTGATCTAACAGATCATCGATGCGGGGCAATGGGTACTTATTCTTGACTGTGACCGCATTCAGATTCCGGTAGTCAATGCACATCCTCATCGTGCCATCCTTCTTTTTGACAAACAAAACGGGAGATCCCCAGGGCGAAGCACTAGGCCTAATGAAGCCCTTCTCCAGTAATTCTCCCAGCTGCTTCTTGAGTTCCTTCAACTCATCAGCCGACATTCTGTAGGGTCTTTTGGCTATCGGTGCAGTCCCTGGCATCAGCTCTATAACAAACTCCACATCTCTATCTGGTGGCATTCCTGGTAACTCCTCTGGAAACACGTCATTGAATTCACAGACTACTGGCACATCTTTGAATGTCAGCTCCATTTTATCTGCCTTAGTCTCCAGAGCACATAGGAGGGCTTGGACTCTCTCGGTTTGGGGTATACATCGGACGGCTGTTCCCCAAGGGTGGGTTACCTGAACATATCTAGGTGAACAAGATATCACTCCCCGGTGTTTGGTTAGCCAGTCCATGCCTAAGATGACATCTAAGCTATTGGAGGGTAGTAAGGTTAGGTCAGCTCGAAAGTCAAGTCCCTCGATTGTGATTATCACTCCCCTACATATGCGAACGCTTCTGAAGGTTCCTAAGGGCGAGCTAGTTAGGATGGGGTTTGCTCTCGGGGTTACAGGTATGTTATGCTTACGTGCATATGCAGATGAAATGTATGAACATGTAGCTCCCGAATCGAATAGAACTGTAGCCATGTTACCCTGAACTAGCAACGTACCGTACACTAGCATCAGGTGCAGCTTCAGCTTCCTCAGCAGTCATATGGTTCAGTCTTCCACGGGTAGCGGATCCCCGGTTCGGTGTGCCCTGTGCAGCTGCTGGTGCACGGTTGAGGTCGGGGCACACAGCCACACGGTGTCCAGGCTTTCCGCATCCGAAGCAAGTGAAGGGCGCACTGCCTGCTGTGGCTGTCGCAGGAGCCTTCCAATTGCTTGTCCTTGGCGTGTTGGTAGCGGGGGCGGGTGTGTTCTGCACAGCTCGAGTCGGCGCAGGGTAGGTCTGAGCGGGGCGGTGATAGTTGCTGCTGTTGGTACCACCACGGCTCGTTCCCGAAGAAGGTCCCTGGCGAGTCCGGAAAGGCGGGGGTGCACCTGTTCGCTGTCTCTGGGGTGGAGCAGTGCGAGCGGGTCCCTCAGAGCGGCGCTTCTTTCCCTTGTTCTGGGCCTCGAATTCCAGGCGTGCTTCCATGCGATCCTTCTCGATCTCAATACATGCGGTCAATCAGCTCTCGCAGAGTGTAGCTCTTGTTCCCTGACAGAGCCAACCTGATCTTGGTCTGAAGTCCCTTCCTGTAGTAGTACATCTTTTCCTTCTCGAAACTCACTCAAGACGCAGGTGCGTAGCGGAGCAAGCAGTTGAAGCGGGTGGTGTACTCGTGGATCCGGTCAGCTCCCTGGGAGATGTTGTGAAACTCGTTCTCTTTGGCCTCCATGACTCCCTCAGGAATGTGGTGGTCACGGAAAGCCTCGGTGAACTCATCCCAGTCAATGCGGGCTGGGTCCTCGTGAGCGCTGGTGTAGTTGTCCCACCATGCTCGTGCAGCACCGGTCAGCTGGTGGCTAGCAATCCCAACACACTCCTCGTCGGAGCAAGTGGTCAGGTCCAGCTTCTTCTCCATCTCTTTAAGCCAATCGTCGGCAGCGAGGGGATCGCTGTCGGTCCCGTCGAAGGTAGGTGGCCTCAGCTTTAGGAAACCCTCCAGTTTCCTTTGGAAGTCATTCTGGGGTGACCCGTGGTGCCTGTTCATCCCAGTAGCTATGGCATTCAGCAGCTGGGTCTGCTGAGCCATCACTTCCGCCAACGTCGGTGGCGGCGGCGGTGGCGGTGGCGGAGGCACGTTCTCGCCTTGTGGTGGCGGATTGATCACCGGCGGTGCATCCTCTGCCCGGCGCAGCTCTTCTTCCAGGTTAACTCCAGCACGTCTGCCAGCTGGGCGTCCACGGTTGCGACCACGCCCACGTCCTGGCGCAGGCACGGGGGAGGGCTGGCGGTTCTCCAGCGCAGGATTTTCAACGATTTAAATGATTTAAAACATTTTTCATGCTATCCTACACTCAACCAAAGAAGCATAGAGAACCATAAGATCCAAATGTCACTCATCACATGGTTATTATTACATAAAGGATGTTCCTAGCTGCTAAGAAGATCGTGCTATGCGCAGATAGCCAATGACAGGATAACTCATGGTATCACTAGTCTAAGGGCCACGCAGGGTCCCATAAGCTACTGGTGCATAAGGTCGAGTACGGCGTCGGGTATGCGGCTGTCCTCTGCCTCGATCTCGTCGTCGGTCATGGTCAGGCGCTTGACATAGTCGAGTGCTACTGCTAGCTCTGGAGTGGCCTCAATCTCCTGTATCCTTTGAGACGGACACGCTCTCAGGTTGAGCGTAGTGGGTGGTACGCGGAAGTCTCCCTCCCGGGGCTTCACCATCTCCAGTGGGGGAAGCGAACTCTGTACCTTCCGGACCTCAATAGCTCTCCTGGCGTCGGACTGCTTCCAAGCTGTCTCTGTCCTCCGTAGCTTGTCCTTTAGGAACTCCACCATCTTCACGCGGTCGATCAGAATCCCTTGGTTGCGGGTGGACTCGTCCTCGGCTTTCTCCAGCTGCTTTTCCAACTCCCTGATCCTGGAACGCAACGTGATCATCTCGACTACTCTGTCTCTGCTCCTCTGCTCCCTCTCAGCAAGTGCTCTCTCCTTGTCGTCCAGCCTCCTCTGTAATCCCAACACTCTGCTGTTCAGGTAGTCATTGCGAAGCCCAAAATCTCCGATCTTGTCTCACAAGTCGGCGATCTCGGCTCGGTGTAACTCATCACGGCGCTGCATCTCCAACTGCAAGTCAGTGACTGCTCTGCTCAAACTCTCCAGGGTCTGAGTCCCTTTCTGCAAACTGTCCTTGACCTCTGCCATGCGTGCTCGGTCACGCTGCCTCCTTTGCTCCAATGAGCTAATGAACTCGTCCTGCTCCTGGAGGTGGTGTGCCACTGTGCGTAGGCAAGGGTCAGTCTCGGCCTGAATGATCTGGCTAGTGTACAGAATCCTCTGGATAGGGTCAGGGTGCAGCTCCAAGGCCTGAGGTAGCAGACGGAAGTGGGTCCCCTTAAGGTACTCGTATGCTGTGTACACAACTGCGCGTAGTGCCTTGCGGGAGACGGACTGTACTCCGTCCTCCACAGTCTCTTCAGCAGTGTAGTCAGTAAAGACCGGCATCCCTGGAAGGGTCAGGCTGACGGGTGTCTCAACTCTGGTAGTGACAGGTCCTTCAAACCTCTCAGCCTTGACAAGCTTCCCTCGGCTGAAGTACTGGATCTGGTCAGACGGTGCTCCCAGCTCCTCCAGCACCTGGCGTAGTACCATGGCAAATCCGCCGTGGTTCCTCCCATTGATCGGGATCTCAATAGTGCCGTCGTGCAGTGGACGAAGTGGTGGTCCAAGGCTAGTCATCTGCAAATTTTTCAAGAAACGGATTAGCAGGTCCTTGTATTAGATAAGCCATTGCGTCCTACAGTCAAGTATGGCTCTGATACCAACTGAAACGACCTCGATTTTCCACGAAGGGAAATCCACAGGCTCGAATTGTAATTCAACAGATTGCTTGGGACAATCCATGAAATTACCCATATCTCAGTTGTCACCAGGATCCATACAACGGTAATTAAGTCTTACATAAACATTTATTACATCGCCACAATGGCGGAATCAACAATCAGAGAAGCTTTAGAAGATGCGGAAACGATTCATCCTTCACGGCCAACTTGAGTGTAGCACGTGACCCTATTCCTCGTCATCATCTCCCTCAAAGTCGTACTCATTCTCGTCACCTGACAGCAAATTTATCAGTACGATTTGTACTGGCCACGGAGCCCACCTATGCAGCATTTGCTTTGTGGAAAGTGGATGCAAGGCTATACAAACAGACCTATAGGCTGAGGTTTCCTATGCAGCTGTAAACAATGTTTAATTAGTCAAGTTTTATCTCCAGTTAACACCATTATCCCTTTTCCCATCACCACATCTCACTTACCCACACCTCGCTCTCATTCGACAGGCCCAACTCCCTCTCGGGCCTATCTCAGCGGCACACTACCACAACGGGTACACTGCCGGAAAATATCATCCAGGGGGAGAAGAGAACACTCACTACACTAGTAGAAGCTTCACAGGAAAGGTCCATAGCCAACAGGTTGGCATATGTATCGATCGATCAACCATACACTCTGCAGAGGTTTCACTACCCACAAGATTAGCCATCATAGGTGTTGCGCAAGCACCTAGGCAGAATTCCGGGTGCTTGCTTGCCTAGGTCGATGCCACCCTACCACTCAGCCCTGGGATATTCCGGATCCTACACCGTTATGCTGAGACTGGGAGACACAGTACCGGGCCCATCCAGTGGTACTGTGCATCTAGAACGGAACGGGAACCCATCGACCGTCTCCGCCCTCCCTTATCACCTCTCAACCTAGTAGTAGTGGCACCGTCCTACCAAGTAGTCCAGCCGTTTCCCGCCCATCAGAAGCGAGTGAGTAGAAAAGGATTCCCATGAACCTGAAACTAGTCCGTCCTAGGTTTGACCAAGCAGGCATCTCCACTTAGGGGATACTCTCCCCGTGCCATCACAGCACCTCCGTCCACGGGCTTCAAACCACCAAGGCTATCCCACCCGGAACCTCCTCAATAACTTTACCCACCACAGGTATCTCGCTTGGGGATGCCCAGGTTGCACCCCCGGCACGACTTGCCCCATGGGCTTGTCTCACATCCCACTTGGTCGATATCAACCCTTACCACGCACCCAAGACGCACGCAGCACTCTCTCCTAGTGGTTATAATCAGTTATACACCGTCCCAATTCCACCACATACCATATAGCAAGTAGTAAGTAGTGGAAGAGTAACAGTAAATTAAGCAGCAGCTAACCTAGCAGCGGATAGCAGGGTATAGTTTTATCAAGGCAGGGAATTCAAATATACTACCATGCAACCAACGCCTCATCAGAACACAAACCCAATGGTCGCCCACCAGGTGTTCGATGCTGGTTCCCAGAGAGTTGCCGGCGTTGGCGTAGCTCGGCGTGGCTCGGCGGTGGTCGGGGGTAGCTCGGCTGTGGTTGGGGGTAGCTCGGAGGTGGTCGGGGGTAGCCCAGCGGTGGTCGGGGGTAGCTCGGCGGAGCTCGGCGTACCTCGGCGGAGCTTGGCATAGCTTGGCGGGGCTTGGCTTAGCTCGGCGGAGCTCGGCGTAGTTCGGCTTAGCTCGGCGGGGCTCGGGCGAATCGGAGATTCGGGGCGCCGAGGGTGCCGCTCTCCCGAGCTCTCCCGGGGAGGCTCGGGCGAATCGGAGATTTGGTGCGCCGAGGGTGCCGTTCTCCCGAGGTCTCCCGGGGAGGCTCGGGCGAATCGGAGGTTTGGTGCGCCGAGGGTGCCGCTCTCCCGAGGTCTCCCGCGGAGGCTCGGGCGAATCGGACATTTGGGCGCCGAGGGGGCTGCTGGGGCTGCTCTCCCGAGGTCTACCGGGGAGGCTCGGGCGAATCGGAGATTTGGGCGCCGAAGGGGGCCGCTCTCCCGAGCTCTCCTGGGGAGGCTCGGGCGAATCGGAGATTTGGTGCTAGCAGGGTTCCAGGGCGTCTGTTCAAGGCGGCGATGTCTCTCCGGTGCGGCGGACGATGGCAGGGCGGCTATGACCATACTTCGGCAAGACAAGGCTCGGCTTTCCCCAATTGGCGTGCTCAGGCAGTCGTCCGACCAGATGGTGGCGGGTTAGAGTCGTGGTATGGCCACCTTCTCTCCCTCGGCATACGGCGGTTCTCCTACGAGGTGGAGGTGCACGTAGCCAAGGCGACAGTCGTGATTCGGGGCTCGGCTATCTAGCGGCGGTGCCGAGGCAGACTTGGCGAACCTCGGCGGCCTTTCTCCGCAGCGCGAGGCGATCGGGGGTACTCGGAACGGATTTTAGGCGAGGCGGAACATGTCGGCGGCGATGTCGCCGCGACTGTGAGGTTCCGGCGGGCTTAAGGAGGTCTTCTAAGAGATGTATACGCCTCCAGTGTCTATGGCGATGGTATACCAACTACCAATTTTGGCTACCGAGATTCCCAAGGTGCTCGGTTGTGGTGGCGGCGTGTCGCCGACGACGGCGGAAGGCGGCAACGCGGCTACGACCAAGTATTGGTTCAATCGAATGCGGTCTTGTCAAATTGGTGAGGCCAGAGAAGCATACAACACTCTGGTGGCGAACTTTAGCCATGGCATGACCTTCTTTTGGTGACGGCTCGCGGCGGCGCTCCGGCGAGGTCGCGGCGCACGCGGCCAAGGCGATTCAGGCTTCCTCTAGCGCTTAGATCCGCGTAGCTAGCTCAAGGGGTCGTGGCGGTGCTCCACGACGCTCTAACCTATACGGGTGCTAGTCGGATTGCTCGGAACGGGTGATTCGGCGTCGGAACGCGTCGTGCTGCGTTCTCGGTCTAGCAAGCTTGTAGTCCGGGGGTTTCGGCCGGTCGAATGAGTGCATGGTGCAGGTGATCTTCCCGAGCCGGTAAAGGCTCGTGCCTGCGCGTCCCGTGGGCGGAACGCCATGGCAAAAGCAGGGCGAGGTTCGGACATGGCGTGCGATGGCTCACCGTGGTGTCGGTGAAGCTAGGATGGCGGTGCAGTGGCAAGTCGGAGCCGTGCAGAGCGATCGCAGTGCCGTGCCGCTCCTCGTCCGCAGCTCGGGCTTCTCCTCCGTGTCCGGCTCCAGCGTGCTCCGCGGCGGCGGCGCTCCGGCAGCTTCTCCTCCTCTGCTCCGCCCTTCTCCTACGCTCTCTCTCTCTCGGTTTGGTGCAGTGTGCCGGTCTGTGCTGCGGTGGCGGCGAGGGGAAATGAGGGTAGGGCTTCGGGGTGAGCTCCTTTTTATAGGCGAGCTTGGCCAGCTCCAATGGTGTACGGTCCTGATCGCGCTCGACCGATCGAAGGGCCGTGGCTCGAGTGGATCTAGGGCTCCGGATGGGCGCGGGTTCGCTTGGCGGCCAAGAAAGGAGGGGACAGGAGGGGGACAGCTTCTGCGGGGCGTGGTGCTGTCGGCCGTGGGTCTGGGGTCACGCGAATTGCGTGCACTCGGCCCCGTCGCCTCTGCGAGGAAGAAGAACAGTGGGGGGGGGCGAGAGCGGCTGATAGGCGGGGCCGGGTTGGCAGCGAGCGCGAGCGCGTGTGTGCCGGTCGCGCGCGCGTGCTGCTGAGCCGCAACGTGGGCCGCGCGCGGGTGAGGTGAGGAGAAGAAGGCCGGGCTGGCTTGGGCTAGCTTAGCAGACCGGCTGGCCGAATGGCTGGCCTAACTCTCTTTCTCCTTTTGTATTTTCATTTTAGTGTATATATACATATATTGCCCATTTTAAATATTGAGTAAATACAAACATAAATTGCAATAAATCCCAAATGTGATGCATAAGTTATTATTCTATGTTAATGGAATTAAAATGCAAACTACACTCCTTTATTTACCAAGTTCATAATGAAACCTATATGCTTGCACAAGAAAAATGGGTTTTCACAATAAATAAATGAAAAATTTTAATTGGTTGGGATTTTTAGGTTGTGTGGATTTTTAGGGTTGTTACATATACCAACTCCGGCTACCACGATTTTTCTACCACTGAACCGGTCCTGCGCCACCCGAGAACACAGTACTCCTCTCCTCTCTAGGCACGCCGGCCACAAGGATACACGCTGCTCTCGCCATCTCTCCACTCTCAGTGTGTGGTTGTCGGTTCAAGTAGTAGAGCCACCGGAGTCAGAGCTTTCCGTAGTATGTGGCTAGTTACAAAGTCTCGATCACAGTAGGCTTACAACGAACGGTCCCTAATTCTTTTTCCGCCGGCGACATTGCATTGGGACTCTAACCCAAGTACAAGTGTCCCAACGGTTTTCAAATCCCTTTTCCGCCGGTGGTCAAGCATTGGGACTCTAACCCAAGTTCACAACCAACAAACGAAAAACCCCTTTCCGACGGATACGGTGCATCGGGGCTGCTACCCAAGTACACAATTTCCGAACGGACTCATACCCCTTTTTCCTTTTCTCATGATTCATAATTGTCACATTTCCATGGGTCAAAATGGCCTTTTTACGCAAATCTAAATTGATTAAGCAGGGCTAAGCATTTTTGAACATTTTTATTTTTAAACAGGTTTCCGGGATATTATGTATCAAGGCAGGTAATGCATCAATATAGGAGACAAACAACTCCTAACAACCTAATGCAATAATAGACTCAAGTGATAAATAATTTTATAAAACACAAGGCGGGGCTGAATGCACCGGGGCTTGCCTTGAATCGTGTACAGCGTCGGGTCGGGATCAGTCCCGCAGATGTCAAATCCTTGGATGGCTTCTGGAGTGACCTCCTCAGCAGTAGTCTCGACCTGGACCTCCTCGGGAACGGGCACTACACGTATGCAATGATGTATGCTTAGCATGGCATGAGGGCAACAAATGAAATGCTTAAAAGTAAACCATTAATACCTTGAGTACAACTTTCCTTCACGGTAAAGTTGTAAATAATCTACGGAAGGTAAAAGCAATGTTTCCTACTTTTGTTTTATTGACCTTTTTAACGGTCACAGAAAGCCGCTGCACAGCTTTACTACAACCAGCATGCGACCCTAATACTTCTGTCAAGGATCACTATGGTGAAAGACCCTTGAAGCCAATCAATCCAAAATCACACCAAACAACAGGGATTATTCTCTTAGATTAATTCTACTAATCAAATACCCCACAACTAATAAACAAGTGTCCTAACAGTTTCCAAATGAGCTCAAACTTATCCAACAGATAGATCTTACTCTAAAATAGTACCACATATATTTTCATGATTTTTGGATAATTCTGGAATTTATTAAAATTGCTCAAAGTTACATTTACTAATTAATATGCTGATTTTTAGTTCCCACAGACAATGTCCAAACCCTATATCTAATATTTTTATAAAATACTACATGCTCCAGAGAGTACCCACAATTATTTTCATGATTTTTAGATTAACAGGAATATTCCTATGAAAATGACAAATGGAAGTACTATTCATTCAAAATTAAAATGGAAAATCCACTCGAAATCCCTTCGAAATAAAGAAAACGGCTCGGCCCGAGGCGGCCCAACGCCAGCGGGCCGGCCCAACTCCACCCGCGCGTTCGCCCCGCGCGCGCGCGTACGCCCAGGGACGCTGACAGGCCAGGCCCGCCTGTCAGCTCCTTCTTCAACCTCGCGCGCATCCGCGCGCGCGTACACCCGCGACGGCACGGCAACCATGTTCCGGCCGCGGAGATGCCGGAGAACTAAGGGAAAAGGGCCAGGGAGGATCAGGAGCTCACCACGGTCCTAGCCCGACGGTTGGCTGAGGCAGGGACGGAGTAGAACGACGAGGTTGACTACGGTGGCGGACACAGCGACTCGGCCCCGACGACGAAGTCGCGTTCCGATGATCCTAGGGGACAAAATGGGACACCACTGCGAGCATGAGCTAAGGTATGACTCAGAGAGTCACAAACGGGAGGTCTAAGGTAGAGAGGCTCACCACAGCGAGCTCGACGCGAGAGAGGTGGCTGCGGCGGTGCTCTGCCGGGCCCGAAGACGATGGCGTGCGTTCCGGGACCCTCGACGCACGGAAGCTGAACCACTGAGGCACAAGATGTGTTCAAGGATCCAGTGAGGCTAGAGACGAGCGGAATTTGGATGAGAAGGTCGGAGTGCAGCCAATTTTTGGCTCGAAGCCGAGGCGGGTGCGGCGGTGGTCGGGAAAGGATGGGGGCACAGAGGAGGGTGTCGTCGCCCTTTAAGCCGGCCAGAGGGAGGGACAGAAGCGGCATAGGGCGGCGCGCGATCTCCTGCACGGGAAACGGCACCGGGGACACGATCCCGGCCGGCACGGACGGCGGCGCGCGTGCCCGACATGGTGGCGGTCGCGACTGTGCGCGAACAGAGAGAAGAGGCAGAGTACTGTAGCTCGTTTGAATGCCATTCAACCGGTTTTTGACCAATTTCTCGAAATTTTGTGTGTCAACTTGGAAAGGTGTAAACATAAAAGTTATAGTGTTCAAAATTCTGAACAACATTGGTTTTGGGATCAACTCCAAATTTTGAATAATTTTGAAACTATTCAAAAGGGGGGTAAATTCGCTATTTGAAATCCATTTCTAATCCCATCAAATTCTCTGGATTTTTCACAATAACTTTAAAATCTTCAAAAATAAAAGTTGTCCTATTTGAGGAGCTCTACAACTTTCATTAAATAAGTTTGGTCAGATTCTCAATAGTTTTTAAATTAGCATTTCAAATTTGAATTTTAACATAGTAATTTGAGTTTAATTTAAATTTTTATATTATAACTTCAAAATCTTCCAAAATAAAAGTTGTTTCATTTCAACAGATCTACAACTTTTATTAAGGCACTCCCATCAAATTCCAAATATTTTTTAAATTAGGTGTTTGAATCAATTTAAAGCTTAATTGAAATTTTTCTTTTGATTTATTTTTAATTCTCAATTGATGATTCAATTACATCATCCAAGGCATCTATCAATAAACCACTCTAAGGGCCCTAAGCACAATCACATGCAAATGCTTAATAATAAACATGATGACATGGCATAATTAATTAGCCGTAATACCCGGGGTATTACAGCCCTTCCCCCTTAAATAAATCTCGACCCGAGATTTGATAGACGATAAACCTTAGGGTTAAGTGATGGAAAAGAAAATATCTCAATTAAACCCACTCTAGTTTCCACCATAAGATAATAAGGGAAGTTTATACCGACTACAAGCAGAAACTTTACATTTACAATGTAGCAAAGAACTCGGGGAAGTTTTCGGCGAGATAGTCTTCAGACTCCCAGGTGGCTTAATCCTCGGAATGTTCGCTCCATTGAATCTTGTACCATCTTGTAGTGGTTCTCCGAGTGACGCGATCCTTCTGATCCAAGACTTGGATAGGATACTCAGAGTACGTTAGGTCGGGTTGGAGTTCTATTCCCTCAATATCCACGACTTGATCTGGCACCCGAAGACACTTTTTGAGTTGTGATACATGAAAAACGTTGTGTACGGCTGAGGGATGATCTGGCAGCTTCAACTTATAAGCTACTTTCCCATGACGAGCTATGATTTGAAATGGTCCAATGTATCGAGGAGCTAATTTGCCTTTAACTCCAAATCGATTAATTCCCTTCATGGGTGAGACTTTGAGATAGACATAATCTCCTGTCTTAAACACCAAGGGACGACGCCTTTGATCGGCGTAACTCTTCTGTCGCGACTGTGCAACCTTCAGGTTATCTTGTATCTGTCGAACCTTTGCTTCAGTCTCTTCCACCAAGTCAACGCTGAAGTACCATCTCTCCCCAGGCTCAGACCAATTCAGGGGTGTTCGACACCTACGACCATATACCGCCTCAAACGGTGCCATTTTGATGCTTTCTTGGTAGCTGTTATTGTACGAAAATTCTGCTAGTGCCAAACACTCATCCCAAGATTCGGTGTAATTGAGTGCACACGCTCTCAACATGTCCTCCAACACCTGGTTGACTCTCTCAGTCTGTCCGTCAGTCTGCGGATGGTATGCTGTGCTATGTAGAAGCTTTGTTCCGAGTGACTTATGGAAGGCTCTCCAAAAGTTAGAAATGAATTGAGAACCTTGATCAGAGACAATGGTCTTAGGCACACCATGAAGCTTCATCAAATTCTGGATGTACAGCTTTGCATAGTTCACTACAGTGTAAATGGTCTTGACTGGGATGAAATGGGCTTGCTTAGTGAGACGATCAACCATAACCCAGACTGAGTCAAAACCCCTGGGTGTTTGTGGCAGACCTACGATAAAATCCATACTAATGTCCTCCCATTTCCATGCAGGAATAGGCAGTGGTTGCAGTTCTCCACCGGGCTTCATGTGTACAGCTTTCACTTTCTGACAAGTGTCACATTTCGCTACATATCGAGCGATCTCTATTTTCATTTTGGTCCACCAGAACTTTTGCCTCAAATCCTGGTACATTTTATTGCTCCCAGGGTGGATGGAGAATCTAGTCAAATGTGCTTCATCCAAAATCTTTTGTCGCAACTCGGGTATCTTTGGAACTACTAGCCGCCCCTTGAACCATACGACCCCTTCTTCGTCAATCCTGAAGCTATCTACAGTACCAGCTTGGACTTTCTCCTTAATATGCTTGATGCATTTGCTTCCTTTCTGAGCTGTGATTATCTCATCACGGATGGTGGTCTCAATACTGACATGATTCAAACTGCCCTGTTCAACTATTTCTACCCCCAACATCTCTAGTTCATAGCATAAAGAAAGGTCTCGGGGCTTTACTGCCAAACAACTGCAATGAATCTTGCGACTGAGCGCATCGGCAACCACATTTGCTTTACCAGGGTGATAATGAACTTCAATGTCATAATCCTTGATCAACTCGAGCCATCTTCGTTGTCTCATGTTCAACTCTTCTTGGGTAAATATATATTTTAGGCTCTTGTGATCGGTGTAAATCTTGCAAGTACTGCCAAGCAAATAATGACGCCAAATTTTCAGTGCATGGACCACCGCTGCCAATTCCAGATCATGAGTGGGATAATTTTCTTCATGACGCTTAAGCTGTCGTGACGCATAAGCAATGACTCGTCCTTCTTGCATCAAGACACAACCCAGGCCGGTTCCCGAAGCGTCGCAGTATACGTCGAATGGCTTTTCAATGTCCGGTTGAGCTAGGACTGGGGCAGTGGTTAACAACTTTTTCAAAGTCTGAAATGCTTGCTCACACTCAGGTGACCAGGCAAACTTGACCTCGTTCTTCAATAAGTTGGTAATAGGCTTAGATATTTTGGAAAAATCCGGAATAAAACGGCGGTAATATCCCGCCATTCCCATAAAACTACGGACTTGATGTACTGTGGTTGGTGGTTTCCAATTCAAGATCTCTTCCACTTTGCTTGGGTCAACCGATACACCTTCGGCCGACAGAATATGCCCAAGAAACGGAACTCTGTCCAACCAAAACTCGCACTTGCTGAACTTGGCATACAGTTGATGTTCTCGCAACCGAGTTAGGACTACATGAAGGTGTTTGGCATGCTCTTCCGGGTTTTTGGAGTAGACCAGTATGTCGTCGATGAACACGACTACAAACTTGTCGAGTTCAGGGCATGAAGACGGAATTCATAAGGTTCATGAAATAGGCAGGGGCATTGGTCAGGCCGAAAGACATAACCAGATACTCGTAAAGACCATATCTGGTAGTGAAGGCTGTTTTGGAAATATCTTCTGAACGGATTTTTATTTGGTGGTACCCCGATCTGAGGTCAATTTTTGAGAACACCTTGGCCCCCGCAAGCTGGTCAAAAAGTAGATCTATGCGAGGTAAAGGGTACTTATTTTTGATAGTGACCTCATTGAGGGGACGGTAATCGACACAGAGTCTGAGGGAGCTGTCCTTCTTTTTAACAAAAATAGCAGGACAACCCCAAGGGGATGAACTAGGCCTGATGAAACCCTTATCCAACAGATCCTGCAACTGAACTTTCAACTCTGCCAACTCCTTCGGCGGCATTCTATATGCTCTACGGGAAATAGGTGCTGTTCCAGGCTTCAGCTCAATGGCAAATTCTACATCACGGTCAGGGGGTAAGCCAGGCAATTCGTCAGGAAATACATCCGGAAATTCACAGACTACCGGAATGTTCCGCACCTCTTTAACTGTGGTTGCACATACCCTACCAACTGCTCTTTGAGGTATGGGAAGTTGGATAAGAAGTTGAGTTTGGCTATTAGGCAAGTTTACTCTGATGGTTCTATTCAGCACGTCTATGAGAGCTCTATGCTGATACATCCAATTCATGCCTAATATCACATCTATATCTTGATCCTTCAGCACTATCATCGAGGTCGGGAATATATGCCCGCCAAGTTCTATGGGCACCCGATGTACTATCTCTTTAGTACTAATGCGCCCTCCGGGCGACTGTATAAGGAAACTTTACTCTATCTGCCCAATCGGAATTTCATGCTTGACAACAAATGTACGATTGATGAATGAATGCGATGCACCGGAATCGAAAAGCATGATAGCAGGATGACTTGCAACAGGGAACCTACCCAGCATGACGGGTTCACCTTCAGGAATGTCTCCAACTTGCGTGTAGTAGACCTGTCCTGCTTTTCTCACAACCTTTCCCTTCTGGGCCTGCTGTTGGTGGCCACGGTGCTGAGTCTGCTGCTGCTGTCCACGAGGAGCCTTCTGTGTATTCTGATTGTATTGTTTGGGAAATGGGCAGTTGCGGGACCAATGTCCCATCTTGCCACAATTGTAGCAAGGCTGGGTGGTGCTTTGTTGGTTAGAAGTGTGAGAAGTAGCAGCAGTTCGAACTACGACCTACTGATGAGGATACTGGGGACGTGTGTGATGAGTGGGATGGTATATGATTTTCTGGCGCTTTTGATGGCCAGAAGATCCAGCTGACCCAGACTTCTTCTTTTTCTTCTCTTCTTGGTGCTTGCGATCACTTTCTTCAAAAGCTATGGCACTGTTGATAGCCTCATGATAAGTGCAGTTGAGATTGTTAGACAGACTTCGCTGAATCTTGAAGTTCAAACCCCTGACAAAACAGTCCTTCTTCTTCTGATCGGTGTTAGTATGCTCAGGGGCATACTGCGACAGGTGATTGAACTGACTGACATACTGCATGACTGTAGACTCCTTTTGCTGCAGTGCCAAGAATTGATCCAATTTCATCTTCATCACCCCCGCAGGGATGTAATGTGCATGAAATGCCTCCCGAAACTCCGCCCAAGTAAGTTGATGCCCCACCGGCTGTGCTGGCTGGAGGTTTGCGAACCAAGCGCTTGCGGGACCTCGAAGTTGCTGTGCTGCAAACAACGGCTTCTAGGTTTCCGTGCAGCGAATCAATCCAAATTTCTGCTCCATGATACGGAGCCAGTTGTCTGCTTCAAGCGGCTCATCCGCTTTGGTAAACACCGGTGGACGGGTGTCTGTGAAGTCCACATAAGTTGTTTCCTCATCATGGGGGCGGCCACGACGCCCAACACGGTCATCCCGGTTTTGCGCAAGCAGTGCCGTAGCATTGGCTAATGCAGTAATGGCATCAGCCAAGGTAGGTGGAATTGGCGGTGCTTGCGGAATGGCCCCGTCCTCGGAAGTACCAGCACCAGTTGAGCGGGTGTTAACAGGCATCTGTGCATATTTAAACCAAACTGAGTCTCAGATTACTTAATCAGGTCTTAATACAATACACACCATACAATACGATAGGTAGAGTACACAACCAACACTCGATAAAGTTCTCAAACCATACTAAGGTTTTCATGGCAATACTGACATTACAATACCCTAAAGAGTGCAAATACTGATATCGCTAGTCCTATGGCTAATCTAGACGTCGCCTCCCACGGTCCCGTCAGAGACGACACCGTCCTCGTCAACCTCCGCTACGTGCCCCTCGACGCCCTCCTCGACGTCCTCGTCGGCGTCCTCCTCGACGATCACCTGGAGTGGCTCAATCTCCTCGTCCACGTCCTCCATGTCCTGATCCTCAGGACCAACGACCACCCCATCCTCGGGGTCCTCAACACGTGGCTGCAGGATCGGGTTAAGCTCATTGTTGAGCCTATGCACCTCCTCGTGCAATGTGTCGTTGTAGTCCTCGATCTGCTCTACGTAGATCTCCAGCTCGTGCAGTCTTGCCCTGGTCGCGTCCTCACGCGCCCAAGTGGCATCCCTCTGCTCGATCAGACGAGCCACAGAGGTCCGCAGTCGGTCGATCGTCGCTACGTCCTGGTAGTGCTCCCGACGAGCGGTGGCGAAGTCCTCCACCATCCTCCTCATCTCCTCCCTCATCCTCTCTATCTCCTCCTGTAGCTCAGCGCGGCTGCGGCGAGGGCGACGACTGCTAGAGGCCTCCCCGTCGCGCGGCGCCAGCTGGTGGCGCGGCACACCCCTAGGTCCCGTCATCTTACGCGCAGTCTGCTTGCAGCGTGCCATGCTGGAAAAGATAAGTTGGGATTAGTGAGGATATAATACAGGCTAGCAAGAATAGGTTTGATAAATCATAACCCATAACCCGTTTTAAGGAGGAAGTTATTTATAATGTGAATCAATCATGATGCATGAATCGTACTTACGAACTTTCTAAATCAATGCAAAAATGAATAACTGCATATTTAATTTTTAACATAGGGCTAGTAATAGTGCTATTCCACTGGCTACCATAACTATAATACAGATTTAGACAAGAATGAGCAATTTGGACCAAAATAACAATTTAAAGTTTATGATCCAAAACACTTTGAAGTTTTGCAAAGTAATAGGGTAATGATTTAGCAATGGAATTCTCTGATACCAGCTATGACAGAACCGCCTAAATCACATGGCCCACAGACACCTGTCATTGTCACTCATGACCTCTAACAGTCGGGTCCGCGTCCCAAATGATCTAGAAGGTTCTGCCGGGCTACATTAGCACCCGATTTCCTCCGACAGGATCCCATTGCGAAGCCATTACAGAATTACAACATTTCATAACAAATTACATCAGAGTGAAAATACGGAAAAGGTTATAAGGTACTTAGATTACAAACCGTTTGTCCAAATACGATTGAAGTGCGAATATTACAGACCATAAATAAAATAAGTAGCAGTGGAATGATGATACAACAATATTAAGTATTTAACGATAAGAACCCTGCCCACGGGTTCGACATTACTCCTCCTCACATCCCTCCTGTACCACTGTTACACAGCAAGGGGCGAAACAAACCTCCTGCTGCTGCGTCCCTGCAACATGGGGTTAACAAACTCTGAGTACTGGGGTACTCCGCAAGACTTACCCGACTAAGAAAAGGAATGAGACTCATGAATGCAGGCTGAGGGGAGTCAAGGTAAGGCTTGAGCAAGAGTCAAAAGTTTTGCAGAAAAGCATTACTACTCTATTTCAATATTTTAACTCAGTCTTATTTTAATCATATCCATAATTCCATGTTCCTTTTCATATCTCATCATAACTTCAAATTCTTACTCATTCTCAAAAACACCTAGTTTCGAACCACTTTTCAATTGTAGGTCAAAGGATCAAGTCTCCATATCCGAGGAGCAACGACGATTCGAATCGATTAGTACCCAGCTCGGGATCCCTATCCACACTGCATATGTAGCACTTAAGCTTGCATATACCAACTCCGGCTACCATGATTTTTCTACCCCTGAACCGGTCCTGCGCCACCCGAGAACACAGTACTCCTCTCCTCTCCAGGCACGCCGGCCACGAGGGTACACGCTGCTCTCGCCATCTCTCCACTCCCAGTGCGTGGTTGTCGGTTCAAGTAGTAGAGCCACCGGAGTCAGAGCTTTCCGTAGTATGTGGCTAGTTACAAAGTCTCGATCACAAGCAGGCCTACAACGAACGGTCCCTAATTCTTTTTCCGCCGGCGACATTGCATTGGGACTCTAACCCAAGTACAAGTGTCCCAACGGTTTTCAAATCCCTTTTCCGCCGGTGGTCAAGCATTGGGACTCTAACCCAAGTTCACAACCAACAAACGGAAAACCCCTTTCCGACGGATATGGTGCATCGGGGCTGCTACCCAAGTACACAATTTCCGAACGGACTCATACCCCTTTTTCCTTTTCTCATGATTCATAATTGTCACATTTCCATGGGTCAAAATAGCCTTTTTACGCAAATCTAAATTGATTAAGCAGGGCTAAGCATTTTTGAACATTTTTATTTTTAAACAGGTTTCCGGGATATTATGTATCAACGCAGGTAATGCATCAATATAGGAGACAAACAACTCCTAACAACCTAATGCAATAATAGACTCAAGTGATAAATAATTTTATAAAACACAAGGCGGGGCTGAATGCACCGGGGCTTGCCTTGAATCGTGTACAGCGTCGGGTCGGGATCAGTCCCGCAGATGTCAAATCCTTGGATGGCTTCTGGAGTGACCTCCTCAGCAGTAGTCTCGACCTGGACCTCCTCGTGAACGGGCACTACACGTATGCAATGATGTATGCTTAGCATGGCATGAGGGCAACAAATGAAATGCTTGAAAGTAAACCATTAATACCTTGAGTATAACTTTCCTTCACGATAAAGTTGTAAATAATCTACGGAAGGTAAAAGCAATGTTTCCTACTTTTGTTTTATTGACCTTTTTAACGGTCACAGAAAGCCGCTGCACAGCTTTACTACAACCAGCATGCGACCCTAATACTTCTGTCAAGGATCACTATGGTGAAAGACCCTTGAAGCCAATCAATCTAAAATCACACCAAACAACAGGGATTATTCTCTTAGATTAATTCTACTAATCAAATACCCCACAACTAATAAACAAGTGTCCTAACAGTTTCCAAATGAGCTCAAACTTACCCAACAGATAGATCTTACTCTAAAATAGTACCACATATATTTTCATGATTTTTGGATAATTCTGGAATTTATTAAAATTGCTCAAAGTTACATTTACTAATTAATATGCTGATTTGTAGTTCCCACAGACAATGTCCAAACCTGATATCTAATATTTTTATAAAATACTACATGCTCCAGAGAGTACCCACAATTATTTTCATGATTTTTAGATTAACAGGAATATTCCTATGAAAATGACAAATGGCAGTACTATTCATTCAAAATTAAAATGGAAAATCCACTCGAAATCCCTTCGAAATAAAGAAAACGGCTCGGCCCGAGGCGGCCCAACGCCAGCGGGCCGGCCCAACTCCACCCGCGCGTTCGCCCGCGCGCGCGCGCGTACGCCCAGGGACGCTGACAGGCCGGGCCCGCCTGTCAGCTCCTTCTTCAACCTCGCGCGCATCCGCGCGCGCGTACACCCGCGACGGTACGGCAACCATGTTCCGGCCGCGGAGATGCCGGAGAACTAAGGGAAAAGGGCCAGGGAGGATCAGGAGCTCACCACGGTCCTAGCCCGACGGTTGGCTGAGGCAGGGACGGAGTAGAACGACGAGGTTGACTACGGCGGCGGACACAGCGACTCGGCCCCGACGACGAAGTCGCGTTCCGATGATCCTAGGGGACAAAATGGGACACCACTGCGAGCATGAGCTAAGGTATGACTCAGAGAGTCACAAACGGGAGGTCTAAGGTAGAGAGGCTCACCACAGCGAGCTCGACGCGAGAGAGGTGGCTGCGGCGGTGCTCTGCCGGGCCCGAAGACGATGGCGTGCGTTCCGGGACTCTCGACGCACGGAAGCTGAACCACTGAGGCACAAGATGTGTTCAAGGATCCAGTGAGGCTAGAGACGAGCGGAATTTGGATGAGAAGGTTGGAGTGCGGCCAATTTTTGGCTCGAAACCGAGGCGGGTGCGGCGGTGGTCGGGAAAGGATGGGGGCACAGAGGAGGGTGTCGTCGCCCTTTAAGCCGGCCAGAGGAAGGGACAGAAGCGGCATAGGGCAGCGCGCGATCTCCTGCACGGGAAACGGCACCGGGGACACAATCCCGGCCGGCACGGACGGCGGCGCGCGGGCCCGACACGGCGGCAGTCGCGACTGTACGCGAACAGAGAGAAGAGGCAGAGTACTGTAGCTCGTTTGAATACCATTCAACCGGTTTTTGACCAATTTCTCAAAATTTTGTGTGTCAACTTGGAAAGGTGTAAACATAAAAGTTATAGTGTTCGAAATTCTGAACAACATTGGTTTTGGGATCAACTCCAAATTTTGAATAATTTTGAAACTATTCAAAAGGGGGTAAATTCGCTATTTGAAATCCATTTCTAATCCCATCAAATTCTCTGGATTTTTCACAATAACTTTAAAATCTTCAAAAATAAAAGTTGTCCTATTTGAGGAGCTCTACAACTTTCATTAAATAAGTTTGGTCAGATTCTCAATATTTTTTAAATTAGCATTTCAAATTTGAATTTCAACATAGTAATTTGAGTTTAATTTAAATTTTTATATCATAACTTCAAAATCTTCCAAAATAAAAGTTGTTTCATTTCAATAGATCTACAACTTTTATTAAGGCACTCCCATCAAATTCCAAATAGTTTTTAAATTAGGTGTTTGAATCAATTTAAAGCTTAATTGAAATTTTTCTTTTGATTTATTTTTAATTCTCAATTGATGATTCAATTACATCATCCAAGGCATCTATCAATAAACCACTCTAAGGGCCCTAAGCACAATCACATGCAAATGCTTAATAATAAACATGATGACATGGCATTAATTAATTAGCCGTAATACCCGGGGTATTACATGTAGACACCATAAAAGGACTTTGGGAAGCCCAAGGTTCGGTTTAGAAAACTCTGTTGAATTTTCTTGGTGAAAATAGGATATTTTCCCTGTCAAAAAATTTATCCCTGTTTCCACACCAAACTCAAAAAGATTGACATCGGAAGGATATCGAGACCTTCGTTGGAAGGTCAACAAGACCCCGAGTGCTCTAGTTCACCAAGAATACAAAGATACACAAGCCCAATTGCTCAAGCTCTAAGGGTGCCCTCACAAAGATGAGCAGTTGGACCTATCCACTACTACAAAAACACATATAACTATCTTCACTTGTCAAATGCAAAACTATAGATTGTACCATAAACTATAATGTCGTTATAAACCACATCAAATCAGGATTACAATGTTTATTAAATAAAAACTTATCAATTACAGAGTTTTAGATCGCGTCAAACTCTATGTATTATTTTCTATAAGGTCAAATTCGTCTTCATCTTCCTTTATACGTATAAGTTGTTATTTATTTTTGAGCAGCTATTTCTAAAGGCATGACACTTAAGAGTTCGGTTTTCCTATTTCTATTGACAATTGGCGACCAAGCTCAAGAAGAAGCAATCAAAGGATGTCTACCCTCGAAGTGATGAAGCCTCCCCCCCCCACTTTTTTTTTTTTCTACCAATGGGGCTCCCCCTTCACCACGCCTCTTAATTTGTAGCGGTAGACTCTTACAATGCCCTCTTCTATTAAAAATAAATGTGAGAAACAGTCATCATAAGATGTTTATCTCTATTAAGCGATTAATAGAAACAAACATATGAGAACAATCATCTATGCAAATAATTGTTTAATAAATACAGTTTTCTTAATATATCCATCTCTAACCCGTATGTTCGTTTTAAAAAGGCGTTTCCTAAAAATGTATTTTTCTCGATCAATCATGGAGCTTATATTGTAAACACACTTTATAGTAGTGGGCGGTTTTATGAATACCCGAAGGGATTGGTACAACCAGCAAAACAAAGACAACATTAGGTCATTTTTGCTAAGAAGCACGTGCAAACAGCCAACATCTAGTATTTCTAAAAAATAATGTAACAAAAAAAATTACATCGGGAGCAGGGATTGGTCCCACTCTTGAATGTCGCACTTGGCCCTGTTCAATTGTCTGAAAAGAAATGCTGATTTCTGCTGATGCTAATTTGTTGTAAGAGAAAAATACAGTTCTATGTTTGAAAAAAGCCAAAACGGGACAAATGAAACCCCGATATTCCAAGAGATTGCGATTCATCCCAAGCTCCATGGATCCAGCAGCGTGATCTATTTATAATCCTTTTTTTTTTTGGAATCTATCTATTTATAATCCTGTGTAGCATGAACATTCGCGGTTGCAATTTATTAGGTGATGGAATTTTTGAAACCGCTGCTGATGAAATGAAAACTCAAAAAATACCAAATCACGTATGCATCCGCAGTCCACATCGACTTGTGAAACAATCATGCAAGTTGCCAGATCCAAGCCGGCCGGAGGCCTCGACCGATCGCTTTCTCGTTCGTTTTCTCGTCGGGATCAGCCAAAAGGCGTGGCCGCGCGGGGGTCGCCCGGCCGAGCTGCGCGCATGCGGATCTGGCGGGCAGAGATGGTCCATGCATCCACAATCTTCACAAGCGAACGAATCGAGTGCCTTGTCTATATTTTCAGGGAAGTGTGGCACGGCACCAGCAATCACAAGCTGCCGAGATCGGTTAGCCCGCATGCATCATGCTCATGCCAATAATGCATGGAGTGGAACGAAACACCAGCCCATGCCCCACGCCCGGGTCACGGCCTTGTCCGTTCATGCGTGCTGCCATGCTTGGAGCCACAGACGTTTATATATGTGTCGGTACTAGTAGCGGGGCGCGCGCCTTCGCGCACTCGTGCACAAACAATTCTGAATGGTTTAGAAAATAGTATAGCAGTGACTAAAACCATGGTTGTTTTTTATATTAGAGATTAGAGACTATCATAGTTATGAAGCTTTAAGTTTTAGTTTACCCTCATATGTTTCTGAGTCTAAAAGTATACGAACAAAGAGCCTGGCATCTGATAACTAACATAGTGCTTAAGAGCTACTAATATTGTAGATGATACTTTAGCTGGTGGCTGGGTAACTCCATTCGGTACCAGAGAGTCGTGGCACTGCTGTGTTGAAGCTGACGCATCTACAGAGCTAATATTGCCAAGCCATGAGCATAGTATAGCAATTTCACAGATAAGAACCATGACATTCATACATGTGCAACCATAGCAGCGCAAAGTCAAGTGCAGTCTACCTACGCCTTACATAGATAAGTTCATAGGTAAATTCACATTTGAAAATATATATTGAATATTTTGACGCAAAACCGAGTTAACAGTGAAGTAAATAGTTAGGTAATTCGCGACATTACACAACCTAATATGGATCAAGAATAACTGTATTTACAATAAATAGTTTGTGGACTAAACTCAAAATTTAACACCTGATAAAAGTCAATTTAAGGGAACTGGAGATACACAACCAATTTGCAGAACCAAACGATTATTTTGCAAGTCTTGATGCTAACATGCAAGTATTTGATTCGAGAGGGAAAAAATATTGTTTGAGCTACACGTCTTCTCGTGGTGTTAGTTGTGAAACAATGAGTCATACGATTCTATTCTTTGATGGACTCCTCTTGGAAAGTATGCATATAGACACATTGTCTGCTCTGCCAGATTTTTTTTTCAGAAGTTAGTTACTTGTTGTTTGGAAGATGCTCGATGGGTGCAGATTTGAAGGCTAACCTGAATCTGCAACCTCAGTTTCAGTATGTATATGAATGAACAAAGGCCACACTTTAGCGGTATTGCAGTATGTTTAATAACAAAGATTTGTATACATACATAGATATATGCTACACATATTGTTTGACATCATGAAAGGTAAAGGGAGTACCTAAGTGTACATTACATATGCTAGTCCTACATGCATATTTAACATTTTCAATAGTTTGATTATTGATTATTAGTACACTTGTCTTTCAACATGTAGATATGGATACTAAGTTGGCTCCCGATCAAAGAAGTCTCGGATCCCAATTAGAGAAGTCATTGTGGGTGGATGCTATTCTTTGCCAGATAGATGACCCTGTTCATGCATTCTATATATGTAGGCTTAGTAAAGACAAGATTAGTGAGTTTGTGATAGGTTCAAAGAGGTTAGAGGGGGGATGAATAGCCTATTTAAAACTTCTACAAACAACACTTGATCAAGTGGTTAGTATAACAAATGGCGAAGCGAATTATGCGCTAGCCTACTCAAAATGCAAGCATTCCTAACCGTTCTAGCTAAGTCTCTAGGAGCACACCCAATCTAACCTAGGTTGCAACTACTTTACTCCTAAGTGAACAAGTACACTACAAGAACTACAACTACACAAGTGAAGAGCTCAAAGTAAAGGGATGAGTAGGAGTGGTTATACCGCCGAGTAGTGTAGTTATCCAATCACCGGGAAGATTTACCAATACACTCGAAGGTGATAGTCCAAAGAAGTCCAATGATCAACACACGAAGAACTCCGATTTAACCCCGAGGTTCACGTGCTTGCCGGCACGCTACGTCCTCGTTGTGTCGACCACAACTCGGTGGTTCGGTGGCTAATTGATAACCAATGTAAAGCTCAACCAATGAGCGCCACTATAACCTACCACGAGAAGGGTAACTCAATGACACGAGTGTTGACGGTGGATAACGTCAACTTTTATTAGAACTTTAGACATGAAAGGATACACGAATACACACTAGTCTAGGGTTTTAACTGACAATTTCCATGAGTTTTGCATGTTCTGTATTTTCCAGAGGTTATTCCAGAAAAGCATAAAAAAGGGATTAAAGTGCTTAAATATCACGAAACTTATCCGCGAAGGCAACATCGTTATCAGAAAGTGGGAAGCATCTAAAAGACATCCGGAGCAACCAGGGCCCTAGACTTGGCCAGGTGGGGCCAGCCGGCCCTAGGGTGGGGCCGGCCGACGCCCCCTACTGAGTGTGGTCCCCGCCTTCTGGAACCTTCCTCCAACGCTTCCTTGGCATCCAAATAAAGCATCCCTACATCGATCTAAGGTCGGTTTGATCCGACAGTGCACATAACATGAGACACGGATCGATGACGTGGCGGTTCCTTGCCTCTACTCCACCTCGGCCTATATAATGATGCCCCAGGCCCCTCCAAGAGGCATTCTACCCCCTGGTGCTTCATATTCTCTACATAAATTAGGGTTAGGGTCCCTCTAGTTGATCTAGTTTGTTTTAGTTCATCTAGTTGTAGAAGTTAGGAGAGACTAGTTCATCTAGATCTAATCTTGTTTAGAGATTAGAGAGATAGAGTAGGAGAGTAGAGATTCTGGAGGAGTTCCGGCCTGTCGGTGCTTCTTCATGGCTGTATTCTTCTGGATTCAGCTTCCTCGCTCGGAGCTGCGTTCTGAGGTACTTTTGTATTCAACTTCTAATTTAAGTAAGCATTTGTTCTTATTTGTTCTTAAGTTTGCAACTCATATTGAGTGTTTTGATCTTGGTCATTACTTGATTGAAGTAGTATTTCGTAGTGTAGGCGTGGTGCCTAGGCTGGGTTTACTTGTGAATGTCCCTAAATTGGCCAGATAGTGGTAGTTCGCGTAGGTGACAGCTACGTTGATTCCTTTGTAGTCCACTTCCCGTTGATAAGATCAATAGGTGTATAAGTGTTTGGTAGGAGGAAACTCTGATTTCCAATCTTATTCATTTCACTGTCTAGTTAGAACGATATTATCAAAACTTACCGGTTGTTGGAACTAGATAATCATTAGCTATTTCCTCTCTCTTGATATTATCTAGCATATTTATAGGGTTAAGTTCATCGGATTGGTCATTATCACCTACTGTTCCTTGTGAATTCGATATTTAAAACCTCCGGGTGAAGTGTTACATCGGTATTACATCTGTGCGCTTGCGGATAATCTGATAATAATAATATTTAGTAGAGTGCGGTTAATTTATACCAACAAGCATTTCTGGCGTCGTTGCCGAGGAACGGTTTGCAGATTTTGACTTAGTTTAGCTTAATCTTGTATTATACTTTTATCTTTTCTATTTTATCCGTAACTTTTCATTATTTTATGTCCTGAAACGTCCTCGATTTCCGTGAAGGGAAATCCACAGGCTCGAATTGTAATTCAACAGATTGCTTGGGACAATCCATGAAATTACCCATATCTCAGTTGACTACCAGGATCCATACAACGGTAATTAAGTCTTACATAAACATTTATTACATTGCCATATTGGCAGAATCAACATTCAGAGAAGCTTTAGAAGATGCGGAAACGATTCATCCTTCACGGCCAACTTGAGTGTAGCTCGTGACCCTATTCCTCGCCATCGTCTCCCTCGAAGTCGTACTCATTCTCATCACCTGACAGCAAATTTATCAGTACGATATGTACTGGCCACGGAGCCCACCTATGCAGCATTTGCTTTGTGGAAAGTGGATGCAAGGCTATACAAGCAGACCTATAGGCTGAGGTTTTCCTATGCAGCTGAAATCAATGTTTAATTAGTCAAGTTTTATCTCCAATTAACACCATCATCCCTTTTTCCATCACCACATCTCACTTACCCACACCTCACTCTCATTCGACAGGCCCAACTCCCTCTCGGGCCTATCTCAGCGGCACACTACCACAGCGGGTACACTGCCGGAAAAATGTCATCCAGGGGGAAAAGAGAACACTCACTACACTAGTAGAAGCTTCACAGGAAAGGTCCATAGCCAACAAGTTGGCATATGTATCGATCGATCAACCGTACACTCTGCAGAGGTTTCACTACCCACAGGATTAGCCATCATAGGTGTTGCGCAAACACCTAGGCAGAATTCCAGGTGCTTGCTTGCCTAGGTCGATGCCACCCTACCACTCAGCCCTGGGATATTCCGGATCCTACACCGTTATGCTGAGACTGGGAGACACAGTACCGGGCCCATCCAGTGGTACTGCGCATCTAGAACGGAACGGGAACCCATCGACCGTCTCCGCCCACCCTTTTCACCTCTCAACCTAGCAGTAGTGGCACCGTCCTACCAAGTAGTCCAGGCGTCTCCCGCCCATCAGAAGCAAGTGAGTAGAAAAGGATTCCCATGAACCTGAAACTAGTCCGTCCTAGGTTTGACCAAGCAGGCATCTTCACTTAGGGGATACTCTCCCCGTGTCATCATAGCACCTCCGTCCACGGGCTTCAAACCACCAAGGCTATCCCACCCGGAACCTCCTCAACAACTTTACCCGCCACAGGTATCTCGCTTGGGGATGCCCAGGTTGCACCCCCGGCACGACTTGCCCCATGGGCTTGTCTCACATCCCACTTGGTCGACATCAACCCTTACTACGCACCCAAGACGCACGCAGCACTCTCTCCCAGTAGTTATAATCAGATATACACCGTCCCAATTCCACCACATAGCATATAGCAAGTAGAAAGTAGTGAAAGAGTAACAGCAAATTAAGCAGCAGCTAACCTAGCAGCGGATAGCAGGGTATAGTCTTATCAAGGCAGGGAATTCAAATATACTATCATGCAACCAATCCATACAGAATCATAAAGCAATAGCAGCAATGTCATTTGCAATGCATAAATAGGATCTAAGGATTTGGTGGGACGTGGCACCTTCATAGTCGTCTCCTAGCTCCTGAAAGTACTCGTGGTCGTCTTCCGTAGTCAGATCCTCCTCCGGCTCTGAAATCGAACACGAAATAGTCACGTCAGCGACTCCTATAGATCAGAAAAATCCAATAAAATAAAGAGCCAAATGCACACAAACATAGTCTTAGATTGTAGATCTCATTTTTCTGAGAATTTTGATATATGGTGCGCAATTTTTGAACATCGTATGAATAAGTTATGAATTTCCAAAGATTATCCTATTTTCTGAAAATGGAAAATGGCTGATTAATCAGGGGATGGCAGCTCGGGATTGGTCCACATGGCGCGCGGGTCCAATAGTGCGGCATGTGGCGCCTCAACAGAACACAGACCCGATGGTCGCTCACCAGGTGTTCGATGCTGGTTCCCAGAGAGTCACCGGCGTCGGCGTAGCTCGCCGTAGCTCGCCGTAGCTTGACGGTGGTCGGGCGAGCTCGTCGTAGGTCGGGGGTGGCTCTCAGAGGTCGGGGGTGGTTTGTGACCTCGGCCGACCATTCGGCGTGCCATGGCGGCCGGCGGTGAGCTGCCGCAGGGCTAAAGCTCCGGTAGGCTACGTTGCAGCCCACAACAAGGCAATTTCTCCCCTCCGGGCCCCAATATTCGTTTCTAAGGGACCCAATTTGGCTAACAGGGTCCCTTTTGGTGCTCGGCCACGGCACAGGCGCTTCTCTGGCGAGGCGGGCGGCGTGGTGGCCTGGGTTCGGTTTTGGCACGAACGGGTGTGGTTCCCTTCTATTGACATAGTCAGTAAGGCCCTCGGGTCGTTGGTGGCAACTTGGTGTCACAGCAGGGTCTCCTCCTGGCTTCGGCACGCGGCGGAGCTCCGGTGAGGTGGAGGCGCACGTAGCCAAGGCGACAGTCATGATTCGGGGTTCGGCTATCTACGCGGCGGTGCCGAGGCAGACTTGGCGAACCTCGACGGCCTTTGTCCGCAGCGCGAGGCGACCGGAGGTACTCGGAACGGATTTTTGGCGAGGCGGAACATGTCGGCGGTGATCACGTTTCCCCGAGAACGCACCTCGCGGTGTTCTGGGATATGGAGGTTCGATCTTCCGCAACTAAGCTTGTCCGAGGTGGTCGGTGAGTTGGTGGTCACGCTAACGGGTCGCGTCGGCGGTTTCACGGCTTGTGCGCGGGAACACCGCCGAGGTGGCTGGTGCTCCGAGCACGTGTGACGGCGATGCCCGTCGGAAGTGGCCTGACGTCCATAGCCGATGTCCAGTGGTTTGATGGCCGGTCTTGTGCGCGTGTTGTGCGAAGTGTTCAGGGGCCGGAAACAGCCCGCGGCCTACACGCTCGTGATGCCGAGCGCCATGACCGGTAGCACGGCGAGGTCGGATGAGGTGCATGGAGCAGGTGATCTTCCTGAGCCGGTAAAGGCTCGTGCCTGCGCGTCCCGTGGGCGGAACGCCATGGCAAAAGCAGGGCGAGGTCCGGACATGGCGTGCGGTGGCTCACCGTGGTGTCGGTGAAGCTAGTATGGCGGTGCAGTGGCGAGTTGGAGCCGTGCAGAGTGATCGCAGTGCCGTGCCGCTCCTTGTCCGCAGCTCGGGCTTCTCCTCCGTGTCCGGCTCCGGCGTGCTCCGCGGCGGCGGTGCTCCGGCAGCTTCTCCTCCTCTGCTCCGCCCTTCTCCCTTCTCCCTCTTCCTTTATTGTGCAGTATGGTGTAGTGGTTGTGTCGCAGCGCGGCGGCGGCGAGTGGGACGAGGTCTAGGGCTTCGGGGCGACTCCTTTTATAGACGGCCAGGACATGGCGTGGCAGCGGACGATGATTAGCGGCGAAGGGGGCACGTGGAGACCATCGGTGCTCCCAAGCTAGGGTTTCGGTGGTGCGCGCGGGCTTCTTGGCGAGCAAGGCAGGGGACAGGCAGGGGACAACAGGGTCAGGGCTCTGCCATGCGTGGCGCTGTCGGTCACGCCATTTGCATGACACTGTCGGCCACCGTCTTTCGCGAAGAAGAGAAACAGGGGAAAAGAAAGAGTGACTGACAAGCGGGTCCCAGTTGGCAGCGGCTGCGAAAGACGCTGCGCGCGTGTGTGCCCGGGCTGCGCGCGCGTGGTGGTTTGGCTGCGAGGTGGGCCGGTTCGGAGTGACGCGCGCGCGGGTGTGATAAAGAGGAGACGGGCCGGCTGGCTGGGCCGAATCTGCTCTTCCTCTTTCTCTCTTCTTCTTTTTCTTTTTCTTTTTCTATTTACACTTAAGTGTATAAATACATATATTACCCATTTTAAATATTGAGTAAATACAAACATAAATTGCAATAAATCCCAAATGTGATGCATAAGTTATTATTCTATGTGAATGGAATTAAAATGCAAGCTATACTCCTTTATTACCAAATTCATAATGAAACCTATATGCTTGCACAAGAAAAATGGGTTTTCATAATAAATAAATGAAAAATTTTAATTGGTTGGGATTTTTAGGTTGTGTGGATTTTTAGGGTTGTTACATGTCCATCCTTATGGATGCTTTAAATTCCACGTCTATCTATCTATATGGCATGCCAAAAGTTTTGAGCCACCAAAATCTATAGAGCTTATCATAACACCTGACTATGAGCTGCGCCCATGTCTAATTAATATGATTCGGGATAAACCCTTCTCGGGAGAAGGTAACGAAAACCCATACTTACACCTACGAGAATTCGAGCAGACCTGTGCATGCTTGCACATTGCTGGCATTTCTGATAAGACCTTGAGATGGAAGCCTTTTCCGTTCTCTTTGATCGGAAGAGCTAAACGTCGGTATAATCGAGCTGTAGGAAGTATGCAAGAGGATTGGGAAACTTTATGCTCTGAATTTTGTTTATATTTCTTTCCCGTCCATAGAATAGTTAACCTTCAAAAAGAGGTTCTAATTTTTAGGCAACTAGAACAAGAATGTCTTAGTGCATCATGGGATCGATTTAATGAACTTGTTGTATCTGGCCCTGACCTTGGTTTTCCAGACCCTGTGCTTATTCAACATTTCTATTTGGGTCTTACCAAGAATTCTAGATAATCTCTTGATTTATCCTCTGGAGGAGCCTTTCCTTATTTGCTTATAAGTAAAGCAAGAGCAATGATTAATAAGGTTGCTCTAACTAATTTCGACCTTACCGATAAAGAGAAGGAATCATACACTGAACAAGCAGAGGAAGTTTTGGTAGCTAAAACACAACCACTCCAATCCCAAGGTTTAGCTGTCAATTCTAAACCATTGAAACCCCACTTTGATGATTTAGACTTCTAATTAGTTAAGATACTTATCAATCAATGTACATCAGATCTTCTTATAGAAGAGCATCTTGGAAAAAGTGCCATCAACTTCCTTTCCCCCTGAAAGACATTGGGAAGAATGCAAGGATGGCATGTCTAGTGATGCCATAGAAGGAGAGCCAAGCCACTTAGGAATCAACTCTATCTTATCCCCTTCTATGCTCACATTAAAAGTCTCATCTGAACCCATCTCTAAACCCATCCTCGATCCCAATGATCCTTCTTACGCTCTCTCTCCTAAGTCTCATCATGACCTTAGGATCCCATTAAGACATCTCAAGAATAGGAGTCATGAAGATTTTTGGAATGACCAAGAAGAGCTACGACAATGACAGGAATGCATAAAACATACTAGAAACACATACGCTATTGTCAAAGAATGGATGGAAGAGGACGAAACCTTAGTGCTAGCATCTGAACTTGGTCTAGATTCAAATGATGAGCTTAAAACAATTTCTGTAATAAATATAACTCATCTAAGTTTAGAGAAAGTCTTAGACGAGACCAAACATAAAGACACCAATCCATGGGAAATTTTAGAAATTAAAACATCCAATGAATATCATAGACATGAAATAATAGAGACAAACCTGTTGCCTATAAACATCTATGAAGAAACACCCTTGGAGTTTGAAAAGGGAGACTACATCAATGAGCATGGGAATTACTTCATTAACACCTCATCGAATCAGTGCTCATATGAGAAATCTCCTGAATCAATTAGTCTCTTTAACATTATCACATACGAGATCTTCAACACTCCCATTCTACCTGTTCATAAATTTATTAAAAGGGTAGTTGTAGATGCATATGTTTATCATAAATATTGTAGATCTCGTGGTAATCTTGATTTAGGAGCACAAAGGCTGGTGTTCTAGAGAAAACCACCCCATGAACTCAAAGTACAATATTTAACAGGTTTCCTAAGAACGACTTTGTGTCCTAAAATAACCACTCTTGAAAAATGAATTGAGTTTGCACCTTTAATTTTACTATAATGCCCTTATGAATTGAGCATAAAATTATAATTATAAAAATATTACCTCGGGTATTTTTGTCACTAACCAATTCCAGGCTTGAAGCAGAAGGATGACATCATCAGGTATGTCCAACCAATCATCATGCAACATTAATCCATCCAAACTTAACCTTACTTTGCAAAATTCAAGTTTGGATGAATGGGCTTATTTAGTGAATCTTATGTTGCTAATATTAGTTGTCTCTACCCTTTTAATCCATGTTCAAATTGTTAATTAATAATCATGTTTTTTCAGTCTCGGTTTGAATAACGCTCTATAATACTTTCATGCTACCTTTATTTGCTATTGTATATGTTTAGGCTTTGAAGTACTTTCATACATCTCTTAAATGAAGCACGGTGCTTAATTTAGGAGTGTTCTTATTTTCAAAAGGCTTTTTGAATTAAGCGTGGTGCTTAGGTTAAAATGTCTTCCTAAGTCAAATTAGACGTGGTGTTTAGGTTGATTTTTGAGCCACTCGTATGCTCTAGTAGATATTGGATATTTTTAACCCCTACAGGAAACTTTCACAATTAATTTGGGTAAATCATGAGGTTAATTCGAATCAGAGATGAGATAGGGCACATGCTGAACTTCAATAACTTTGTAGAGGAAGACACAACTCATTCATTATGGATGGAAGAACTATGAGTATTAATGATTCATTCACTTTATCTTCTATTGCAAGTTACTTGAACTCAAGCCATGCCGGTTTAGAACATGATCTATACTAACATAGTATCAACTCTATCTTCTTAGTAGCATAGATGAAACATGATAAAATTCTGGACAAACAACCCATATTCCAAAGTTATACATTCCTTCGGGTACATGTTGTCCACTAATCTGTTGCAGGCATAATAATGAATAGAGTGACAAGGTGTCATAAAATCAAAGAAGCAAAAGACGGCAAAGGGGATAAGCAATAAACAGACAAGATGCTCATGAATAACTCAAGATGCAAGAGAAGGAAATGACCACCAGTCATCTACCCTTCATTACTTAGTGCCATCACGCTCTTATAATGAAGGTAATATTTTAAGGTAAGTGGTCACTATTCTCCTCTTGAACTTGGTATGCAGATAAATAAAGACACAAACATGTTAGATTTACAGTTTTAATTGATTAATCTAATTAACTCAACATACTTTATCCTTTAAGATTGTTCATGGCGCCATCCTTTTGATCTCAGTCTTAACCAAATGTGCTAAAACATTGTATTCTATCTTTGGAAGATGATAGTCATACTCATGTGAAAACTTATATATTATGTAGAGATAGACAATCCTTCCATTGGTTAAGCAATTTAAATTCTTTCTGCCATATAAACTTAAATGCAACATAAATACTTAATCTTCTGATCTTACCACTCATGTCATAAGTAAACAAATTATGCAACCCCAATTTTATCTTGTTCAATGTGCCTAAGGATAGAGAAAATAAAGAGATAGATTTGTTTCTGTTGGTGTTTTTCCACCAGCAGAGCCCATGCACTTAATCTCTATCTTGATTTTACAAGCAGCACAATACTTTGAGCAAAGTTTGTTAATTCCCAAAGTTTCACAAGTGAAAGTCCTATGAACATGCACACTGCGCAAGATGCTACCAGCTCCCACTATTAATGCTCTACTTCAACCTGCTGGCTAAGCAAAGAACAAAAGTGACATCACCATCACCAGAGGTGCAACCATCAATACCTCCATCTCTAAGACGGAGAGATACACAAGAGTGGAAGAAAAAGTCATGTCGCTAGACTTTAAATTCTGCACCCTTGCCATATGGTAACATGATAATTATCTAATTAATTAGTATTTCTATCTACAATAGTAATTTTAATTTAGCATATTCATCTTTATGCATATCAAAAGAAAAATATTTATTGCCTCATTTGCTTGCATCATAAAATATTAAAGTCCCACATGAATAAACTTATGGTAACCCTGTAGGATTATTTACTGTGATAGCATAAAAATAAAAATAGCATCTGTATTTATTTGTTGCATTGTGAAAATTCTAAGCCTCATGAGAATTAATATTCTCAGTGATGACATAAAAATAAATATACATCATGCAAACATATTTACTTTTCTGTATAAGAAAATCAGAAAATCCTAAAAAGAATCATGCTAAAACCTATCAATTTAAAATCAACTCAAAAGAATAATCAATTACTTATTGGCTGATCGCTAACCTCTTATTAAATTCGAGCCTCGAGTTTCGGTTTTCTTGTTAGGAGTATAATTCTGCAGGAATGACACTATGACTGAGGAGTGAGTCCATCAGTGGAGCCCATTAGGACTGTTGCTGATATGCTTGCTCTAAAATATCATCAACACCAAGTATTGCAAACATCTAGCTTGGAGGAGGAGCATCCCCTAGTTATCAGGTAACTATACCTAGACGATTATCGAGTTTATTTTATAAAGTCATAAAATACCAAAAATATGCGAGCACATAAAGGTTCACAATAGTATCATAGGAATATCTAAAAATACCAAAAATATGTGGGCACATGAAGGTCCACACTTTTTAGAAAAAACCTAAACATATGTGGGCACATGAAGGTCCACCTAATTAGAAAACTTCTGCTGGAAATATAAAATCAATTACTTACCATGGAGTGATACTAAACCTAACCTCTCTCCATGAGATTTGGTATTTTTGTTGGTAATTAAGTTTCACAGGAAAATATAAGATCAAAGAGCTAGTCAACCCGACGCCCTTATATTGCCGATACACTTGCTCTCAGAAGGATCACTCAATTTGCAACATCAAAAACCCTATCAAACATCCAGATTGGGAGAGGGCACCCTCCATTTAAAATCCAGCTAAGTATAAGTTTCCCAACTTATTATTATTGTATCATATCACTTTTTCGCGTGAATTAGCTAGTAAGATAAAATTTAAAAACCAAATAAAAATTTAGCAATATATTAGAGTGATATTAGAGTGTGTCTATAGTTAGTCTAGGTTAGAGTCAAATAAAAACTAAAGAACATTAAAATTTTATCTTGGAGATGATAAATAGTTGCTCTGCCGTAATTCCTTTCAAGTGCCTAGTTTCCAACCTTAAATTCTCCCTGAGTTTTGGATACTACTGTTTTGGCTTAAGAATTTACTCTGAACCTGAAACTTATGGAGGCATATGTTCGAACTAAGTCTAAGTGATTGATTGATATGATACATAAAGGTTTAAGCTGCTATTTATCTTATTCTAGCAATACTAAGTTCTGGAGATTTATTTTAAAAATTTAAAATCTTCCATGATGAGCTCTTGTATGATAAACTATAAATTCCTATCAAAGCCATATATGAGACATTTAGAGATAGGAAAACCTTTGCACATTTATGCTCCTTATTTTGCATTGAGTTTAATCAACCTTTGTTGTATACCTTATGAGAGTCTTGTCATGTCCTTTTAAAATCAAGATCACTTACAGACTCCACTCCCATATGCTTTACTCCTACTCTGGGAGTAAGCGCAATCATTTTTCACTTCCAACCAGATCCACCTTTAAAATGTTTTTCACCTACACTGGAAGTAAACACCAAAAAATATACCCTATAAGACAGCCCCTGTTTAATTGCTCTAAGTTTTTGTTATTATCTCTCCAATTATTTATATTCAAAGGATGCATGTGGCTATGCAAAAGTATTAAAAAAAGAAAAGAAAATAAAATAAAAGATGGACAAGTGTTCCAACAATTAAAACAATGAGTACTTAGATGCCCGCCTCCCTATGAAAAAAATAATAAGAAAGAAAGAAAAGAAGAAAAAGAAAATAAAGGTAGCCCATGATTTCCGCGAAAAGTTCTAAGTTTCAAAAGAGAGATCTATTTCTAAAGAGCAAAAGTAGAATTAGGATTAGCCACCTTATAAACACCCATCCACCATATTCCATACACATGCACATCTTAGTTTAATTGTATGACTTGACTCTCTGTGGATCCATTATTTCACTTTACAATATATGAATTGCAAGTATGCTCATCCTTATTATTCACTCCTATAAGCTCCACTATAATCCTTAATTGTAGGAAGGCATAACATCATTAATGCCTCAGTGAGATCTATAAATACCACATATTAAGGGACTTGAGGGTGTCATACAATTAAGCTCTGAGTTTTATTTAAAAAACTTACAAAACTCCGGAATATTGGTACTATGAAGAATTTGAGACATAATGCCTGACTTGATTGTTCTATCTTTCCATTGCTCAAAACTTATGCAAAAGCTGAGAAGCTCTATAGTTAAAGGTACAATGAGTAAGTTTGAAAGTTATTGCAGTTTTGTCTAATCCAGAGGAGAATTTCTGTTTGAAAGCATGTTTACTTGGAAGGCATGAAGCATTGTAGCAACTCCTGATCCAAATTTATTAGTAATAAGGTTTAGGTCATTTGCCAAGGGACTAACAAAACGTAAGCTTGGGGGAGTTGTTAACGGTGGATAACGTCAACTTTTATTAGAACTTTAGACATGAAAGGATACATGAATATACACTAGTCTAGGGTTTTAACTGACAATTTCCACGAGTTTTGCATGTTCTGTATTTTCCAAGGGTTATTCCAGAAAAGCACAAAAGAGGGATTAAGGTGCTTAAATATCACGAAACTTATCCGCGAAAGCAATATCTTTATCAGAACGTGGGAAGCATCTAGAAGACACCCAAAGCAACCGGGGCCCCAGACCTGGCCAGGTGGGGCCGGCCGGCCCTAGGGTGGGGCCGGCCATCGCCCCCTGCTGAGTCTGGTCCCCGCCTTCTGGAATCTTCCTCCCACGCTTTCTTGGCACTCAAGTAAAACATCCCTACGTCGATCTAAGGTCAGTTTGATCCCACGGTGCACATAACATGAGACGCGAATCGATGACGTGGCGGTTCCTTGCCCCCTACTCCACCTCGGCCTATATAATGACGCCCCAAGGCCCCTCCTAAAGGTATTCTACACCCCGGTGCTTCATATTTTCTACGTAAATTAGGGTTAGAGTCCCTCTGGTCGATCTAGTTCTAGTTCATCTAGTTGTAGCAGTTAGGAGAGACTAGTTCATTTAGATCTAGTCTTGTTTAGAGATTAGAGAGATAGAGTAGAGATTCTGGAGGAGTTTCGGCCTGTCAGTGCTTCTTCGTGGCTGTATTCTTCTGGATTCAGCTTCCTCGTCTGGAACTGCATTCTGAGGTACTTTTGTATTCAACTTCTAATTCAAGTAAGCATTTATTCTTTTTCGTTCTCTCATATTGAGTGTTTTGATCTTGGTCATTACTTGATTGAAGTAGTATTCCGTAGTGTAGGCGTGGTGCCTAGGCTAGGTTTACTTGTAAATGTCCCCTGATTGGCCAGATAATGGTAGTTCGTGTAAATGACAACTACGTTGATTCCTCTGTAGTCCACTTCCCGTTGATAGGATCGATAGGTGTATAAGTGTTTGGTAGAAAGGAACTCTGATTTTTACTCTTATTCATTTCACTGCCCAGTTAGAACGATATTATTTAAAGCTTGCCGGTTGTTGAAAATAGATAATCATTAGCTATTTTCCTCTTTCTTGATATTATGTAGCCTAATTGTAGGATTAAGTTCATCGGCTTGATCATTGTCACCTACTGTTCCTTGTGGATTCGATATTTAAAACCTCCAGGTGAAGTGCTATATCAGTATTACATCTATGCGCTTGCGGATAATCTAATAATAATAATATTTAGTAGAGTACAGTTAATTTATACCAACAACGAGCAATCCACTAAGGTTACCTTTGGCACTTCCGCCGGGTAAGGCACCAAGCCCCTCACAAGATCACCAGGAGTGGCTGGAGACGATCACCAACTCTACCAAGCTCCTCCGCTGCTCCAAGCCGTCTAGGTGACGGCAATCACCAAGAGAAATGAGAGAACTCTGCAGTAAACACGATCAACAAGTGCCAATAGATGCAAAGATCAAAGCAATGCACTTGGATCACACTCTAGCTCACAATGGATGAGATTTATGTAATATATGTGAGTGAGAGTGTTAGCAGGGTGCTCAAGAGGTGTATCAACAAGTTAGAGAGCCAAAAGAGTGAGCAAGAACCGGCCAAGAGGTTTAAATAGAGTTCCACGAACAATTCTAGCCGTTGCTCACTTTCTGCAAGGCGTCGAACGCTTGCGCGAGGGCGCCGGACCAAAGAAACCCGTCCGACGCTTTTCACCGGCAAATCGTGCGTTGCCACGTCAGCCGACCGTTTGAATTCGAACGTTGGTGCCAGACCGTTGGACTGGGAGGAATAGTCCGGTGGGCGTCGGACGGAAGCCGTCGAACTAAAGTGATGCACAGTCCAACGGTTTTAGAGAGCTCCCCGAGAGCTAAAACAGCGTCGGACAAAGTCCGACGGTTAGCCTCGGACTAACGAGGATCGTCCGACGCTCACTAAGAACGCCACGTGTCGAATTGCTGCGCGGATGAACCGTTGGACGTTAGGGCAATAGTCCGATGCCCTGGAAAACACAGTCCAACGCTTGCTCGCGTGCACAGGCTTAGTTAGCCGTCGGACGCTAGGTTATAGTCCGACGCTCGGTGGACTTAGCGTCCGACACTCGTTTTTGAGTTAATTCGAGCCCGTGTCAAATCCTTTACTCATGTTAGCTAGCACATGTTAATTATGAAACATTTCTTGAAGTGTGTTAGCCATTTTCAGAGAGTTTTGCAAAGGTTTTAGGTTAGCCACTAGATCTAAATGCAATACATAATCCAAACATCTAATGGCACTTGATAACCGTGTTAACTATGGAATAACTCCTCTTTTTATAGTACGACTATCTATTCTAAATGTGATCACACTCTCTATAGTGTCATGATCACTAAAATGGAAAAAGCCCTATTGATATACCTTTGCCTTGAGCTCAATCCAAACCACCAAGTGTTGGAGGATTTGAACCTTGAGTTGATGGGCTTACACCAAGAGCTTAGATGCCTTCATTTTCTCCACACTTGATCTTCTAACCATACTTGTAATCAAATAACTTAAGCACATGGTTAGATGGTAGGCGTCATCAATGAACCAAAACCAAACTAGAACTTTCAGTTTGTAGAGGTAATAGTGATTCATCAGAGTTCTCATAACGGCTCCTGCAATCTGTATGGTGGCTGCAATCTGATAAGTACCTTTTTAATTCTTGGATGGATGCCAGGTAGAGCTGGGTTTCCACTTCAGAGTCCAAAGAACTGTTGTCTGATGAATCAAGTGGGAAGCTACTGCATCTGCCAAGCAGTTATTCCTTGTAAACAGTCTGCAATGAGTGAAGGATTGGATCAGATGCAATGCAAGCTGGTAGTGAAAACAAACCAACCATTAAACTGTAGTACTGTAATAGGCAAGACAGTAAAATGGAAGATGTGGTATGATAATCTGTAACCAATAACCACTCACGTAGACTACATTTCAATGTTACCTCTTTAGTTTGAGCCCACAATTAGTAACTTATCATGGGCTACAACACTGTAAAATCGGTAAATAACATAGCATGGTCTCAGTTATATATCCCATAATCGTGTACAGATGTTGTAACTAAAACCGTTCTAAATAAAAGGTCGCTTTGAGTGAAGCTGGTCCCTGCATGTGCTTTGAGCTAGGAAATACTAAGAGTACATGGAAAGAAACAATGAGTAAGCAGATCACTACAAAGCGAACCAATAATGTAGCAAACTTCTATCCATCGGCATTTTCTGACCCATGCATGAAGCAGTTCGAGTTTAGTCTCATAAACAAACTAATAGACTCCATTTAGCACTTAGGTCACGGAAACGCAATATTGATGGGAATAAAATCAGCCCAATGCAAATCCTCCTGCAACCTATGTGTATGAATTAGGAAAAAGTATTGCAAGAAAGAGTGTTTTTTGTTTTGTCAATAATCAGGTAAACGATCTAAGAAATTTTTATGAGATGATGAAGTAGGATGCGTTACTGTCTGGACCTCATCACTCCTAAACGAAGCATATTTTTTGTCCCTTAATTGAAGCATGTTTTTCCATGTTCCGGGCGCTTTTAACATTTTGTCCAAGGCTGTCAGGTAAAAAGATCCTATGGTTAGCAAAATTAAAAAAAAAGATCTTGAATTTAGCATAGCGTGTCTTGGTGGCCTTAATATATCTGCAAGTGTTTTCAAAGAATATTGCTAGCACTTGCAATGTTGCTTACTGATGCAATGGGGATTTTTATAAGAATAGGAGACTAAAAGGATGAATGCAAACTCGATACCAGTTAACTTTACAGTATAATTTTAGTCTGGAATTAAAGGTGATATTCTACAGCATACTTTATAAAGCTGACCGGCCTATGACTCCATTACCATAATCTTCTGCGGGGGAATTGACAACCAACCAAAGCAATTGGACGAAACAGAATATGATTATATCAAATGAAAGTCACAAAAGAAACAAAATATGTGTAGCTATAGGAACCGAGAAATGCCATAAGCATTCACTCACCAACATTTTGGGACCCGCAGATCCATATACATTTGATCCAGCTGCCCTTTCTCTGAATTCGGACCTGGAATAGCTGTAAAAAATGTATCAAATAAATAATATCTATGAGGTGGGAATTAAGTGAATATATTTTATTTTGCTAGAAATATTTATTTTCAAACAACACAACATAAAGAAACTGCATGATGTAAGAGGACATGAGAAAAGCATCGATGACTGAAACGAAGAAAATAACAAAACCAAACGAATTGAACCCAAAAAATGTGATACCTGAAAAAAAATATCAGAAAAGAAGTAATATGAATAGTAATGTTCCTGGTTTGTCTACTACACAGACTACAGCTACCCAAAATATACAGCACATATGTTTGAACTGATTCTCAAGAAGATGGAGTTTATTGCTTGATCCTATTTTCTTACAGAGTTAATTATTTTGTAGACTAAAGAAAAAAAATAAGAATGGACAGTAAAAACCCCTATCTGGGATTGTACCATTATTACCTACAGTTAATAGGAGGAGCACATTTCATTGCACAGCTAGCACGATAAGGGTGCGTCAAGGCATGGGGTGGTCAGAGGCACATAAGTTCGCTACAATGGATCTGAAAATCCGAATTTGTAAACCATTGATATATGAATGAGAATATTTAGGCTGGTCTAACCGACTGTAAAATAGGATGTATTTCAGTATATAAAAACCTGAAAAGGCTATTAAGGGGTGACATATATGGTTGCCTAATAGATCTCTTGGTGAAAGAAGCCAGTAAAAAAAAATCAGCAATTTTAATATTTCTCTTGAAAAAGTGGCAGGTCAAGTTCAAATCTTTCAGCTCAAAACATGAATCAGTCAACAAACATGGTGTGTTTTGCTCTACATAACTGAACTATAGAAAGATCTACCTTAAGAGGTTGTAGGTCATATAGTTCACTTCGTTCATGAATCATCAGTCAAGAAACTACATACTTGCCAAACTATAACCTGCAATAATCAACTATGAAACACCACAAATTTGGCTTCCTCTTAGTTTTTCAGAAGGCAAATGTTGCTTATAGGCCTCATCCGACAAGACGAGAGATTGAACGAAAATGCATATATGAAATCCTTTTTTGCATCTGTAGATAGTCAAAAATTAAGTCATTACACTAAAAAAGTAGTGCAGAGGAACTGAAAACAATGTATACATAATTTGCTGTAAAACTGCAGGACTTCTAAACAGGCCTAAGGATAGTAAGAAATTGCACGACATGGTGCACCATAAAACTTTGCTGGTGAAAGGATCAAGGATGCCCAAGAGGGGGGGGGTGAATTGGGCAACTAATAATTTTTCGAAACACAATTCAACCTATCGCAATTTGCCCAATATCACCCCACAAGTGCTTGTGACAATTCTATTCCTAAAACAAGTTATGCAACCTAGAGCCAAGTCCTATCATAAGTATGCTACTCTAGGAAAGTAGTGAACACAAAGGAAATGCGGGTATATAAAGGGTTAGAAAGACAAATCCGATTTTTCCCGAGGTATCGAAGAGTCGGCACTCCCCACTAGTCCTCGTTGGAGCATCCGCGCAAGGGTGTAGCTCCCCCTTGATCTTCGCAAAGACCAAGTGCTCTCACGGGCTGATCCTTTGCCACTCCGGCGCGGTGGATCGCCCACAACCGCTCACAACTTTGACTTGGGCCGCCCACAAGCTCTCCAAGCGGTCACCAAGCCACCGATCGCCACCAAACCGTCTAGGTGATGTCGATCACCAAGAATAACAAGCTTAGACTCTCACTTGACCAAGAACAAGGCCAAAGAGGGTGATGGATGCACACAAGTCACTCTTGATCTCTCTAGGGAAGAAGTTCACAAGCAATGGAGTTCACACTAATCTCCTTAGGGCTCTTGCTCTCTCACAAGATCAACAATGGTTCCTTCAGCCGTTAGAAATGGCAAGAGAGATAGAATGGAGGCTTTGGTGGAGTATAAATACTCACCATCTTCAAAACTAGCCATTTCTCACTTTCCTGCGAACCGTCGGACTCTGCCGAGGCTCGACCGTCGGACTAATTTCCACGGTCCGACTCTCACACAACCACTGCGCCCAGAACTGTGACAGAGGGGCGTCGGACCGAACTCGATGGTCCGACGCTCCTCAGTCCGACGCTTCTGCCTGCGGGCACAGTGCCTTTCAACGGCTAGTACACGGAGCAATGGTCCGACGCACACCGTCGGACCCAGTCCGACGCTCAAACTCGCTCTGGGAACCTCTCTGGAAGCGTCGGACGCTAACAGATATTAGTCCGACGCTCCCACTCGTGACGGTCCAACGCTCGCTCAAGTACCCAGAGGCACCGTCGGACTCTGGCCAATGGTCCGACGCCCATCCGGCCAGGGTCCGACGCTCCCTGGCACGCTGAAACTCGTCCAGGGGCTGCCACGTGTCGTCGGACTCTAGCTATTGGTCCGACACCCATACTAGTTAGAGTCCGACGCCTCTAATTCGATCAAAACTTCGCCGAATCGAAAACTTTCCAAAACGAAGTTTGATCCTCTCTCTCTCAGGAGTAACCCTGGGCTGTCTAGAGCTATGTTGGACAAGTGTGCATCACATCTACACTCTCTAATCTTGCTCTAAGTCAAGCTACCCATCCAAACCCCTCTTAATAGTACGGTAAAGGAGAAAAAACAAAACCTAAGACTACGCCAAGTGTCTCTCAACTCCAAACGACACTTAGCACTAGCCTATCACCGTCTTGTCTTTCATCCTTTGAAAATCGAATCGATTTCCATCGCTAGGGGCTTGAACCTATATGTTATTATGACCTAACCTCTAGGTTATCCTGCAAAACACACGTTAGTCATAATAATCGTCTTGTTGTCATTAATCACCGAAACCACTAGGACCTAGATGCTTCAATCTCCCCCTTTTTGGTGATTGATGACAACAACCTCAAATAGATTTAGAAGGAATGAGGTTTTTAAAGGTTTGATTCATATAAGCATGTGACAATAAGAGCAAAAGGGTTAGGCATGCTTATACAAATCAAGACCACAAGGTACATATAAGATAAGAAATAAGCACAAGTACCAAACGATACGCTCAAGATCGGAATGAAGTACGAAAGCTAAGACAAGAGCGTAACCAAAAGAGAATCAAGTGACACAATATATAAATAATCATGAAGCTCAATCACATGTCACAAGCAAGTCTCAAACATGAAAATAAACATAATGCATGATAATGTCACATCCAAAAGAACAAAAGAATCAAAACCCTTTCACGCGCTCCCCCTAAATCTATGCTCTCTCCCCCTTTGGCATCAAGCACCAAAGACCTAAGACTCGGGAGGAGGAGAAGAAGCTACAGCGTCGCGGTCGGAGGAGTGAGGTCGAAGCTCAAACTGAGAAGGGTCTTCCTCGGACTCGGAGCTCTGAACAGCCTGACCCTCTGTCGAAGCACGTGAAGGAGAAGCGGTCCGGGTCTGCTGAGCTGTCTTTGTAGCTGCCGCTGTGACTACTACTGTCGCAGGCCCTGCTGAAGTCGGGAGAGGCTCTGAAGAGGCGACTGACGACGGTAGTGTCTCTGTAGTCCCAGTGGCAGGTGGAGCTGTGGTGGTGGTAACAGGCAATCTGAACTCAGGAGGTGTGGGAATGCCTGTGATCTCACTGAAAGTAGCACCCAAGCTCCTGGACACTGAGGGGCCACCTAGGTCAGGTGTGAAACCGGTGTGGATCGGAGTGAACCCCTGAGTGCCTGGCGTGGCAAACCACTGCTGAGTCTGCTGAGTAGGTGTGACAAACTGGCTCGGTAGAGAAGCTGTGCCCTGACTCTGAAGTCCACCAGACTGTATCGCTGGAGTCACTTGGGCTGCAGTGGCTGCCGGTCCAACCTGCTGAACTGGAGAGGCAGTGGCTAGGAACGGTGGGGCTCCGGTGTGCCTGATGATGTGCTCCATAAACCCAAAGGTCTGTAACTGTATCTGCTGGCTCTGGAGCTGCATCTGGAGCATCTGCTGCTGGAACTGATCCTGCCGAAGCTGAATCTGAGTGAGAGCTGCAGCCTGCTCCCTGGTAAACCGGGACTGCTCCTCTGCCTGTCGCTGCTGTGTCTGCTGTAAGGTCTGAAGAATAGCAAGCAGTGCAGGGTCTGTCTGTGAAGTCTGAGGAGCGGAGCTGGACCCACCGGCCTCCGAGTCGTGAGCTCGTGGACGTGAAGGGATGGCCCGGTAGTCCCTGTCAGAGCTGGACGAGGAGGTGTCGACGGGGTCGTCGTCTGCAAGTAACTGCTCAAGCTCGCTATGGGCAACGTGCCTCATAGCCTCGTCCTGCTGCTGAACCTCTGCCATGTCTGCCCCTGAAGTCTGACGGCGCTGTACTCTGTGTAAAGCTCGGCTGCCACGGCGTCCGTCAATTAGAGAGGTCATCCGATATACTGGAAACTCTGTCTCAGTCTGGCGCAACTCACGAGAGATGCCTGTCCAAATCCGGTGCAACCTCCGCTCAAGAATGTGTGAGATCCAATGAGCGTAGGGGAGCTGTCGCCGAGACCTGATGCCCTCTGCTATGGTGTCCTCCATCTCACTGATAATTAGATCGGCAATGTCAAACTCGGACTGCTGGACCAGGGCACTAAGGAGCCATAGCTGTAAGTGTGTCAAACCCTCCTTGTACCCCTCCCGCGGTAAAAGAGTACGCCTCATCACGTCGTTCAGGAGACGAACAACGGGACGAAGCTCCGAAGGTGTCCTGCGGGAGCCGTCTCCGAACGGTGGTCGAAAACATGCTGCTATATGAGCAGTACCAGGTGCCAGTCCTCCGTGAGCCCTCCTCGGCGGGTCTGTGGTGGCATAGCAAATGCTGTGCAACCTGGTAGCTGACTCTGGCACTCCAAGCAGCTCTCGCAGAGCCTTCGCGTAGAGCCGGTATGGCTCTCCGCCGAAGGTGTACTGCAAGTACTCGTGGTCGGGGTCGATCCATAGGGAAGCATAGAACTCTCGGACCCATGACTCCACGTATCGGCCTGATCGGCCAAGAAGCTCTGCAAGTCCAGGCAGGTATGTCAGATATGGCCTGATCTCCTCTCCTACTGCCTGGACTATGTCCTCTAGGGGACATACTCTGTGCTGTCGCAGTCCAACTCCTGTGGCCATGAGGGCGGTGAAGAAATCCTCGTGAAGAGTAGTGTACCAGCCCTCAGAAGCTCTGGGATCTCTCTGATCCGGAAACCAGCTGGCAAGCGACGTCAACTGGAGCTCTCTGACTCGGGCTGCAGATATCCTCTGTAAGTCCAAGTGAACATCCGGCTCAGGCACCGGCTGAGGATCGGAGGGAGCAGGCACCCTAGGAACTCGGTCGCCGCGCCTCTGACCAGCGGGCCGGGGTGGTACCGAAGGTCGAGTGCGGCCCGAGCGACGAAGAGGTGGAGCCTGGACCTGCTCCCCCTGACTAACTGCCTCCTGCTGCTCTGGCTGCCTCGGCTCTGCCACCACTAGCTGTGCTGATTCAGTCTCCGGCTGCCTCTGAGGCTGCGGCTGCTCCTCGGTCTCATCTCTGCCCGACAAACTGACAGAGATGCCTCCAATGTGTATACCCCTGCCACGCTCTGCCTCCTCTGCAGCCTGTGCTACCCTGATGGCCTGCCTCTGCTCTGCTGAAAGCTTCTTTCTTTTCTTGCTGCTTTCGACGAGAGGAGCCTTCCCCTTGTCCAAAGGTGGACGAGGAGGAGGCCTCTCGTCTCCACCTGTGCCTCCCTGACTGCGACTGACCTGCTTGCAACGAACCATCTCTGCCAACTGTCACTGTCTCTCTGAAGCTGCTAGCTGACACTCAGAGGCTTGGCCTCGTTCCGTATCCGCGAGCTTGGCCCCGGATTCACTGACGCACTGCCAAACTCTCTGACCACGACAGCTGCAAGAGAGAGATAGACAGGGATACATAAACATATATAATCTAGAGATGAGTGATCCTAGGAAGCAAGCATAATGAGATAAGAAGGGAATAGCAAGAAACCTGCGAGAAAAGGAACCTGTGAAGGGGTAAGAGACTCTGTCGACGCGAGGCACCACAGGGAATCACACTAGGTGTAAAGCACCCCCACAAGCCCTAGAATGCCCGAGAGAAGAGTCAAACTCAATAGAACTGCGAGGAACGCGAGGAATAATGGTTAGGGCATTTCATCGAACATCTTGAGTGCGAAGTAGATTTGAAATAGGGGATTCAAATCTTACCACCATGTGAGCAGCTGAGGAGTAGAGGGATGACGAGTTCGACAATGGGGAACTTCCTTGAGCCGCGGTGATGAGCACAACGGCGGCGAGAAAACCGGCGGCGGCGGTGCTGCTCGGTGGCGCTCGGCACGGCGACGTGCGGCTGCAGCAGGGCGCGGACGCGCGCGTGGAAGAAGAGGGGGGTGCCCGCACGCGCGGGAAGGCCAGGCTGCCGGCGGCGAGGGCGCGGGCGAGCTGGCGGCGGAGGGTTAGGGCGCGGCGCGGCGGCGGTGAGCTAGCGTTAGGGCGAACGGGCGCGGCGCAGCGAGCGGCTCGGGAAGATGAATAGGATCTGACAGCGGGGCCCCACGCGACAGAGAAAGAAAAGAACTGAGGCGCGCCTTCGAACCGACCGTCGGACCATTACTGTGCAAGCGTCGGACCAATACTCCGCAGAGTCCGACGCTTCCAGTAAGCTCCAGCGGCCGTCGGACTTAGTCCGACGCCCCACGTCGGACCAATACTTTCGGTCCGACGCCGTGAACGCGGCGTGAACGCGGCGCGACACGGCGTGAACCCTCTTAACCAAAAGTCCGACGCCTGAAAATTTTCGGTCCGACGCTGCGTCCGACGCTTCCTTCGGCTTTGCCTTCCACCGTCGGACTGAGGTAGAAAGTCCGACGCTGTGAAATCCAGCGTCCGACGCCTCGGACAACAGGGAAAGGGACCGTCGGACTGAGGCTATTGGTCCGACGCTTGGAAAATCAGCGTCCGACGCCTCAGTCCGACGCCCTAAAACCTGTTTTCTTCCAAATTTCTTCACGCCGACTCTTCCCAACTAAGTTCCAACCCCAATAAGAGTCAAATAAACACCAGTTGGAACCAGTATGAGAGGCCCTCTCTCAAACCCTCAATTTTTCAAATATTTTGCCTTAGGCATATGTGAATTTTATGAAGATAGGCAATGAAATCCATAAATAAAATGACAAAACAACAACCATGCAATATGCAATGCAAATTCACGTAAATTAAACTAGTCGTTGTCAAGTTTTTCCTCGGGTAAGCTTCTTCACACGCTTTTAGGCGGTTATCTTAACCGAGTTAGACAAACCCTACGTGCAATTCAATGTTAGACATGTTTTATGTTATAATGCAATGCACATGACAACACAACATCATCTTTTAGTGAAGTTGCTTAGATCAAGGCAATTAAGTTCATTCCTTAGAGTACAAAAGTGTGCCTCTTCCAATGGTTTAGTGAAAATGTCCGCCAAGTTATCATCCGTTCTCACTCCCTCAAAGGAAATGTCACCCATGGCAACGTGATCTCTAAGGAAGTGATGACGGATGTCAATGTGCTTTGTGCGGGAGTGTTGAACCGGATTATTTGCAAGTTTTACCGCACTTTCGTTGTCACACAACAAAGGCACCCTTTTTAAGTTGATTCCATAATCAAGTAGGGTTTGTTTCATATAAAGAATTTGTGCACAACAAGCACCCGCGGCAATGTATTCCGCTTCGGTTGTTGACAAGGCAACACTATTTTGTTTCTTGGAGGACCAAGAAACTAGTGATCTTCCAAGCAAATGGCACCCTCCGGATGTGCTTTTCCGGTCAATCTTGCAACCGGCATAATCCGAATCGGAATAGCCGACAAGAGTAAAGTTAGCTCCATTGGGATACCAAAGGCCAATGCTCGGGGTGTGCTTTATGTACCTAAGGATTCTTTTTACCGCAACTAAGTGAGGTTCCTTAGGATTGGCTTGAAAGCGCGCGCACATACACACACTAAACATGATGTTGGGCCTAGATGCGGTCAAATACAACAAACTATCGATCATAGAACGATAGAGAGTTTGGTCAACCGATTTACCTCCCTCATCAAGGTCGAGATGTCCATTGGTAGGCATGGGGGTCTTGATGGACTTGCATTCTTCCATCTTGAAGCACTTGAGGAGGTCCTTCGTGTACTTCTCTTGCGACACGAACGTCCCCTCCCTCATTTGCTTGACTTGAAAGCCGAGGAAGAATGTGAGCTCACCAATCATGGACATCTCAAACTCCTTGGACATCATATCACCAAATTCCTTGCAAAAATCTTCATTAGTCGAACCAAAGATAATATCATCAACATAAACTTGACAAATGAAGATGTGCCCTTTGTGCTTCTTGGTGAATAGTGTGGTGTCAACCAAGCCGATTTTGAAGCCCTTGTTGATGAGGAAGTCACGGAGGCGCTCATACCAAGCCCGTGGGGCTTGCTTCAAGCCATATAGCGCCTTGGACAACCTGTAAACATAGTTTGGATATCTAGGGTCTTCAAAACCAGGTGGTTGCAAAACATAGACAAGTTCATTTATGAAGCCATTTAAAAATGCACTTTTCACATCCATTTGAAAGAGTTTTAGATTGTGATTAGATGCATATGCAAGTAGGATACGAATGGCCTCTAATCTTGCCACGGGGGCAAAGGTCTCCCCAAAATCCAAGCCTTCAACTTGGGAGAACCCTTTTGCCACGAGCCTTGCCTTGTTTCTCACAATGTTGCCCTTGTCGTCTTGTTTGTTGCGGAACACCCACTTGGTGCCTATGACTCTTGCTCCTTTTGGCTTCTCTTCAAGTGTCCAAACTTGATTGCGGGTGAAGTTGTTGAGTTCTTCATGCATGGCATTCACCCAATCCGGATCTTGAAGAGCTTCCTTTATGCTAGTAGGCTCAATACAAGAGACAAACGAGTGATGTTCAATGAATTGAGCATGCCTTTGTGAGCGAGTCATTACCCCCCTTGAAGACTCCCTATTATGAGATCTTGAGGATGTGCTTGTAGGAGTGGAGTAGTTCTTCTATCAACCACTTGAAGAGGAGGTTGTGGAGCATCAACATCTTGTGCTTGTGCCTCAATTTCTTCTTGTGTGATGCGGGCGTCTTCATGTGGATCCACCCCATCTTTATCTTCATCATCTTGAGGCACATTTGATGAAAATGGTTGATCGATCACTTGCACATCATCACCATCATCTTCATCATCTTTTGGCTTGATGTCTCCGGTTGGCATATTCTTCATAGCCTTCCTCAAAGGTTCATCACCTACATCATCAAGATTCTCATGCTCTCCTTGAGAGCCGTTAGATTCATCGAACTCCACATCATATGTTTCTTCAACAAGGCCGGTGGCATTGTTGAATACTCTATATGCTTTGGACTTCAATGAGTAACCAACAAGAAAACCAATATCACAACGTCTTTGAAACTTCCCTAGGTGTTGCCGCTTCTTGTAGATGTAGCATTTGCAACAAACACCTGAAAGTAGGAGACGTCCGGCTTCTTGCCAATGAGTAGCTCATAGGGGGTTTTCTTTAGCAACCGGAGAGGGAATAGGCGGTTGGATGCATAGCATGCGGTGTTGATTGTCTCCGCCCAAAACCTCTCCGGTGTGTTGTACTCATCAAGCATAGTCCTTGCAAGGGTGATCAACGTCCGGTTCTTCCTTTCAACTACACCATTTTATTGAGGGGTATAGGTGGATGAGACTTCATGCTTGATCCCAACTTCATCACAATATACTTCAATGTTTGTGTTGTCAAACTCTTTTCCATTGTCACTTCTAATCTTCTTGATCTTCACTTCAAATTCATTTTGTGCTCTCTTGGCAAACTTCTTGAAAGATTGGGCTACTTCGGTCTTGTCATGAAGAAAGAACACCCAAGTATATCTTGAAAAGTCATCAACAATCACTAAGCAATAGAGCTTGCCACCAATGCTTGCATAAGTTGTTGGCCCAAATAAGTCCATGTGAAGTAGCTCTAATGGTCTTGAAGTTGACACAAATGCCTTGGATGGATGTGTATTTGCCACTTGCTTCCCGGCTTGGCAAGCACTACATAATTTGTCCTTCTCAAATACAACATCTTTTAATCCTCTCACTATTTCCTTCTTCAATAACTTCTTGAGTGTGCTCATCCCAACATGTGCAAGCCTTCTATGCCAAAGCCACCCAAGAGATTGCTTGGTGAAAAGACAAGTCTTCAAATTTGCATCTTCCGAGTTGAAGTCCACTAGATAGAGATGATTGTACCGAAAGCCCTTGAATATCACTTCATTATCATCTTTCTTGGAGACAACCACTTCTTCACTTGTAAATAGGCATTGGAAGCCAAGATCACACAATTGACCAACGGATAGCAAGTTGAAGCTCAAAGAAGCAACTAGAAGCACATTTGAAATGGAATGATCATTAGATATAGCCACTTTGCCAAGCCCTTGCACTTTGCTCTTGGAATTATCACCAAATGTTATCTTTCCTTGGTCTTCTACATTCTCTTCAAGGGAGGTGAACATACGAGCATCACCGGTCATATGTTGAGTGCATCCACTATCAATTACCCAATGAGAGCCACCGGTCTTGTAGTTCACCTACACACAACAAATTAAGCTTGATGTTTAGGAACCCATACTTGAGAAGGGCTCCGGACTTTCTCAACCAAAGCTTTCGCCACCCATAGTTGCCTAGGCCTATTCTTGTTAGGGGGTCCTAGGAACATGACTTTCACTTTGCCCTTAGAATCTTTCCTTAGCATGTAATGAGCATCAAAGGCAAAAGGCCTAGCATGCTTGGGCAAAGGTTGTGGTGGCGGTGTCTTGCACTCATGAGCAAAATGACCTTCTTGACCACATTCAAAGCATCTCTTTGGCTTGGGCTTGGGCTTGTTCTTTGCTTTGTTGAGACGATTTTGAGCTCTAATATTTTGCACCTTCTCACCCATGTATCCAATCCCACTTCTATCAAATTTCATCACGGTGTTCATGAGGAGATCACTTTGGAGATATTGACCTCTTGTGAATTTTTGTAAGCCCACAGTGAGATGGCTCTTTTCTTGCTTCAACTTCTTGTTCTCTTCCAATAAGCTTGCAAGGTGACACTTCTCATTCTTGAGAATCTTGTTTTCTTTTCTAAGCACTTCAACTTCATCATCTTGTTGCACCGCTTCAATGACAATGGTATTTGTGGTTGATTGCTTCTCAAGCTCTTTCTTCAAGTTGTCATTTTCAATCTTGAGCTTCAAATAGTCATCATGGCAATCGGCCACCACCACTTCCTTGCCTTTGCTACTACTACCTTGCTCAATGATCTCATCAATCAAGTCATCACATGATGTAGCTATGTCACACTTAACAACATGGTTAGGAGCATCATGTGTTTCATTGGAAAGCAAGTCATAGGCCATAGCAAGGTTGTCATGATTCACTTTCACTTGAGTATAGTCCTCTTTTAGCTTGTTGTAGCTAGTGGTGAGCTCAATGTGTATCCTCTCAAGTTTATCATGTTTTTCTTTGAGCTCTTTTATGTTGGCTTTGAGCTCCTTAACCTTGGATGACACATTTTGATTTTCAACTCTAAGCTCATCACTAGCTTTAGTGAATTGTTCATTTTGAGCTAAAAGGTTTCCATTCTCAAGTTTTAAGTTTTCATTTTTCCTTGTTAGCTTTCTTATAACTTTGGTATAGTCATTTAGCAAGCTAACAAGTTCATCATAGGTGGGTGAATCATACTCATTGTCACTATCACTACTCTCATCATCACTTTGTACCTTCTTGTCCTTAGCCATAAGGCAAAGGTGTGTTGGAGATGAGGGCGGTGATGGCGGTGGAGGAAGTGAAGTCCCAATCACAAGAGCGGCCACCTTCTGCTTTTCATCATCACTTTCTTCACCGGATGAGCCACTAGAAGATTCAATGTCGGTGAGCCAATCACCAACAATGTAAGCTTTGCCACTCTTCTTGCTTTTGTGAAATTGCTTTTTCTTGAATTCTTTCTTCTTGAATGGCTTGGCCTTCTTCTTCTCATCATCACTCTCATCACTAGAGTCTTGCCTTTTGCCCTTGTTCTTGTTCTTGAATTTGTCTTTCTTGGGCTTTGGGCATTGATGAGCAAGATGCCCAAGCTCTCCACAATTGTAGCAATCCATCTCGGAGATGGGCTTTCTCTTGCTACTAGTGAAGAACTTCTTCTTGTTGGAATCAAATTTGATTCCCTTGTTGTTGAGCTTCTTGAGCATCTTGGTGGTCTTCCTCACTATGAGAGCGATCTCCACATCATCATCATCATCATCACTTGTGGAGTCAAGAGAAGAGTACTTTGCTAGAGCTTTGTTTTTCTTGTCAGCCTTGAGGGCCAAGTCTTTCTTCTCTTCTTTCTTGGATGATGATCCATCTTGAGGAGTGATCTTCATGTACATCTCATGAGCATTGATCTTCCCCAATATTTGGGTGGGGGTTGCATTTGAGAGATCCGTTTGATGAAGTACGGTTACAATGTGACCATACTTCTCAATTGGAAGAGCATTGAGGATTCTCCTTGCAACCTCGGCCGGTGAGATTTGAGTGAGTCCAAGGCCATTTACTTCTTCTACAATGATATTCAAGCGAGAATACATGTCATTAGCACTTGCATTGGATAGCATTTTGAAAGAATTGAGCTTGTCAATGATAAGATAATATCGTTCCTCTCGCTCATTCTTAGTTCCCTCACGGAGCGCACAAATATCCGACCATAGTGCATGGGCGTTTTTGTGGTTCCTCACACGGTTGAACACCTCTTTGCTAAGGCCTCTAAATATGATGTTTCGGGCCTTAGCATTCCACTTCTCGTGCTCTTCCTCAACGGGTGTGAGGGTTGCGCCGGGTTTGGGAGTGGGGTACCCTTGTGTGGCGGCTTTGTGAACACCAAGGTCCACCGCCTCAAGGTATGCCTCCATACGAATTTTCCAATAAGGAAAATCGTTACCGTCAAAGACGGGAGGGGGACCATCGTGACCACCGGACATCCTTCCTCTTGGCGGTTAAGCCAAATTAATGAGCAACCTGGCTCCGATACCAATTGAAAGGATCAAGGATGCCCAAGAGGGGGGGTGAATTGGGCAACTAATAATTTTTCGAAACACAATTCAACCTATCGCAATTTGCCCAATATCACCCCACAAGTGCTTGTGACAATTCTATTCCTAAAACAAGTTATGCAACCTAGAGCCAAGTCCTATCACAAGTATGCTACTCTAGGAAAGTAGTGAACACAAAGGAAATGCGGGTATATAAAGGGTTAGAAAGACAAATCCGATTTTTCCCGAGGTATCGAAGAGTCGGCACTCCCCACTAGTCCTCGTTGGAGCATCCGCGCAAGGGTGTAGCTCCCCCTTGATCTTCGCAAAGACCAAGTGCTCTCTACGGGCTGATCCTTTGCCACTCCGGCGCGGTGGATCGCCCACAACCGCTCACAACTTCGACTTGGGCCGCCCACAAGCTCTCCAAGCGGTCACCAAGCCACCGATCGCCACCAAACCGTCTAAGTGATGTCGATCACCAAGAATAACAAGCTTAGACTCTCACTTGACCAAGAACAAGGCCAAAGAGGGTGATGGATGCACACAAGTCACTCTTGATCTCTCTAGGGAAGAAGTTCACAAGCAATGGAGTTCACACTAATCTCCTTAGGGCTCTTGCTCTTTCACAAGATCAACAATGGTTCCTTTAGCCGTTAGAAATGGCAAGAGAGATAGAATGGAGGCTTTGGTGGAGTATAAATACTCACCATCTCCAAAACTAGCCGTTTCTCACTTTCCTGCGAACCGTCGGACTCTGCTGAGGCTCGACCGTCGGACTAATTTCCACGGTCCGACTCTCACACAACCACTGCGCCCAGAACTGTGACAGAGGGGCGTCGGACCGAACTCGATGGTCCGACGCTCCTCAGTCCGACGCTTCTGCCTGCGGGCACAGTGCCTTTCAACGGCTAGTACACGGAGCAATGGTCCGACGCACACCGTCGGACCCAGTCCGACGCTCAAACTCGCTCTGGGAACCTCTCTGGAAGCGTCGGACGCTAACAGATATTAGTCCGACGCTCCCACTCGCGACGGTCCGACGCTCGCTCAAGTACCCAGAGGCACCGTCGGACTCTGGCCAATGGTCCGACGCCCATCCGGCCAGGGTCCGACGCTCCCTGGCACGCTGAAACTCGTCCAGGGGCTGCCACGTGTCGTCGGACTCTAGCTATTGGTCCGACGCCCATACTAGTTAGAGTCCGACGCCTCTAATTCGATCAAAACTTCGCCGAATCGAAAACTTTCCAAAACGAAGTTTGATCCTCTCTCTCTCTCAGGAGTAACCCTGGGCTGTCTACAGCTATGTTGGACAAGTGTACATCACATCTACACTCTCTAATCTTGCTCTAAGTCAAGCTACCCATCCAAACCCCTCTTAATAGTACGGTAAAGGAGAAAAAACAAAACCTAAGACTACGCCAAGTGTCTCTCAACTCCAAACGACACTTAGCACTAGCCTATCGCCGTCTTGTCTTTCATCCTTTGAAAACCGAATCGATTTCCATCGCTAGGGGCTTGAACCTATATGTTATTATGACCTAACCTCTAGGTTATCCTGCAAAACACACGTTAGTCATAATAATCGTCTTGTTGTCATTAATCACCGAAACCACTAGGGTCTAGATGCTTCAGCTGGACATGGTAGCCGGCGGTCACTAATTATGAGACGCTAGAATCATCGGCAATCGATCAATTTAAATTACGAAATAGCAAAAATTCTAAATATAGATATATATATATGAATAACGTAGGATCTGTAAAAGGGAGCACTCATTTCGAATGAAAAAATATGGACCTGTGATGAAGCAGAAAATACTCGGAGATCACACTGGCTAGGTTGGCAGAACCTAAAGTGTGTTATTTTTCCTTCTTTGCAAATGGGATTTCAAACAGCTGAGCGCACCATTGAAACCAAAATAATGTATGCTTTAGCCATTGAGGATTCATATAGCTTCAATCCAGCAGATGCACATGCACATCAATTTGAAATGTAAAATTTTTTATAAAAAGCTATGTTAACATTAAGTGGCAGACATTCATTGAATCGCTGTAGCAGAATAAAGAAGCATCAAATAAACTCTAAAGGGAAAAACCAAGAGGCCTGAGAAAGGCAAGAAAAGACAATTCTTGGCATCTTTAACCACTACTACTGAGGCAATGAGGAACGAAATAATGGCAAACTGAAAACTAATCGCTCTGTATAGTATATACGAAGATAATTGAAAAATGTTAAGCATGACAATTACAAAGGACATACTACCGAATAAGCACAGTGGAGCTGCTACGTAATCAATCTTTTGTATACTTAGGCACATCAAAGTCTAATCAGTGGCATAAAATCCTATGAAGACGTCCTAATACATGGAACGAATTGAATATGCAGACAATAAAAATAAATGAGCCGCTATACAATAAAATCTGTCACAAAATTAGCTCAAAGAAAAACATATGTGATCTCCACCAGCAACATTGAGCACCTGGTTCGTCATTTTACTCATACGATTCAAAGTGAACACTAACGCTGTATCCTTTCTAGTCAAATTGTTTTCGAAATAAACAGCTGCAGGAAAATAGGTGGCTCCGTGATGGATGGAGGAAAAAATATTGTAAAGGAGGCTATGAATATACATTGGCCTGGGTTACCTGATAGACTGGAGATGTAGTAATCGTTCATTTCGATCTAGATGCACGATTAAAACGCGAAGCACTGCTCGACTCTGCAGCCAAGGATCTAGCAGTTAGCTGATTTTATCGTAACCAAAATAAGTTGCAGGTAACCACATGACCTAACTATGTATTTCAAACAGGAAAAGTTGGCTGCACTAGTTAGACGAATAAATCGGCAATACTATGATAAAAAAACGCAAACCAAAATTTGCACAATTTCACCTTTTAATCGATGAAGTTGGCCTTCACCAATGGACACAATAGAAGGCCTGGTCACCTATTAAAGGGCCACGTCAGAGGAAAATAGCAAAAATAGGCTGACTGTGGTTGAGCCCTATGGTTGAGCCGCAGTGGGGGTCGCCCGTGGCGGACTGCCAGGGCATAGGCCGCAGCGATGGACAAGGGCCGGTGGCGCTGCTGCACTGCACCGCACGCCGGGCCGACGCCGCAGTTTGGGTCACCCGTTTAGGGTTTAGGGAGGATGCATGGGACGAAGAAGGAGAAGAGGATGAGTTACCATGAGATCCAGCCGTGGAGGTTCGCCGCCGCCGCCGCCGCCGCCGTACTAGGGTTTCTGGACTTGAGGAGCACAAGGGAAGGAGAGGGTGGAAGAAGAGGAGGAAGAGGACGACGACGAGGGTGAGGAGGGCTGCTGCCACTGCCGCCATCGCCCCGCGCGCGCCGCCGCCGTACAGGTACCTAGGGTTTCTGTCGCAGAAGAGCACAAGGGACGGAGAGGAAGGAAGAGGAGGACGAAGAGGACAAGGAGGAGGAGGAGGATGGGGAAGAGGAGGGCGGCCACCACTGCCGGCGTCGCCACGCGCCGACGCCGTCTCCCCTAGCGCGCCCATGTCTGCGTCGGGGGAGGGAAGAGGTCGATGGAGAGGGAGAGGGAGGGGCAATGGAAGGAAGAATCTAGTAAGGAGAAGTTGTAGCTGTCTATATATTTATTTCACTAGATTCGGATGAGAAGCTGAAGTTAGTATAGGAGAGCCGAGGAGAAGCGAGAAAAAGTAAAGAGAATCACGAGAAGCTGATTCGGGTAAAAGCTGATTCAGTAAATCTTAGCCGTTAAATGTGAGATCCAACGATGGAAAAAAAATTCTGATGACGTGGACGGTGGTTCTAATCGAGGAGCAATCCATCCTTATATGGGTAAATGTTTACACGGACGCGCACATCAGCGTCACACATATGGAGGGCATCCTTGTCCCCGGCGGGCGGCGGCGGAGTAGTGCCGTAGTGCGTGCACATGCATATTTGCAACAGTGTACAGCCTGTCGGAGTGGTGTGCGTGCCGTTATGTGCGCGTGCTTCAACTTGCCAGTATGCTGGAAGACTTCCATTGCTAACCTTCCTGTTGCTTGCTTGACCGACCCGGCCCTGGCCTTGGACCTGGTCCTATGGCCTCTTGGCTAATTTTAAGGGCTATGGGTCAACCTGTTTTATCCAAAGGTCATGGCTCTATTAGTTCAATGGGTAATATGGATCGACTCAAATATTTTCTTTCTATTATGAGTAATGAGTATGATCATTACTTTTAAAAAGATATGATTGATAAGTATTGTGATACTATTGACGTGCTTCAAAAAATATGAATTAGACTTAGTTATATGAATAAACCGAATTTAAGTTTTAAATATTTGCAGTTTAAATATAATATATGTCGATGCACTTTTAAGAATAGATAAATTTATAAGTTATATGAATAAGAATAACCATGCTTATTCAAAAAATAGAGAAGACTAAAAAACTAAATAAAAATATTATTTTGTGACTAGTGGGTCCACTCATATTACTCATTAGGTTAATGAGGTCCGACCCTACCGACCCATTTTAAACTTTGGGTCGGCCCTTGTGACCCATTGGCCTACTTTTATGGGTCGGATCAACTACCCAATGGGTCGACCCGACCCGACCCATTCCCATCCATAAACCTTCCTGTATTTAGCATGCATGGCTCTTTAGTTTGACTAGCACATACTTGCGTTACACCCGAAAAATCTATCAAACGTTTATGAAAACACGATGAGAAATTCTAAACATGTATTATTTATTTATTTATTTTCTATGCAATTTTTAAACATATAATTTTTTTTGGATAACCGTGACATCCATAATATAGTTATTGTTTGCATAATAATATGAATATATGATAGTGTCCTATTAAATTTGTATCGAATTAAAACATAATTGTTATAGTTTTTTTCTCATGTTGCAAAGTATTGAAAAAAATCTATATACCTAATAATAAAGAGACAAAATTTTAGCCCATGTTTTTTGTTGTACTAATAATATTTTTCATACTGTTAAACTTTTTGATTAGTTATTAGAAGGGATACTGTACATCCACCCTTGATCCATCACTGCAAAAAATATACTATGACAATAATAAAGCGAATATACTATGAGCAACACTCGATTTGTTCAATGTTAATCTTTCTCCTCGCCCCCGCCGTAGCCGCTTTCTTCTCCTCCCCCTCCTGCCGCGGCGAGCTCCGTCCATGACGCTCCCTCTCCGACTTGGCTCGGCCGTCCTCACCGTCCGACCGTCTGCCTCCTCGGAGCCCCTATTCTATGGCCGCCTAACTTGGAAAGATGATTTGTGAGAGGCTAAAAGGGAAATGGGGGGAGGGGGGGGGGGGGAGAGAACGGAAAAATCGAGTGCAAGTAGCTCCAAAACATTCGAGTGAGGTTTAGCATTTCCAGAAGTTGAGTAGGGGGACGATATTCCAAACATCAATGGAGAAAAACAGCGATACTAGTAGCAGTGAGATAGGGTAAAAGAGGGCCGTTGGCATACATGATGGTTCGGGGGCACAAGTTAGTTGAATGTTGATTTCCCGTCTAGCATATGAAACACAGGCCACGTGTCCTCCCAGAATGCCCTGATCAAGACCAACAACTATCGAAGCAGAGGCAATAGGATCAATAATCATACACGTATATTACTATGTGCTTCTTCGAAGCATATATACATGCATGCATGAGGTACAGGAGTAATAGGTACACTGCAGTTTATATAGTAGCACGTCGTCGTAACGACACATGTGATGTGGCACAAATAGTAGTTAACAAAGCAGCCGAAATGAACATTTAATTTATCCATCGCTGCACGTATTGATTTAATTATGCTTAGCTATTTATAATAAATATATAATTCGTTGGGCATCGTCGATAGATAACATGGATTTCCCCAGCTTGTGTCCATCCCAGCAGGCAGCAGCCCTTTTCACCTGATGACTGATGAGAGTTTAGACGAGTGAGAAGGGCATGGTGCCGAGACTGAGGATGCCGCCGATGACCTGCCCAACGAGACCGACGATCCCGCCGATGATCCCGCCGACGAGGCCGCCGAGGCCGCCGAGGTCGGTGCCGCTGCCCGTGGTGATGCCCAGGATCTTCAGCGGCGCCGTCAGCGTCCCGGTGGTTCCGGCCAGGGACTTGTCGCACGCGCCCAACGGGGTGACCACGGCCATGTTGCACTTGTTGCCCATAATGGCGTTGAGCAGAGCCTTGCTGGTAGTGTTTTGGCTCAAGTCGAAGGCCCCGGTGCTGTCCGTCGTCGTGCTGCCCACTACGTTGCTGCCGCACACGAGCTGCACCGTGGCGTCTGGACACCGACCAGATGACAACACCGGGAAACATGTGTAAGATCGATAGATGTCCTGAGAAATTGTAATTACAGACAGACAGACACAGACGACAGAACCTATATATATATATATATATATATATATATATATATATGCATGGCATATATATGTCCTTACTGGGGAACGGCGGGACCGTGGCCAGGTTAATGGAGGTCCCGATGGCGCACGGCACGGCGCCGGAGACGATGAAGGTGGTGTTGATGTTGGTGCTCGCCCCCAACCCCTCTGCTGCACCACGGGGCAGCTGGGCGGCAGCAGAGGCGACGACGGCGATGAGCAGAGCGGCGAGGACAAGGATCTTCGGCGCCATTGTAGATCGTGTATTCGTGCTCGCTCGCTCTCTCTCTCTCTCTCTCTCTCTCTCTCTCTCTCTCTCTCTCTCTCTCTCTCTCTCTCTCTCTCTCTCTCTCGGGGTCTCTGTTGTGCGGAGCGAGGTTGAGATTTGTGCTGAGCTGAGTTGTAGCTCATGCTGCTGCGTTGATCCGCTATTTATAGGCGGTGTTGTGCGCGCGAGACCAGTGCAAGTGCAAGTTGCTATAGCAGGCTCGTCTCACAGTCACAGCACAGCAGGCCGGCCGGCTTCAGCGCGCGTGCTTTGCGGTGTTGGAGCGGCTCACGCTGCTGTCCCTGTCCACGTCGATATCGGGCGTGCATGTAAGCAGCCAACTTGGCGGGAGTGGCCCAGCCCAGCGAGAAAATGAAAATCCCGAGCAACTGAAAGGGTGGTGCATGCGGGGCTGCCGACGGAGCTATACGCATCTCTGTTGTTTATTCATCAGTGCTGTCTGTGTCGATGATTGTTGAGGCGAGAATAACAGGATATACTCCAGGATACATACACTCAGGGAGTAGTCAGTACAGTATACTAATACTAATGATGATGATGATGATGATGATAGCAATGAGTGGTCATAAATTAACACACGCTGATGATGAGATATTACATTATAGTCTGATAATGCATGAGTGGCCACGCATGGAGCTGCTCGGGGATGGTAGTAGTACCTAGCTAGGGTGGTGCTGCCCTGAAAACCTATAGAGAGGCGTGCGTGTGGTCCAAACCGATCGTGTCGTGTGTGACGATGCACTGCCGGCATGCCGCTCCACCCCCTTGACGCGCCAGCCCGTGGAATTCCTCTGGTTCACAACTTCACAAGCCATACGACGCCAAGAAGATGGGAGCAATGGCGATCGCGACGATGTCGTTCTTTTCTCTGAGTCACCATGATCGGTTAATGCCATATATATTGTACACTGGTAGATCTACTTATGCAGAAATTACTAATATCTGTCCTAAATTACAGTTTTTTTTTTTGGGGGGGGGGGGGGGGGGGGGGGGGTTGTGTTGTGTTGTGTTTTTATCCTGCTTTCCTTAAAACCATCAATGGAAATCAGAGTACATGCTACATGCGGCGATCTAAGACACATAGTGCCAGATTCTTTCTGTTCACCTAGCTATATGGAAAAGGTTCCGCATCCCATCGAGTTGTACTTATTTTTTTTAAAAAAAAATCCTATTGAATTGCTTGTATTGGTTACATTCAAGAATAATATCAACGATGTTATTGTGCAATATAGCCTGATTTTTTTCAGAGCTAGCGCTGAGAGCCTGAGACCGGCTGGAGTGGGAAAGAGAACGAAAAGCTCCCACTTGTGCCTATAATTTCCTGGGTCGTATCTCTGGCATGCTCAAACTTTGTTGCCTTCCTGCGGCACCGTTGATGCGTACAGGCTACTACTACAGGGCACCGTTGAAACTGAAGGATAGTTAACATTTTTTTCCTTCAAAATACAATGCTTTCTTTGTGATTTTTCAAAGAAACATTGCGTGTATTTGTCAAAAAAAAAGGACATTGCTTGTATGTACATCTATTTGGCTTTTGGCATTTTGTTGGCTTATGGCGAACCTTCCCCAATATTAATTAATAAACGGCATCCATGTGTGATTTTTCCAACCCTCAATTGAAATACGAAAATATAAATCAATTTCTTTACCATGATATTCCTATCTTCAACATCCCAGCCTCAAACCTTCACATTCTGCCTGCCAAGTGCCAACCAACTCAATCTCATGCTTCTTCCTCCTCCCCTATCTTTAGCAGATCTCACCACTGAATCTATGTACGCATTCCACTGTCACCCCTAACCCCTCTTGATTTGATGACCCCGTCCCAACCTACTCATTGGACATCATGAACTTCCTCGCTGGCTTAGGGGGTGTTTGGGACTGCTTCACGAACTCTGCTCCACAAACTCTACTGTGAAGCAGCTCTAAAAAAATAGAGTTCATGGAGTAACTTTTCAGGTGCTCTCACAACTCCATCCTTTTTCTTCTAACGAAGTGCGTGGAGCTAAAACCATTTGACAGAAACACGTGGAGCGAACCGAAAAACATGGAGCAGAGCAATTCTAAACAATCCCAAACACCCCTTGGTGGCATGGCCTTCTATACATCAGCTTTTCTTATGGTCTGAAGCCTACCGGAAATCCACTGATATTTATGACTGTATTATAATTCGTTGAGAAACATAAAAGGTGTCAGTTAGTTTTAATTTAATTAGATTCTATAAAATAAAAATTATTTATATTATAGTAAGAAAATTCCATATAAGTTTAACAAGGTTACATAAACATAATCAGGACAGGGGCAAAAATCATAAATTTTAAAAATATAAACACGTCATTTGAAGTTAGTTATTCAGAAGTGATCTGAGCCTGGGCCTAGGACGCGCTTTACCCCTGCGGCCTTCGGCTTTGCCGCCGCCTCTTCTTCTTCTTCCCGCCCCCGCGTGCAAGATCGCCGCCGCCGCCCTAACCCACGTCTTCGTCGGGCTCGGGCATCTCGTCAGGTATTCTTCGGGCCCCTTCGCCGGCGATGGGTGCGCCCACCCCTTCTCTTCCCTTCCCTTCATGCTGTGCGGAAACCGAGCACTCAAACCCTAACTCCAGCTATTTGTTTCGATCTGATCTAATTGCAAGCGTATATGTATCGTGCCTACTAGCTTCGATGTTGTGTTTGCAGAAATTATAGGGTGTGCATTTCCTTTACTGGGTCCGCGGTCCGAGCCTTGGCTCGGGTTAAATCTTCACTTGGTCTTGGTGGCTAATTAGCCAATCACACACCGCAGCCACACCATGGCAGCAACCCCTGTGTGGATGGTCAGTAAGCCCACCTATATTAAACTCGTGTTGTGCCAAGCGAAGGGGTTACTCAGCCTAGTGTGGTTCCTTCTCTGACACCAACTCACAACTCGTAGCTCGGCATGAACCGACTAATTTGGTAGTTTCTTATAGATCAATAGGCGTGTTTTCCTTGCAAAAAGAGGGGAAAATAAGGATGCTGAAATTTAGTTTCTCTAGTGTTCTTCTGGACTTTATGCAAACAGACTATTCTTGTGTTGATGTTCCATAATGTCTTTGCGTTTTATCTTGAGGTTTATGGGTATAGAGAGAAGCATGGTGACTCATTAGCCACTTGCATACTTTCAGTTGTGCAACTGGCAGTAGGTTCACCTAGATATGGTTTTCACGGCATTGTCTTGTATAATGGGCTGGTGCCAAATGGGTCAAGCGGCTAATTGGCCCTTCAGCCTGTAGTTGCAGACCGTGCTGCCTTAATACATACTGTGACTGTACCTCTATGTTTGCTGTTAGTCTGAGATATCCTCAGGCTTAACTTTAATCAATTACTGTTGGCATCATGCTATGCCCTCATTCTTTGAAAAACTAATGAGGGACTACATGTTTCACAAATCTTGCATACACCAGTCCCTTTCACAGTTTTTGTGCCTTGGCAATGAAAACGAGAGCATCTTTTGATGCATTATTTTCTGCTTTATTGTCTTAACAATGAGCATCTGTTGATGCACCACTATGTTTCAATGCTATGTTTCTTCTTAGCACCAGTGTTCAATTGTGCCTAGACATTCTATGGCCTGCCAGTGTTGAGTGGACATAATAATATCTCCTGACTTGACAATGATATGATTTCCTATTTTGGAACAATACTGAATATTTGATGAGGTAATCCACAAGTTAGCTGTCTTCGTGTCATTTGTGGTTATAGATATATGTTGTGGTTAGTATCTTGCTCATAAAGGTGTCCAAAGCAGACTTATCTCATTCTGGAGTCAATTGGTTCAATTAATGGCTTGTCTCTATATAACTTTACAGCTTTCATACTTTTACCCGTGTTGGTTGATTGAAATATGCATTTGTGCTTATTCTAAATTTGAGAAATACTCTAATCATAGTTACTTGTATGATTGTATTGTACTCTATCAAGCCCCATTGAGAAACATTTTTTTAACAAGTCACTTAGGGTGTTTAAAGTGAGTTGACGAGTTCAGTTCCCTTTGGGAGTACTGCATGTTTAGCATTTTTAAGTTTCTTCTGGGTGATGTAGCTATCATACTTTTACTCATGATGGTTGATTGGAATATACGAGGATGCATTTTTGCTTATTCTAAATTTGAAAAATACTCCAATTGTTAGGATACAGTACCAATGTGACTCCTGAAAGCCTAGTTCTTCTATGATTGTAATGCACTCTGCGAAACCCCATTGAGAAATAGTTTTCTAAACAAGTCACTTAGGCTGTGTGAAGCGAGTTCAGTTCCCTTTGGGAGTACTGCATGTTTGGCATTCCTTTTATGTTTCTTTTGGGTGATGACTGATGAACTTGTTTCTCTCGTGGTATGGCTTACATCTGTTTGCATCATGTGCAGTTTGCCATGGCGATGTCTGGTCAGACCCAACCTGAAGGACCACGCCGACTTGATTCAAAACGTGCTGCGAATTGCCGAAAGAATGTACCCGGTACATCGTTCGTCTCAGATTTGAGAGATCACATCCACGAGTTCATCAATGCCTCTACAGATGAACACCGGACGTGCTTCACAAAGACTATCAAGAGGATGTTCGCCATGTCAAAGGTTGTCACTGACACTGAGAGGTCCTCTGAAGCTGAGGAAGCTGGATCCGAAAGTGTCTTGCCACTTCAGACCACTGTGTCGCGGTAGAAGTGTCTACACTTCAATTGTCTCAGTAGAAATATGATAAAATGTTAATAGCTAGTTAACAACGGGCTCTCAGGTGAGAAAGTAGTTGTCAGTAACCATGATTATCTTGTGTAGCTACCACTTGTCCACAGTTTTGATTGATTTAGGATGTCCAGCTACATGAGGCATTTCTGTAACAACTCACCTGTGCAAAAATAGACCAAAAAGAGGAGACTCATCTTTTCCACGCAAATTGTGTGTATAGGCTACAGATTTGTTTCTCCCCTATCCCAATCATACTATGTGACACTTCTTTCTCCATTCTCCTTATCTTTTTGGAATGTGTTGGAGGAAGCTGAAAAATACTAGCTTAGACTAGCAGTAGTTTCCTAGAGAGTTGTACCAAACAGGGTAAACTAGTAGAATCTTGCTGAAGAGCCATATTAAACTGTAATAACCCTAAAAACCCACACAGCCTAAAAATCCCAACCAATTAAAATTTTTCATTTATTTATTGTGAAAACTCATTTTTCTTGTGCAAGCATATAGGTTTCATTATGAATTTGGTAATAAGGGAGTATAGCTTGCATTTTAATTCCATTCACATAGAATAATAACTTATGCATCACATTTGGGATTTATTGCAATTTATGTTTATAATTACTCAATATTTAAAATGGGTAATATATGTATTTATACACTTAAGTGAAAATAGAAAAAGGAGAAAGAGAGTTAGGCCAGCCATTCGGCCAGCCGGTCTGCTAAGCCAGCCCGGCCTTCTTCTCCTCACCTCACCCGCGCGCGGCCCACGTTGCGGCTCGGCAGCGCGCGCGCGACCGGCACACACGCGCTCGCGCTCGCTGCCAACCCGGCCCCGCCTTGTCAGCCGCTCTCGCCCCCCCCCCCCCCCACTGTTCTTCTTCCTCGCAGAGGCGACGGGGACGAGTGCACACAATTCGCGTGACCCCGGACCCACGGCCGACAGCACCACGCCCCGCAGAAGCTGTCCCCCTCCTGTCCCCTCCTTTCTTGGCCGCCAAGCGAACCCGCGCCCATCCGGAGCTCTAGATCCACTCGAGCCACGGCCCTTCGATCGGTCGAGCGCGATCAGGACCGTACACCATTGGAGCTGGCCAAGCTCGCCTATAAAAAGGAGCTCACCCCGAAGCCCTACCCTCATTTCCCCTCGCCGCCACCGCAGCACAGACCGGCACACTGCACCAAACCGAGAGAGAGAGCGCGTAGGAGAAGGGCGGAGCAGAGGAGGAGAAGCTGCCGGAGCGCCGCCGCCGCGGAGCACGCCGGAGCCGGACACGGAGGAGAAGCCCGAGCTGCGGACGAGGAGCGGCACGGCACTGCGATCACTCTGCACGGCTCCGACTTGCCACTGCACCGCCATCCTAGCTTCACCGACACCACGGTGAGCCATCGCACGCCATGTCCGAACCTTGCCCTGCTTTTGCCATGGCGTTCCGCCCACGGGACGCGCAGGCACGAGCCTTTACCGGCTCGGGAAGATCACCTGCACCATGCACTCATTCGACCTGGCCGAAACCCCCGGACTACAAGCTTGCTAGACCGAGAACGCAGCACGACGCGTTCTCGGCGGAGCGCGCTCACCACCGACGCGTTCCGACGCCGAATCACCCGTTCCGAGCAATCCGACTAGCACCCGTATAGGTTAGAGCGTCGTGGAGCACCGCCACGACCCCTTGAGCTAGCTACGCGGATCTAAGCGCTAGAGGAAGCCTGAATCGCCTTGGCCGCGTGCGCCGTGACCTTACCGGAGCGCCGCCGCGAGCCGTCGCCAAAAGAAGGTCATGCCATGGCTAAAGTTCGCCACCAGAGTGTTGTATGCTTCTCTGGCCTCACCAATTTGACAAGACCGCATTCGATTGAATCAATACTTGGTCGTAGCCGCGTTGCCGCCTTCCGCCGTCGTCGGCGACACGCCGCCGCCACAACCGAGCACCTTGGGAATCTCGGTAGCCAAAATTGGTAGTTGGTATACCATCGCCATAGACCCTGGACGCGTATACATCTCCTAGAAGACCTCCTTAGCCCCGCCGGAACCTCACAGTCGCGGCGACATCGCCGCCGACACGTTCCGCCTCGCCTAAAATCCGTTCCGAGTACCCCCGATCGCCTCGCGCTGCGGAGAAAGGCCGCCGAGGTTCGCCAAGTCTGCCTCGGCACCGCCGCTAGATAGCCGAGCCCCGAATCACGACTGTCGCCTTGGCTACGTGCGCCTCCACCTCGTCGGAGAACCGCCGTATGCCGAGGGAGAGAAGGAGGCCATACCACGACTCTAACCCGCCACCATCTGGTCGGACGACTGCCTGAGCACGCCAATTGGGGAAAGCCGAGCCTTGTCTTGCCGAAATATGGTCATAGCCGCCCTGCCATCGTCCGCCGCACCAGAGAGACATCGCCGCCTTGAACAGACGCCCTGAAACCCTGCTAGCACCAAATCTCCGATTCGCCCGAGCCTCCCCGGAAGAGCTCGGGAGAGCGGCACCCTCGGGCGCCCAAATTTCCGATTCGCCCGAGCCTCACCGGGAGAGCTCGGTGAGAGCGGCACCCTCGGGCGCCCAAATTTTCGATTCGCCCGAGCCTCACCGGGAGAGCTCGGGAGAGCAGCCCCCTCGGCGCCCAAATGTCCGATTCGCCCGAGCCTCCGTGGGAGACCTCGGGAGAGCGGCACCCTCGGCGCACCAAACCTCCGATTCGCCCGAGCCTCCCCGGGAGACCTCGGGAGAACGGCACCCTCGGCGCACCAAATCTCCGATTCGCCCGAGCCTCCCCGGGAGAGCTCGGGAGAGCGGCACCCTCGGCGCCCCGAATCTCCGATTCGCCCGAGCTCCGCCGAGCTAAGCCAAGCCCCGCCGAGCTACGCCAAGCTCCGCCGAGCTACGCCGAGCTCCGCCGAGCTACCCCCGACCACCGCCGAGCTACCCCCGACCACCGCCGAACTACGCCGAGCTCCGCCGAGCTACCCCCGACCATCGCCGAACTATGCCGAGCTCCGCCGAGCTACCCCCGACCACCGCCGAGCTCCGCCGAGCTACCCCCAACCACAGCCGAGCTAACCCCGACCACCGCCGAGCCACGCCGAGCTACGCCAACGCCGGCAACTCTCTGGGAACCAGCATCGAACACCTGGTGGGCGACCATCGGGTTTGTGTTCTGATGAGGCGCCACATGCCGCACTACTGGACCCGCGCGCCACGTGGACCAATCCCGAGCTGCCCCTGATTAACCGACCAATTTTCCCATTTTCAGAAAATAGAATAATCTTCGGAAATTCATAACTTATTCATTCGATGTCCAAAAATTGCGCACCATATATCAAAATTCTCAGAAAAATGAGATCTACAATCTAAGACTGTGTTTGTGTGCATTTGGCTCTTTATTTTAATGGATTTTTCTGAAATACTCTATAGGAGTCGCTGACGCGACTATTTCGTGTTCGATTTCAGAGCCGGAGGAGGATCTGACTAAGGAAGACGACCACGAGTACTTTCAGGAGCTAGGAGACGACTACGAAGGTGCCACGTCCCACCAAATCCTTAGATCCTATTTACGCATTGCAAATGACATTGTTGCTATTGCTTTATGATTATGTATGGATTGGTTGCATGGTAGTATATTTGAATTCCCTGCCTTGATAAGACTATACCCTGCTGTCCGCTGCTAGGTTAGCTGCTGCTTATTTTACTGTTACTCTTTCACTACTTACTACTTGCTATATGCTATGTGGTGGAATTGGGACGGTGTATAACTGATTATAACCACTGGGAGAGAGTGCTGCGTGCGTCTTGGGTGCGTGGTAAGGGTTGATGTCGACCAAGTGGGATGTGAGACAAGCCCATGGGGCAAGTCGTGCCGGGGGTGCAACCTGGGCATCCCCAAGCGAGATACCTGTGGCGGGTAAAGTTGTTGAGGAGGTTCCGGGTGGGATAGCCTTGGTGGTTTGAAGCCCGTGGACGGAGGTGCTGTGATGGCACGGGGAGAGTATCCCCTAAGTGGAGATGCCTGCTTGGTCAAACCTAGGATGGACTAGTTTCAGGTTCATGGGAATCCTTTTCTACTCACTCGCTTCTGATGGGCGGGAGACGGCTGGACTACTTGGTCGGACGGTGCCACTACTGCTAGGTTGAGAGGTGATAAGGGTGGGCGGAGACGGTCGATGGGTTCCCGTTCCGTTCTAGATGCACAGTACCACTGGATGGGCCCGGTACTGTGTCTCCCAGTCTCAGCATAACGGTGTAGGATCCGGAATATCCCAGGGCTGAGTGGTAGGGTGGCATCGACCTAGGCAAGCAAGCACCCGGAATTCTGCCTAGGTGTTTGCGCAACACCTATGATGGCTAATCCTGTGGGTAGTGAAACCTCTGCAGAGTGTATGGTTGATCGATCGATACATATGCCAACTTGTTGGCTATGGACCTTTCCTGTGAAGCTTCTACTAGTGTAGTGAGTGTTCTCTTCTTTCCCTGGATGACATTTTTTCGGCAGTGTACCCGTTGTGGTAGTGTGCCGCTGAGATAGGCCCGAGAGGGAGTTGGGCCTGTCGAATGAGAGCGAGGTGTGGGTAAGTGAGATGTGGTGATGGGAAAAGGGATGATGGTGTTAACTGGTGATAAAACTTGACTAATTAAACATTGATTACAGCTGCATAGGAAAACCTCAGCCTATAGGTCTGCTTGTATAGCCTTGCATCCACTTTCCACAAAGCAAATGCTGCATAGGTGGGCTCCGTGGCCAGTATAAATCGTACTGATAAATTTGCTGTCAGGTGACGAGAATGAGTACGACTTCGAGGGAGATAATGACGAGGAATAGGGTCACGTGCTACACTCAAGTTGGCCGTGAAGGATGAATCGTTTCCGCATCTTCTAAAGCTTCTCTGATTGTTGATTCCGCCAGTGTGGCGATGTAATAAGTGTTTATGTAAGACTTAATTACCGTTGTATGGATCCTGGTGACAACTGAGATATGGGTAATTTCATGGATTGTCCCAAGCAATCTGTTGAATTACAATTCGAGCATGTGGATTTTCCTTCGTGGAAAATCGAGGTCGTTTCAATTGGTATCAGAGCCATACTTGACTGTAGGACGAGACCCATAGAAAATGGACGTTAGAATAGGAAGCCAGACTCTCTTTCGGTTATATTACCGACCTTGCATTCACTTTTTATGCAATGGCTTATCTAATACAAGGACCTGCTAATTCGTTTCTTGAAAAATTCGCAGATGACCAGCCTTGGACCACCACTTTGTCCACTGCACGACGGCACTATTGAGATTCTGATCAACAGAAGGAACCACGACGGATTTGCCATGGTACTACGCTAGGTGCTGGAGGAGCTGGGAGCACCGTCTGACCAGATCCAGTACTTCAGCCGAGGGAAGCTTGTTGAGGCAGAGGACAGCCGCATACCCGACGCCGTACTTGACCTTATGCACCAGTAGCTTATGGGACCCTGCGTGGCCCTTAGACTAGTGATACCATGAGTTATCCTATCATTGGCTATCTGCGCATAGCACGATCTTCTTAGCAGCTAGGAACATCCTTTATGTAATAATAACCATGTGATGAGTGACATTTGGATCTTATGGTTCTCTATGCTTCTTTGGTTGAGTGTAGGATAGCATGAAAAATGTTTTAAATCATTTAAATCGTTGAAAACATCTAACTCCTACTTAAACCACTACAAGATTATTACTGCACTGAGCACGTACCTAATAAATTCAAATGTCGATGAGACGTTCCGCGCGTCTGGAGAACCGCCAAGCCCTCCCCCGCGCCTGCGCCAGGACGTGGGCGTGGTCGCAACCGTGGACGCCCAGCTGGCAGACGTGCTGGAGGTAACCTGGAAGAAGAGCTGCGCCGGGCAGAGGATGCACCGCCAGGTGAACGATCCGCCACCACAAGGCGAGAACGTGCCTCCGCCACCGCCACCGCCGCCGCCACCGACGTTGGCGGAAGTGATGGCTCAGCAGACCCAGCTGCTGAATGCCATAGCTACTGGGATGAACAGGCACCACGGGCCACCCCAGAATGACTTCCAAAGGAAACTGGAGGGTTTCCTAAAGCTGAGGCCACCTACCTTCGACGGGACTGACAGCGATCCCCTCGCTGCCGACGATTGGCTTAAAGAGATGGAGAAGAAGCTGGACCTGACCACTTGCTCCGACGAGGAGTGTGTTGGGATTGCTAGCCACCAGCTGACCGGTGCTGCACGAGCATGGTGGGACAACTACACCAGCGCTCACGAGGACCCAGCCCGCATTGACTGGGATGAGTTCACCGAGGCTTTCCGTGACCACCACATTCCTGAGGGAGTCATGGAGGCCAAGGAGAACGAGTTTCGCAACATCTCCCAGGGAGCTGACCGGATCCACGAGTACACCACCCGCTTCAACTGCTTGCTCCGCTACGCACCTGCATCTTGCGTGAGTTCCGAGAAGAAAAAGATGTACTACTACAGGAAGGGACTTCAGACCAAGATCAGGTTGGCTCTGTCAGGGAACAAGAGCTACACTCTGCGTGAGCTGATTGACCGCTGTATTGAGATCGAAAAGGATCGCATGGAAGCACGCCTGGAATTCGAGGCCTAGAACAAGGGAAAGAAGCGCCGCTCTGAGGGACCCGCTCGCACTGCTCCACCCCAGAGACAGCGAACAGGTGCACCTCCGCCTTTCCGGACTCGCTAGGGACCCTCTTCAGGAACGAGCCGTGGTGGTACCAACAGCAGCAACTACCACCGCCCCACTCAGACCTACCCTGCGCCGACTCGAGCTGTGCAGAACACACCCGCCCCCGCTACCAACACGCCAAGGACAAGCAATTGGAAGGCTCCTGCGACAGCCACAGCAGGCAGTGCGCCCTTCACTTGCTTCGGATGCGGAAAGCCTGGACACCGTGTGGCTGTGTGCCCCGACCTCAACCGTGCACCAGCAGCTGCACAGGGCACAGCGAACCGGGGATCCGCTACCCGTGGAAGACTGAACCATATGACCGCTGAGGAAGCTGAAGCTGCACCTGATGCTGTGTACGGTACGTTCCTAGTTCAGGGTAACATGGCTACAGTTCTGTTCGATTCGGGAGCTACATGTTCATACATTTCATCTGCATATGCACGTAAGCATAACATACCTGTAACCCCGAGAGCAAACCCCATCCTAACTAGCTCGCCCATAGGAACCTTCAGAAGCATTCACATATGTAGGGGAGTGATAATCACAATCGAGGGACTTGACTTCCGAGCTGACCTAACCCTACTACCCTCCAATAGCTTAGATGTCATCTTAGGCATGGACTGGCTAACCAAACACCGGGGAGTGATATCTTGTTCACCTAGATATGTTCAGGTAACCCACCCTTGGGGAACAGCTGTCCGATGTGTACCCCAAACCGAGAGAGTCCAAACCCTCCTATGTGCTCTGGAGACTAAGGCAGATAAAATGGAGCTGACATTCAGAGATGTGCCAGTAGTCTGTGAATTCAATGACGTATTTCCAGAGGAGTTGCCCGGAATGCCACCAGATAGAGATGTGGAGTTTGTTATAGAGCTGATGCCAGGGACTGCACCGATTGCCAAAAGACCCTACAGAATGTCGGCGGATGAGTTGAAGGAACTCAAGAAGCAGCTGGGAGAATTACTGGAGAAGGGCTTCATTAGGCCTAGTGCTTCGCCCTGAGGATCTCCCGTTTTGTTTGTCAAAAAGAAGGATGGCACGATGAGGATGTGCATTGACTACCGGAATCTGAATGCGGTTACAGTCAAGAATAAGTACCCATTGCCCCGCATCGATGATCTGCTAGATCAACTGAGTAAGGCCAAGTACTTCTCAAAGATTGATCTCCGATCAGGGTACTATCAGATGAGGATCAGGGAAGAGGATATCCCGAAGACTGCATTTGTCACTAGATATGGACAGTATGAGTGCACAGTAGTCTCATTTGGACTCACTAATGCTCTAGCATACTTCATGAACATGATGAACAAGATCTTCATGAATGAGCTAGACAAGTTTGTAGTGGTATTTATTGATGATATATTGGTTTACTCAGCCACAAAAGAGGAACATGAACATCATCTGAGGACCGTATTGGAGAGGTTGTCTCGCAACCAGCTATACGCCAAGTTCTCCAAGTGCGAATTCTGGCTTGAGGAAGTTGCTTTCCTTGGTCACGTACTGTCAGGACAAGGAGTCGCGGTAGACCCAGCCAAGATTGAAGCTGTGAAAGACTGGGAACAACCCTGTAATGTGTCAGAAATCAGAAGCTTTTTGGGACTTGCAGGATACTATCGCAGATTTATTGAGAATTTCTCCAAGATTGCAAGACCCATGACCAACTTGCTGAAGAAAGAGAACAAGTTTATATGGACTCCTGAATGTGAGAAGAGTTTTCAGACCTTGAAGGAGAAGCTCACTACTACACCTGTACTAGCTCTGCCAGATATTCACAAAGATTTTGTTGTATATTGTGATGCCTCTCGGCAAGGTTTGGGCTGTGTACTAATGCAAGAAGGAAGAGTGATAGCTTATGCCTCAAGACAGTTGAAGGAACATGAGCAGCGATACCCGACTCATGACCTAGAACTTGCAGCCGTGGTACATGCACTCAAGATTTGGAGACACTATCTAATAAGCAACAAGTGTGACATCTACACTGACCACAAGAGCCTGAAGTACTTCTTCACACAAGAAGATCTGAATATGAGGCAGCGCAGATGGCTAGAACTCATCAAGGACTATGATCTTGAGATCCATTACCACCCAGGAAAGGCTAATGTTGTCGCTGATGCACTTAGCCGCAAAAGCTACTGCCATACCCTCATCACCAACTCTATGCCGCCTGAGCTCAGGAGAGAGTTCGACGCGTTCCAGCTCGAGGTAATCTCCTATGGCATGCTAAATGAGCTTCGCGTCGAGTACAATCTCACCTCACGGATCCGTGAAGCGCAAAAGAACTGTCCTGAGATAAACTATATCTGTGGTTTGATGAAGCTGGGAAGAGGCCCCGAATACCGAGAAGATGAGCAGGGAACTGTATGGTACAAAGATAGAATCTGCGTACCGACGGATTCAGCGATACGAGAAGAGATTCTGTCGGAAGGGCATGACTCCAAATATTGCATTCACCCAGGGTCAGCCAAGATGTACCATGATCTAAGGAAGCACTTCTGGTGGGAGAATATGAAGACAGACATTGCAGGGCATGTAGCCCGATGTGATACATGCAATAGAATCAAGGCCGAACATCAGAGACCAGCAGGGTTGCTACAACCAGTTGAGATACCAGAATGGAAGTGGGAGTGCATATCCATGGACTTCATAATAGGACTGCCCCGATCCGAGCATGGATATGATTCTATATGGGTAATAGTGGACCGTCTAACCAAAGTTGCACATTTTATACCGGTCAAAAGGAAGTATAGAGTTGAAAAGCTAGCAGATCTGTACGTATCAAACATTTTGAAGTTACATGGGGCACCTCTGAGTATTATATCTGACCGAGGATCACAGTTTGTATCACAGTTCTGGAAATCCTTGCACAAGTCCATCGGGACCAAGCTCGACTATAGCACAGCATACCACCCGCAAACAGACGGGCAAACAGAAAGAGTGAACCAGATTCTCGAGGACATGTTACGTGCTTGTGTATTGAGGTACAAGGAAGGATGGGAGAGCTGTCTACCCCACGCCGAGTTCTCATACAACAACAGTTATCAGACAAGCATTAAGATGTCTCCATTTGAAGCGTTGTATGGAAGACCGTGCAGAACCCCGCTAATGTGGTCAGAACCAGGTGAAAGGACCTTCTTCGGTCCTGCTAAGATTGTGAAAGCAGAAGAAGGTGTTGCCCAAGTAAGAGAGAATTTGAGGATTGCACAAAGTAGGCAAAAGAGCTATGCAGATAGAAGACGTAGAGAGCTTGAGTTCAAGGTTGGGGATTATGTCTACCTCAAAGTATCTCCACTTCGTGGCACTGTCAGATTCCACGTGAAGGGGAAATTGGCACCAAGATATGTTGGGCCATACAAGATCTGTAAAAGGGTTGGAAAGCTTGCTTACAAGCTGGAACTACCGGATGAATTATCTGGAGTACACCCCGTGTTCCATGTCTCGCAATTAAGGAAGTGTCTGAAGCTTCCTGAGGAGCAAGTTCCTACGGATGCATTAGACCTGCAAGACACACTTGAATACAAGGAACATTCGATCAAGATCTTGGCACGGGATACCAAGGAGACGCGGAACAAGACTGTTCCGATGTGCAAGGTACAGTGGAGCAATCACACTGAAAGGGAAGCTACGTGGGAGAAAGAATCGGACTTGCGGATTATGTTTCCTTACCTCTTCGATGGGTACGTTATCTCTGAATCTCGAGATCGAGATCCTAATGAGGGGGAAGGACTGTAACAACCCTAAAAACCCACACAGCCTAAAAATCCCAACCAATTAAAATTTTTCATTTATTTATTGTGAAAACCCATTTTTCTTGTGCAAGCATATAGGTTTCATTATGAATTTGGTAATAAGGGAGTATAGCTTGCATTTTAATTCCATTCACATAGAATAATAACTTATGCATCACATTTGGGATTTATTGCAATTTATGTTTGTAATTACTCAATATTTAAAATGGGTAATATATGTATTTATACACTTAAGTAAAAATAGAAAAAGGAGAAAGAGAGTTAGGCCAGCCATTCGGCCAGCCGGTCTGCTAAGCCAGCCCAAGCCAGCCCGGCCTTCTTCTCCTCACCTCACCCGCGCGCGGCCCACGTTGCGGCTCGGCAGCACGCGCGCGCGACCGGCACGCGCGCGCGACCGGCACACACGCGCTCGCGCTCGCTGCCAACCCGGCCCCGCCTGTCAGCCGCTCTTGCCCCCCCACTGTTCTTCTTCCTCGCAGAGGCGACGGGGACGAGTGCACGCAATTCGCGTGACCCCGGACCCACGGCCGACAGCACCACGCCCCGCAGAAGCTGTCCCCCTTCTGTCCCCTTCTTTCTTGGCCGCCAAGCGAACCCGCGCCCATCCGGAGCCCTAGATCCACTCGAGCCACGGCCCTTCGATCGGTCGAGCGCGATCAGGACCGTACACCATTGGAGCTGGCCAAGCTCGCCTATAAAAAGGAGCTCACCCCGAAGCCCTACCCTCATTTCCCCTCGCCGCCACCGCAGCACAGACCGGCACACTGCACCAAACCGAGAGAGAGAGAGCGTAGGAGAAGGGCGGAGCAGAGGAGGAGAAGCTGCCGGAGCGCCGCCGCCGCGGAGCACGCCGGAGCCGGACACGGAGGAGAAGCCCGAGCTGCGGACGAGGAGCGGCACGGCACTGCGATCGCTCTGCACGGCTCCGACTTGCCACTGCACCGCCATCCTAGCTTCACCGACACCACGGTGAGCCATCGCACGCCATGTCCGAACCTTGCCCTGCTTTTGCCATGGCGTTCCGCCCACGGGACGCGCAGGCACGAGCCTTTACCGGCTCGGGAAGATCACCTGCGCCATGCACTCATTCGACTGGCCGAAACCCCCGGACTACAAGCTTGCTAGACCGAGAACGCAGCACGACGCGTTCTCGGCGGAGCGCGCTCACCACCGACGCGTTCCGACGCCGAATCACCCGTTCCGAGCAATCCGACTAGCACCCGTATAGGTTAGAGCGTCGTGGAGCACCGCCACGACCCCTTGAGCTAGCTACGTGGATCTAAGCGCTAGAGGAAGCCTGAATCGCCTTGGCCGCGTGCGCCGCGACCTTACCGGAGCGCCGCCGCGAGCCGTCGCCAAAAGAAGGTCATGCCATGGCTAAAGTTCGCCACCAGAGTGTTGTATGCTTCTCTGGCCTCACCAATTTGACAAGACCGCATTCGATTGAACCAATACTTGGTCGTAGCCGCGTTGCCGCCTTCCGCCGTCGTCGGCGACACGCCGCCGCCACAACCGAGCACCTTGGGAATCTCGGTAGCCAAAATTGGTAGTTGGTATACCATCGCCATAGACCCTGGACGCGTATACATCTCCTAGAAGACCTCCTTAGCCCCGCCGGAACCTCACAGTCGCGGCGACATCGCCGCCGACACGTTCCGCCTCGCCTAAAATCCGTTCCGAGTACCCCCGATCGCCTCGCGCTGCGAAGAAAGGCCGCCGAGGTTCGCCAAGTCTGCCTCGGCACCGCCGCTAGATAGCCGAGCCCCGAATCACGACTGTCGCCTTGGCTACGTGCGCCTCCACCTCGTCGGAGAACCGCCGTATGCCGAGGGAGAGAAGGAGGCCATACCACGACTCTAACCCGCCACCATCTGGTCGGACGACTGCCTGAGCACGCCAATTGGGGAAAGCCGAGCCTTGTCTTGCCGAAGTATGGTCATAGCCGCCCTGCCATCGTCCGCCGCACCGGAGAGACATCGCTGCCTTGAACAGACGCCCTGGAACCCTGCTAGCACCAAATCTCCGATTCGCCCGAGCCTCCCCGGAAGAGCTCGGGAGAGCGGCACCCTCGGGCGCCCAAATTTCCGATTCGCCCGAGCCTCACCGGGAGAGCTCGGTGAGAGCGGCACCCTCGGGCGCCCAAATTTCTGATTCGCCCGAGCCTCACCGGGAGAGCTCGGGAGAGCAACCCCCTCGACGCCCAAATGTCCGATTCGCCCGAGCCTCCGCGGGAGACCTCGGGAGAGCGGCACCCTCAGCGCACCAAACCTCCGATTCGCCCGAGCCTCCCCGGGAGACCTCGGGAGAACGGTACCCTCGGCGCACCAAATCTCTGATTCGCCCGAGCCTCCCCGGGAGAGCTCGGGAGAGCGGCACCCTCGGCGCCCCGAATCTCCGATTCGCCCGAGCTCCGCCGAGCTAAGCCAAGCCCCGCCGAGCTACGCCAAGCTCCGCCGAGCTACCCCCGACCACCGCCGAGCTACCCCCGACCACCGCCGAACTACGCCGAGCTCCGCCGAGCTACCCCCGACCATCGCCGAACTATGCCGAGCTCCGCCGAGCTACCCCCGACCACCGCCGAGCTCCGCCGAGCTACCCCCAACCACAGCCGAGCTACCCCCGACCACCGCCGAGCCACGCCGAGCTACGCCAACGCCGGCAACTCTCTGGGAACCAGCATCGAACACCTGGTGGGCGACCATCGGGTTTGTGTTCTGATGAGGCGCCACATGCCGCACTACTGGACCCGCGCGCCACGTGGACCAATCCCGAGCTGCCCCTGATTAACCGACCAATTTTCCTATTTTCAGAAAATAGAATAATCTTCGGAAATTCATAACTTATTCATTCGATGTCCAAAAATTGCGCACCATATATCAAAATTCTCAGAAAAATGAGATCTACAATCTAAGACTATGTTTGTGTATATTTGGCTCTTTATTTTATTGGATTTTTCTGAAATACTCTATAGGAGTCGCTGACGCGACTATTTCGTGTTCGATTTCAGAGCCGGAGGAGGATCTGACTAAGGAAGACGACCACGAGTACTTTCAGGAGCTAGGAGACGACTACGAAGGTGCCACGTCCCACCAAATCCTTAGATCCTATTTACGCATTGCAAATGACATTGTTGCTATTGCTTTATGATTATGTATGGATTGGTTGCATGGTAGTATATTTGAATTCCCTGCCTTGATAAGACTATACCCTGCTGTCCGCTGCTAGGTTAGCTGCTGCTTATTTTACTGTTACTCTTTCACTACTTACTACTTGCTATATGCTATGTGGTGGAATTGGGACGGTGTATAACTGATTATAACCACTGGGAGAGAGTGCTGCGTGCGTCTTGGGTGCGTGGTAAGGGTTGATGTCGACCAAGTGAGATGTGAGACAAGCCCATGGGGCAAGTCGTGCCGGGGGTGCAACCTGGGCATCCCCAAGCGAGATACCTGTGGCGGGTAAAGTTGTTGAGGAGGTTCCGGGTGGGATAGCCTTGGTGGTTTGAAGCCCGTGGACGGAGGTGCTGTGATGGCACGGGGAGAGTATCCCCTAAGTGGAGATGCCTGCTTGGTCAAACCTAGGATGGACTAGTTTCAGGTTCATGGGAATCCTTTTCTACTCACTCGCTTCTGATGGGCGGGAGACGGCTGGACTACTTGGTCGGACGGTGCCACTACTGCTAGGTTGAGAGGTGATAAGGGTGGGCGGAGACGGTCGATGGGTTCCCGTTCCGTTCTAGATACACAGTACCACTGGATGGGCCCGGTATTGTGTCTCCCAGTCTCAGCATAATGGTGTAGGATCCGGAATATCTCAGGGCTGAGTGGTAGGGTGGCATCGACCTAGGCAAGCAAGCACCCGGAATTCTGCCTAGGTGTTTGCGCAACACCTATGATGGCTAATCCTGTGGGTAGTGAAACCTCTGCAGAGTGTATGGTTGATCGATCGATACATATGCCAACTTGTTGGCTATGGACCTTTCCTGTGAAGCTTCTACTAGTGTAGTGAGTGTTCTCTTCTCCCCCTGGATGACATTTTTTCGGCAGTGTACCCGTTGTGATAGTGTGCCGCTGAGATAGGCCCGAGAGGGAGTTGGGCCTGTCGAATGAGAGCGAGGTGTGGGTAAGTGAGATGTGGTGATGGGAAAAGGGATGATGGAGTTAACTGGTGATAAAACTTGACTAATTAAACATTGATTACAGCTGCATAGGAAAACCTCAGCCTATAGGTCTGCTTGTATAGCCTTGCATCCACTTTCCACAAAGCAAATGCTGCATAGGTGGGCTCCGTGGCCAGTACAAATCGTACTGATAAATTTGCTGTCAGGTGACGAGAATGAGTACGACTTCGAGGGAGATGATGACGAGGAATAGGGTCACGTGCTACACTCAAGTTGGCCGTGAAGGATGAATCATTTCCGTATCTTCTAAAGCTTCTCTGATTGTTGATTCCGTCAGTGTGGCGATGTAATAAGTGTTTATGTAAGACTTAATTACCGTTGTATGGATCCTGGTGACAACTGAGATATGGGTAATTTCATGGATTGTCCCAAGCAATCTGTTGAATTACAATTCGAGCCTGTGGATTTCCCTTCGTGGAAAATCGATGTCGTTTCATAAACTTACCATACCAAAGACGAAGGGCCTAAACTAGCATGAATCTTGCTGGTAGAGCGAGAGCTGAGAGCCTGAGACTGAACCCCTGGCTAAGCCCTTAGAGCACTCACAGTGCAGACTCTACCATAGAGTCTAATCCTATTTATTACCTCGAAGATATCGTAGATTTGGAGTCTAAATAAGACTTGGAGTCTTGGTTTTTCTCCTTCTCTCTTCAATAAATATATTGTCACATCAACAAAATGTTATAAATAGGAGGGTAATAAATAGATTTAGACTCTACGTTACAGTGACTAGACGCCTTTGATATCTGTTATCCCAGCGGGTTGAGGCTTGGGTGTACACGAAGGGGGTGTTTGGTAACATGCATCTGGCTGCAGCCAGCCAAAGCCTGGTCTATATGGTACAAGTGCTCGTGTTTGATTTTATGCTCCTGCAGAGTCGAGCTCAATTCAGATCGCGTTTGTTTGTCTAGCTAAAAGACTATGGTGACTCTACAATTAGAATCCGGTAACATTACCCCCCTCAACAATCCTCATTGCCATAATTATCGAACACGTGCTGGGACGACTACACCGAGCAGCACGGGCGCCTCCGTCTCGTCGCCCTCGACGTCCGTGGATACGGCCCGGAAGAACGTGGCGTTCCACGTGGTGTGGCCCCACTGGTTGTGGGGCCCTCACGGGCGCCGGTGCCGGACCTGACGCAGGCCACGGCGGAGCACGAAGGCGCCTCTGCCGGCGTTCGTGTGCGGCAGCAGCAGTCACAAGCTGGTGCAGCTGCTGCGGCCGAGGTGGCGGCGGTGACGAGTCCACGGACGTCATCCTGGATGAGGACGAGGACCACGACGACTTTTCCATGCCGGAATGCCGCAACACTCCTTGTAGTCGCCCACATCCTCCCATGCCGCCGCCGCTGCCGCAAGCGCCACCGCAGCCGATATCGTCGGCAGGCCATGGGTGCTCCTGCTCATGGCGTCCTTGGCGCCGTCGCCACGCCGTCCTGTAGCAGGTGCTCCTGCTCACCTCTCTGTCTTCTTCCTCATCGGCGGCGAGCGCGAACAACAGCGGCGAGCGTGAACAGCATGTGGACGGAGATGTGTGGGCTGCTTCAAAGGTGAGAGTTGGAAGCGTCAGAGCGGTGACTCAAGCGTGCTTGAGCGAGCGCTTCAGCGCCGGAGCGAGCCTGGCCGCCAGGAAACGGACCTTCTCACCGTTTCCTGGCAGCCAGGAGAGAGAGCGTGATTTGCACGAACAGGGCCTGCCTCGCAGGTGGGCCCGAGATATCAAACAAGCGAGTTGCATGCCGGGGGCGTAGCCAGGCCGACGGGCCACGCTATCAAACACCCCCGAACACGACACCCTTTGGCGACGACGAATGCCCCAGTGCCCAATCACGACAGCCGCCCGTTCTTGGGAGAGAGGGCGTGGCCGAGCACGCAGAGCGGCCTGTCGAAGCCTCGAAGGGGATCCCGTCAGTCCGTCACCATGGCTGGTCTCATTCTCATGTGGTGGTGCGTGTGGGCTCGTCTGCGTGTGGGCTTCGTCTTCTAGTACGGGATGCGCATGCAACTAAAAGCGGCTATGGCAGAGGAGCAGTCTTGCTAATGAGCACAACAAAACTGAACGGTTTATAAAGAAGCCAGCTAGCTAGTTGATTCGGTATTCAAATTGTCTTGATTTTATATGTATGCAATACTATCGGATTTAATTTTTTTTGCTTCGAGGCAAAAAAGGGTAAACGCGGGATTGCGACGACGGAACTAACGCGTATACCACGCAAGTTCTTGACTTTGGAACCAAAGCATCAGAAATAAATAAACCACGGGGCGTTTGATGATGAGCACACTATTTGTTCCATTTCCATGCACGGTCAGATATATACTTATTATTATCCTTGCTTATTTATTTTCAGGTACACGGTACTGTATTTTGTAACTGTGTGGTCCGTCGCCAGCATATAAGTACATACATTATGGAAGTTTTTACTCGTTCTCGTTAGTTTTGGTCTTTTAGATACTGATGATAGATGCAATGCAAAGCAACCCAGATACATGGTCAGGTCAGTTCACGCGGAAGGAGAAGCCTGCCGCGGCGAGGCGGAAGACGCCGGTGAGCACCCCGGCGAGCGAGCCCTGCAGGTAGGAGGCCAGTGCCCCCGCCGCCTGGCAGGCTGGCGTTGCACTTGGCCGGCGGCGTATCGACCACCAGCCGGCCGGCAGGAGCCCACGAGCGCCGCCAGCGCGTTGGTCAGGTCCGCCTCGATCGCGAACGACCCGTTGCGGCTCGTCGTCGCGCCCGCCACCACGTTGCCGCCGCACCGCAGCTCCACGTCGGCGTCTGCGGGCAGGGAACGCAGGCACGAACACGTCCACAGATAACGCGCACGCGCGCAGGCTGAGGCTGTCAATCTGCATTATTGTTAACTTGGAAGTTGTCGTCGCATCGGGTTCACGCACGCACCTGGGAATGCCGGAGAAGTGGCGACGTCGATCAGCGTGCCAGTATTGCACGGTACGACGCCGGTGACGACGAGCTTGCCGAGCCTGGTCTGCGCGGAGGCGGACGAGCACGCCGCCGCGGTGGCCACTGCTGCAACGGCGAGGAGGAGAATGGACGCTTTGGTTGCCATCGGCGGAATCGGAGTTTTATGCTTTAATTTGGGGTGGTGTATATGTGTTATGTGTACTGCGTGCAGCTCGATCGTTCGACTTGCTGTTGCTGAGGTACCTACTTACGATACTACACTCGAGATCGGAGATTGCTTCGTTTATATAGGCTGGAGCCGGCCCGGCCGGTAGTTGTTGGGGATGCCATTTCGATCAGGTGAATCCAGCTGTCCAGATGACTCAACTGACGACGAGCTTTTCGACGACCGAACGGGGAGGGGAGGTACCTCTGCACCACTCGAATCGCAGGGAAAAGTGCTTTAGTTCGGCAAAGCAAAGATTTTCTAGTTGATGTCGGCAAGTGTTGGTTCCACCGAGACAGTGGTCGCCGTCCCATTTTCACGTCTGGTTTTCAGCATCACTGCTCCACTACTAGCTTTTTTCACGTGTCCTTTTTTATGTGATTATTTTTAGATAACAGTTTCCAGCGCTAAGATTTACATCCAACGATAACCGGGGCTGTCCAGGCCTAAAACGAGACCTTGTACCAAAGTTTAAAATGGGGTCCACAGTATGGCAAAATAGAACAATAAGGATCCTGTAACATCAACTTTTCTATACTAACCCATGGATTTTTTTTTTTTTCTAAGATTGAGTTAAATCATCTAATCTTTGTGTTTTTTATACTTCCCGCAATCTGACTTATATTTTCTAAACCAATTTGTAGGACACATAACTAATGACTTGAATCTGAAACATTAGACATGAAGCAACACATATATGCAAAACATGAGGGAAAAAAAATAGATGTATACATCAATTTAGGGTCCGTTTGATACGGATCAAGATTCTCAGATCCTAATTCTCTCCAGAAATGTTTTTAAATAGGAATTACTAAGAATTAGTAAAACGTTTGGCTATTGATCCATATTCTCTTTGACGCTACCTGACACACACAAATGTCGTCGCCCCCTATGCCTTAGCTCAGCATTTAGCATCCTGCCATGACGCAACTTGACAGACGCAATCGTCTCCCGACATCCACATGCCTTAGCTTAGCTCAGCATTCATCCCTTTGTTTCCTTCCACCGCGGATTATTGAAAACACGTTGATCAGTTGCATCTCCGGCGAGGCAGAGCGTAGCAGGTAGTATATCTGGCTGAACTCCAGCTGCACTTGCGCACCACCGCAGCACCCCAAGATTCCTCTGTTCATCTCTTTGTGCCCCTGACAAGTGACAATGGAGCAGCAGACCGTGATCCTGTACCCGAGCCCGGGCGTCGGCCACATCGTCCCCATGGTGCAGCTGGCCAAGGTCTTCCTCAGGAACGGCTACGACGTGACCATGGTGATCGCGGAGCCAGCTGAGAGCTCGCCGGACTTCCGCATCGTCGACATCGACGGCGTCGCTGCCTCCAACCCAGGCATCACCTTCCACGTCCTCCCTCCGGTGCCGCACGCCGACCTCGCCGCCGTCCCCGGCAAGCACCACTTCCTCCTGACGCTGCAGGTGCTGCGACGGTACAACGGCGAGCTGGAGAGGTTCCTCCGCTCCGCCGTCCTCCCGCGCCGGCGCGTGCACTCCCTGGTGGCCGGCATGTTCTCCACCGCCGCGGTCGACGTCGCCGCGAGGCTGGGCGTCCCCGTGTACACGCTCTTCGCCTCGGCCGCCGCCGTCCTCGCCGTCGTGGCCCAGCTGCCGGCGCTGCTCTCCGGCCGGCGAGCGGGCCTGAAGTAGCTCGGGGACGCGCCGCTCAAGTTCCTCGGCGTGCCGCCGTTCCCGGCGTCCCACCTCGTCAGGGAGCTGCTGGAGCACCCCGACGACGACGAGCTGTGCAGGACCATGGTGGACGTCTGGACGCGCTGCACGGACGCCGCTCAACACGTTCGAGTCGCTGGAGAGCCCCGCCGTGCAGGCGCTCAGGGATCCCCGGTGCGTCCCCGGCCGCGTGCTGCCCCGGTCTACTGCGTGGGGCCTCTGTTCGCCGCCGCCGCCGCCGGCGGCGACGGCACGAGCGCAGACCAAGAGATCAGCGCGGCGGGGAGGCGGAGGCCGCACCGGCACGAGCACGACGAGTGCCTCGCGTGGCTCGACGCGCAGCCGGAGAAGAGCGTCGTGTTCCTCTGCTTCGGCAGCAGGTGCGCGCACTCGGCCGAGCAGCTACGGGAGATCGCCGTCGGCCTCGACAGGTCCGGGCAGCGGTTCCTGTGGGCCGTGCGTGCGCCGGCCGGCACCGGCCCCGGCACCGTCGACGACGCGCTGTTTCCAGAGGGGTTCTTGGAGCGGACCAAGGACCGGGGCCTGGTGGTGCGGTCATGGGCGCCGCAGGTGCAGGTGCTGCGCCACGCATCGACGGGCGCGTTCGTGACGCACTGCGGGTGGAACTCGACGCTGGAAGCCATCACGGGAGGGGTGCCGATGCTGTGCTGGCCCTTCTACGCGGAGCAGCTGATGAACAAGGTGTTCGTGACCCAGGCCATGGGCGTCGGGGTGGAGATGGAGGGCTACGGCACGGGCCTCGTCAGATCCGAGGAGGTGGAGGCCAAGCTGAGGCTGGTGATGGAATCCGAGTCCGAGGAAGGCAGGCGCATCCGGGCCCGAGCGGCAGCGCTCAAGAAAGAAGCCATGGCAGCGCTGCAGGACGACGGCTCATCGCAGACCTCGTTTGCCAGGTTCTTGTTTGACGCAAAGAATCTTCACCGACGGCTTGGCTAGCGAGTAGTGATCGCCTCCTCTTGGCATCCAAGCAAATTTTCATTTTAACTTTCTGTTATTGCTCTGTTATTGTGCTTGGGAGGAACCACCGCAGCCTCTGCTTCAGTGACAAGGTCCATATCTGCGACAGCTTGGGGCCTGCTTCACTCGCACATTTGCTTCATAGTTCATACCAGCACGGTATCATCAGTGGCTCTACATAATCATCCTAGGGATTAAAAACATTGCTTCATCTCTGTCAACAAAATATCCCTGAATATTGGACGCCAAGTCTTAAACCGCTGCAGGATACAAACCCGCCAATAAGTGTAACTTGTGCAATGTGCAGGCCCCAGGCCATCATGCAACTACCACCCTCTGGCTGAAAAATGGCGTCAAACTATGGTGGTTCTTACATGCGGACATTTCCGCTTTAGCTGAAAAAAAAAAAAAAAACAGTAGCCCACCATCAAGGTCTTCCAAAACACGACTGCTGCCCAGAGGCCAAAAGCAATTATGAGCCGTTTCCACACTCAATGATCAGCATAAGGCATAAACAGAGGAGTGCAAATATTCAACAGGCAACATGCCCAGGTGCACCCCACATATAATTACAGCAAGCAGCATCGCAAAGAGACACGCCTCCACCTACTTGATATTATATCATCCAATATTTATAGATCCAAATAGCAACATCCAGGGGTGGCCCTTAGGTCCCCAAAATATGCTAGGCACTACACAACATCTGTTTGAAACTACACATCATCTGTTTAACATAGCAGTAGAGGAAACGAATTAACAAAGATAGCATGCCATTGCATCAAGCGCCTCAGGAGTAGCCTTCAAAGAGTGGATAGCAAAAGATACACGTGGTGGCAACTGAAGGTAAGGTAAAGAACCAATCCCTCTCCATTTCCTTCCCTTCTCTGCCATATAAAGTACTAGAAGCTAGCTAAGCCAGGCAACAAGAACAGCAAAAATCACAGATCAGAGTTGCGAGAAGATAAAAACACTAATACCACCTACGATCACCACTAGACACTTTGATTTAGAAGGGATTGCTCAGCTGAGTGGTTCATGCACTTGGAGCACCTGCTCTTGGTCCCTCACCTGTAGCGGCCGCAACAAGTGCTGCATAAACAAACGTTTTTTTAGTAAAAAACACATCAGCTAAGAATATATTTTATTCTCCATGAATCTTTGTAACAACTAACAGCCAACCAGAAAATGACAGGGATCACCAATCAGCTGGTTACCCGCAGAAGAAACAAAGTGAAGAAAAAAAAAAGACCAATAGATTTTTACTACTAAGGCTAAACAGCACTAACCTATGATCAGCGCACTCAGCAGCTCCACAACACAAAATATAGGGACTCCACAAGTTCAGTAAGAGAAGTCAAAACTTCCCATGAAAAACCTTCTTTGTTTAGCACATATATCATCATCGGTTATTCATAATTCCATATTTCTAAGTTGCTATAGGTGACACTGACAGGCCCATGCTAACTAATCTACATGATTAAAAATAGTGTCATGGCTGGTATGGAGTGTAGAAGGTCATGATGGAAATGACTTTCTGTTTCCTCTCATGCTAGTAACTCTGTGGCTCAGCCTAAATCTAAAGTCACTTTAAGATCAGATCACCTTGTCCTGGACATTTATACTTGATGAATAAGTTAACTGAATTCTTCTGCATATCTAGCAGATTTAAAGGATTATCAATGAGAAAACATCATAGTATATACATATTCTCTTCTATAAAGCATTCATTCATCAATAAGGTTTCCATGCATGTAAATGTAACTAGCTAGAATAATTATCATAAAGATTAGCTCATACAAAACTAAGCAAAGCTAGGTGTACCTGGTGTGTAGAAGCTCATGTAGGGAACAATGTTGTAGATGCACATGCGCTCACCTATCTTTGTAATCCGACCAGACTTCAGATCAATAGCAAATAGCAGATCACCGGATCCCACGAAAACGCCAGCAACACCATCCACAAAACATCTCACAGCGAGCGGGGCCATCAGGGTACCTAACGGCCTGAGCAGTGTCTCTAGATCAATTACTCGGCTTTGTGCCCATCCTGCATATTTCTCAGAACCAGCCTCCCTCGACCACAAGTAGAGTTTGGACTCATCCACGCCAGTAAATCCCAGCCTACCATCGACCATCTTCACTGGAAGAATGTGCCTATAGCTTGTACGTGGCAGACGAATCAGAGACGTTTCCTGTGTTTCCATATCATGTTCCAGAATCAGAGATGAAGTAGAGTGAATTGCCCACGAGGACGCTAGGGAACCAACCGACGACCCAGGCACGACGGAGCGTGGCAGAGGTCGGTTCGTTCCACACACCAGTCTCTGATGAGTAGACACAGGTGAATGCCTCCCTGGGTGCAGTGCAAATGAAGACAACGAGGAAGGAGCCTCCGTTGTGGCAATCGATGTGGTCGCAGATGCCATCCGGCGCAGCACAGAGCACCGCGGCGGCCCAGCTGCACGGTAGCCGGGAAAAAAGTTGACCCGGCAGCTTGGGCAGCGCCCACTGCTCGTCTGTGATGGGGTTCCAGACAAGGAGGTCACCCGCCGACCACATCGGGAGGTCGTTCTGCCAGGGCAAATTGACGAGGACGACGCGGCCGTGACGGGAGTCGACCGCACGCCACTTGCTGCGCATGGCGTGGGGGAGTGGGACGGAGGAGGTAGGGACGAATGAGGATGCCAAATAGCGGTTGCACATGACGCCCAGCATCGGGGGCGCGCGGTGGCGCTCGCGGAACCGGCGGCGGAAGGCCGGGTCGGAGATGAGGCGGCACCAGCGCTTGCAGACGAGGGAGGCGCGAACGAGAAGCTCCGGTTCTTCAGGAGGGAAGCGGAGGATGATCTCGTCGATGAGATCGTCCATCAGCATCGGCGGCGACATCCCGCTCCGCTTGGTCTGATCGGACCTCGGGCGGCGGAGGTAGGGTTCGGTGATTTTGGTCGGTTGGCAACGGCCGGAGCGGCGCGGCGCTCCCGTCCACGCCAAGCGGCAAGCGCGTCGCCTAGGAAGCTGTCGCGCCGTGCTAATATTGGGCCGAAGCCCAGCGAGCAGATGCTCCTGGAGTGGTCACCGTTGGCGTTGGATACATGTGAACAGTCAGATATCCAGCTGACAAGTCAACTGCAGACGATCTGGTTCCGCCTGGTTGGCTGGTTGGGTTCAACCAGCTCAAGAGGTGAGGCCCCTAAACCCACGTAATTAAATAGAGAAAATTATTTTCTCGGCCCCGAAAAAAATCCGACTTAGTTTCTTGATCCTATTTTCCTCGAATTTTGTTATTTGGCCCTAAAACAAAATTTACTTATTTTCTTGGCTCTTTCGTCCACTTTAAAAGATCATAACTTTTCGATATGACATCGGATAAAGATGATTTTTATATAAAAATTATATGTCTCGACGAGATCTACAACTTTATAGTTTTGAGTTTTTTCATTTGAGGAAATTTAGATGCCTAAAAATATTAACAAAGTTCAAAAGGTTCAAAGGAACACGTCTTCATCAGTTAATTGATATAGGCATAAACCAAAATAACATCCTAGGACCTAGGCACTACGCCACCATCCATTGCAGTTCGAGATGCAGCAAAGGGATTCCACGCAGCCTGAAGCTGCTGCCTTAAGAGTAAACAGAAAAACTGTGCACTGTTGCATCTATACAGCATCAGGAGGCAAGACAACCCCACAACTTTTCTCCGTTTAGGATCCCTTTTGGTGCCGCCTCTCTACCATATGAAGTCTTGCCTAATTGCTAACCAAAGCACTAAGGCCAAGAAGAAGATCAGCAGCGAAATCACAGATCATAAGTTCGTAACGAGTTATGGAAAGGGGATACCCATACGGCCATACCCCAATAATGCCAACTACGATCACAACTAGACACTTGCTTCTTGTTTTGGAAGACCTTGTGCCATTGGCTCTTTTCATGCGGTCGAAGAACCATTTATTGGTCCCTCGGCTGTAGAGACTGCTCCAAGTTCTGCAGAAACAGATTTTTTTTTATAAAAATAAACATCAGAAAAATTTGGAAACCATTTTTGCTCTCATTTGAAATTTTTTCACTCAGTAGCCACAAGGCACAAGGACCAGTAGGTTGCTCCTAATGGCTAACCAAAGAGCACAGCCTTGTTCACCAGTTAATTGTTACACTTGCACAAACTCACTAAGTGGAAGGAATGGAAATTCAAGAGAGAAGCCACTTTTGTTTAGCAGGCATCAGTTATCTATATTTTATCTTGTTACGCGACAGTGAAAGGTCACAGCCTTACAGGGTTAAGATAAGGACAAGGATAAGGATAAGGATAAGGATAAGGATAAGGACAGGGAGAACGTGTTTGCGCGGGCGAGCAGGTATGTCCGTCTTCCCTGCGAGCGCTCCTCTCTTTGCGCCGCAGCATGGTGCCCGCCTCGCTCGATCTGGCACAAATCAGAGCCAAAGCGACGCTTTCCGGATGCCACAGCCGTAAGGCGTACGCCATACGAATCCAAGGCGAGTCGTCTGCTGTGTCGTCCCGCGTGGAGCGCCTTGGCGCTTATGTGACGATAAAGCGACGACAAAGCGACGCCTTAATAACCTTGATTGAGGGAGTGACTTTTCCGTTCCTCTCCAGCTGGATTCATTCCTCGAATCAGACTAAATTTAGATCACTTCTCAAGACCTCAACATCCTTCCTAACATTTATAACAAATGAATAAATTCCTATACGGAGTAGCCAATTTTGACAAGACAGTCCATAAAAAGAACAGGGTAGGAGTAACACAGTTTTAAATATATATAATTCCTCATTCATATATTTTTTATTAGTATACAGCATACACATACAATCATCCATATTGTTATGTTACTAGATAAATGAAATACTACTAATTCTGAATATTGACAAATCCGAAACTAAGCAAATTGAAACCTGGAGTGTAGAAGCTCATGTAGGGAATGACAGGCCAGGCGACTTGGCCCTCAGGTATCTTAATCTGGAGGGACTTCAGATCCATAGTGAAGAATGCTTGATCGGGGCCCATGAAAATGGCAGCAACACAATCTTCAAAGTAAATTATATCAAATGAAGCGGGCAGAGTACCAATTGGTAAGAGCAATGGCTGGAGATCAATGGCTTGGCATTGTGCCCATCTGGGGTATCCCTTGGTACCAGGCACGCTCGACCAAACACAGAGTTTGGACTCATGCACAGCAGCGAACCCCAAGCCACCATCCGCCGTCGTCATGAGCGCAATGCCCCCATAGGGTGTGCGTGGCAAGCCAATCGTGGATACCTCCTGCGTGACCAAAACATATTTCAGGATCCTTCTCCTCTTCCCGCAATCATCAGGCACGAAGAGTGTATTCCCCACAAGGGCAATGGACGCTGCCGGATGCACGTAGGCACGCCGGATAGGAGCAGAGGCTGGCTCGCTCCACGCACCAGCCTCCGACGAGTAGACACAGGCGAACGTCTCCCTTTTGCTGGTGCACACGAAGACCACGAGGAAGGGGTCACGGTGGCAGTCGAGGTGGTTGCAGCCTCCGCCCGCTGCAGCACAGAGCACAGCAGCGGTCCAGCAACAGCAGAAGTGCAGAACGGATACGGGCGAGGGTACATGTGGTCCGGCAGCTTGGGAAGACGGTGATGCTCGCCCGTGATGGGGTCCCAGACGACAAGGTCGTCCCCCGAACAGTTGAAATGGAAATCCGGGTACGAGGCGGTGTTGAGGAGGACGCGGCCATGGCGCGCGTCGATGGCTCGCCCGTTGACTGGGACAGCGCAGGGCAGGGGGACGGAGGAGGTGGGGACAAAGCGCGGAGCTGAGAGCAAGGAGGGGTCAGTGCTGCAGAAAAATCCCACCATCGGCGCTGCGCGGTGGTACTCCAGGAACCTGCGGCGGAAGCGGGGGTCCGAGATGAGGCGGTACCAGCGCTTGCAGACAAGGGTGGCGTGGACGAGGCGCTCGGGCTCTTCGGGAGGAAAACGGAGGAGGACTTCATCGATGAGGTCGTCCGTCAGCGCCGGCAGCGGCATGATGAACGCTGGCGGTGGCGCGAGGCGGCGAGGGTTGGTCGATCTAGATTCGAGGTAGGCGAAGGTGACGACGAGTAACGACGAGACGGGCCGGCCCGCTTGCCTGGTGGGGGCCCAACTTCAACCAGCTCGCCTGGTGGTGGTGGTGGTGGTGGGGTTGCTAGGTGGGGCCGAGGAGACAGTGACAGTGGCGCTGTCGGAGTACAAGCAAAGCCGCAACTGCAAAGCCACAACTGCAAGTGCCAAGTGGTGTGTTTAGTTGTTCTCCTCTCGTGATTATATCAGTCAAATTATATCAAATTTAATAAAATTTATAGTAAAAAATATTAGTATTTATGTCTCAAATAAATTTATTATAAAAATATATTTATGTCTCATAAGAACTATTATTTTTTCATATAATTTTAGTTAAAGTTTGCGATATTTAACTTCTCAGGTTGCGATAATTACATATTTATTGTGACGGATAGAGGAACAAGAGCAAACATCTTTAGCTAAACATTCAACAAAACTACACCTAGTCCACCACAAACCGGCGAACATTACAAGCAGGGAACAGGAAGATATCCACGATTGCGGACAAAATTACTTAAAGCCAATTGCAAAACGTCATGAAAATATGATTTGCAGGTAGTCAATACACGGAGCAGGAAGATTCAGCTGTTTTTACCTTTTACAACAGCTGACCTCGAGCACCGACCTAACTACTCATCAAATATTATGCAAATTTTCATATTAATTATGAAGGTTTTGTGTGGATGTGGCTGCACTGTATACAATTGATGTTTTAGAGAACATTTACTGTCCGTTTAAAATTATAGTTGGCTTTAGATTTATTGTAAGTCAATCCTTTTATAGATTTAACCAAGTTAATAGTAAAATGAATCAACATCAACAATGTCCAAATAGTTTTCTTCAGTTTCTACGCCAAAAATGACTTGATGATACTCTCTTTGTCCCTAAAAGAAGGACGTTATCACTTTTCGATAAGTAAACTCTTTTTAATTTTGACCAAATATATAAAAATTATTTATATTTATAATACATAATTAGTATTATTAGAGAAATCGTTGGATATATTTTTATAATAAACTTATTTGAAGATATAAATATTGCTAATAGTTTATATAAGTCTAGTCATCAATTTTAAAAAGTATGGCCAGCACATGGTCTCATTATTTTTTTTTTGGGGGGGGGGGGGGGGACAGTGAAGTGCTTATAATATAATTTGGAGATGTTAATATATATTTGAAAAAACTGATCTAAATTTGAGGAGTTAAAAATGTATCGGGAAGTGAAAAAAAAAAAATCATGTCTGACTCTGTTCCTACTACTTTCTAGAGCTGAGGTATGTCGCATACACACCTTGCTATATGATTTATGTTATCAAATGAGCATGCAGTAATACCTCCATGCGACCATGCATGTGGTACACTTTCTAAAAATATATTACTCCCTCTATTTCAAATTATAACAAAAGTCATTTAAAAAATCTTCTTGAGTCCAATCATTTTTATAGTACGCTTATTTAACATCATAAATCTTTATATTTTCTATAATTTTAGTTAAACTTAGATGATTTAACTCTATAAGATTCTCAGATGCTTTTACCTCTACGTGATTCTTTCGATGTAGTAATTGCTAGTTAGTTCCTTAACGACTAATAAATCGCTGGATAGCCAGCATGCCCACGTGTCCTCCCAACGCGCTCCCTGTGTGCAAGTGTACGGCCGCATTCCTCGTGAATTAATTTGGACGCTGGCCGATGCCTCCGTTTCTTCAGCGTGCAAAAAAAAAAAACACGGCTCACCTCGCCGCCTCCGCCTCGCTGCGGTGACCAGCCCTGCCATTGAACAATGAGACGGCCGCGACACGTAATGCCGCCGCGTTTACCATCACGGTCCATCCCCTCTCCCACTCGATCTGCTCTGCCTCGACTACTTCGTCACCATCGATCCCCTTCCCCACTCGATGTGCTCTGCCTCGACTCCTTCATCATCCTCCGTTGCATCTCGCATCGCAGACGATGACGCAGAGGTGCGCCGCCCGCCGGCGACCGTGGCCCCTGCCTGCAGCGCAGCAGGAGCAAGCTGTAGCAACGTGCGCTGCCCCCTAGCGACGAGCGCTGCAGGACGACGACAACGACGAGGTGCGCCTTCCGCCGACGACCGCGAGGTGAGCTGCCCCTAGCGACAGCGACTACACGAGTTGCGGTGCCCAACTTCCCCATCTGCTCGCCTCCCCACCGGCCATGGTGGTTTGGTTCCTCTGCCCTAGGGTTCCATATTCGAGGTCCTCTCCTCCTCCTCGCGTTCCACGCCTTTGTCGACCTCCTCTACCTTCCTGCGGCTATCCTCCGCCGCCGGCCAATACGAACCCACCCGACTCCTTTAGGACTTTGTGAGATTTATCCATCCTTCTCTCTCTAATTCATCGTCTGCATATCTTTGTGACTAATCGTGATATTTTGCAGCACATGGATGTCGTTCCTAACTTTATGATGATTGTTCTAGACTTAAGTTTTTTATTTTGCTTCTTTTCAACATTATCTGCTAATGCACGATTTCAGGCCTTCTACTAGACTATGAACAACCTGTTTTTTGTTAACCTATAGAGTTGTAATCTCCTCTCTATGCTCAACATGATCATACCAAGGTCAAAACATTAATATCATTTTTAGTTCACCTTTCTTCTTCAGTGTGTACATGGTTCTTCTCATGCAGGGTGATCGAGAGGTGTCTATTATAGTTTCCATTCTAAACTGATATCTCAAATCGTAAGCAGAGTAAATGCATATTGTTTTTTTTTGAGACCTAAACTGCTCTATATTTTTCTTCAGCTAATAATTGGATTGTACTCAGGACCTTTTCAGATTTGTGAAATATTCAGAAAGCAATGAAATGTTCAGGCTTGACAAAGATTACAACATTCATGAGAACATTTAGATTAAGGATCCAATCATGTTCAGAATTGATTCTCACCTGACATAGGCTGAAATATTCAGAATTTATATATTCAGAGGACACCTTTCCTTTACCATTGATGGTCCGGTCATTCTACCACTGACCCCAACTGTTTATGCGCTTTCTTCAAATAACAAAGAATCTTTCTTTATTATTATAGATTACTCTTTCTCGACATATCTAATATGGCATCTACATGCAGCATCAATTGCAACCTATTACAATTCTACTCAGGTGTGCTGCCCTCCATTAACATGGTTTTATATCCTGTGTTTGGTCTTTGATTTTGCAGGCTACCAAACTAATTGGGTGACAACTGCTGCTAATCTGTATAATCTGCTCCATTGAATAGATCTAGAAGCTTATTGAGAAGCTCAACAAGGCATTCTGGAACGGTAAGCACTATCAGTGTCTAAATGGATGTAATATTGATGCTTTCTACTTGTGTTGTTACGTACTTACATTTTCAAACCACTGTTAAATACTACATAAATATTCCTGTCATACGAATTTCAGTTAATTAGATGCTGTAGCTTTGCCTAGGTTCACATCTTAAGAAGGAACCCCTGTTTACTAAAATCTTAATAGGGAACGATGTAGGCATACTACAAAATTCTTGCTGTAGATCTTATTGCTTTCCATAGGCCCTTTCTTTTGTCATATAGAATATGTTGAACGAATTTATCTGCGGAAATTCACAGATGCTAACAAAACACTGTAAACAAGACTAAGACATCTATCCACCTCTGTGGGTCCATATCACAAAGTAAATATGTCAGTGTATGCCCACAATGTATTAAAGTTTATAAGAATTACTGGGTGCTACATATTAGCCAGGCCTAATGTATGTGCCCAGCCTTAAATAGCAATACAGGTTCAAATTTTTAGAGGTTATATTCCCTCCAGTTCAGAGTTAAAGTTTAGTCTACTTTCTTTTTGCTTATGTTCATCACCATTATTGGAAAAAAAATGCTTTGCATGGTACTCCTTCCCATTTCACAAATTTAGTTCCTTCACAGCTCACAGCTAGAATATGGAAACCACCCATTCTGGCAGATGTGTGTGCATATGTAACAGAACCGCCTAAATCACGTGGCCCACAGGCACCTGTCATCGCCACTAATGACATCTGACAGCCGGGCCCATGTTCCAGATGACCTAGACAGCTCTGCCGGGCTATATAAGCACCCGTTATCTCCGACAGGATCCCATTGCGAAGCCATTACAGGATTATAATATTTCATAGCAAAATACATCAGAGTAGAAGTACGGAAGATTAAATAGTACTTAATATTACAAACCGGTGTTCAAATATAATTTAGGGTCAGTTATTACTGACCATAATTAAAGAGGTAGCAGTAGCGGTAGAAGAGTAGTACAACAAGATAGATAGATAATACACGAACCCTGCCCACGGGTTCAACTTTACTCCTCTTCGTTTTCATGGATAATAGTGACACAGCACGGAGCAAGACAGACTTCAGGCTCCTGCTGGCTACCTCCAACGGGGTTAACAAACCCTGAGTACTGGGGTACTCCGCAAGACTTACCTGACAAAGGTGAAAAATTAGACTCAGGAATGCAGGCTGAGGAGAGTCAAGGTAAGGCTTGAGCAAGAGTTCAAGAGTTTTGTGGAAAAACATTACTAGTCCTATTTCAAGATTTTATTTCCATAATATTACTAATTATTGGCCATATCTCCAAATCTTTCCAAATATTCACATTATTCTTTCAAAATTCATTCCAAAAACATTCTAGTTCCGAACCAATATTCGCTGAATGGTCGAAGGATCAAGTCTCCATAACTGAGGAGCAACGACGATTCGAATCGATTAATACACAGTTAGGGATCCCTATCCACACTGCGTATGTAGCACTTAAGCTTGCATACGCCAACCCCGCTTACCACGACTTTTCATACCCCGGAACCGGTCCTGCGCCACTCGAGAGCACAGTACTCCTCTCGTCTTCAGGCACGACGGCCACGAGGGTACACGCTACTCTCGCCATCTCTCCACTCCCAGTGCGTGATTGTCGGTTCCAGCAATAGAGCCACCGGAGTCAGAGGCTTCCCGTAGTATGTGGTTAGTTGCAAAGTCTCGATCCAGCAGGCCTATAACGAATGGTCCCTAAACCTTTTTCCAACGGTGATAGTGCATTGGGACTCCTAACTCAAATACCCCCGTCCCTTCGGTTTTCAAATCTCGTTTCCGTCGGTAACAATTGTTGGGACTCTAACCCAATGCCACGATCACCGAGCAGGAAAACCCTTCCTCGTTGATGATAATGAACTAGCTAGGAACACTGCCAACCAATAAGGACATAACCAGTCCCATGAAGTGATTCTTTTGCTTTATACCATCACAATTTAAAATAGCATTTTTGCAAATCTAATCATTAAGCATTAAGCATGACTAAGCATTTTTCAATACTTTTAATAAAATCAGGTTCTCAGGTATTGACAGGTATTCAAGGATGGTAATGCATCAATTGGTTGTCACCCAACTCCTATTAATCTAATGCAATTAATTAACTCGAGTGATAAAAATTTTTAAACAATAAGGAGAGGGGCAAATGCACCGGGGCTTGCCTTGGATTGCAAAAAGAGTCGGGTCGGTGTCGGTGCCGCAAATATCAAACCCTGGCACAAACTCAGCAACGGGCTCCTCAACTGTCACCTCGGGCTTCACCTCAGTATTCTCGGTCACTACACGTGTGCAATAATGAATGCATATGATTACGATGCAACATGAAATGACAGGTAAGATTCAATAATAAATAATACAAACTTGATCATAACTCTATCACAGACTAACCATAATCATTCTAATCCATTAAGCCCTAGGTCATAAAAGGTGATTGACCTAGAACCACAACCAATCCAAAATCACACCAAACATAAGTCATTAAGATTTTCTATTTTTTTATTAATCTTTTAATCAAACATATAATCAATAACTAACCAAACTAATTTCAGTTGTGCCTAAATTTTACCAACAGATAGATCTTTACCTAAAACAGTACCAAACCAATTTTCATGATTTTTGGAATTATAGAGAATTAATTAAAATTCATTAAAGTTGCATTTATGAATTAAAAGACTGATTTTTACTTCCTGCAGAAACTGTTCAAGCTCATTATTTAATATTTTTATTAAAAACTATATCTTAGAGAGAGTGTCAAATTTTTTTTTAGGATTTATAGCTTAGCATAAATATTCATAGAAAAATAGCAAAACAGTTTACTCTTCATTAAAAATAGAAATGGAAAAAGGCAGTGAAAAACCCAAATAAATAGAAAAACCTATTGCGGCCCGGAGCGGCCCACGAACGGAACAGCCGGCCCACTCGGCCTGCCCCGCACCGCACCAGCCATGTTGCTAAAGAAACCTCGAATGAAAAGGAAACTAACCCGCAGTCCGCACAACACTATTCATATGAGTCTTTTCAGTTTGCACTTAACCCTCTGGATCTTTCCTTCTTCTAACCCGACACCCTTCCCTCTCTCTCAGGGCTGACCGGCGAGTCAGCCGGCGTTTGACCGGCCCCCAACTCGCCGACGGTGAGCCGGCTGGCCCAACCACGGGTACCAGTGGACTCGGGACTTCCCCACGAACCAAACAAGCTACGTGTCGGCCTCCTTTAGGTACGGGGATGTACCCAGCCGCAACCGTGGCAGCTCGGCCCCGACGACGTGCCTCAAGCCGGTGAGCTCAAGCCAGCAGAGACCAAGATTAAGCGCGTTAAGGATTCAGGGGCTCACCACGGTTTGGTCTGGCTAGATCGTTCGACCCGCGACGGTGCAGAGAGGCGAGAACGGCGAGGAGGGCGGATGGGGCGGCGCGAACACCACTGGCGAGGTCCTGTTCCGAGGCACCTAAGACCCTAAACAAGGAACCCACGGAGACATGAGTATAACTGTACCGTATGGAGCACAAAACGCCAGTCAAAACGGAGAGGGGCTCACCGAGACGAACTAGCCGCGTCGAAGGTGCCCACGGCGGCGCTCGGTCGGAGCAGAGGAAGAAGAACGCGGCGTGAGGCGGACTCCGACAGCAACAAGCTGACCCAAATGGCTCAGGAGGTGCGCAATGGGCCGAATCAAACTACCGCACGAGGGAGAGGATGGAGATGGACGGATGAGCGGCAATTTGGCCGATGACCGAGATGGGGTGAGGGAGGAAAATGGAGACGACCGTCGCCTTTATGCGGCCGCGGACGCGAGGATAAGGTCGGGAAGGGTCCGGGGCCCCCATGCGGTCGCAGCTCGACAATGACAGGGCCATCCCCCGGCCGGACGTCGCCGGCGTGCGGCGCGGCACGCGCGTGTACCCGCGCTGCCCACGTGGCCAAGAACAAGGGGGCCCGGTACTGTTGCTCAGTTAGGTCAAATCCTATGGATTTTAAAATTACTCCTAAACCGTGCAGCTACAATAGGGGATCCAAAAACAAAAGTTGTGCCAAATTTTATTTAGAACACTTTTGCTTTTGACACCATGTTCAAATTCGACTCAATTTGAAAAATATCAAAAAGGGGGTAAAAGTGGTTTTGAATTTCAAACTGTAATTTTGAAATTACTTTTAAATTTTCTATACAACTGGAAAAATGGTAAACATGAAAGTTGTTCTACCCAGTGAGCTTGACAACTTCTATTAAGGGAGTTTTTGGAGATTCAACATATTTTTGAAATTGAAGTTTCAAACTTGAATTTCAACAAAGTAATTTGAGTTTAATTTGAATTTCTGCAATAGAACTTCAAAATCTCCAAAAATAAAAGTTGTTCTATTTTAAAAGTTCTACAACTTTTATTAAGACACTTTCATCTGATTCAGTATAGATTTTAAATTAGAGTTTTAGGTCAACTTTAGGGCTTAATTTGATTTCTTATTTAATTTTTATATTTTTGACTTTTGATTGAGGACTTAATTACACAATCAATACTAAATGAAGTAAAATCACTCTAGGGGCCCTAAGCACAATCATATGCAGATGATTAATAATAAACATGATGACATGGCAAATTAATTAAGCAATAATACCAGAGGTAAGCATATTTGCCTTTGCTTCCTTCTATCAATCATTCTCAGCTGCCTTGATTTATATCATATCATAATTATTTAGGTGAAAGGCAATAATGTTTCGTTAGTATTATTGTCCTTATTTTGCTTGCCTTTGCTTTTGTATATTCCCCTCTTTTCAACTTTATATGACCATTATGATTTTAGTGCTTTTGCAGCATGTAAAATCAGCACCATGTCTAATTCAGTAACCATATGCCTATTATTTACGTGTACTGTATTCACCCTTTTTTCTTTTGGAATTTTTCCCACAGATGAGGAGTCGGTGCCTACTTATAGCTTTACAGGTTGGACAGTGGATATACAGAAGCGATTACTACTAATGGACATGGATATATATAAAGAGAATATACTACTAAGGACATCCTATGCTTTTTTCAACATGATCCATTGCAGTTATTATTTTCATGAACCGATTAAACATGTATGTTTACATGTCTCAATAGCAAGCTTATTATTTACATACAACTACTTACTTTTTTATTTCTATTTGCATTTCTTTGCATTTATTCGGCATGTATGGCTGGCCACACGCTGTGGGTTTCCAGTTCTTTGGTTCACCGCACATGAAACAATTTTGGACACTGAAGTGTAGTTAGCTAAAAAATGTTCATGCTTTTTGTCAAACATGACTGAACTACCGTTCTTTAAACAATTTGTCAAAAAAAAGTGTTTGCCTTTCATTGGATTCACCCTCATATTTACCCCTTCTATATGTTAATCTACTGCTCCCTTCATTCCAAATTGTAAGTCATTTCAAGAATCTTGGTGAGTCACTTTCTCAATTTTGACCAAGTTTATGTAATAAGATAATAATATTTACAATATTAACTAAGTATTATTAGATTTTTCATCAAATATATTTTTATAGTACACTTATTTGGTGTCATAATTTTTCATATTTCTCTATAATTTTAGCCAAAGTTGAGATAGTTTGACTCTTCAAGATTTTTGGAACAACTTATAATTTAGAAAGGGGGAGTACAACTTAGTTCTATTTCGGCTTGGACTGGGGCGGGCGCAGCGGAGCGCGCCTCCCCGTCCTAGTAGTAGTCAACAGCAGCGATCTTCATCTACCACATCTGCCTACCCAGGAAACAGCCAAACAGAATCGTTGTTCATTACTCGATGGTTACGGGCTCTTCCAGCCATTTTGAACTAGCCACCATTGCACCCATATGAGGGCGTACAATGCACAATCGAACCCAACGATCATCTATTCATCTTAGCATTATCCCGCATCACAGCTCACAAAAAGTTCACGCAAACACCTTCAGCTACTAGTAGATACCAGACATTGAACAAAACTACATGTAGTCCACCTCAAACCAGCTAACATTACAAGCATGAACCCAAACCTCCACACACCATACGTAATGACATAGCAGCAGAGGAAACACACACGACACAGCCCTGACCCTGAGCCACCCTATGCACGTAGCGCCTTATTGACACGACACGGCACGGCACGGCACCATGAGCTTTCAACATATTATACAACATATGCCACATAGTAGATAGGAAACAATACACATAGCGGCATCTATATATATCACAGTAGAGATAAACCCACGACTCATCCCCGTTCCCCTCTTGATGTCTTCTCTCCTCCCTTTCTTCCTTAGGTGACGTAGATGCTTGTCAAGCAGCAAAATCAAGTGCGAGGGTGCAGTCAGTTCACACTTCGAAGGGAGGAGGGTGGCTGGTCGTCCCTGGTGGGGTTGCCCTCTCATATGCGTCAGATGATTTCCTTCTGAAGCGACCACCTAGTAAATTTAGAATTCAAGGTTAAGCAATATCTAATCAACAGAATGAAACAGATGATGCTGATAGCACTCAGAAATATTAAAAGTCCATTAATACGTGCAGCTGGACATAAGCTTCTCTTTTGAGTGAAATCAGTTGTATTCTTATGGTCCATGCTACTCATAGTAACAAATTTGGATAAAATGAGCAGGTCAACAAGAGTATACTATATACTCGCTCAGTCCTAGGATATAATGAATTTTCAGCTATCTTAAATCAAACCATGCTAAAATTGACCCAAGTTTGTAGAAGAGAACAAAAATATATACGATGTCAAATGAGCCTCATTAGTCATTAGATACATTATGAAATGAATTTTTTAGTTTAAGTCTTTGACATGATATATCTTACTATTCTTATCAATAAATTTGGTCACTTACAATGGTCTGACTTAGGACAATTAAAATCTACCAAGACAGAGAAAGTGCACACTACTATAAAATAACAAGTTGCTAAACTAAAACGTTGTTACATATATTTTTCAATGATTACAGCTATCATTTGTGTGATTGATTCTAGACACTCATCAATTTTACAGAAAGTGCTTCAATTAATCCATACCACAATAGCAGCTTCAGTAGAATAATTTCTATACCAGAGCTTCATGACAGATTAGTAAAGATATCTATCTCAGGTAACCAATTCACTGACTCTGCTCTGAAATGGTGGCTACCTTCTTGACTAGAGGTTCAGTCGTCCACTTTAAATATCATCAACGAAACATGCACTTGCAGCATAAATTAGGCAAGACCATAGAGACAACTTCTCATGTACTAATATAGGAGTACTAGCTAAACAGCTACCTTGTACTAATATAGCTAAGCAGGTCCATAGATGATACAGATCGAACCATCTCTATCATTGAATTCATATTATATTATTTATAAAATACTATTTATATTTATAAAAAAGGCAAGTCCATTTTCCTTTGATGCCTAACCCATACAACACTAATAATGACAGCTACGTTTATCCGATGGTTGCTGCATTTCAAGACACAAATGATAACTTATCTACTAGTCTAATACGGTAATATCCAGCTATGATACGAATCCACGATGGGGACCCGAGAGCTAAAAGCACCCGCTGCCACTGGGAAGAAATGTCCAAAACGCCCCTTCCCCCGTACGCCCCATCTAGACGCTTCCTAACTGGGCGACAAAACCGAAAGCCACCCGTCACGACGCTTCCAATGAGACACCCCACGGGTGCGCGGTCCGGAAATGACACAACTGCCCCTACCCGTACTCGGGAAAAAAAATGGAAGTAAACGCTGGAAGGGCACTCACCGGCGCCGGCGAACGGCGAGATGGGCGGGGTAGTCCCTAGTGGCGAGGCCGGCGGCGTGCTTGCCGCGCTCCTCGGCGACGACGGGTACCCCGCGGGGCGCTTGATCATGATGCTGCGCGTCACCTTCACCGGCGTCTCCTCGCTGCCCGAAGCCGGCGACGGCGGCACGAACGCCGCAGAGTCCGCGGCCGGATCTACACGGTCGACGAGACCACAAGTCAGATTGAATTAAAACACCGACTACGATGGGATGTGTGTTTTGGGTTTTTTTCCCCGTCTCAGTCCCCCACCAGCTCATCACTCACCATTGATCTTGACGGCGGCGGGGCGCGCGGGCTGCTTGCGGAGGCGGCCGAGGCCGGTGTCCGGGCGCGGGCCCGCGACGGTGTCGTCCCACAGCTTGTCGAGGAGGCCCATCCCTCTCCGTCGTAAATCACCCAACTGCCACGGCGAGACCCCCGATCTGGTGCACAGTCCCTAGTCCTCTAGACCTCTACCCTCAAAACTTCCGGATCTCGGGAGGGAGAAGAAGGTATGAAGCCAAGCAGGAAGCGGTTATTTATAGACCAGTCGGGAGCTCGGCCGGTTCGCCCTAGACCCGGCTCATGGACTGCAGTACGGATGCGGGTGGGGCCAGCGAGAGGTGGTGCACGGGGTCCGTGCACGTCAGTCGTGGCGGGTTGCGGGTCGCGAAAGGAAGGACGTGGCGCGGCCGGCACGGGTGCGTGGATAAGATCGATGGGGTCGCGCACGTGGGGTGCCCCGCCTGCCGGCCTGTGGCGGGACGCCGGGTGGACCGTCTCCTGTCGGGCGTCACGTGACGACCTCGCCGGCGCTGGCCCATTCCCTGGGAGCTCAGCCGGGTATCTAGCAAGTGACGTTTCTGGATGGTTTTGGCGTAACGTACGCGGGCCGCATCTACCAGAGAGGGCTGCCATGTGGGGATGGGCCGTGGCCTGTTGCTGCGAGGTGCGTTTTGCATGAGATTTCTTGTAGGAATAGTTCTTTTTGGAGGTTAACAAGCGCTAATAATTGATCATGGTCCAGCAGCAGTAATTTTGACTTGACCAACTAAAGCATCAGCTTTTGCTAAAAAATAGTTGTAGGAGTACTTCTCTAACAATAACATTAAGAGATAATTCTTTATGCAAATGGATTTCTAGGAGAGAAAATACCTAAATTTTGAGTTATGTCTCTTCGAAAACATAAAATAGATCTCCAACATGAGTATAATCTATTAAAGGCTGAAACAGTATTATTGAAGATCCAATTTCGGTTTAGATGCCATATGAGTCTCTTGTTATAGATAATCTCTTACCGATAGAGATGCATACCACCATCCATTTATCTTGGCCTGTACTGTGTCTACGTTATGTTACTCCTTCTGGAATTGAGAGATTAGCTTTACACTTTAGCTATAAAACAATGTTTTCAGCTGAAGCTGAAGACTAGCGAGCCCAACAGCGACTCTGATCGCTTCAGCTAGATTCAGCTGGTTTTCAGTTACAGAATAGTATTTTTCTCTGATAATAATTCAGCCTTACAATTCAATCAGCCAAACAGAGTTGCTAGCAACTGGCCGATGGTCTCTGGAAAAACTAGCACGAAAATGAAAATTTGACCAATTCTACTAGCCTCCTCTATAATGTCTCCCATCTCAGTCTGAGTCAAGTAAAATGTTTAAAGTACCCTTTCTTCGACTCGGCAGACCGTGTCGTCGACTCGATTCGTGAAAAAAAAAGGCGGCGGAAGGTGCCGCGCCGGACGAGCCATGGACGACCACGCCATTGTATGCCTGTAGCTGCGGCAGCGGTGCGGCGCCGCAGCCCCGCGTCGATAAAAGTAGCAGTCGAGCCTCTCGGCGCGAGCCACCACCCGTCCCTGCCACTCCCTTCATCCCTTGTAGTTGTAGAGTTGTACGCAGGACAAACCCAAAACCACGCCCTGCGGACTCTCCCAACATAGCCCGCCATTTGGCTTGTTCTTTTGGGCTGAAAATAAACGCTGATTTTGGTTCGTGCTGATTTATTATTTAAGAAAAATACTGTTTCATGGCTGAAAATAAGCACCGATTGACGGACGTGTCCAGCGAGCGAATTCGCCGATGCTCCGCTAGCGCTAGCATCCCACTCCCCTGCGCTCTTCCGCTCTCTCCCGCGCACGGGCGAGCCTGCAAGTACTGCCGCGTCGAGCGCCGATCAAACGCCACGCCTTGCGCTCTGCGTGTGAGTTGAATGAGCAAGGCCAGAGATGTTACCTTGTTGTTTTCCTTTAGTAGAAAAGTAATAATTCCAGAAATACAATTATGTACCCCTCAAACAGCAACAAACCAAAGTCGTTTATCACATGATCTATGCCCAAGATTACATCCATCCATACTTCACTGCGGACATGTGAACCTACGGTGGATTGTAATTTATTTGTGTAAATTTTTATGCATTTGATAAACTAACTCTATTGCAATATATTTGTGTATGTGTTAATGTATATCTTGTTATGTGTTATTAAATGTGACCTTATCCGCGGAATATTTCTCCAAATCTAAAACGAAAAACTAGGTGTGCATTTTAATTCTTCTACCACATAACACGATTAATTGTCTGAAATGAGCGGAATGCATACAGTTGAGAGTTTTCGTTTTCGAGTCTGATAGGTAAGTTTAGAAAAACGTAGAAAAAAGAGAGTTTTTTCAAGACCATATAATTCTCTCTAGTTAGTATTAGGTTTTTTTTGGTTATTATTATAAAATCTCGTGTGACATTGGATAGCTGTTTTGTTATTGACAATGACACCACGTTCCCTAAAATCTCTACAACTAATAAGGCTAAAGAGGAGATAATTTTTTGATGCAATCTCTATAACTAATAAGGCTAAAGAGAAGGCGGGTAAAGGGTCGTCCGTCCGCCTCCCCTCCCGTGCGATCCTTCATTTCCCGTCCGCGATATGTGATCCCTCTCCTCCGCGATCCTTCCTTCCCCGTCCGCTCCTTCTTCTCCGCGCCGTCAGCTCCATGGCCTCGCCCCGCCCGCGTTCGACGCCGTGACGGGGAGCGCGGCGGCCGGCCTCGCCATCGCGGTGTGGTGCCATCCCCGCCGCAGCGGCTTCCATCCTTGCCGTGGCAGCCGCCATCCCCGCCGCCGCGGCCCCCAAACTTGTTGTGCGGCTGTCAGGGACGTTGTCCCCGCTGTGCGCACGCACCCCCTTCTTACCGGCCAGCGGCGCTCAAATCCTTGGAGATGGTCCCCCGATTTGCCGGGGAGGGACGTCTCCTGCGTGGCTGCTGGGCCTCGACGACACCAACGCCGACGATGAGGCCACATCGGGTCGTCACTCCCTCCCTACCCTCAGAGGTCCGGTGCTCTCGCACGGAGGATCTCCATTCGAGCACGAGCAGTGAGGAGCACCACTGCGGAAGATCTACATTCGAGCACTAGGAGCAGCTAGGGCTACCGCACTGGCACCGGCGAGCAGAGGACGACTCCACCACCCTTCACTTGTCCAGGTACTACCTCGCAATTTAGGAGGCCTTTTGCAATTGCAGACTAGAGCTACAGTTAGCCATGTGCATCCAGTTAAATTTTGTCCAAACTCCAAACATCCTGTGCAAAGGAACAGTATGAAGTAATATCCTTTCTGCTGTTGGCGAAGTTTGCAAATTAGAATAGTGGTCCATCCTCTCCTTGCAAGCTATCTGCGGTTAGAATTTTGTTTTGCAGGAGAGCCCAAAGTCATCTACGTGTCATATGCTTGCTGTACATAGGAGTTGGTGTTGACAATTTTTCAAGATACAGCAATATGACTAGAGAAAATTCCTTATTTGATACCAGAAAATTCCTTATTTTCTCATATAACTAACCTTCTTTGCAGAGCAAAAGGAAGGAGACCTGCACTCATTTATAATACTATTTTAGGATACTTGTTTGCTCTTCTAATGTTTTCCTCCGGGGACTTGCAAATCATCTTTTTATAATACTATTTTATCAATACATAAAACATTAGGATACTTGTTTGCTCTTCTAATGTTTACCTCCCAGAAGAGAAAAAAAGTTACATTGCATGATACCAGTGTTCTGCTGATGCATGTCCCCATTTATCCATTCTATCATCTTAATAGCAGCCCACATTAACATTAATCCTATTAGGCTCTGTTTCAAATTGATATGGATTTTCAAAAGCATGTGTTTCCTTCTCTTGGATACAATAATTTGTTGAAAGTATTTTTTAAAGCTACCATGGCATAATCTTAACTTAGAAAGGGCTCCTCTAACAAATTAGATTCCATAGGTAATACAGTAACAAAAAAATTCTGACCACAAGCAGGTTCTCAGATTGTGCATGACATTGTATCATAATATAGCTATATTGTGTTGCCTCTTGTGAGTCCAATAGTGCCTGCTCCAAACCAATGTGAAACTTAAGTTGTAGGAACTTTTGACTCTGTATTCTCTTGCAAATTTTGATAATTGGCATCACCAAATCTGATAGTTCACATTTTCTATGTATTCTAATACTCGAAGATTTATAATGTGACCACACTGAGAGCTGCTTAAGACCCACCATCCTATGCAATCCTAAAATTTACACTCCAACACAGTTTTATCCCTGAAAGTGAATTTATTATTTCTGCTTGACCATTGTGCTGACTACTGACAGATGATTTTTGCGCCAACTCCCTTCGACAAAAGTGTAAACAACATCCAGGCCACGAAGCGAATTGGCATTCATACAAGGCTGGTAAGTAATTTGTGTCCTCAAACAGAGTAGAATGCTGGACTGCTGGTAGAATAAAACCATATTGCCTAATCCAGACAGAGAACAAGAAAATCGATTTCTAGGGACTCCAGCTTACTCTACTATTGAGTTCGTGTCCTCTACTAATCATGTGCAGTTGTCATGGACCTTGCATATTGGCCTCTGAATACCTTGATAGTTTTTTTTCTCGAAAACGCAGGAGATGAATACCTTTGTCTGGTGTTAGTAAAATTATTGTGTTGGAATCTATAATTTGGGCCATACCTATTAGCTTCATTGTTCTAAATGATCGAAGATCCGTGTGTCAATTTTTTTGTGTCATCAAATGAAGGTTGTGATCTTACTGTTACTTGATCTTACCGCACAAGAAGCTTCAAGAAGATTTGCCTGACGAAATGGTTGAGTTAGAACATCAACTGAAGAAACGTAACCTAATGATGAACCAATTCTTTCCGGAGACAGGTAGTATTTCTGTTATGTTGACACATTGGTTTATGTGGATAAAGTTATATTGATACTGCAACGATGAACCAATTGCATGCTTGTTGAGAATGTCACCTAACTCACCTTACCTGCTGATGCAGATCCTTGATTCTACCAAAAGAGCCATGGAGCACAGCTTGGCAAGCACGGGCCACGTGACCTCGCGAGCTATGGAGGTCTACTCACTGGCTTCCAAGACTACGTGATTCCAGTGGCTGCTCATCTTTGTCATGACCTGCATGTTTGTAGTGGTGCTTCTGCTCATCAGGATCACTTGAAGGTAGCAGGCACTCAAATCTTTGAGTCACCCTTGACTTTGTTTCATGGGAACTCTTTACGGTCATGGTGTTTTATTGACCCAAGTGTCTCCAACAAAACAAGCCATTATGTGAAATTGGAAGACACCTACCTGTACAAAGGCTTACTTATTACTATTTTATTGATCAGTCAGGCTTGATTGACTCTCTGGACTAATAGTATGGAAATTTCTATTTCACTGTTCCTGAAATTTTAATTTTTTTTGCAGATTGCGACATTTTCTACATCGGTCATGTCACAGAAGAAGATTTGCAACGTCTTGCTGCACAAACTCGTGGAGCTGTTCAAACGAAGGTAAATAATGTCATCTAATGAGGTTAGCATGCCATTTTTTTATTTGCTTGTATTGTATTGAATTGTCTGTTTTGATGGATTGTTGACTGGAAATTTAGGATTGTCATCTACCTGGTGCTGAGTGCAAGCTGATTTCTTTCTCCGTTTTTAGAGTCTCTTTGGCTACATATTTTTTAGAGATATTTTTATCCTGTTCTTGATAATCCTGACTGCTCTTGATAATCATGATGGTTGAAAATTGGTTGCTTTGATGACAACTCCTCAAAGAAAATCCAAGGCAGGAGCCACCAAAGCCCTCAGGTAACTTTTCTTGCTTAGAGGTTGCTCTGAAAGTCTGAATAACTCCTCAAGATTTTTTAGTGATATTGTTTAGTGACAAAAGCTATTATGGTGACACCTCTGTATTTTATTAGAGAATGTACGTTTACCTTTTCTTTATTGATTGTGGACCATGTAACAAAGACAACTTCATTGTTCGAACCTTACGGGTTTCAGCATTTCAGTACTCTCAATCCACAAAGATATAGTGAGTGCCACATATCATTTTTATTTTGTGATTTTATACAGATTGACCGCTAGGGCACTATCCTGTTCATGAGTTCCAGCTTTGTGATTTTTTTCAGTTTCTTTATTATTGTTCTTGATTTCTCATTGTATCAGCTAAGCACTGAAATATTGTTTGATAATAAATTGATAACCATTTTGATGCGACAAACTGTAGATTTTGCTAGCTTAGTTGTATAGCGGTGCTTCTTCCAATTTGCAATAAATCTTTGAGTTTATAATATCAGTTAGCTATTCTGTGGCTCTCAAACAATTAACCAATGAAGTTTGAAAATATTGAGAATGTATTTTGCTTCTTAGCTCACTGAAAATTTGGCTTTTTTAACAACTTGTGACAATTTTGTCTTAGTGGTGAGGTTACCTTTTTGCTTGCCATTGAGATTGTGTGCCACATGTTAAGGTTCTATGTAATCTTGTTCAGATTAAGAAAAATTAGTTAGTATATATATATATATATATATATATATATATATATATATATTTCCTTTTGTTGTTTCCTTGGGCTAAATTTGGGATTCTAGCACTGCTTCTGTAATTTGGCACTTATAAGTATGAAAATAGTGTTGTTTAGGAAATAAACTTTATCCTCCAATTCTGATTTTATTGACCATGTTGAAGGCATTCATTTTCTAGTTGGGTTGTTGACATGGCCATTCCTTTGCAGGCTATTCCAACCCCGACATGAGACGTGATGGTGCTGGCTGGGATGTGAACTACGAGGAGGAATTTGTGCCAACGGACCACGGCTCCTACACAAGGGCAAGAAGATGGGATCCAATGAGAAAGCATTCCATGCTAGCGAGCCGGACAAGGTCTGCTCGCCGTTGAGAACACCTCGCATAGGATGAAGGTGCTATTCAGGCACAATGCCAAGAGCGTCTGCATCAACAGGCTGAATCAGAACTTGCAATTGTTTAAGGCCATGTTTTCCTTCTGCAGTCTCATTTCTCAAATTGCAACAGTTTTTTTAGAAATAATAGAAATATGAATTTCCTATTTTCCATTAATTTGAGGGACCCTAATTTGATTATCTCTTCTTGCAGAGGTGAAGTTTTGTTGTTGTTTACCTGTATGGGCTGTGCTACCAGCAGATAAGTGTATCGCATCAGTTCGCTCATCTATTGATAAGTCTGAGTCTGAACAAATTCAGATTCAAACTAAGAGTCCAGTGGATCAACTAGTTATGGCCGGACTTCAAGCACGGTGTCTTTTTGCCACAGTAGGAGATCATGATGAACAAATCTAGATTCAAATTTGATTGCGTTAATTTTATAAATTTTGTTTTTAGATTAAATGTCATTTTAATGTTGATAAAATTTAATTTTTATCTTATCGTACGATCCGCATACTTTTAGTATAAAATTTTTACTATCTCATAGTAACGCACGGAGACGCTACCTATTAGCTTTTAAAACCGGCGAGAAAGTAAATTCGACGGCTTTTGAAAAGGCAGAGGAGGTAGGAGTAAAAATACAAACGATTTCCTCATCAAGGAGGCAAATTGGCCCAACTTCGGAGGTCAACGCACTTCCGTCCGCCCAATAACTCAGTTGGGCTCAGACGTGCTTCCTTCGGCTTCACCTGAGTTTGTGTACAGCCCAACTGGAGAAACATCTTGTCCCGGCCCAAGAATCTAACACCTCATTCCGACTTCCGAGTCGCGAGCGTACCCTAGCCGCCAGCCGCTCGACACGGCCGGCCGAGCCCCCAAACTGCCGACGCCTTCCGCTTCGGCGTTCTGCTAGGCCGCCGCAGTTGCCCCGCAACGCCGCCGGCCGTTCCTTTCCTTTCCCCTCTCCACTCCGCCGGATCCTCCTCTCGCTTTCCTCTCGTCACCCCCAATGCCGAAAAAGGCCGCCATGCGGCGCGGCAAGCCCGCACCCGACCAAGGGAAGAGGCGGCGCCACGGAGCGAAGCTCTCCAGGGCGATGCTTCGGGAGCTCGACGCGATGGGGCGTGGCCCTGCCCGTGGCTCCGACGACGAGGAGGGGTCTGACGGGGTGGCCGAGGACGTGTACGAGTACGAGGAAGGGGTGCCCGAGGAGGAGGCCGGCAAGAACGGCCGCTACGACACCGTCGCCAAGTACGAGTACGACTTCGACAGCGACGCCTCGGATGCGGTGCGGTGACCCCTCCTCCTACTTGATGCGCTGGGCCACTAGCGAAGAAAATTGCTGAGATGTTATTATTATAAGCATTTGATTGAGTTGGTCTCGAACTCGCGCCGAATTATGTTCGCGTTTTTGCGTTTTTTCTAGGATGAGAATGTGCCTTCGGAGGAAGGCGAGGATATGGAGGAAGATGACAATGACGACGGTGATGATGAGGAGAAGCAGATAAGAATACTTCAGGAGACCACTGGAATGCCCAGAGAAGCTTTCGATGGTAACTTGTTTTACCCAGTTGACATTGCATATGTGATATTCTCATAGACATTGTTTTTGTTGAAGGGTTAGAAGGAGTTTTTCCCCTCCTGAAACTATGAGGAGGTGCTAAATAATTTTGTAGTAGCTCTCTAGAATAAATGATGTTTCCCGAACTAAAACTAGAAAAATGTATTCTAAACAATCTCCTTTCATGGGAGGATCTGAAACTGGTGTTCAAAATTGAGTTATTGTGTATCATTTAGGGTTCAAAATCTGAAATAATTTTGTCAAAACAGGAAAGAAGAGGAAACAGCCACTGGAGCTGCCTCTGCAGCATGGTGATGGAGATGGACCTGTCACAATTCATGATCTCTTGGACAATGTCCAGGGGAAACCTGGGTATAGCAAGATCCGTAAGAGGGTGCAGCAGCAGGAGAAAAAACCCATGGTCGTGCTAGCCCCACTTCCAAAAGTAGAGAGGGAAAAGATTGAGCGCAGCGTGACATTTAAAAAATCCAAGAATGAGCTAACAAAATGGGAAGGAATTGTGAAGAGTAACAGGGAAGCTCCTGTACTATACTTTGAAAATGATACTAACTTGGGTGTGAACACTGTTGCGGCAATCGCTAGCGAATTTAAACCAAGGACTGAGTTTGAGAAGAGGATTGCTCAGATTACACAAAGCACTGAAATAATAGAAGCACACAAGAACGATGGTGCCAAAATCCTGGAACTTAACAAGGTATCTTTGATGATCTCATTGTACTCTGTCCATTCTGCCGAACTTAACTACGCCCTCTGTCTCAAATTATAAGACGTTTTGGCATTTCAAGGTTCATAGCTTTTACTATGTATCTAGACATATTCTATATCTAGGTGTGTAGCAAAAGGTATGAATCAAGAAATCGTCTTATAATTTCGAATGGAGGGAGTAGGTTCTATAACAGTGCTGACTGCTAGAAACGCTGAACATGTTTACTACTACACTATTTTCGAAGCCATGGAACATTCTTTCTAAATATGTTAATGAACTTATGTAGGTTGATGTGGAAGATGTGAGAGAACGCCAAAACCGCCTTGCTAAGATGCGCAGCCTTCTATTTCGTCATGAGATGAAAGCAAAGCGTGTGAAGAAGATCAAGTCCAGGACATATCACCGGATGTTGAAGAAGGACAAATTGAAGGCAGCATCAGCAGATTTCGAGGCAGATCCTGAAGCTGTCAAAGATCATGCTAGGAAACAAGAATTTAAACGGGCAGAGGTAAATCACTACCCATATGTTTTTCTCATTTATAGGATAATTCCCTCATTCGTCAACCCCCAACAACTTCGCTAATTTATCTGAAATATTTATAGGAAAGGATGACATTAAAGCATAAGAATACATCACAATGGGCAAAGCGAATCATCAAGCGTGGATTGTCTGTTCAAGATGAAGGCACCCGAGCTGCTATTGCAGCACAGCTCCAACAAAATACTCTTCTGACTAGAAAAATGAATTCCATGAAAGATGATTCTAGTAGTGAAGAGAGTTCAGATGACGATGAAGACGAGAGTGACTCAGAAGCAAAAATCTTGAACAGAGGCAAAGAAAAGATTCTGAAAGCTCTTGAAGAAGACAATGAGATACCGAATTCTGGAGTTTTTTCATTGCCTTTCATGGTGTGTTTTCATTACATATGCTGTCTATGCATTTGTTTACAAAAAAAAAGTATATTTGTTAGCATTATTGTGATTCTGTCACCACCATAATCACATTTCTCTGCTTATTTACAGGAGCGTGCTATGAAAAAGCGTGAGGAAGCAACTTATGAGGAAGCACGACAGGCTCTTGAAGAATACAATGATTCCTTGAAGAAATTGGAGGACAATAACACTGAACAGAATGAAGATTCAATTAAGGTGTCAGGTAAAAGAACATTTGGGCCTGTCAAATATACACACGAAGAGTTAAAGAAGAGGAGAAAGTTGCAAGATACTGAAAACAGCAGTGATAGTGAGTATGATTCTGAGCCTGCCCAACCTTTGAGCAATAATGAAGTAACTGTGAAACATAATATCCAAGGGAATGCACTACTCGACGATGAACCACAGAGTGATATGTACAGAGTAAGACATTCATAACTTCAACTTATTGTACCACGTGTTTTGGATTACTGTGGTCTGATATACATTTGTTGCATTGTGTAGAGCTTCAATGATATCATAAAAAATCCAGGTCCGAAGACAACATTTGAAGTTGGAATGTTAGCTGGTGATTCATGGAAGAAGGTAGTCATTCTGGTTCCTTGCGATAGCTGTTTATTCCTTGTCATATCTTATTTTAAGCTCGTTTACTCTTGTTTTCACCAGGTCAGGAGCGATAAAGGAAATGGCCAGAGCAATGCCAATGGCATTACTAATAAATCCAAATTACCAGTTCCTTCTATTGTAGACCCAAAGCCTAAGGTTTGCCTTAAGCCCTTAACTCTGCAGTTCCTATTGTAGGTCCATTCATTATTTCGCTTATTTCATTACGTTGTTTGAATTCAGCAACAGGACCGTTCTGATTCAGACTCCGAGGAAGAGATGGTTGAGGGCCTTTTGACTGTCTCTGACAGGAAGGAGAGCTATGAACTTCCATCACAAGCTGATCTCATACGTCAGGCTTTTGCTGGTGATGATGTTGAAGCTGAATTTGAGAAAGACAAAATGGATGTTTTAAATGAGGAGAATCCTGAACCTGAAAAGCCTGCTCTTGTTCCTGGCTGGGGCCAGTGGACAGACATCCAACAGAAAAAAGGACTTCCCTCATGGATGATAAAGGAACATGAAGTTGCTAAAAGAAATAGAGAAGAAGCCTTGAAGAGGAGGAAAGACTCAAAGCTTAAGCACGTCATTATTTCTGAACATGTAGATAAGAAGGTAAAGCTGTATTCAATTCATTACATAAACATGCTCGGTGTGCTTTATGTTTCTATTGTTTATGTGAAGTGCATACATTTGCTGTTCCATTATAATTCTGGAACAACAATCTTAGTTCGCTGAGATGTCCCTTCAGTTCTTTTAGAATGCTTGATTGATAAATAATCTTACTGGTTTTCACTCTGCAGTCTGAAAAGTTTTTAGTAAGGAAACTGCCTTTCCCTTACACTTCGAAAGATGCGTATGAGCAGAGCATCCGAATGCCTATTGGGCCTGATTTCAACCCAGCGATATCGGTTTCTGCTCTCAATCGACCTGCGGTGAGTGCTATCTGATACATGGAACTCCAAAGAATTGTTATTACTAGCTCATAGAATTGAGGACATCAGAAATCAAACACGTGATTCAATAATATACTTTGAAAGCTACTGGTCTTGCCTTGTTGATTTGCACTATATGCATTTACAATGAAATACCCACTGTTTTAGATGTGCAACTTTGATGTTTGTTTATGCCATCTAGCATCCACTAGGGGACATTCCCTGTACCGAACATCAAAACTGTGGAGACAGTAGTAAATAGAGACATCAAATCATCGACATTCTACCATGATGATAATTGATAAATCTTTTATACTTACTAGTTACCAAAGCATGTGTACTAGTAGAAAAGAAAAAACATGTACAATGTTCTTTTATACATTCGACTATGTACAATGTTCTTTAGTTTGATAATTAGAAATGCACTTTCTTATCATTCATGCATTTATAAGATTGCATGCTGAATAAAATATGCTTCTATTCACTGTTGTACCATCTTTTCAGATTGTTAAGAAGCCTGGTGTTATCATTAAACCAATACAATATGAGGAGGTTAATCCCCATGAGAAGCCTGATGAACCAAAACGGGTCATTCAGAGAGCAACCCCAAACCGGAATGCGAAGAAAGCCTTTGCCAAACAAGGAAAGGGGGCAACTTCACAAAAGAAAATGTGACGAGACAATCGTCTTTTTGTCAATGGTTTCAATTGGTGAGAGGCTAAGACATAAAGGAGAGAGCTCATTCGAATTTTATTGCCGCACCGAATTTGCAAGTGCATGCCTCCAAGAGTGTACAGGGTTTCTTCTCATTGTGAAATGGGTTTCAAGCTTCAGCGCATGACCCATGGGAAAAGGTTTCACACCACTGGTTTATGAGAGCAGAGAAATTTTGGTACAAGTAGTTTTGTCCAAATGATATGGCTGCTATATTTCAGCTGTGATTAGTCACTGGCCACTGGTTGACTAGAGTCGCCTGTGTTGTATGGATCCCCACTCTTCAGACGCCAGTGAATTCGGCTGATTTGTATGTTCAACTGGTCGAACATGGAACGAAGTCAATTTGACGCCCACGGCCAGGGGGCTCGCGCGATCGATGACTGCATCGTTGGTTCCAGTAGCCAGATCTTCCCCCAAACGGAGACTTTTTACGGCAGCCCATGTTCTAATGGTCCAGTAAAAAATTTATATTTATAGTTTGGTATTTATTTTTATGGCTCCGTTTGGCATAGCTTTAGCTTCATGACCAACTTATTTGGTAAATTTTAAAAATAGCTTCATGAGCAACTTATTTGGTAAAGCTGATCTGTTTTAAAATTTATTTGGCAAAACAGCCTCACCAACCTCATGTATGCTTGTGATAGAGAAATGATAGAGTTAGAAGAAGCTACTTTTTTTTTTTAGCTTCGTGCCAAATCTTTTTTTGAGAGGGACCATCACCCATGAAGCAGAATAACATGTCTAGCCTGAAGTCCATGCTATTGTATAGCCAATTTTGTTATGATGATAGTGTTATATAATCATGCATATGGCCGGTCGGTTCTGCATTCTAGTAGAAACGAAAAACATCCTCCTATATGATCAGCCAGCAAAACTCCCATGCAGAGTGGCCTGAAGGAGTTGATCCTCGACACCGCTACCAACCTGGCAGCGATGATGAGGACTTTTCAGAGCCCTCCGATGAAGAAGCTGATGAAGAGGAAGAGGACCAGGAGACCCCCTCCCAACGAGAAGCTCGCTGCAAGCAGCCCATGCCTGACAAGACTGGGTCATCAAGCAGAGTCCGAAGGCCTGAGAAGCCAGTGAAGCTGTCCGAGGAGCGAACTCGCCGCCAGGCGGTGATCCCGAGCTTAAGTGATGACGACGGACCCCCTCCTAAACGCCAGAAAGGGGAGGTCCCGCCAACCAAGAAGCCTGGCGATGATGAGGGGACTTCAGGTCCGAAAAGAAACTTCGCACGAAAACGTCGCCGCTCAGAGCTGTGAGTACCCAGATCTTCTTTTGTTGCTGCTTTTTTGCTGATCGGTGTGCTCTGTTATATGAAGTCCGTATTATTGTTCAGGGACCCCTCAGCCGAAGATGTCGAGGGAATGGCCGGTGGAGCGACTGGTGATGACACCTCAACGAAGGATGGTGGTACCGCAAGCTGGCCTTCCGACCAAGAGTCGCCGAAGACACCGCCAGATCAGCAGCCGAACTTGGACTCGCACGAGCAGGCGCCACCATCCGACCAACCTCGCAAGTCGGCTCTGCCGCCACCGTCGCCACCCTCAACACGGGGTACAGAACGTCGGTCTGAGGACGCCGGAAGAGGCCATTCTCCAAAGCAAAACTCGCCCACTGGTTCCAACCAGGGAGCAGATACACTAGACCGGCGGGCCTTCTTTCGGAGAAACATCGGGGTCAGGCCAAGAGATCCCCGAGCAACCACCAGCCGGCGCAACCTTTCCGGAGCAGGACGTCGAGGAGATCTCCCGTCAGGCTGCGAGTGGGACTCCGCCGGTGGTGCTCAGAACCTTCAGGCGGGTCGACGATCAGTATGCCGTCGTCGTGGAGGAAGGAGCGGCGGACGAAGAGCTGGAGGCCCTAAAGGCGGATATCTCAAGCACCCGCTCCGACCTCAGGAACCTACTCCGCCGTCTGGGACAGTTGTCCTCGCGAGTTCAGGTAACTATACCCTTCTTGAATTTTCCTGAGTTCAGGTTTCTTTGCTTGCCCTTTCGTCATGTTCTGTCTTTGTCGATCAGGCCGTACATGATACGGCCGAAGATCGAAGGAAATCTCTGCAGCGTGTGGCTAGACTCGCGGTGGAGAATGCTCGGCTGGAGAAAGAAAATGCTCGCCTAGAGAAGGTGATGGAGGACCTCCGCGAGCAGCGCGACACGTTGCACTTGCACTGCAACGATTTAATGGAGGCCGAACAGAAACTCCTGCAGGATAAAAAAGGTATAGAGACTGTTATAGCCCCATTTATTGTATCCCAGAACCTTCTCATTGCTGAGCTTTATTATCTCTAACTGGCAGATCTAACTGATATGTTGGAGGGAGCCACATGCCGAGGTACATGCGTCCTTCATACGTCCTATCTTGTCCACTTTGCTTCTTTAAGGGAATGCTGATTCGACGTCTTTCTTGGTTCAGTTAAAGAGCTGGATGGCGAAGTGTCCTTGCTGCGGGAAGCTGCTCGGAGAAATGAAGAAGCACGACTGGGTGAGTTTCTTCTGCTTGTGGGTTGCCCTAGTGCCTCTTGTTGAAACTTCTGATTTTTGCCTTTTGTTGTAAACAGACACCGAACCCGAGCGCCAATGAACGATCTGTCCCAGCGCCTTGAAGCTGCTGAGAGCCGCTATGACGCCATGGTGGAAGGTGTCAAACCTATACTGGACATTATCGAGTATGCTCCAGGCGATCCTCCTGCGGACGCGCCGAGGCCTTTTGACATCATCCGTCGTAGTCGTGAAGCGCTGCGGCACTTCAAGGCCTTCTGCACTGATGTAGCGGAGAATGCAGCAGCCCACGTGCTCGGTGTAGTGCGCTCTTATTACCCTGGAGTGAACAACGACAGGGTGAAGGGAGGGTATGCCCGTGGCACCACCGAGCAGCAGGAGGATCAACTGGAAGAGGAGGCGAAGCCCGCGACGGAACTCTTGGCAGCAGATATACAGCTGTTCCCTACGGAGAATACTTGAAGACACCTGCACAGAAATTGTAGATTTGCTTTTTGTAACGAACGATGATTAATGTGATCGAAAGTCATGTGATGTAAAGAACCATTCCGTATGAAGTTTATGTAAATTCGCTTTTGCTCTTATAACATTTTTTCTTTGATTGGTCGACATGAAGCCAGAGCGTACAGCTCATTAGAGTGATCGACGACCGGTGCCCGTTCCTTTCGACGGGGCTTTTGGAGACGCTGCTAACCTGCTCAAGCATCCCCGAGGCTTGCGTGTTAGCGAAGACTTAATGGCCCAGGCGTCCCTAGGGCTTACGTGGCGGCGAAGCTGCCAGTGCCTGGCGGGGGTTACGCTTATCGTGGGCGATTGCTTCCCGAATCTATCGGGGCGGTCGATGAAGTGACGAAGTTGAGCGGCCTGTCGGAGACAGGGCTTATGCGTTGTCGTGATTAGGATGCCCGAACGGGCGCGGGGCTTATACGTAGTCGTAATTGTGCTGCCCGAGCAGGTGTGAGGCTTATGCATTGGCAAAATCGTGCTGCCCGAGCAATTGCGGGGCTTACGCATTGGCGAAATCGTGCTGCCCGAACGGTTGCGGGGCTTACGCATTGGCGAAGTCGTACTGCCCGAGCAGTTGCGGGGCTTACGCATTGGCGAAATCGTGCTGCCCGAGCAGTTGCGGGGCTTACGCATTGGCGAAGTCGTGCGGCCCGAGAAATTACGGGGCTTACGCATTGGCGAAATCGTGTTGCCCGAGCAGTTGCGGGGCTCACGCATTGGCGAAGTCGTGTTGCCCGAGCAGTTGCGGGGCTTACGCATTGGCGAAATCGTGCTGCCCGAACAGTTGCGGGGCTTACGCATTGGCGGCGAGTTCACTGATCTGCGATTGTAGACATTCATGCGCATAGAAGCAATATGATTTTTATTGAAGTAATGAAACAAAAAATACACATATCTGCCTCAACACTCTGTCAAGGATAGAAGCGACGAAGGTGCTCAATGTTCCAGGAGTTGGGGATGTCGACACCATCAAGGTCGCACAGCCTGTACGAGCCTAGCCGAGTTACGGCTCTGACCATGTATGGTCCCTCACAAGGGAGAAGAAAGTTTGTGCATGCCCTCCTTGCTCTGCTTGTGCCGAAGGACGAGGTCGCCGACTGCGAAGAACCTGCCGTTGACGTTCCGGTTGTAATATCGCCGTATTCCCTCCAGGTACTTGGCCGTACACACGCAAGAGGCCAGACGCTCTTCTTCGAGTCTGTCGATGCCCTCTGCTCGTGCGTCATCGGATCTTTCTTCATTGTAGTTCTCAATTCTAAGAGCTCGGAAAGCGACGTCGGCTGGTAGCACTGCTTCTGATCCGTAGACCATAAAATATGGAGATACACCCGTATTGCGACTAGGCTGTGTCCTCAAACCCCAGACGACTGCTGGCAGCTCATTGATCCAGTTTCCTGAGCTTCTTTCGACGACTTCATGTAAGCGCTTTTTGAGGGCGTCGAGCAACATTCCGTTTTCTCTTTCAACTTGTCCGTTAGGTCGAGGATGAGCCACCGAGACATACTTTACCGTGATGCTTCTTTCATCGCAGAAATCCCAGAAGTCGCTTCCAGTGAAGGTAGTACCTAGGTCGGTGATGATGCTGTTCGGAAGGCCGAAACGATGAGAGATATCATTGAAGAACTCCGCAGCTTTGGCCGCTGTTGCCTTCACCAATGGCTTGTATTCAATCCACTTGGAGAATTTGTCGATGGCGACGTACACGCAGCGGTAGCCCCCTTTAGCTGCCTTGAAAGGACCTATCATGTCGAGTCCCCAAGTAGCGAATGGCCAGGATGCAGGTATGGTCTGTAGCTCCTGCGCTGGGACATGTATCTGCTTCGTAAAAAACTGGCACGCCTCGCAGTGGCGTACAATCTTTTCAGCGTCCTGGACGGCGGTAGGTCAGTAGAATCCTGCTCGGAAAGCTTTGCCGACCAGGGTGCGTGAGGCTGCGTGGTTTCCACACATGCCTCCATGCACTTCTTGGAGTATCTTGATGCCCTCTTCGCGCATGACGCACTTCTGGAATACTTCGCTCTTAGCGTTTTTACGCATGAGTTTGTTGTCGATGAGGACGTAATTCTTGGACCGTCTCACAAGACGTTCTGCTTCTATTTTGTCTTCGGGGATTTTGGCTTCGAGCAGATAGGCAATGAAGGGTGCCCTCCAATCATCTGTAGAATCCGAGATGCAAGCTGCTATCTGACCGGACGGATGCGCATCGACCTCTTCTTCTTCTGGGATGGAGGCACGGACCAAGTCTTGGACGAAGACGCCGAGAGGAATATCAGCTCGTGACGAATCGAGCTTAGATAGCTCGTCGGCTGCTTGGTTTTCTGCTCGGACGACAGTGGTGAAACTCAATGCCCAAGAATTTTCCTTCGAGCTTTCTGATTGCAGCGACGTAGGCGTCCATCTTCTCGCTGTTGCAGTCCCAATCTTTATTTACTTGATTGATAACCAGAGCAGAGTCCCCATATACCATCAACCGCCGGATGCCGAGTTCGGAGGCGATCTGTAGACCGTGGATGGCGGTTTCGTATTCGGCAGCGTTGTGACAGAACCGCTCTGATCACCGGGCCCACGTGCACCATCATCATCCCTAAGGACATCCGGTTACTGTGCACGAGTTCCCCGACCTTGGTGGCCTGTCGGGTTTCCTTGGAAACCCTGATTTTCCCGAGGATCTCATTGTAAAGACCTTGCAAGTATTACAACAGTTTACACAAATACTTTGAATCAGAGTAAAGAGGGCGGAAGTATTACATAACCATAGATTTACGAATATAAGTTACATGTTCCCGAACCAGAGTTTCGTAGTGTAGTAGCAGCATACAACAATATACCCTGCCCAAGGGTTATATCATATACACATAACCTTCCATACACGATCCATCAACCGGCACAGTCTCAAGTAGAACCATACTCTCGGCTCACCTGCAACGGGGGTTAACAAACCCTGAGTACTGGGGTACTCCGCAAGACTTACCCGACTAAGAAAAAGGAATGAGACTCAGGAATGCAAGCTGAGGGAAGTCAAGGTAAGGCTTGAGCAAGAGTCAAAACGTTTTGCAGAAAAGCATTACTTTCCTATTTCAATATTTTTACTCAATCTTATTTTAATCATAATCCATAATTCCAAATTCATTCTCATGTATCGTCATACTTTCAAATTCTTAATCATTCTCAAAAGCACCTAGTTCCGAACCACTTTTCGATTGTAGGTCAAAGGATCAAGTCTCCATATCCGAGGAGCAACGACGATTCGAATCGATTAGTACCCAGCTGGGGATCCCTATCCACACTGCATATGTAGCACTTAAGCTTGCATATGCCAACCCCGCCTGCCACGGCTCATCCTACCCCTGAACCGGTCCTGCGCCACCCGAGAGCACAGTACTCCTCTCCTCTCCAGGCACGCCGGCCACGAGGGTACACGCTACTCTCGCCATCTCTCCACTCCCAGTGCGTGGTTGTCGGTTCAAGTAGTAGGGCCACCGGAGTCAGAGGCTTTCCGTAGTATGTGGCTAGTTGCAAAGTCTCGATCACAGCAGGCCTACAATGAACGGTCCCTAATTCTTTTTCCGTCGGCGACATTGCATTGGGACTCCAACCCAAATACAAGTGTCCCAACGGTTTTCAAATCCCTTTTTCCGCCGGTGGTCAAGCATTGGGACTCTAACCCAAATTCACAACCACCGAGCAAGAAAATCCCTTCTCGTCAGTGACAATGTACTGATCAGGTGCACAGTCACCAAACGAGAATATACCAATTCCCTTTTTCATGAATTAATCATTAGCTTAGATATATATATCACACAGCTCAAAAATAGCATTTTATGCAAATCTAATTTATTTAAGTGGGGCTAAGCATTTTTCAAATCATTTTGTTTCAAAACAGGTTCGGGATTTTTGTGGTCAAGGAAGGTAATGCATCAATGGGTTTATCAAACAACTCCTATCAACCTAATGCAATAGATTAACTCAAGTTATAGAAATTTTATAAATAGAGGGGCTGAATGCTCCGGGGCTTGCCTGTTTTGCAGGTCTGTCACTTTTGTCAGAAAACCAGAGAAACCCTCTTGACTTCCCTTGACGAATAATTCTTCTGTCGGGGAGTAATCAAGAATTCCTTCCGAGCACCCGATCTCTACACGTAAAATAATGATGCATGCTTACATGGTGCGGAATGACATGAATGAAAAATGTAGAACAAACATGTAATTGACAACTTTGAGTACAACTTTCCTTCACGGTAAAGTTGCAAAATATTTCTCATAAAGTAAAATGGTGTTTTCGTATTTTCATTTTTATTGACCATTTTTTACAGTCATAGAAAGCCGCTGCACAACTTTACGACAACTAACAAGTGACTTCATTACTTTTGTCAAAGATCACTATGGTGAAAGATCCATGAACTCAATCAATCCAAAAGTCACACCAAACTACAGGGATTATTTGTTTAAATCAATTCAAATATCCCATTAACCCAATATTTATTTAACAAGTGATCAAATAGTTTCAAATTGAGCCCATACTTATCCCACAGATAGGTTCTACCCTAAAACAGTGCCACATAAATTTTTAGGATTTTTGGATTAATCTGGAATTTATTAAAATTGCCCAAAGTTGCATTTATCATTTAATATGCTGATTTTTAGTCCCTACAAAAAGTATCCAAATATTATATTTAATATTTTTATAAAATACTACATACCTCAGAGAGCATACCCAATTATTTTCATGATTTTTTTTGCTCAACATAACTATTCCTATGAAAATAACAAATGACAGTACTATCCATCAAGAATTAAAATGGAAAAGCCCTTTTAAATCCCCGGAAAAATGGAAAAGGGATTTCACCCGGGGCGGCCCATGAACGAAACAGACCGGCCCACTCGGCCTGCCCGCTGGCGCTTTTGCAAAAGAGACCTCGAAACATCCGGCTGTCACTCCGCGGTCCATACCTTACTATTCACATGAGTCTTCTGCTATTCACTTAACCCCCTGACTCTTGTCAAATTTATGCGCTCAGGCCCTCGACTCGCCTCACCTGCGCTGACCGGTGACCCGCCGGCGTTTGACCGGCTCGAGCTCGACGCCGGCGAGCCCGTAGGCCAAACTAAGGGCACCTTCGCGACCTACCCATCGAAGCGCACCTACTAGCCTAGATAGGCGGGCAACCACGGGGCAAGTTCGTGCGCAGCAGCGGCTAGGGCGGCTCGGCCACAAACGGTGACCGGCGGTTAGCCGTGCGCCGGCACGACCGGCACGGTAGCGTTAAGTGCAAGACCCTAGGAGCGACCGGGAGCTCACCACGGTACGATACCGGCAGCTTGGCGGAGCAGAGGCGGTGCGGGGTGACGGTTCGACGTCGAGCAGTCCCACGGCGGTGTTCACCGACGACACTCTCCCTGTTCCGGCGAGCCTAGGACACCAAACGAAAACCCGTCGCAAGCATGAGTAACCATGAAGCATACCGGAGCTGGAACATGCAAACTCAAGGTCCAGAGCTCACCCTGGGAGCCTGGACGCGACGACGAAGCTCGCGGCGGCGCTCTGCGCACCCGCGAGGACGACGGCGAGTGTTCCAGCCTGAACAGGGCTCTACGGCCCACGCAAATGGACTCAACCGGGACGCAAGAGAGTGGAGGGACAGCCTATAAGAGGAATTTGGTGGTGGCGATTTGGTGGCGGTGAATTAGGTCGGAGACCGAGAGAGGTCACCGGCGGCCGAGAGGGAGAATGGGGAGGGAACAACGGACGGCCGTCGGCTTAATACTGCGGGAGAAGAGGGGAACAAGGGGAAGACAGGTACCCGGGACCCCCACGACTCCGACAGTGCCGGCGACAAGCCCCGGCCGGCCCGGGCGGCGGCGCTGCGCGGCGGCACGCGCACGCCTGTGCACGAACAGGGGCAGGGGCGTTGCCCTGTGCCGAGCACTGTAGCTCCATATGCCCCCTTTTTACTGTTTTTGCACAATTACTCCCAAATCTGTGTGGAACCTTGAAAAATCATCAATATAGAAATTGTAGTACATTTCATTCTGAGAAACTTTGGTTTTTGAAGCATACTCAAATTTTGAATAGTTTTTGAATGATTCAAAAAGGGGTAAAGAGGGATTTTGGATTTAATTTCTAATCCAACCAAATTCTCAAGATTTTTCTAAATAAGTTGAAAATACCCAAAAATAAAAGTTGTGCTACTTGACAAGCCTTACAACTTTCATTAAAGGTGTGTGGTCAGATTCCTTATAATTTTGAAATCACATTTCAAACTTGAATTTCAAAACACTAATTAAGGTTTAATTTGAATTTCCACTCAATAACTTCATAATCTTCAAAAATGAAAGTTATTCCATTTCGAAAGGGCTAAAACTTTTATTAAGGAACCATCCTCAGATTCTTTCTAGTTTTTGAATTTGTAATTCAAACCTACCCATTCAAACATAGAGTAGGGTTTTATTTGGTATTTTATTTAATAACTTCAAAGTTACCCAAAATAGAAGTTGCTCAACTTTTAAAGATGTACAACTTTTATTTAAGGTCCAATGTCTAATTCATGTTAGTTTTTAAATTAGGGTTTTGGGTCCGATTAGGATTTATAAATGATTTTTCTTTTTAATTTCCAAATGAATTTAGATAAATACTCACAAACATAAGCATTTACATAATAAGTCACTATAGAGCGCCTATGCACAATCACATGCAAGAATAAAAGTTATTTTAGTTGATGCCTCTTAACAGGGTTAAATGCGGAATGATTTGTATGCGATCATGATGACATGGCAGGTTTTAGTTAATGTAACACCAGGGGTGTTACAAGCGTTGTTGGAGGCTTTGAAATAGATTCTCAGTACGTAGCGGAGGCGTTCACCGGTTGGTGATATGAGGAGTACGCCGGCGCCTGCACCTTCAATGATCAGTGACCCGTCGAAATACATTGTCCAGTGTTCCTCATGCTTGTTTGGTACTTGCTCCTGTACTTCCGTCCATTCGGCGATGAAGTCAGCCAATACCTGAGACTTGATCGTCGTTCGGCTGTGGAACTCCAGAGAGTAAGTCCCCAGCTCCACGGCCCATTTTATGATTCTGCCGTTAGCGTCTTTGTTGCGTAGGATGTTGCCGAGAGGATGTTGGGTGACCACTACAATTTGATGAGCCTCAAAATAATGGTGGAGCTTGCGTGATGTGACGAGGATGGCGTAGATCAGCTTCTGGACCGTCGGATAGCGAGCTTTGGACTCGTTTAAGACTTCGCTGATGAAATAAACGGGTCGCTGAACCGGATATGCGTGACCATCTTCCTCCCATTCGACGACTATCGCCGTACTGATGACATTGCTTGTCGCGGTGATATAGAGGAGCAGAGTTTCGTTCTTTTTAGGAGCTGTAAGGAGCGGAGGATGTACCAGGAACTACTTTAGGTCCTTGAAGGCCTGGTCGGCTTCTTCCGACCAGACAAATTTTTCGCCCGCCTTGGGGAGCTTGAAGAAGGGGAGGCCTTTTTCGCCTAGCCTGGAGATGAATCGGCTTAGGGCCACCATGCACCCAGTGAGCTTCTGAACATCCTTGACGTTGGTCGGGGGCTTCATTCTCATGACGGCCTCGATCTTTTCTAGGTTTGGGAGTATGCTTCGCTTGCTGACGATGTTGCCGAGCAGGTTGCCCGACGGTATGCCAAAAATGCACTTGGAGGGGTTCAGTTTCCATTGGAATTCATCCAACTTCTTGAAGACTGCTTCAAGGTTAGAGACGAGGTCTTCAGCCTTCCGGGTTTTTATGACGATGTCGTCGACGTAAGCTGCGGCGATGTCGGGAATGAGATCCTTGAGGCACGCCTGGATGGCCCGCTGGTATGTCGCGTCAGTGTTCTTCAGGCCAGAGGACATGGTCTTGTACCAGTAGGCCTCGAAGGGAAGTGATGAAGGAGGTTTTCTCCTGGTCTTCTTCCTTCAAGGCGATCTGATGGTAGCCGGAGTAGCAGTCGAGGAAGCTGAGTAGCTCGCAACCGGCTGTGGAGTCGACGACTTCATAGATATTGGGGAGACCGAAGGGTCTTTAGGGCAGTGTTTGTTGAGATCGGTGTAATCAACGCACATTCTCCATTCATTATTCTTTTTCCTTACAAGGACCGGATTGGCTAACCAATCAGGATGATACACCTCTTTTATAAAGCCGGCAGCCAGGAGCCGAGCTATTTCTACCCTAATAGCCTCCTTCTTGTCTGGAGAGAAACGCCGGAGCTTCTGCTTGATGGGCTTGGCGGTCTTCGAGACATTCAAGGAGTGCTCGATCAGCTCTCTCGGTACGCCAGGCATGTCCGCGGGTTTCCACGCGAAGACGCTGACGTGCTTTCTGAGGAAACTGACGAGCGCGTCTTCCTATTTGTGGTCGAGATCTGCCCCGATGCGAGTAGTCTTACTCGGGTCACCGGGAACGAGGACGATGTCCTTTGTCTCCTTGCTCTTGGTAGCAGCTCTGGGCGGGGTCTTCTCCGGGGATGATGAAAGGTCATTGTTTGGTTTTGGTAATTGAGTGACAACTTAGGTGGACTAATATGTGTTTAAGTGTTGATTACAAAGGTGATTTGTCCATAGGTATATGTGTGTGAGCATTTATGCCACGGAGGTGAAAATGGCTTGGAGATGATGCTTAGCTCACACATATGGGATGAAGGAGCTAAACGCATGAGACATGACATGGAGTCATGTGGCTAAGTGGAGAAGATCAAGACATGACTTGGCGTCGACGGACCGGTTGCAAGTGTGAAGGGCAAGCTAGTGGGCTTGGCACCGATGGACCAACGCAATGGTGAAGAGCAAGCAAGTCGAGGATCGATGAACCAAAAGGCACATGATGATATGAAATGGATCATATCATTGTTGAGGTATTGGTGCATGTGTTGCACCGGCATCGACCGAATTGGAGATGGAGAAGGTGATGAAGATGGTGATCGAAATGGAAAGCGCAAGGCAAAGGTATAACTTAGGGCGTTTTCATTTCACCGGTCTAAGGTTGAGTAGAGAAGTGCTTGACCGGATTTAGGATAGATGGCCGTTCTATCAAGAGGGGCAAACTTGTTTGCATATCGGTCATCTAGTGCCACTTGAGCGATCTAACTTGCATTCGTTGCTAGGATCAAGTGGCGCGGTGAAAAGAGAGAAAAATCCTTTGAAAAATGTTTGTGAAAAGCTAACACACATGCACATGAGGTGTACACTTGGTGGTGTTAGCACATTTGCAAAGGTGGTGAAGTTTGGAGTTGAGAGGAGCTCAAAAAGAGCGTCGGACGCTGGCTTGGGGGAGCGTCGGACCATTGGCTTCGGTCCGACGGTTAACCCTAGCCTCTGTGCGCTGTGAGAGTCGGATAGTCCGACGGTCTGGTTCGTCTGGGCATTGGACTATTGGTTCAGGGTCCGACGGCACAGAGCAACGGTAAAGCGACGCGTGGCGAGCTGTGGTGCGTCGGACGCGCTTCGTTGGTCCGACGGCGAGCGTCGGACTAACGTCCGACGGTTTTCAGTGCTCAGGGAGCTCTCTGGAAACGTCGGACCGTGGCTTCGTTTAGTCCGACGCGCAGTAGAAATTCAGTCCGACAGTGGCTAACCGAGGAGCGTCGGACCTTGGTCTTTGGTCCGAAGGTGTTCCGTCCGACGGTGAGTTGAAGTGCGGGAAGTTAGCCGTTGCGATCCAACGTTCGACTTCAAACGGCAAGTGACACTGTGGCGGCCATCGGGAGTGTCGGACCGTGGACATTGGTCCGACGGTGGCGCGGCTGAGCGTCCGACGCTCAGTCCGACGGCCGATTTCGGTTGGCAACGGCTCTTTTGAGCTGAGGGCTATAAGTAGAGAGCTGTGGCCGGCTGTTGGAGGTGTCTTGCACCTTGGGAATGTGTTTCCCTTGCTAGTGCATGGCTTTGTGCTCTCTAACTCACTAGTGTGCTTAGTGTTCATCCAATTGATCGCTAGTGAGTGATTCTAGTGCGTTGCATTGAGAGATTACAAGAGTTAGCACTAGGTGATCGAGTTGCAAGCCGGTGGTGCTTGTTACTCTTGGAGGTTGCCACCTCCTTAGAGGGCTTGGTGGCTTGTGGCTCCGTGAAGCAAGCAAGAAGATTGTGCTTGGCTCCGGAGAAGCTTTGTGAGGGGTTGGAGCTCACCCTGCGGGAGATCGCGAAGAGCATCGCTAGTAGAGCGAGACGTGAAGAGCGACAAGTGGTCCGGCCGAGTCAAGTGCTAGAGCTTGTGGTAAGCACTCCATGTGGGAGAGTGTGACTTGCGGGTCACCACTAGCAAGAGGACCGGCGGCAACCTTGGAGCTTGTCTCAACGGAGGACGTAGCTTGTGGCGACAAGTGAACCTCCGGGAAATAAATCACCGCGTCAACATCTTCCCATCCTTCGCGGTGGTTTGCTCCCTTCTACACAAGTTATTTATTTTGTACATTACTTTACTTGTGTAGTTGTAGTTGCTCTTGTGAGACCGGTTAGCTTGTGTAGCTTGCCACTCACCTTCTTAGCTTGTGTAGCTTAGAAGTAGTTCTCACTTAGTTTGTGTAGCTAAGTGAGTTGCGCTCCTTGATTTGGATTGTGTATCCTTGTCATTGAGCAAGTAGTGAGCTTAGGTGTTTAGTGCGCTTTTGCTTGCTAGTTGATAGGAGTTTCCCCGGTGTTTAAAGTACTAGCGCTTAGGTTTGTGTGATCTTGCGCTAGAACCGTTTAGGGAAGCTCAAGCTAGACTTGCATCTTTGCTTCTTGCTAGGATCTTTTGCAAGGTGCTTAGAGTCTTAGTTAGAGGGGTGAATTGTCGCTAGAACCGATTAGGTTTTATTTCCGCTGCGATTTATTTTTGTCCGACTATTCACCCCCCTCTAGTCCGCCATCTCGACCCTTTCAGATGATCTGTTATTCGGGCGCCAGCTTCTGTGCGTCCACTGCGCACGTACAGGATGGAGACGTTGGTGGCTTCTGCCATGGTGATGGCCTCCTTTTCGCAATCGTATGCGACTTGGAGGTTGGAGCGGACCGTAAGGATGCCGGTCTCCGTTGGCATCTTCATGACGAGGTAGGTACAGTTGGGGATAGCCCCAAACTTAGCCAAAGCTGGACGACCGAGTATGGCATGATACGCGGCGTCGAAGTCGGCCACCAAGAAGTCGATGTGCTCGATGCGGAAGCACTGTGGTGTCCCAAACTGGACAGGCAGATTGATCTATCCTAGGGGGTAGGAGGGCTGCCCTGAGATGATTCCCCAAAACGGAGTCGTGGTCAGCTCCAGATCTTCTGCTCGGAGTCCGAGCTCCGTGGCGGCTCCGGAGAACAGGATGTTGAGGCCACTGCCACCGTCGATCAGCACCTTGCGGAAGCGTGTCTTGCGTATCACCGGGTCAAGGATCAGTGGGAAGCGCCCTAAATATGGGATCTCCGTCCACTGGTCTTCTCTGCTGAAGGTGATGGCCTTGTGAGACCAAGGGGGAAATCTGGGGTCGGTGATGGAGGCGTCATGGTTGGCGACGAAGTTGACGCGTCTAGCGACGAGCTTCTGTTCTCTCTTCGACTCCATGGCTATGCGGCCACCAATGATCGTGGAGACCGTTCGGTGGGCTTCAGTGAAGCCTGGAGGCTAGTCATTGTTGTCATCGCACTTGTCTCTTTCGGACTCTATGCGAGCCCTCTTCTTGTCTTCTTTTTGGAACGCCCTGGAGAAGTCATAACATCCTCTTCTTGTCCTCTTCATAATTGCGCTTCAGGGCTGATCGAGTGTTGTAGACTTGGTAGTGGCAACGCCTTTCTCCAGCCCTGGAGCCTTCCGGTTCATCGTGGCGACGTCCATCAGAGCGATGTTGGTCGCGGCGATCACGTTCGCCACGGTGGTGGTCTCGCCGGGTTCCTCGGTCATCATGGCGCCGATCAGATCGGTGGTCGATGTCCTCTCGGCGTGGTCGGTCGGGGAAGTGGAGGCGGCTATGAACGGAGTGGCGGGCCGCCTCGCTCCCCTCGGCGTACTTGTTGGCGATGCGCAGGCAATGGAGTCTGGTCTGCTGCGGTACAACTTCCTCTAGAGCTCCTCATCAGGTCGGATGCCACGTATGAAAGCGGAGATGGTCCTCAGCATCCATGACGCTTGGAATGTTGTTTCTGGTTTCTGAGAAGTGCCGAATATAATCCCGCAATGATTCTCGCGATGCCTGCTGGAGCTTCTCAAGATCATATTTTGTGCCAGGCTGCTTGCAGGTGGCACTGTAGTTGTTGATGAATTGCTCCCTCAGTTGGTCCCCAGTATCGATGGAGTTCGGCTTCAGGCTCAGCAGCCAATTGTTGGTGGATGTGTTGAGCATAACAAGCAAGTAATTTGCCATGACGTTGGAGTTCCCCTCGGCAGCTTTGACCGCGATCTCGTAGACGGCAAGCCACTTGGTGGGATCGGCGGTGCCGTCGTAGGTCTCGACGCCAATGACCTTGAAGTTCGGCGGCCAGCGTACTGCCTGGAGTTCTGCCGTGAAGGGGAGTCCAGGAGCATTTTTGTTGTTGACTGGAGGACCGTGCTTGTCGTCATATTCTTTGCGGCGCTCGGTCTCTGCTGAGTGCCTAGCTTCCCTCCGATTCTCGATGCGCCCCCGGAGATCTCTGGTCTTCAGTTTTTCGCGGAGGTCAGACTGGTTGACCTCCTGGTCTCTATCTTGGCGACGACATCTCCGGCCGCCGTGGGAATGACCACCATCATCGTGAATGATCTCGGTGGCCGACGCAGTGGAAAGTGATGGAAACTGGCGTTCTTCGTTGATCTGAACCTGGGCTGCCTGGAGGTAAGCCGTAAAGCGCTCCACTTCAGGTGTCGGAACCAGCCTTTTGGCCTCTTCTATCACGACGGCGACGTTTACACTTGGAGTCTTATAGACCTGGTGTTTGCCGACCAGATCAAATTCTGGCTCTAAGTTCCGTATGGGAGCCTTCCTCGCCTCGGCTTGCAGCTCGTGACGCCGCCTTCGGTGGGCGTTTCTCCCCTCGCGGGCTGCTCGGGCCTCTTCAGTTTCATTCGGAGGAGGAGCGCTGTCGTTGTTGACAGCGAGGACGGGTCCGCCGATGAATCGTCCAGTAGGAGGTGGCAGATCAGTGAGATCGCCGCCTTCCACATCGTCGAGGTCGGAGCAGTCGTTGTCGGCGATGATGAAGCTGGAGCTGGTGCCGACGTGCTCGGGGAAGGTGTGGTCGGGAGAGCGTAGTAGATACGCGAAACTGGAGGCCGCGTTCCGAAGACCGAACGGCATATAGCCACTCGGGAGGTCGTGGTCGGAGGCCCTCGAAAGCGTGACAGCTCGGGGCTGTAGCTCGACGACGCGCCCCCGAGGAGTGATGGTGATGGCCAGAGTCATGTCCTGGCAAAGCGGAGAAGGTTGTTGCGCCGTCGATGGGTGCTGAAAGCGGTCTGCAGTCGACTCCAAGATCTGGAGACTCTCGGACAGGCCTTGGGAGATCTGATCTATGGATCTGATCAGGTCGTCGTTGTCGATGGCCTTCCGGGTGTAGCGTGGCAACTTTTCTTACCGGGGCGGAGGTTGCTGGAGGAGTTGGAGTAGATGCGATCTGGGCCGCATCCAGGATCTTTCCTTCACCGTCGGGACCGATGATCCAGGTGATGGATCTCACCGTAAAGATCTGGCCCGACGTCGGGAGCTCGATGGAGCTTGAAAAAATCACCTTGTTCGCCATGGATCAGGAAGCACACCCCCTACCTAGCGCACCAACTGTCAACGGAATACCGGCGATAGTCTACCGAGGGGTATGCCCAAGGTAGTAGATTGATCGGTGAAGGTGCGCCTGAGACGAGCAATAGTTACGCCGAAAGCGTGACACATGAGATTTATGCAGGTTCAGGCCGCCGCTAGGCGTAATACTCTACGTTCTGTGTGTTGCTGTATTGTATTGCTAGTAGATGAGATGAATTGAGGGGATCTCCTGCCCGCCTTATATAGTCCGGGGGGCAGGTTACAAGTCGGTTTTACCATACATATCAGATTATAATCCTAACCGAATAAGGAAACTAATCGGCTAGATATCAGGAAAGATATTTTCTTGCCCGCCAAAGTTTTCAGCGGATACACGTGATCTTCAGGAGATCATGTAGACGACGCGTCCTTAGCAGTCCGGGCCTGATCGGACGACTCGGCTCATGTTCTGCCATGCGGGTATACGGGTCTATACCCCCACACTGATATAACTTCAGCTATGAGCTATGCGGTATGCGCTTACCTTTGCACTCTCTAATGACCTTCATGTCTTTGAGACTATTTAAAGACTTGAATCATAAAATAGCGTCAACTTTTTGTTCTCTGAGTTTAAATTGATTTATTCACTTGAACTCTCATGGCTTCTGGTTTGTAGTAGGTGATTCTTGCAGTTATGCCACTTGATTTTGAGGCATTGACTATCTTCATATTTATCGTTAGTTGATTGTCCTAAACAAATGGTACTTGCGTTTCATAATTTGTGAGGTACATATAACTTCGTTAAACAATATAGAATCTGCATTCTTCCTTATGGCCTTGTGGGTGACCCAACTGATAACAGAGAAACAATGCATAGAAATGATTCGGAAGGGCCACAATGACGGGTTCAGATAAGAATGTACCTGATTGTTCAGAGAACAACGAGCGGAAGGACAGGCACCAAAGATAAACAAACTCATTCAAAGACAAAACAAACTCATTTACAGTCTTGCTTCTTTTACTTATCTTTTACTTATCTTATTAACATAAACATGTAATGTAACTATCATCGATACCTAGGTAAAAACAAGTAGAGAAATTATCATATGGACGAAAGAAATTGACAAGCATGTTTGGATTGCAATATGGTCCCATCCAGAATCAGTTGGTTTGTCATGGATCCATGCTGTGGAGGACGGCGTTGTCCGACAATTTTTCACAGAATCAGCACGTCAGCGAAGTGTGCTCACGGAGAACACTAGGCAGGTCAGATTGATTACAGACCGATTCAATCCACGATGCAAACCAAAATCGGTCAGGTTCTGAGTTAGGTTTGGATGATTCCGCATTGGCCTGTCAGGCTGTCAATCCAAATGCATCAATGAAGTTACAATGATAACACCTACCCAGGCTGAAAAGTCTGGCAAAAGAAGTGAGATTGGAATGAGAAAAATGGAGTATACTAAATCACACCTAACAATAATGTCAGAATCGCAAAAGGGTATATTTCCCAAATCTGAGGCATGGTTAAACATTTTATTGGGCAACAACTGAGGAAGACAAAACGTCTTTTTTTAACTCTGTTGCATGATAGAAAGTTAGTAAAACCAAGAAATACTGTAGTCAACTGCGCTGCATTTAGTCGTCAATGGTAGCAAGATACAGTCGAGTGCAGGTGACACCGGCGGAAGTATTGTCTGTCATATGACAAAGCAGCTACACGATGGAAATATAGCATACAAGATCAAAATATACATACATGAGTTAATCAAACACCCCAGAGTGCAGGTGACACCCGCGGAAGTATTGACTGTCATATGCCAAAGCAGCTACACGATGGAAATATAGCATACAAGATCAAAATATACATATATGAGTTAATCTGAAATATCGACTGCCTACAGAGTACAGATAGGGGCTAAAACTGGTGCTTCACGACATTCCTTTAAGAAACATACGCCAGCAATTGTTCTGGTTACATTTTACAAGAGGGCAGGATAATCTACTTGCCTCCTTCAAACAAGATAAGTAGCAAGCAGTGTTATACCCAGCATATCACAAGTTCATTAATGCGAACTGTCTTCCTTCAACGACGAGAGGAGCCTTGGCTAGCTGATACATGTAACATGTTTTTGCACAAGTTGCAACATCTTAGCTCCTGATAACCACACGCAAGCATCAAGAAATCATATTTCTCCTCGGTAGCCGCCACCTCCAAAGTAGTCTTTTCTCGAGCCAGCAATTGCCATGGACTTTTGGTGCTCCAGCTTCGGACAGTCACTGACACGATGGCCAAGCCCACCACAATACGCACAACCTTTAACACCACTCTCCTTGGCGATTATTTCCTCATCCTCCAATGGATCGTTGAGCTCCGCCAACACCGGTGGAATCCTCTGCTTTGCCTCCTTCAGCAGGTGCTTGAGATCGAGAAGCGTGGTCTCAGTTTGATTCTTGTTGATGAAGGTAGTTGCTATGCCAGTCTTCCCACATCGGCCAGTTCGACCAATTCGGTGGACATAGTTCTCTATTTCGGCAGGCATGTCGTAGTTAATGACGTGCTGGATGTCAGGAAAATCAAGACCCTTAGATGCAACATCAGTAGCCACCAGAACATCCTTCCTTCCAGTTTTGAAGGAGTCAATTGCGTTCTGTCTCTCCTCTTGATCTTTTCCTCCATGGATAGCAACAGCCTCCACTCCCTTTAGAAGAAGGTACTCATGGATGTAGTCCACGTCAGCCTTGTTTTCACAGAAAATGAGAACAGGAGGTGGAGTCTTTTGGAGACATTCAAGGAGGTATATAATTCTAGCATCTTCCTTGACATACTCGACTTCTTGAATGACATCAAGATTTGCTGCTCCAGCTCTTCCAACATTGACAGTAACTGGTTTCACAAGGGCATTCTTTGCAAAATTTTGAATCTTCTGAGGCATAGTAGCAGAAAAAAGAAGGGTCTGCCTTTGATCCTTGAAATGGTCGAAAACCTCCTTGATGTCATCCTCAAATCCTAGGTCAACCAGCCTATCCGCTTCATCTAAGGTTAAGTACCTGCACAGATCATAAAAGGGATATTAAGTAACTCGGAACCATGTACACCCATTGGTGGAATGGTAGGAACCCTCAAGAGAGTCAGAGAGATTGACTAGTTTACACTTATATAGTCCAACCAACTGAATCAAGTAAAGTCTGAACTGGAAACATAAAGCACTGACACATGGCCACATGGGATAAGGATCTAGTATGCTTGATAGATTTTGGAAGAGGGTATCTCCCAAAGACATTTTTTGGATACCAAAACTACATTCAGCTGGAAGAAACAAATTAGCAGAAGATAAATAATGCAAGCTAAAATCTGAAATCTGGGTACAGTGATCAGATTGAAGGTCCAGCTGCTGAGATGCTTGCTACAGCATTCTGTGGCACTTGATAAAAACCATTGCTGAACTAGAAGCTGAATGACAGCTCCAAAATAATTGCAACAGAAATACTTTAAATGATCCTTTTTCACAGTAGGACTTTTACTAAAGAGCATATCACTTTAGTTTGATAATTAATTGTTAATCAGATTAATATAAAAAGCAATTGCTGACTGAAAGTACTGAATACTGATCTATGAGAACATATGCTCCTCTTTCCCTAGAAAGTGGTGTGAATTTAAATGTGGATCTCTTTGTGCAAGTGGTATATGTTGCATCCAACATAACACCATGTCCTACATGATAATATGATATGCAATGGCTTATTATCCACTCTAGTACAAATAAAACTAAATGACCCCAAATTCAATAGTCGCCCTAACTTGTGTGCTGCCACTATCACATTTTGCAAGCAGGTCCATTTTTTTCAATTTATAAGAACCATGGTTCATGAAAAGAGCGAACAAGCTAAATTTTGGTATCAGATAATGCTGGTTATTACTTATAACAGAAAATTTTGTTCAGATATTCACATCGGCACAACGTTAAACAGATAACATGAAGATACCCAATAGTTTGCGACGGAAACATGTTTCTGTTGCATCGAACACTTACCTGCAGTTGTCGAGGTTCATCTTCTTCTTGGCAAGCAAATCCTTGAGCCGACCAGGCGTTGCCACCACAATGTGCACGCCCTTCTTCAACACATCGAGCTGTGTCCTCATATCCACACCACCAATGCAAAGCAAAGGCCTTATCTCCGGATACCCAGACTCCTTAAGTGGAATAAGAAACTGCTCAATCACATCATATGTCTGTTTGGCCAGCTCCCGTGACGGGCATATGATCATCCCAAACGGGCCCTCCCCAGGCACAATCGGCATCAATATTTCCTCTTGCACCGCCACCATGATAAGCGGCAGCACGAACACCAGAGTCTTCCCCGACCCCGTGAACGCGATGCCTATCATGTCACGCCCAGAGAGCACAACGGGCAGCCCCTGCACCTGGATGGGCGTGGGCTGGACGATACCCCTCTCGCGCAGCTTCCGGAGCATGGGCTCCGGGAGGCGGAGGTCCCGGAAATCACGCGCAGGCGGCGGGACATCGTCACCATCGACGATGATGTGCCACTTGCGGCGGAGCTCGTTGGCTTTGGCGAGCGGCATGCGGCGGAGGCGGAGGGGCGGCTTCCACCCGGTCTGGATCGGTTCCGCGTAGATGATGCCCTTGGCGATCTCGCGGACTGACCTGAGGGATTTGTTGTCTGAGAGATTCTCAATCACTTCCTGCTCCTGCCGGAGGCGCTGCTCCGTGGCGGTCTCCTCCGGCGCCGAGCGCTTAAGCTGCGTGGCCTTGACCAGAAGGCTGGGCTTCGCGGCGGCGTCGGGAACGGAGGTCTGCGCTGGCAAGAGAGGCGGAGGAGGAGGCGGCGGGAGGGAGGAGGCGGCGGAGCTCGGCGCCGACTTGGAGACGCGGAGCTGGCGGAGGCGCTCGGCCTCCATGGCCCGGCGCTTGGCGACCGGGATGTACTCCTCATAGTTTTCTTCCTCATCGGAGTTCGACGGGGCGGTGGCGGCGGCGGCCGCCGTGGCGGCCATGGGAAGTCGAGGTTCGGGCTAGGGCTCGGAGACGGCGGTGGATTTGGGGAGGGGATCCAGACCAGGAGGAACGGAGAAGATCGGATTCGAGTCAGTCACTCACAAGGTTGAGACAGGCCCAGCCCACAAACAGTATGACACGGGCACACGGCCCTGTCAAAATACAACTCTTTCCTGAAGGCGGTTCTGTTTTTTTCTTTAAAAAAAAAAAGGGAGAAAGGCGGTTCTTCCAAGTGCTATGCATGGGTGGATCTAAGTTGATGGCATTGGATGCAGTCGTACCCACACAAAAATATAATTTATAGTGATTAGTGTTAAATTTTCACCATAATCGTACACATACGTCAAAAATCTTCGCACTCACTGAAGGAGCGCACCTCTCTCGGATTTGCTCTAGCTTCGCCACTGGTACTATGAGGGTGTTTAGTTGGTGAAAAGTGGTTGAAAAGTACATTGTAGCTACAAATAAAAAATATATATACTAGTAGGCTAGATTTCTCTTGGGTTCGTGCAGTCATGCTAAATCAAGCAGTTCATGACTTAACTGAGGCCCTGTTTAGATGCAGATGCAATTTACAATTTTGACACTATAGCAGTAGGGAATCTTTTCCAATAAGTGTTCAATCATAGTGTCGGTACCAAAGTATGAGGTACCTAACTTTAACGCAAAAAGAAGCAACCTCAGCGCAACCTGGCCCAAATAAGGCCAGCCAATGCCCACGAAGGCTACGCACGTAAAGGCCCAAAGTGGCGTCACGTAAGGCCCGGCGGCACCCTCGGGCGCCAAATCTCCGATTCGCCCGAGCCCCCACAAGAGGGCTCGGGATAGCGGCACCCTCGGGCGCCAAATCTCCGATTCGCCTGAACCTCCACGAGAGGGCTCGAGACAGCGACATCCTCGGGCGCTAAATCTCCGATTCGCCCGAGCCTCCTCATCTCCCTCGAGCGCGATCTCTCTAAGGCATCCAATGCACAATCGACGTCAGCAGGACAATCTTGGACCGCAAGGGACCCCTCTGACCACTTTACAGGCGCGGCCCCACTGACTGGATGCCGCGAGGCGATGGCACCCCGCTCGTGCACGTCCTCCGTACCAACTGCCATACCTCCTCCAGTGACCGATGCGACGGTTCCACTCTTTCCACTCCGTCCCAAGGACAGTCAACCGGATGACGCCCCTTGCTGACGAAGAAATTCTCCAACTACGACAGCGACAGCTCCTGCCCATAACGCACGAGCCTCGCAGGGACAGGAGAGGTGACGGCTGTCCCGCCGACCCGGGAGTATGGACAGTGTAGCAACAGGACCGTTCGCTCCTCGGAAAAGTATTGCGCATGAGAGGAAAGCGCGCCCGAGGGAGGACACCCCTAATGTCCCGTCCCGTCACGCTCCCGACAGCATGGAAGGCTCCCGAGCCTCGGGAGTCAATCTTTGAGAGTCAACCAGTCTTCTCGTTGCACTGTGCAGGATCGGACGCGACGCCGTGACCCAGCGCCACGCAGCAAGCCATGTCCCGTACACTGTGCCACTTTGGAACTCAACGATCGAACAATGGAAGATTAGTCGAATGACCGAAGCCATATCGCCGAAGCGCCAAGACGATGGCGTGGATGACAATAGCCACTAATCACCTCTGCTCCCACCATGCCGAGTATCGTCATCATAGGTCACCACATGTAACTCTAGGTTCTCCCTTGTAACTATAAAAGGGAGGGCGGAGGCCAGTCACAGATTCAGATTCACCAAGTTCACGACACCCACATACACACAACACAACTATACGCAAACGAAAGCATCCTCTTTCGCGCACAAGAGACTTGGGATACTCTCCCTCTCTCGACTCAGCTTGTAACCCCCTACTACAAGCATCCCGGTGCAAGGCCAAGGCAACACGACTCGCCTCTCCACTGGACGTAGGGCCCTCTTGGCCTGAACCAGTATAAATCTCCCGTGTTCCTCCTTGCACACCATCCGAAACCTCAACCGCAAAGCACAAGTTACTAGCCGGTGTTAGCGCCCGCCAAAACTAGCCACCGACAGTTGGCGCGCCAGGTAGGGGACTTTTGCGTGTTGACGTAGGTTTCGGATGGCAGCCAGCTCCACCACGCTTTCTGCTAGCGCGGTGATCCGGTTCGGGACTCTCGAGTTCGTGGCCACCAGCCAAGGGCTCGAGATGAACCTGCGCCCGACCGGGCCCCGCGTCCTTGTCGTCCTAACTCCGGCCCAGCAGGCGGCCGGAGAAGCGACCCCCGCAACGCTTCCACCCGCCTCAGAGGACGGGGGAAACGTTGCGCGCCGCTCCCGGCGGACCAGGAGGAGGAGGCGCAGCAGCGCAAATCAGCCTCTGGCCACGGGAGACGGGGCCAACCAGGCACCCCCAACGAGGGAAGCCAATACTGTACCAGCCGCTGTCCCGGGATCTCTGGCACCGGCGGCCACGCATCCGCCTATTGCCCGAAGGACGGGCGAGGGCGGAAACACGACGCCGGCCGAACTTTCTCTCCGCCCTCACTGGGGGAGGGGAACGACGCCATCGTCCCTCTTCAGGCTCCAGACCGCCATGGACGCCCACGTTCGTGCAGTTCGTGCATTGTTGCACAAGTTGTCGGACACTCCAGTCCAGCGCCTCGAAGTCTACAGCAACGCCTAGAATATCGAACAGCTACGTCGCTTCTATCCCTGAACCTTGATCGATTGTATTATATAAATCATGAAATCAATAAAAGGAATCGTTTCGTCCTTCTTTACATTGATTTTAAGACTTTAACCCGAGCCGACCCTCGGGAACTAGCGAACTCGTAAAGTTCTGCGCATAACAAAGTGAGGCTCGGCCTTATCTTTAAGGCCGACCCTCCCTCGGGGGCTAGGACGGGGGAACCCCCGGACTCTTCCGAGCCGCAACGAAAATTCGAAACCTAAAAATTTCAAAACTCGCTGAAATTTTCTCTTTCCCGAGCACAGCTCCCACCCAAGTCAAACCGAGACTTATAAAGCTCGGAACAGCAAAAGAAGTCCCAGAGGACAGAGCCGGCCGAACAGCGAGACCGCCTATGCCTCTGGGCTACGGCATCCTCACTTGCCACTCCGCGTCCGAAGACTAACTTGAGCTCGGAAGAGAACTAATAAGATCAACGTTCGGCAAGGGCAGGAGGCTCAAAAAATCTCGGCCAAGATTTCTTCTTAAGTTTTCCCCCTACATCTGAACTCTTAGACTACGGCTGCGTCTACGCCCCTAAAGCTACGACACCCGGAAAAGTCTCTCGAGGCTCGATGGCCCGGGCACAGAGTCAGCAGAGGAAAACACTTAAAAAGAAAAAGCGCCGAGAACGAACAAAAAACAAGCATGAAATAATATTTACATAAATATTAAGGCCACAAAGGGCCGCATGTTTGTTTCCTGACGACCACTCACGACAAATTTTTTCCAAGGGCATGATGGCCCGACTTTTTCTCACGGCAGGTCCAGGGGAGGGAGCTCGACCTCGGGCTCGAAAAGGCTCGCCAGCGCCTCTGCAGGCATCCTCATGGAGTCCTCCAACGCCAGGAACGCCTCATCATCCGCCTCAACGAAGCCCTCGCTGACGGGGCCGGCGTCAAAGTTCTCGTAGTGAGACTTGGCGACCGCCAGCGTCTTTTGGACTCCGGTCAGCAGGGCCTCCTTGACGCGGTCGCGGACACTGCCGTGAAGCGCCTCCAGTCGGCTGCGGAGCGACATCCCCGAGGGCTCGCCGCCGCTGCCGACGGAGTCACACAGGGCGCGTGCCACCCGCTGCAGCTCCTGGTTGTCGCGGACCTCGCCGTCATAAGCGGCCTGCACAACTGCAAAGGTATGAAACGAGAAAATAGACAGGGTTTCAGGCAGCAACCAACGAAGACGAACGAAGCAAAAAGAACCTGACGCAACGCATACCGCCGGTCTCCTCCTCAGCCAACTGCGCCGCGTCTCGAGCCTTCGACGCCTCGCCCCGCGCTAAGTCAACCTCGCCGACCGCCTGAGTAAGGGCCGCCTGAGTCTCCTTCAGGTCGTCGGCCAGTGATGCGGCGGCGGAAGTTTTCTCGGCGGTGAGCTGAAGGGCAGCGTCGCGCTCCCTCTTCGCCTTGGCCAGGGCGCTCTCCAGCTCCTGCGTCCGCCTTGTCGAGGCGGCAACCCGGCCCACTGCCGCCGCGACCTCCTCCTTCAGGAGGGCATTGCTGACACTCACTTCGGCGAACTGGGAGGTCACGGCTGCAAGCTCGCTCTGGGCATGATCGAGGGCCCTTTTCTTGAGGTCAAGCTGCTTCCAATGGCCGAGCCCGCCGCGGAGGAAGCGGGACTTGTCCCGGGAGGTGCGCATCAGGCCCTAAGAAGGAAAGAAAAGATGACAGCAGGTAAGTCGAGCACTTACACGCAGGTGAAGTCACAAGGCAACCGAGGCTCACCCGAAGCCGATCCGAGACCTCCGTGTCGAGGACATCGGCGACCGCGCGGAGGGTCGCCGCCGAGCCAGACCCAAGCTCCTGGACGGCGTCCCACTCAGGACCCTCGAGGTCATCCCGAAGCGAGAAGACAGGCGGCCCCTGAGGGTCCGCCCGATCCGCCCACTCGATCCGAGAGGACGTCAGCTCCCGAGGGGACGGGCCCCTCAGCGCCAACGCCCAAGAACCCTCCTCACGAAGAGGAGGAGCCGTCGCCTCGACGACCACCGCCGCTGAGTCCGCGGCGACCGGTTGCGCGGCGGCGTCGATAGTCGGCTCCCTCGAGGCGCCTCCGGAACCGACGACTGGAGCCCCGGGGGCTGGCAACGGAACTGCCTCCGCAGTAGCTGAGGATGTGGTAGCAGCAACCTCGAACGGAGTCACCCTCCCCGTAGAAGGTCCTTCCGACGCTGACGTCAGACCCACGGGAGTGTGAGTCTCCTCGTCCGAGGCGCGGGCTCTCTCCCCGACCGTGTCATCCCCCCGGATCTTCAGCACCTTCTGGTGAGAGAACCGGAGAGATGGCCGAACCACGCGATGCGGCGGCAATAGGAAAAAGGTAATGTCATTATGTGGAAACAAAACTCTGGCAGAAAAAATCGACACAAAAAATGACTTACGTGGTCTTCGGCACCACCCTTCTCTTCCTTTTCGCCGCCCCGGAGCCGGTCGGAGCGGTCAGCTCGGCGGACGAGCCGGGCCTCGCCGACGGTGGAGGAGTGGCCAGTGCCTCAGTGTCGCGCCCGGCCCCACTCCGCGGCACGGACCCAGCCTGCTCGCCCGAGGAAGCCTCGACGGTGACATCCCTCGGTGGGGGCATGGGCGGCAACACCTCCAGGTCCCCCCTGCCTGTGGCCGTCGTGGCAATCAACGACGCGTCGGAGGGGAGCGTCCGCCGAAACAGGGGACCCTCGGTGCCCCCGCCAGAATCTCAGGGCATCTCGAGCGCCGGGCCTGAGCCCGTTCCCGACCCCTCCGGCGGAACCTCGCTGCTGCCGGCGGGCGGAGGCCCGCCTCCTGATGTTGCCCTGCCAGAAGCCGCATCCTTGGACGCGGTTTCCGGCAGGTTTGACCGAGGGTTCGGATCACGAACCCCGGCACTTCCGCTGGCGGACACTGACATCGGAGCCTTCCCAGGCTCGTCAGCGCCCACCGCGGGCTGTGTGGCCGCAAGCGGCCGGTCAGACACCATCAAGTCAAAGATGGAAAAATCTTCTTCTTCTTCATCATCGTCGTCGTCATCGTCATCGGTGGGAGTATCCAGCTCGGGCTCCCCGGCCTCCCTCAGGCGGCGGCGACGCCGGGAGGATTCCTCCACCTTTCGCGCCTTCTTCTGCTTCTGGGCGATCGCCTTGTCCTTCTTCGCCTTCTCCGCCTCGGCCCGAAGGCAGTTCTGGGTTCGCCGTTCTTGGTCCTCCGAGACGGGCGGAAGGGAAGCCTTCCCGGTCCTGGAAGAGGCCCTACGATGAATGAAGGAGAAAGGTTAGGAAGAAGATGGGGAAACCAGCAGCCCGATTGAGCGAACGGCACTTACCAGCGCAAGGAAGCCCGTGCAGGGACGCATAGGCACCCGGTTCACCTCCTCCCAGGTAGGATGACCCCGCACCATGTAGCCAACACAACGCATGACCTCCACCTCGCCAAGGTCACCTGGCCAGCATCGCCGTGCCTTCCCACTGCGACCCGATCACCATCTGATGGAGCGCCAGGCGGCGCTCCATCAAAGGTAACACCATCCGCATGTGGAAGTTCCCCACCACGCCGGCCCCCGTAAGGCCCCTTTTGCGCAACTCCTTGAGCGCGTTGAAGTAGACGGCCAGGTGCTTGGACTCCTTCGACGGGCACCCCCATTCCCACTGAGGAAGGGGAGCCATGAGCGTTCTTCCCGTGAACCTGGGGAAGAGACCCCCGTCGTTGCGAAGGTAGAGCCACCCACTGTGCCACCCCTTGTTGGAGGAAGGGGCGCTGCAGGGGATGTACGACGAGGAGCGAATCACGAAGCCGCAACCCCCGCGCGCTGGATCTCCCGCGGCTTCTTCGCGTCGGCCAACTTGGTGTACCAGTCGACGCGGGAGACGCGGCGCCATAGGTTCCAGTGCGGGGGCACCCCGAAGTAGCCTTCACACAGGGCGACAAAAATCGACGCCTGTGTGATGGAATTCGGGGTGAGGTTGTGGAGCTCCAGCCCGTTCTCGAAGAGGAGGGCCCGGCAGAAGCGGCTCGGTGGCGAGCCGAGCCCACGCTCATGGTAAGCGATGTAGCTCACCATGTACCCCTCGCCGGGGTTCGGCTCCTCGTGGTCGCATGGCGGCACGGCCCACTCCGGGTGCTGCGCGTCGGTGCGAGGACGCAGCAGCCCCGGAGTGACGAGGCGCTCCAGCTGCGCCTCCGTCACGGTGCTCCTTGGCCACGGCTCCAGCCTTAGGATGCCGGCGGCAGCCGCGGCGGCGTCAGTGGCGGCTGTGTCGGTGGTGGCAGAGGAGGAATCCATGGCAAGCGAAGGGAAAAGGGCTGCGGGGAGAACGACGGCCACGGCAACAATAGCTCTAGCAAGAAAGCGAAGACAAGGAGACGGGCGACTGGGAGCGTGAAGGCGAACGGCTGTGCGAGCGAATCGCTAAGGTAAAAAGAAAGAAAGCCGTGATTTTTCTTTATATACCTAAACCGTGATCCGCGGTGAATCCGCCGCATTAACTACGTGGGACCCGCCATGATCCCCACATCGCCGCGCACGCAAACCGCCTCGACTGCGCCGAAACCGTCGCGTCCATCAGGCTTCGTGCCTCAAAAGGTGAGCCAAATCATTACAACCACACACCTTGATTCCGCCGATATTCTCTCCTTCCCGACGAAGGAACCCCCGGGCTCGGGCGCCCGTTACGTTCCCAAGGGATCGAAAACTGGCCCACAGCGGCTCGAACAGTCGCCCTAGGGAAACCGAGTTAGGGACAGCTAGTGGATGGGTCACGAAAACGGCCAGTATCCCGACGCCCGAAACGTCATAAGGGACATCTCATGCTGTGTTCAAGTCCCAGTAGCAAGTCGGTTACGTGGAATCCCTCCGTGTGAGGCATCATGCCCTCGGGACCCATCGAAGGGATCCGACATCCACTAACTGACCCTCGGGAAATATTTGGAGTGTGCTCAGGCCACTAGCCGACCCCCAACGAACGGGGCACGGACCTCCACTTGGACCAACCCGTTTGTAGCTCACCGAAAATGCCGACTCGCGCCCCGGCGGGGAAGTCAAGCAGGACCAAACCTTCCTCTTTCCGAAAAAAAGAGCGCGAAGGTCGAACTAACAAAAGACAGGGAAGACCGGGTCGACATCCGATACGAAAGCGGAGGCACGAGAACTTGCCCTGCACCTCGGAAATACCACCGGATAACCTCCCTTTACGATGGGAGGCTCGGGGGCTACATTTCCGAGGGATCATCTTCCCTTGATAAACACCCGAGCACACGCGACTACGATTTTAAGCCTTTGAAGGGATATAACATCCCTCTAAAGCCTCGCGGGCTACACCCGGCAGGTGCGCTCGCGCGCACCCTCCGGAAAATTATCTTACCTTTACTGTTTTGACAAGCGAAAATGTTCTAAACCTGTGGAGGAGTACCTTCACTCCCCCACAGGCTCGGGGGCTATACCCGCCGGGTGCGCTCGCGCGCACCCAGCGGAAAAGGCACCTCCCGTAAAGACTTGAACCTGTGGACGAGTACCATCACTCCCCCACAGGTTCGGGGGCTACTATCGGGTACCATAGTATGAGGTACCTAACTTTAACGCAAAAAGAAGCAACCTCAGCGCAACCTGGCCCAAATAAGGCCAGCCAATGCCCACGAAGGCTACGCACGTGAAGGCCCAAAGTGGCGTCACGTAAGGCCCGGCGGCACCCTCGGGCGCCAAATCTCCGATTCGCCCGAGCCCCCACAAGAGGGCTCGGGATAGCGGCACCCTCGGGTGCCAAATCTCCGATTCGCCCGAACCTCCACGAGAGGGTTCGGGACAGCGGCATCCTCGGGCGCTAAATCTCCGATTCGCCCGAGCCTCCTCATCTCCCTCGAGCGCGATCTCTCTAAGGCATCCAATGCACAATCGACGTCAGCAGGGCAATCTTGGACCGCAAGGGACCCCTCTGACCACTTTACAGGCGTGGCCCCACTGACTGGATGCCGCGAGGCGACGGCACCCCGCTCGTGCACGTCCTCCGTACCAACTGCCATATCTCCTCCGGTGACCGATGCGACGGTTCCACTCTTTCCACTCCGTCCCAAGGACAGTCAACCGGATGATGCCCCTTGCTGACGAAGAGATTCTCTAACTACGACAGCGACAGCTCCTGTCCATAACGCACGAGCCTCGCAGGGACAGGAGAGGTGACGGCTGTCCCGCCAACCCGGGAGTATGGGCAGTGTAGCAATAGGACCGTCCTGCCCCTCGGGAAAGTATTGCTCATGAGAGGAAAGCGCGCCCGAGGGAGGACACCCCTAATGTCCCGTCTCGTCACGCTCCCGACAGCAAGGAAGGCTCCCGAGCCTCGGGAGTCAATCTTTGAGAGTCAACCAGTCTTCTCGTTGCACTGTGCAGGACTGGACGCGACGCCGTGACGCAGCGCCACGCAGCAAGCCACGTCCCATACACTGTACCACCTTGGAACTCAACGATCGAACAGTGGAAGATCAGTCAAATGACCGAAGCCATATCGCCGAAGCGCCAAGACGATGGCGTGGCTAACGATAGCCACTAATCACCTCTGCTCCCACCATGCCAAGTATTGTCATCATAGGTCACCACATGTAACCCTAGCTTCTCCCTTATAACTAGAAAAGGGAGGGCGGAGGCCAGTCACAGATTCAGATTCACCAAGTTCACGACACCCACATACACACAACACAACTATACGCATACGAAAGCATCCTCTTCCACGCACAAGAGACTTGGGATACTCTCCCTCTTTCGACTCAGCTTGTAACCCCCTACTACAACCATTCCGGTGTAAGGCAACACGACTCGCCTCTCCACTGGACGTAGGACCCTCTTGGTCTGAACCAGTATAAATCTCTCGTGTTCCTCCTTGCATACCATCCGAAACCTCAACCGCAAAGCACAAGTTACTAGCCGGTGTTAGCGCCCGCCAAAACTAGCACCGACACATAGTTTAAGTAGGCTTAAAAGATTTGTCTCGTGATATAAATGCAAACTGTGTAAACATATAAACATTTCGTCTACATTTAATGCCCCATACATGTACGACAACATTGATATAACTAGTTACAATTGCAAATTGCAGTTAACTATCTAAACAGGGCCTGAGGCTGCTTGCCCGCGTCTTAGTCAACCAAGTTTTTCCCCCCTAAACTAAAGAAATAGCCTCAGACATAGACACTTGGTTGTCCTTATTGGAAAATTATGATATACGCTCAGTTTTCCTCTGTTCTCTTTTTTTTTTCTCAGTTTGAATATATGGGTTTAGGTTTCCCTCACAAAGGATAATAGTTGTGGGTGTCTGCTGGTGTCTCCTCGGTTGGTTGTTGGAGCCTATCGGATATTTTTATGAATCTAATTAGTTGCATGTATTAATTTAAAAATAGTGTAATTTGATTGTGTTTGGCTGTTTGCACGGGCTCGAATGCCCGGTACTCAAAGTAGGCCTTATATTGTATGATAAACTAGCACATCAGATTTGGTCATATTAGGCAATATATATAGCTTGACACGAGCCAATACACATGCAAAAATAAAAATATATATATATTCTAATCCTCATATCTCTACTAAAAACATGAGACCTCAACTAGAATATGAGGTGACTACATGCAACAAAATATAAACAGGCAAACATATGTTTAAGTTCAATCCTCATATCTCAACTAGAATGTGGTTTGCTTGTGGAGAATAAATAAACAACAAGACAATGCATATGTTTGAGTTTAACTTAGATTATGATGCTTAAGGTCTAATACAGACTATAAATAATGCAGTCAATCAATCAAACTCTATGTACCTAACCATGTATCCATGCTCGATTGCTAACAAAAGTTGTGTTGTTATTATCTAAGTTTTAGTCCATTTTCAAAAGCTAATCTATACCTAATAATAAAGCACGAAGATTTTTTCCGGTCTGGACAAATTTTCGTCTGGTCTATTTGACAGCCTAACCGATCGTTCCCTGTAGTCAGCAGCGAAGTCGAAGTCCAGGGAGAGCCAAAGTCCAAGTACAATACAAATGTCCAACGCTCCCGCATTCGATATGATGAGGGGAAAAATAATAAGAGGAATCCAATTCTCTCTACGGACATGTAGACCGGATCGTGGAATCGAACAAACAAGACGGGTCAAGATAGACTGGACGAAGTTGAGGGGATTGTGGAGGCCCCAGGCCGCGCATAGCGGCGGTGCTCAGCGAAGACCGACTTTTGGTAGGGCCTCCGACCGGTATTGGAAGGGGTGTGACAGGGTGTGATGAACACCGCCGCGGGGAGCGGCAAGGAGACCGCCTCGGAGAGGCTGGCATCGGAGGAGCGGAGGAGGCTCGGCGCGGGAAGAGGCTGGCATGGATGTCACATCGGACTATCGGAGGGCATAGGAGGCTCGGCGCGGGAAGAGCGAGGCCGGCGCTAGGAGGGGCGAAGGCTAGTGCAGGGAGGCCCATCCGAGGCGGACTGGAGAACGGGCGGAGGAGGCCGACGGCGGCGATAATTAGCCTGCCCCTTCGTCTCTCCGAGCGATGTGGGGTTCAGAAATCCGGCGGCGCGGCATTCTGAAATCCGGCTGAGCGAGTTCTAGACTTCCAGTTCAGTCACAGGGCCCTGGTGGGGCACTGGGGCAGGTGCCGTCGTGCCGGTCTCTGGCTGTAGCGATGGCTTTGGATTAATGGATTCCATCCCACGCATGCCCGTCCGCCACAGTGCTCGGTTAAGACTGCTCGGCCGGATGGCGCTACACGGACAGCATTCTGGTCAGCCTCCACTCCACACATGACACATGCATGCAAGTGTATATACATGTATATAGTCACATCACATGCTTAATTTACGTGAATACATGCACATTTATTTGTGAACTTGTATATGTATATTTATTTTTTACAGTTCTATTGAAAATTTCTCTGTGTATTTGGCAAACATAAATTCCAAAATATGAAACATTTCACACATTAAACAAATAGAAAACTTAGGAGAAATCTAGAATTAGAGTCTTATGAGCAATGACGCTATTGCTGATCTACTAACCTCTATAAGAAACAGACATGAATAAAAAGGAATTGTTTGAGTAGTATCCACAAATATTACCACAAACAATTTTAAAATACTTCTAAAGTGAGGGTGTTATTGAAAGTGTTTAGAAACACTCAATTATTTAGTTAAGTTTTTTAGCATAATGTTGAGTGCAATAAAAATATAATGATGTAGATAAAAATATTATAACTTTCAAGACACAACAACACATAGATGTCAAGGCTTAAGATGACGCTATATCTTTATTTACTCCCGTTGCAACGCACGAGCATTTTTGCTAGTACTTAATTATCGCACAAGATGAGAACATGAGACCCGAGATGAAGAAGAGAAAATTAAGTATTGGATTGCTTCAAAATACTCTATTGTTCTGTAGCATTTTTCGAAATGGGGGGCACTGTTTGCTTATATAAAAAGAAACATTAATTTTGACTTATGCTAATTTATTATTTATTGTTTTTTTGCTAAAAGAACTAAAATCTGAACGGCCTAAAGGTTTTCTGCGATATTTGGCGTGTGCATGGTAGTAGTAGGTGACACCAGGTCCGATCTGGATTTCTGGTAAAACCCAAATGGTTGGTGGGGGGTCCAAAAATTCTCCACCACCTTCCCCCGCCTTTCTTCCCCACCCGCACCCCTCCGGCATCTCACTCCTCATCCGCACACACCACCAAATCAAATCCCTACCTCATTCACTCGTCCATCTCACCAACCATGGCCGCCGCGTCCGACTCTGACGCCGGCGCGCAGCCGCGCGACGACCCCAGCCTCCTCCCTTTCGCCTCCTTCTCGCTCGGCCTCTCCATCCGCGCGCCGGCCACCCCCACACTCGCCTCCGTCCCGTCCACCATCCACCTCCCCACTCAAATCTCCACGCTTGCCGTCTCCCTGCACCCCTCTGCCGCGCAGGCCCCCTCCCGCCGCACCACCCGCCTCAATTCCGCCACCTCCTCCGTCATCGCCCCGCTGCCCTCCTCGACGCCGGGCCTCTCCCGCTCCTTCCCCTCGGACGCGCCCGCCGCCGCCGGGCGCCGCCGCACGCTCGTCTGGTTCCGCGCCGACCTCCGCCTCCACGACCACGAGCCGTTCCACGCCGCGGCGGGGGCGTCGTCCTCCCTCCTCCCCGTCTTCGTCTTCGACCCGCGGGACTTCGGCAAGTCCCCCTCGGGGTTCGACCGGACGGGTCCGTACCGCGCCAACTTCCTGCTCGACTCCGTCGCGGACCTGCGCCGGAGCCTCCGCGCCCGCGGCGGGGACCTGGTGGTGCGCGTGGGCAGGCCCGAAGTGGTCATCCCCGAGCTCGCGCGGGCGGCGGGCGCCGAGGCCGTGTACGCTCACGGGGAGGTGTCGCGGGACGAGGTCCGCGCCGAGGACAGGGTGCAGAAGGCTGTGGAGAAGGAGGGCATCAACGTGAAGTACTTCTGGGGTAGCACGCTGTACCACGTGGAAGACCTTCCCTTCCGCCTCGAGGACATGCCGTCCAACTACGGCGGCTTCAGGGAGGCCGTGAAGGGTTTGGAGGTCAGAAAGGTGCTGGAGGCGCCCGAGGAGGTCAAGTGCGTGCCCATGAAGAATGTGCTCGAGCCTGGCGACATCCCCACGCTTGCTGAGCTCGGGCTCACTGCGCCACCAGCCATGGCACAGGTGAGTCGGGTTCGAGATATAGATTAGTTTCTTTTCCTGTGGTCTGCTTTTAGATCTTTAGCTAAGTTCAGCATCTTGACATTTAGGCCCGAGCTCACTCTATAAATAGTATATATGTGGTAAAAGTTTCTGGCGTTCACTAGTTTTAAGTAAATTGTACAGCTAGAAATGGATGGATGTTGCAATTATGGCATGCTTTGGTTTCATTTACAATTTGGCTACATAATCCATTTCTTACTTTTTTTAGGCATATCTTTCGTTATGTTGGGTCTTTTATTGGGCATAGATAAGGCCATGTTCGCTTCTGATTTCAGCACAGCTACTGCTGCTGCAAAATTTGTGCATGAGGAACTAGAGGAACTAGTGCAGCTGTGAGTGGATGCTGCCCCTGCTGCAGACTGCAGCAATGACAGCCGAACGCCATTAATAATTCCTAAACTGAAGAAAATGCTAAATGCTCTGCCCTCTGCAACTCTTCGCAAGCACGCTCAGCACGTGGCAACGTTGCCTGGTCACATACGGCGCACTTGCTTGGCTCAACGCGATACCAGGGCGATCAGCTGCCTCTCACGTTAAAAATCTAGTTAAATAAAATCGAATTTAGTAAATCTGGTCCTATTACGAGTGTCGGTTGTATGTCGCTATTGCTTGCTGTCTTGTCAATCCATTTTTGTTCACAGCTGTGATAGTATTGTCGGAGTAGCACAGGACAAAATGATAATAGAACTAATTTTTGTGGCTGGATGATAAAATATACAGGCAGTTTTGTCTCAATCAGATATGCCAAATTCCACTCTTTCTGCAATTGAATTGTTTATCATAGTCTCACCTTTATCTGCATTAGCAGTTAGCTTGATTTTCATCAACATGACATCTCTGGATTTATTTATTTGCATTTTGCAACTTTGGAACTGAGTCACTATGGCATCTTATGCTCTTGGTCTTGGAACACCTTAAACCTGTAGTCTTATGCTCTTATGAACTACATTGACATCTGAAGGGGCTTCAACATCAATGTGGAAATAGAATGCTGTGCTATGTTACTTCCCCGGTTCCCCCAAAGAAAAAAAAATGATCTGCTGTTAATGTGAACACTGACACCAGTGAATGGATCGTCACTTTTAAATAATTTGTGTTAGTGCCATGGGCGTTTATTTTTCCCCTGTAGTTCATACCAAAGACCCACTCACTAGCCACTTCTGCATTTCTACTCCTTTGTGCAGTGCATCTTGATACTTACATTTCATTATTTGTTCTTTAGGACTCAAAACCTGCTGTTGGATCTACTCTCATTGGTGGTGAGACAGAAGCTCTGGAGAGGCTGAAGAAGTTTGCTGCAGAATGCTCTATGCAGCCAAACAAAGCAGACAAAAGCAATACCCGAGATAGCATATATGGTGCTAATTTCTCCTGCAAAATTTCTCCATGGCTTGCTACAGGTTGCCTCTCTCCACGGTTCATGTATGAGGAGTTGAAGAAGCATGCTACTAGGTATTCAAGTTCGCTGAACCCAAGTTCACCATTATATAATTTTTCTGTCTATAATTAAGCAATTCTCTTCTTCCCAGAGCAATTCCTTATGGGTCAACACCCAAGGATAATGATGACACATCAGATGCTGGGACAAATTGGTTAATGTTTGAGTTGCTATGGAGAGATTTCTTCAGGTACATATCACTTGCCCTCTGTTTCAGATGACTAACCTTTTACCTTTGTATTGCGATGTATATGATATTGGCAAATGCATGTTATAAACTCTAGAGACAATACTTAAGTCGTCCTGTATGTATGAGTATCCAGCACATTCTTGCACTCAAATCTCAAATTTTGTAACATGCTAATTCATCAAATGATCAATTAGCTAATTTGGCTGCTGACCTATTGATCGTGTATAAAGTACTATCTTCATTATCTTGTTGATGAATTTTGTGTAAACTGTAGTTTAGATAATGTGAATACTCCTTGGACTCTCGTGGTCTTTTCATCTACATCATAAACTGTTTCCACTGGTTAAGGGAATATGTGACAGGGTGCAACTATTGTAGCTTCCTCCATGTGTTCTTATGTTTAAATAGGTTAACCAAACATAAAAACAACTTAACCTAGTTGCTAGGCAGATGTACAGTTACACTAATCTTAAAATGTGGTGGCATTACTAATGATCAAACTGAGGACCTGTAACTGATGATCAACGAAATATGTCAGGTTCATCACAAAGAAGTACAGTTCTGTACAGAAGACATCTGAAGTTGCCACTGGTTGCACTCCCGCCCCAGCACTTGCATGAACATACTTAGACAAGCTGAATGCCAGCTGTTTTTTTTGGGTGATGAACTTATGTGCACTTTAATGGAGTCTGGATTTTTTTTTTTTTTTTGCCACCAATAAAGTTGGTAATCAAAGTAAGGGCTGAATGCGCATTCTTGAGTTTTGGTTTGGTAGATCTCAGAGGGATCTTTGTATCTGATTCTGATTCTGTCGACATTCCTCCAAATGACTGTTCAATGCAATGACATTGTGAGTAACCTATCAGCTGTTGTGTAAATGTGTTCTGTCGGAATTCCTCCAAAGTGACTGTTCAATGCAATGATATCGTGAGCAACCTGTCAGCTGTTTGCGTAAATGGCAACGTGTTGCCAAGCGGTCAGGAACAGAGACTTGTTTATTCCTCTGAACACTGAAGCTCTCGTAAACGAAAATGCATATCGAAGGCGGATCAGTGATTGCGAGCTTCTGGTGTGTTAATGTGATGCCATTGGGTGAAATACCATCCCGACCAAAGGCTTAGTTCCTAGAGATTGTTAGCATCACATTAACCTCCCGGATGGTCATCAAATGTCCTGCAGCATGGCTTACCCCCTTGCAAGAACATCCACCAGTGAGCCCTTGGATAGCATCCAAAAAGTTATATAACCTAGCATCACCACACCGATCGGCAATGATTTCAATACATGGTGAATACCAGCAGCTGAATAGCGCTCGATAAACGCTCACTGCCCACGATCATCCTAATACAGAGACTGAAGCAAGAACCAACAATTCTTGGACTCGATTATCTAAGCATCACATGAGTAGTTCCAGCACGCTTAAAAACATCATAAGACCAATTTAAACACAAAAACTCATCCCTTGATAGGTTACAGCACTGAGTGTTCCAACACGTCCAAAGTTCACAAGACACAGATAAGGACAGTGCGTCTAATCCTCCTCCTCACCCTCATTCTCAGCAATATTGAAGTACCGGAGCTCATAGACGCTGCGGTCCTTGTTTGAGGCGATAACCCGGAGCCAGTCACGCACATTGTGCTTCTTCAGGTACTTCTTGGTCAAGTACTTCAGGTACCTGAAAATAAAGCAACAATGTTTCAGAAACTTATCAAAGAACCATTTGTTTTGCAGTGCAAACATATAAGACTTTCACAGGAAGCACAACACAGTTAAGTCACTCAAACAAGCCTTGTAAGGCTACCTCAAGATACATATTATTGGAGTATAAAAAACCTTGATCAACTGATGCAAGAAAACAACTGGTCATCTAAACAAACAACGAGGTACAATTGTTTTTAGACATGCAAGAAAACTGGTCATCTGAACAAACAATTAAGTACAATAATTCAGACATGCCCAAAATACCAATGACAGCTCCAGAAAGAAACTAGTAGCTTGAATAAACATGACATTTGCACTGAAAATAGCATAAAGTAAGTCCGTGGTTCTTCTAGCATCTTGTTTGCATCTCATAATATAACTTGTAATGACTTACAAGTGTATTATGCGTAGATATGCAGCAAAGTGCTAATAAAACCGTCAAGCCAATAACGAGTCACCTAATAGTATTTTATGTTTGAAACAAGGGATTACACGCAAACTTAGTTCTATTTACTTCATATATGTTCACAAAATAAAATGATTCAATATCTGCAACACAAAAATGAACTCGACCGGTTCATCCCTTAAGACACGGATAAGAACACATTCAGCACGACGCATAAGCAGTGATATATCCAAAAAAACGGCAATCGGCACGAAGGACGCGTGCGTGGATCTGAGCGGGAGAACTAGCAAGCTTTGTGCTCTTATATATACCTCTTAGAGAAAGGCCCGTCGGAGGTGACGGTGACCTTGGTCTTGTCGCGGGTGACGGTGACGCCCTCGCCGAGGTTGCCGGCCTTGCCGCCAGCGACCTTGATGCGCTCCTGAAGAAATTTCTCGAGCGTGGCGATCTCCATGATCTTGTCCTCCACGGGCTTGGTGCAGTCGATCGTGAAGGTGACGGAGCCCTTCTTCTTGCCGCTGCCGGCCGCGCCGCCCTTCGCCCCTGCCGCCACGCCGCGCGCCATCTCCTCGCCTCCGCCTCGCTCGGCTCGTCCGCGTGCGCCGCTTCTTCGGTGATGGCTGCGCCGGGAGTGACGAGATAGGGTTTTTGAGGAGGCGCCACGGAGATGGCTTATATAAGTAGTAGGGCTGAACGGATCGGACGGCCACGGTTGGTTGATGGGGTTGGTATGCAGTTTGGGCCTTTCGGCTGTCATGGGCCTTCGTGTGGAGTAGTACTTCAGACTGCTGTATCTGGCCCAACGAGTGCCTTCTGTTTGGTCTCAACATCACAAAATCCCCGTTGTGAGGCCAATGAGTGTTTTTTTTTTTTTCCACTTGACGGTGTTTTTTTGGCCACTTGACGGTGTTAAGTGAGTGGAATGACCGTTTTACTCCTGGTGAAAAAAATAAAGGACAAAAAATCAGTTTGTTATTTTAAGTGCACGATTTAAAATATTAATGATCGAGTAAAATCAAATATATTATTTTGAACACGTAAGTAATAAGACCAAGCTAGCTGATAAGAACAAAATGCCTAGGGAAATTAAAGGGAATACAACTCTCTTGTCATTCATGGCCTACACATAAGACAGTATGCAAAGCGAATATCATATCTGCTGTATATACAACAAATAAAGTGGCACATCCTTGTATAGATATCCCTACAGCTGGGGACACCGATGGCTGCACATACGCGCAAGCATCACTTCTTGGCTCTTTTTTTTTTTTTTGTTGGAGCCTGAGAGACATAAATGGAAAATAATAAAGCAAGGGCATTTCAGGCATTTTAGACATTTCACACTGCTTTCAACGCTTGAGCAGTTTTTACCTTTATTTAATGAGATGTCACGTAAGCAAAACGATGACATGCCAACCCGGTTAACGAGGAAAGAGGAATAAAGTAGAGAAACCGTTTCTTCACCATAAACGGTGTCGACTCTCATCCCAAGGGAAGAAGAAACCGTTGTTTCCCCGTTAGGAATGGAGCCACCGCGCGATCGCCGAAGGGAGAATAAAAAATGTTTAGTATTTATTACGTGAAGAAACTCTCATTATATGAGATAGTTTCTATGTTCATATTTCTGTTGATGTGGCTTTCTTGGACGTTCGCCATGGTTTCTACCATAGGGTCTGTCCTTAAACTGATGGAATATTTACTCTGTTTGCTTGAACCAGATTCAACTTATTTTCAGCCATAAAACAGTATTTTTTTCTCACAACAATTAATCGTACAATTCAGTTAGCCAAATAGAGTAATTAAAAAGAATGGATGAAAGGCGTTATAAGAAAATTTGTTTTTAGGCCTTATAGGTAAGCTCAGAAAAATAAGGCCAATAAAGAAAGCCATATGTTTTGGAGGCCACAAATGGTAATTCTCTTTTAATATTTTGTTAGCATTTATGAGGCAATATAAATTAAGTACCCCATTAAAATTTCAGCCTGTTCGCTTCAACTTACTAGTCTGAAACAATTTTTTTCTCCCACAACCGTAGTAAGTCACGGCCCTCATTCTCGTGACTAAGCTCGGCCATTGGTCCGGAATCTCAAACTCTCGATAGTTAGGTCTCTTGAACTCCATTGAGAACTATACATCACTCTCTCTTCCTCTCGATCTCACTCTCTCTCTCTCTCGATCCTTGATTTCAAGCATGCTAAAGAGCATGGATGAAGCCAACAACATATGGAAAATCCTATGAAGTTTACAATATATTTTTAAAGGGTAGGAGGAGCTGAAACACAATCAAGATAATAGTCGTTATTTTTGCTCAACTTAGCCTACTCTAACTCTGTGTTTATCCTAATCAAAATTATTTTTCTAGTTTCGTCGTTGTACAAAGGAAACATGAGAAAAGAAAAGAAACAGCCGAAAAGAATTGCGTGAAAAAAATGGAACGGCCCAGGAGAAATGGCCCAGGAGAAGGCCCGCGTGGGTAGGTGGGTGCGCTCCCCTCAAATGAACAACAGCCCCCGGACCCGGAGGCCCGGACCGGGGTTTTGGCTACCGCCGCCGCCGCTGCTCCGCCCTCCCACTCGCTCTCCTCTGTCTGCGTTCCCTCGCGCACGCTCTCTCCTCTTTGCGACGACTGGGCGAACGCCGCCGCCGCCCTACGTCAGGGCACTTCGCTGGCGAGGAGCACCCACAAGGTATGCCTGCCCCTCTCTTCCCTTCCCGCTGTGCGAAACCGAGTACCCAAACCCTAAACTTAAGCTACTTGTATTCGTAACCGATTTCATTACTGGTAAACGTATTGTGGCGACTAACTTCGTTTTTTTCTTTGCAAAAATATTGGGTGTAGATCCTCACTTAGGTTCTTCGTCCATCATTTGTGTGTTCGTTCAACTGAGCCGCCATGCGCCAGCCACGGTCCGGGCCGGGGAAGAGGCGGGGCCGCGGGCCGCGCATCCCCGCGGCGACGCTTCGGAAGCAGAAAGCGGCGTTGGCGAACGTCGACCAGATCACCGGCGCCAAGATTCCGAAGAGCTTCGTCTTCTCCCGCGGCAAACTCCCCTCCATGCTCCGCCACCTCCAGCAGGACCTCCGCAAGGTCATGCTCCCCTACACTGCTCTCAATCTCAAGGTCCCTCCCTAACTCCCTACTAGCGTACATTAGCACTCGGACGGATGATTTTGCCCCTATTCGTGTGCCTCGCATGGTTATAAAACAATTAATTGGCAGGAGAAGAAGCGAAATAACCTCAAGGACTTTGTCAATGTTGCTGGTCCGTTGGGTGTGACACATTTCCTAATCCTCTCAAACCCCAAAAGCTTGCCACACTTGCGCTTTGCCAAATCGCCGCAGGGCCCAACATTCACATTTCAGATAGAGGAGTATTCACTTGCGTCGGACATTGCAAACTCCCAGAAGCGCCCAAGGTGCCCACCAGGGATATTCCAGAATTCCCCATTGGTATATGAAACTGCTGTGAATAATTTTGTATCAGGGTAGCTTTAATGTGGATATTGTTCACTGATACCTTGTTTATTAATCATGGATTTGGCAGGTTGTACTCGGTGGGTTGACAGGTCTCGGCAACCCTTTCAAGAGTTTGGTTGAATACTTCCAGCATATGTTCCCTGCTGTTGACCCAAGCACCGTAAGTATGGGATTGTAACATCATGATGAAACTTAATGTCTTCTCTCTGGCATAATCAGATAATAAAACAGTATTTCACATAATAGGTCAAGCTGGCAACATGCCAAAGGATTCTGTTGTTAAAACATGATAAAGAGAAGGATGTTATTGAATTCCGGCATTACTCCATCAAGCTCCAGCCTGTTGGGGTCAGTCGGAGGATTAGAAAGCTCATGCAAAACAATCAAGTGCCTGATCTAGGAGAATATAAAGATGTTAGTGATTTCGTGACAAAGTAAGTACGATCTTGCCATTTTACTATTATATTGCAAAGATATATTTTTGATTTCCGAGAAAAGATCATTTGCATAGAAAAACCGTGAAAGCTAACAACACAGATTGAAACTAGTACATGGGATGCCAGTAAGTGTTGTGATAAATTAATGCTCCTTTGGGGGACAATAGAAGTTCAACATAACAACAGTCAGAAGTGCAGATGGTTTGGCGAAATAACATGAAATATGCCATATTATGTCAATATCGTTGTCATCCTCCACATATTATGTCCGTTGTTTTAGCCCCCCCCCCCATCCTACATCCGCCACTGTTGCATTAGTAGCATTGAAAAAGATCAACAAGGCTGTGCAACATAGTTTTTAAGGCGGTAAGGCGAGTTGCGGCGCTCTACCCCCTTCCAGACGCCTAGGCGACTTAGGCGCTCGGCGAGGCAACGCCATACATATACCCTAACCTTCTATAGGACAGCACAAACATAGACTTATACATAGTTTTCTATTGCCAATTCTGAAGCCCATGTAGCACATATCCACACCAATTAATTAACCAATTAGGCAACCACAAGGGTATATATTAGCGCGCTAGCAGAAAGGAGCACAGCTATGAACTATTTGTTCCTAAATAACACCACACATAATAGAAAGAAAGGAGCAGAACAGAGCACGGGTACAAGAATGAAGAAGCAGAGCAGAGAAAGAAGGGGGAGGAAAAGAAGAGCCGTAGTGGAGAGGGGGAGCAAAAGCAGGGCCGCAGCCACAATAGAGAAGGGTGGAGGATTGGAGAAAGAACAGAGGAAGGAGAGGCCACGAGGGGAGACCGGGAGGACCTGAAGACAGTGATGGAGGAGGCAGTGGAGAAGTCCCAGTCGAAGACGGAGAGGGAGGCACGGTCGCGGATAGGGCGGAGGTCGTGGAACAAAGGCGAAAAGGGTCGCGGCCTCAGCGTCGCAGGCGCCGCCGCCGTCGCCGCCCGATTTCAGGTGAGCCACCGTGCTCTTCTCACTCCCTCTCGCCTCCCTTTCCCTCCTATCGACTGAGCGCGCGAGGTATGCGGCTTTAGCGGGAGGTACGCGCGCGCTGCTCCCTCTTTCCCGCGCGCGTGCTGCTCCCCCTGCGCCCCTCTTTCCAACGCGCGCGCTGCTCCCCCCGCGCCTCTTTCCAATTCCCGCGCGTGCTGCTCCCCCCGCGCGCGGCATTTTCCCCCGCGCGGACGCACCCCCAACCCCGCATGCGGCGTCCGCCTGAGCGGATTCGACGCCTAGGCGACGACTTTTGCGCCCAGGCGACGCCATAGGCGAGCAGTTTGCGGCGAGCACGACGCCCAGGTTCAAATCACGCTCGGACGCCTTGGTGTCGCCTAGGCGACGCCTTAAAAACTATGCTGTGCAAACATACACATCTTCTCCATGACCTTGAGTGAGGTGGCAATTGGCTCCATGACCAGCAACAGCATAACATGTATAGTCTTTCATCATCAACATCAACATAAGCCTTTTGTCCCAAGCGAGTTGGGGTAGGCTAGAGATGAAACCCACAAGAGACCAAGATTAGAGAAACACAAAACGGACACAAGACGAAAGGTAGAGTTAGGGATAAACAGAAAAGGAAGCAAAGGTCACGGTTCAGGCACATTGATTGCTAACCTCCAGGCGCTCCTATCCATAGCTACTTCCTTGGAGATATTCCACTCTTTAAGGTCTCTCTTAACCGACTCGTCCCAAGTCAGTTTAGGCCGACCTCTACCTCTCTTAACATCTTCGACCCGCTTTAGAACCCCGCTGCGCACCGCCGCATCAAGAGGCCTTCGTTGGACATGTCCAAACCATCTCAACCGATGTTGAATCAGTTTTTCCTCAATTGGTGCCACCCCGACCCTCTCCCGAATGTCCTCGTTCCGGATTCTATCCCTTCTTGTGTGCCCACAAAACCAACGTAGCATACGCATCTCTGCTACACTCAGTTGTTGGACATGTCGTCTTTTTGTAGGCCAGCATTCAGCACCGTATAGCATCGCCGGGCGAATCGCTGTCCTATAAAACTTACCTTTTAGTTTTTGTGGCACCCTCTTGTCACAGAGGACGCCAGAAGCTTGACGCCATTTCAGCCAACCGGCTGAAATTCTATGCCTAACATCTTCATCAATGTCGCCATCCTTTTGAAGCATCGATCCTAGATACCGGAAGGTATCCCTCTTGGCCACCACTTGTCCATCGAGGCTAACGTCACCATCCTCATGACTAGCCGCGCTGAAACTACACATCATGTACTCGGTCTTGGTCCTACTAAGTCTGAATCCTTTCGACTCTAATGTGTGCCTCCACAGCTCTAACTTACTATCAACCCCTGCCCTACTCTCGTCAACTAGCACCACATCATCAGCGAAGAGCATACACCAAGGGATATCACCTTGTATGTCCCTTGTGACCTCATCCATCACCAAAGCAAATAGATAAGGGCTCAATGCTGACCCCTGATGTAGCCCTACTTTAATTGGAAAGTCACTAGTGTCACCATCACATGTTCGTACACGCGTCATCGCGTCCTTGTACATATCCTTGATGAGGGTAATGTACTTAGCTGGGGCCTTGTGCTTTTCCAATGCCCACCACATGACGTTTCTTGGTACTTTGTCATATGCCTTCTCGAGGTCAATAAAGACCAAGTGCAAGTCCTTCTTCTGCTCCCTGTATCTCTCCATCAACTGGCGTATTAAGAAAATCGCCTCCATGGTCGACCTTCCAGGCATGAACCCAAACTGGTTTTGGGTCACACTTGTCACTCTTCTTAAGCGATGTTCGATAATCCTTTCCCAGAGCTTCATCGTATGGCTCATCAGCTTGATCCCACGATAGTTAGTACAACTTTGAACATCCCCCTTGTTCTTGAAGATCGGTACTAATATGCTTCTCCTCCATTCTTCGGGCATCTTGTTGGACCAAAAGATAAGGTTAAAAAGCTTAGTTAACCATACTGTCGCTCTGGCACCTAGGCACCTCCACACCTCAATAGGGATACCATCAGGGCCCATCGCTTTACCTCCCTTCATCCTCTTCAAAGCCTCCTTGATCTCTGCTTCCTGAAATCTCCTCACAAAGCGTCTGTTGGTATCATCAAATGGGTCATCCAACTCAAGGGTAGGACCCTCATTCTCCCCATTAAACAACTTGTCGAAGTACTCTCGCCATCTGTTCTTGATCTCCTCATCCTTCACCAGTAGTCGATCTGTTCCGTCCTTGATGCATTTGATTTGGTTGATGTCCCTTGTCTTCCTCTCTCGGATCCTAGCCATCCTATAAATGTCCTTCTCCCCTTCCCTCGTGCTTAGCCGTTGATAAAGGTCATCAAAAGCCTGGCCCTTTGCTACACTCACAGCTCGCTTTGCAACCCTCTTCGCTGTTTTATAGCCCTCGACGTTGGCTGCACTGTGGTCCAGGTGGAGGCGCTTGAAACACTCTTTCTTCTCCTTAATAGCCCTTTGCACCTCGTCATTCCACCACCAGGTGTCTTTTTCTTCTTGTTTACCCCCCTTGCTCATGCCAAGCACTTCTGAAGCCACCTTCCGAACACATGTTGCCATCTCTAGCCACATGTTGTCTGCATCTTCTCCTTCTTCCCAGGGCCCCTCATCTAGCATCCTCTCCTTAAACGTTTGCGCCGCTTCCCCTCTAAGCTTCCACCACTTCGTTCTCACAATCTTGGCGCGTTTGACCCGGGGGACCCGTATCCGAAATCGAAAGTCCGCCACCACCAGCTTGTGTTGAGGTACAACACACTCCCCAGGTATCACCTTACAATCTAAGCAAGCACGCCTATCCTCCCTCCTTGCAAGGATAAAGTCGATTTGGCTCGAGTGTTGTCCACTATGGAAGGTCACTAGATGGGATTCCCTCTTCCTAAAGAAGGTATTCGCTATCACCAAGTCGTAGGCCAACGCGAAGTTCAACACATCCTCCCCCTCTTCGTTCCTACTACCATACCCAAAGCCCCCATGTACTCACTCGAACCCTACATTAGTCATGCCCACATGGCCGTTGAGGTCTCCTCCAATGACGAGTTTCTCGCTGATAGGCACGGTACTAACCATGCTATCCAGGTCTTCCCAAAACTGTTTCTTGGTGCTCTCCCCAAGACCTACCTGAGGGGCATAGGCACTGGTCACATTCAAAGCCGAATCTCCAACTATCAGCCGGACTAGGATAATCCGATCGCCTTGCCTCCTAACCTCCACGACTCCATCCTTTAGGCTTCTATCGATCAAGATGCCTACACCATTCCTACCCGATGATGAGCCCGAGTACCAAAGCTTGAAGCCAGTACCCTCCACCTCTTTCGCCTTCTGGCCCATCCATCTAGTCTCTTGAACGCACAGGATATTTACACGCCTCCTAATTGCTGCATCAACTAGCTCTTGAAGCTTACCCGTTAGGGACCCTACGTTCCAACTACCTAGACGAATCCTAGTTGGCTCGGCTAACTTCCTTACCCTTCGCACCCGTCGAGGGGAGTGCGAAGACCCTTGCTCATTTTTCACCACACCCGGGCGCCGATGTGGCGCGCCACTAAGGATGCGACGACTCGATCTTTGCTTACTTGACACCGCGCCCAGATCACGACACGGCGCGTCACGGGGGTGACGACCCAGCCCTTGCATATTTAACACCATACCCGGGTTCCGGCATGGCGCGTCGCTAAGAGGGTTACGCCCCAACGAAAAACTTTTGGGTTTCATTTCCATAAGAGTAGCTAGATTTTTACATTGGCTCGCCAAGCCTAACACAACCCTCCTCCTTTGCCAGGGCTTGGGACCTGCTATGCCAAGGCACCATATGCGCCCCACCATAGGCGCCCCACCATATGTATAGTCTTTATTAAATATTTAAAAATATAATTTCAAAATAGCATCCCAAAAGGCACCACGAAAACTGCTTGGTGGTTTTTGAACTCCTGAAAGGCTGTAAGTGTTAAAAGCCAGCTCCAAAGCCTAGTCGTCGCCTAGGCGTTGAGGTGTACCCCAGGCGCCACAGGACACCACAGGGTTCTAGTTATGCCATATCGCCTAGGTGTCGCCTAGAAGTTGCCTAGGCATCCAGGCGTACCCCCAGCGCCATAGGACGCTGCAACGCCGCAAAAACCATGCTCCAAAGTCTGAACAAATGAACAGCAAAGAACAAAGACAAACTGGAATGTATGTTTTGTGGGCACATGAATACAATACAAGATCCTGAAGGCAAGAAGTAGCTTTTACAGAGAAGGATATGGGGAAAGAGTACAAGTACTTAGACATCACTGGACCTTGTTTTAATTTTTTATTCCAACTCTAGGGAGGAAAATAGTCTCCCAGCTCTAAATTGCTAAAATATGGTTAGGGGATCAAGAGCACACAGTTGGATTCGATCCCTGTTCAAGAACATGGGAGCAATCATCTGTACCTGGGTCGGTCACTAATGGTGAGAGGCCAAGCCGGAGGAGCAGACACCCTGGATCAGATGACAAGGGATCTCAATGAGGCAATGCCTCACTGCGATGCGCTGCCGCCACTGTGATGCCCTAGCTGGTAGGCTTATCTCCTATTGGAGAGGATGGAAGAGGCACAAAGGCCCATACCTCCAATGCAAGGGCCGACATGTAGAGTCCTTCGAAGAAAGTCTGATCCAGTCCAGCCCTTTCTTTGTATGCCTATATATAATTCATAAAAGACAGTCCACGAGTTGGGTTCGAGTTCGGTCCTCGGATGTTGACAGCCCCGTTACCAGGCCTAGTTGCATGGTGATAGGGTACTATATTTGGCATTGCCCAAACAGATACTGATCAATTATTTGCATTCGCTATATTTGACACTGTTCTGCTAACACACACAAGCTCTTCATATAAGAAGTTTTGAAGGCCCAGCAACTGAGCGGGCCATCCATTCATTAGCTGCAGTGGTGACATGTTAATCTCTACATGTAAAACTACACTTGGTCTCAACATAGGTAGCATATGCAGAAGGCTTCAGTCAAAAACACTAAACTGTTTTCATGGATGCAAAACTATCAAGTGCTTTCGTTTTGACTTTTGAGAATACAATATTACTGACACCTCATGATCTGAACTTATGATCCAAGATAGATTTGCTATAACCACCTATTGTCGAATTATAGAGCTTATGCTGCGCCCATTGCCTGAACTTTAACAAATAGGATATGTTTTGTTTTTAGCAAAGAACATATAGGAGTAATAAAGTAGAAAAAAGGAATAAAATATATGGCCAACATTATTTTGTTATACTGATTGTTCCATTCAGTGGATGCAAATTAGCATGCAAAATTTATATTTGTATTAGACATGATAAAATATTGGAAATACCAAAGTAGGATCATGTCAGTGTATGAGATGGAAACTACGAAGTAATCACATGGCTTACTATGTACAGTTGAGCATACCTTTACGACCCAGAAAACTAAGTGAAAAGACTAGGCATTGGACTTGGCACTTAGCAGGCATTGAACTTCAGATAGTGGATTTATGTTTTAGAGAAATGGTAGTAAGTACAGATCTTTTGACTTGAGTCAGCAAGTGTCTCATTTTTTACCTGAAATGCTCTCTGGCTGTGCATGTCCTATAAACCACTAATGACATTATCTTTTACCTTTCAAATTTTCATTTGCTAGTTTGCTGTCCACAGATTATTTTGGTCCTGGTTGTTACTTTTATAGATTCAGATAACTGTGATCCAAATATTATCACCTGGTGCTGTGTCTTTTAAAAAGCAATGCACCAATATATTGTGCTAGTATTTAATTTTGTGTACACATTTGCCAGAGCTGGGTATGGATCAGAAAGTGAAGTAGATGATGAAGCAGCAATGGTAAGCCTGCCAAGTGACGTTGACAAATTAAACCGGGCATCAAGAAAAAGCGCTGTCAGACTCCAGGAGGTTGGACCAAGGATGACTATGCGCCTAGTTAAAGTTGAAGCTGGGCTATGTTCAGGAGATGTCTTATACCCATGGCCTGGTGAGTTTCATTTAATGCTTTGAATACCTTAAATTATTCCTAAGTATTGATGCATCTTTTTTTTGACGGATTTTCTTTTTATGATACAGTGGAAAAGGAAGTGGGAAAGAAAGGAACAGAAACTGAGGAAGAAGTAGAAGAAGAAGATGACGATAATGCTGAGGCCACAGATGATTCCGAGGATGAGATGGAGGTATAGGATTTTAGATGTACTGGACAATGCGAAGGCAGACGCAGTCCAGGATGTTTTGATGCTAAAACCACCGGGCCTTGTGTGCTATAACGTGATGCATTCATACCAATTTTGTGACTGAAGGTGCATTGCATTCCTTGCAACAAAGTGTAACATTGTTTTTGCGGATGGTTACCTCTTGAGTTACGACTCAAGTTTGGGAATAGTTTTTGGTTGGCAGTCTAAGATTTCTTATTCTTGTTGGTGTTCCAGAGGGATGGACATGATGCCCTACACAGCTACAAGGCTTCGTTTGGTTACCACACTGGTACTGGTAGTGGGTTGGCATGATGATCTTCGCCATGTTTTTATGGCCATATGGGTGCTGTTTTGTTTTGTTTTGTTTTCCTGGTTGGCCCTGTATTCCATAGGCTGAGTGGGGTGTTTTAGGGCCTGTTTAGGACTGCTGCATTCCACCAAAACCAGCTCTGCTCCACTAACAGCAGAGTATCATTTGAGGTGCTTTACGAAGTCGTTAACTTCATTTTTTTTTCTAGAGCAGAGCTTGTAGGGCTGTCTTTGTTTCGCTAGCGAAATTGAAAGAGCCGAAAAGATGTAGCATTAGTCCTAACACAAGCCCTCGAATTAGTTATCGGTCTGTGTCGGTTACGTTTAGCCGCCAATGCTTCCTTATATTTTAGTTACCCCGACGAGCGTTAGGGACGACTAGGCAAGCTCACATGCCCGAAGCCTGAAAGATCCGAGATCTGAAATGTCATGCTAATTGTCGGCTGATCTGACAGGTAAGCGCTACTGCCTGTGCCGGCAATGAGTAGGTTCTCAAGATTCTCGAGCTTGAAGGCCTGGACTGTTCTCACTCCTCAGAATTAAGAAATGCATGCAGTGCAACGGCACGAGCTTTCAAAATCGGATGCGATCGCAAGGATCTGCATTGGGATTCAGGGTGCCGCAGATTTGCATTGTACTCCTCTATATGCACACAGCACACACGATAATTTGGAACGAGCCATCGCCCGGCCACTTCTCTTGGTCGTGTCGCGTGAGGGGATCGCACCGCCCCTGGGTGGGCTACCTGCACTGCACGGCCGCACCACCAACCTGTCCCCACTTTCCCCTCGTCGTCGTGTGATCTACCACTCCTCCACTGTCCTCAGTGACCCTCTCACTCTCGTTCAGTAATCACTCGTTCACACTCTCACCCAACCGCTCGCTCTTCACTTCTTCAGTCTCCCACCACCACCGCCGCCACCACCGCGACCGCGAAAGCGAAAGCGAGAGCGAACGAGAGAGCAGGCAGCGGCCATGGCTGGCGCCGGGGACGAGTACTACTACGGCGGGCCGGGCCCGGGCCCGCGCGGCGCGCCCCACGGGCTGCTGCTGGCGGTGGTGGTGGGCCTGGTGGTGGCGGGCCCGCTGTTCCTGGGCGACGGCGGCGAGGCGGTGACGGAGGCCGTGGCGGAGCTGCTGAGCCCCGTGGGGCTGCTCCTCCTCCCCGTGTGCCTGCTGCTCCTCATCCGCCTCCTCTCCTCCGACCGCGGCGCCGCGGCGCTCGCCGACGCCTTCGCCTTCGGCGGGTCCCCCGACGCCGTCCACCGCGTCGGGGGCTCCCCCGTCGGCGTCGCGCTCATGCTCCTCCTCATCCTCGCCCTGCTCTACTACCGCTACTCGCTCTTCGGTGGCGACGGCGGCGACGACGAGTAGGAAGGAGGGAGCCGCGCGGAGCGGGCGCGGCGGTCGGCGCGATCTCTCTCCCGGGCCCCGGCCGGCTGTTGGGTTGTTTTGTGTAATGCGTGGTTTGCGAGGGGCGTGTGTGCAAAAGTGCGTGTGTAAATCGAGCGGAGCGGAGTAAATTAAGCTACTGTTTGCTTCGTCGTTTTGTGATGAAGCTTCTGTGCTGCGTCCAGCCATGTGCGTGCTTGTTTCTACTCTACTTTCTACTCTCTTCTTCCTCCGCCCCTCTCGTATTCGTCGGTGGCCTCTGTGGCTCTGTCTGTTTCGCTGGGCTCCGCCACTTTTTTTTTAGAACGAGAAAGCACTACGCGGAGTCGCGGACACACACACTGTACCAGTGATTACTGATCCTGTCGTCAAGAACACCAATGCGTGCCCCGTTGCCCGTGAATTCCATGTTTTTACTGTCACAATACAAACAAGGAAGGACGTAAGTGCGCCTCAGAATTTCCAAAAAAAAAAAAAACAAGAAGAAAGCGGTAAAGTTGTCCTGGTGGGCGGCTCCGCGGGCTCACCCCCAAAAGTTCTTGAATGTGCTTTCCGTTGAATTGAGCTGAAGCGAAATCATCAACTGTGCGAAAAAACCGTCGATCATTTCTACGTACGTTGCCAACTTTCGAACTTGCATCATTGTAGTCACGTGGGACGGTTTTGATCTTTATTTGTTTTTTCACGCCTTGTACGTTCCACCTGCATAAAAATGGTTTATTGCCCTCGTACAATTATTTATGTGGATCACAATTGACTTCATTGTTTGCAAATTATTACGCTTGTGTACTCATCAGTCGCCAAGGATACCACAGACAACGGTCTTGTTTGGTTTCTGCTTCCAACTGCAGTTCCATTCCACCGCGGTACTTGAAAGTTGAAACCCGAAAATTTTCACGCATGCAACCGTCATGGTAAAAACTACGATTAACGATAACTTTTGATCTGAGACGGTTGTAAAAACCACCTCGGTTAATGGTTTTTACCTGTCTCGGTAAAGATTTCTATAGCAGTGCAGAGAGGGAGGGGGAGGTAAGGCGGTAGAGCTGGTGCAACACGTACCACTGCTAATCGCGTGCCAACCATCGATCTGATCTGTGCGAGGGATCGGAGCAGAGCGCAATGCGCAAAGACAACGATGGTGGTGTCTCTTAGATAGATGAATGAATAGTGCGTCGCCGATGAAAAATCAGCCTGTAGTGAAGACTAAGTGGTCGATCTCTTCCCCGTGAATTTCTTAACGAAAATATTCTTTGATGCGTGGGTCCATATTTCACTCTAGCAAGCTGATTAGCTGAGCAACTGACCCTCCTCCACATTTTCAACATCGGAGGTGCTTTCCCGAGTTTGCATTGAGGATATTAATGCCTAATCCATAGATCCACGCATGCTGCCTAAAGTGATGAAACCAGATCCTCACGCGAGACAGAAAAAGAACAAAGGATGTTCACAAGCGTCCTATGCGCTATTCAGTTGAGATGAAAGCCGCAGTGGCTGTATCCTTATTAGTTCTGTCTAACGTATTTTGTATTATCTCCTTTCCGAATTACAACTCGTTTTGATTTTTTTTTTGGTTCATTCACTTATCTAGGTAAAATATAAGTTTAGATACATATCAAGATGGTTGTAAAAAAATTTAAATAACTTATAATTTAGAACAGAGAGAGTAAAATCGCGGCCCCATCTGCAGTGTATCGGTTTTATTTTCTTTTTCAAATACAGAGTATAAATGCTCACATCTACACATTGAAGCTTTTAATTTGATGAGTTCTTGTCAATGCTCACATTCACGCATTTACTCTTTTAATTCGATCTCTTGTGTCTGGCATGAAACCGTTGTGTACTACTTTTTTTAACTTAATCGGTTTTTGGGCTTAATAAGCAAAAAGCAAATCACGAAACAAAAAGCTACAATTGACACCTGCTACAGACCTCCAACATGGGCCAATCTGACGTGCTCACGGCCCATATGGATCTTACTGAATATGGCCCGAACATAGAAACGTGCCAAAAAAATCCAGAAGAAGCAAAGAGGCGAGCGGGCTTGTCGTACCTGGCCCACAGTCACGAAGAATTCGGACCCAAACTGAAACCGATGCGCTCGGTCCCGGTCGTCTTTCCTTCGGGTCTCCCCTCCTTCGAGTGGTCATAAACCCCCGCCTCCCTTCTGTCTCATCCCCATCCGTCTCGACCTCGCGGCCGCAACAGCGAAACCCTAGCCTCGACCTCTATCTCCGGCCACAGCTGTTCAGGTAGGACTCTCCTTTCCTCATCGTTCCTCGTGTGGTTCGTGCTCCGTACCCCGCTGCTTTCTGGATTTGTTTTGATTTCTGAACCTTCTCTCGTGGGGTGCTGTGTCGGGTTGCTTGAGACGCGGATGCGGACGCGGACGCGGACGCGGCGGGGGCTGGTTTGCTGATTGATTCTTGCTTTGTTTGTAGGTCAGCGGTGAAGGATGAGCAGGCGCTGGAGCCGCACGATCTATGTCGGGAACCTCCCCGGCGACATCCGGGAAAGGGAGGTGGAGGATCTGTTCTACAAGGTGGGAACTTTTAATTGTTTGGTTTGATTGATTCCTTGCTACCCTATTAGTCTTAGCCAAAGAGCCCAAGCCGTGTGCTTCATAGATTCAGTACCTCTGATGTGTATACTACTTTGCTAATGCAATAATATGCAATGCACTGCTATGCTTTTATGACCATGGCCATAAATCGTAGAAAACTGGTGGCTTGTGCTATCAGGTCCACCTAGTTTCTCTACTGCATTCACTATGTAACATCAAGCGCTTGAGAACGCTGCTTATAGTCTCTCATTTGGAAGGCTACATGATTTATACTTACAATGTCTAATAATAATTTTATAAAACTTGTGAACGCAGTATGGTAGAATTGTTGACATTGACCTGAAGGTTCCCCCAAGGCCACCTGGTTATGCTTTTGTCGAGGTAAGACTCACATGAATGGTGTTGAATAACATGGATATCTTTTCCCCTCGAAGATGATCTTGTGTTGTTCATGACTTTAGTTACAAACAGCAAATTTATGGTACTTTGCTAATCTTGTAGTTTGAAGATCCTCGTGATGCTGAGGATGCAATTGCTGGGCGGGATGGATACAACTTTGATGGACACCGTCTAAGAGTGAGCTAATTAGTGCTTTGATAAGCTACATGTTTACTCTCTTTCCCTTCAATCTGTTGACCCAATGCCTACTTGTGTGGTCAGGTGGAGGCTGCTCATGGTGGTAGAGGTAATTCTTCCTCATATGATCGTTCAAGTGGCTTTGGTGGCGGTGGTGCAGCACGTCGTGGTGTGTCAAGACACTCAGAGTATCGTGGTATGATTTCTATTCGTGTTAAGCATCAATGATTGCTCTTCTCTTCTCTGTCTGCAACCTTTAACTTGAATCTTCACTGCAAACAGTTCTTGTCACTGGACTGCCTTCTTCTGCATCATGGCAGGATTTAAAGGTCTGACACATAGCTTCTTCCCTCATGTTATTGCCTAAGACTGTTTCTTTTGTCTCATTAACACCAAGTATATTTTTTGCAGGATCATATGCGGAAGGCTGGTGATGTTTGTTTCTCTGAAGTGTATCGCGAAGGTGGTGGTAAGTAGCATTTTGGGTTAAAGCCACTGCCTTTATTACAATTTTGAAATGTTTATCAGAAATATTTAGAAGCAGAAGTGCACAAATATATTTGGGGTGCATTTTTTTCAAAATCAATAAGGTTTGATCTTTTTAATAGCATTTTGGGTTAAAACCGCTGCCTTTGTTACAATTTTGAAATGTTCATCAGAAATCTTTAGGCCTTGTTTAGTTCGTGGGTGTAAAGTTTACACGTGTCACGTTGGATGTTCCATGGGATGTCGCATGGGGTGTTCGGATACTAATGAAAGGACTAATTACAGCACTCGCAAGTAAACCGCGAGATGAATTGATTAAACCTAATTAATCCGTCATTAGCAAAAGGTTACTGTAGCATAGCATTGTCAAATCATGGACTAATAAGGCTTAAAATATTCGTCTTGCAAATTACTTGCAATCTGTGCAATCAGTTATTTTTTGTCTACATTTAATATTCCATGCATGTGTCCAAAGATTCGATGGGGTGTAAAGTTTTGGTGTTGGAAATAAACAAGGTTTGATCTTTTTGCCACTTCGGTGCTATCTTCATGTCAACTAATGTCACATATCCTGTTACATATTGTGGATCCATATATGGCTATGCGAAGTGCCCTTTGTTCCATATTATTTTTGTCTTTGTATTCTCATTTCCCAGAACAGAAAAAAACTACTAGCTCTTTTTTAAACACTGATTGACAAAATACTAATTGTTTAGTTGGTAAAGGGTAATTTAGGAACAGTTGAAAATGCTTGGGATTGAAAGAATGGTACTGCCACAAGGAAGTTCAAGCTTGCTTGAGTACATAATAACCAATTGTACTACAGTAACAAGTTTAACATGCTAGCACCACATGAATGGATCAAATGTATCTAAAGCTCATAGCTGTTGTTGAAGCAATGTGCCTGCCATACCTAATCCCCATGATTCAAGCAGCTTGAGAACTGAATTCTTGGGGATATTGCCTTTGATATTTACAAATGGACTTGTTTTGTTGGTGAAACTGTAAGCTGCCCACAATTTATAGAGACATCCATCACACATTCTATATTCTCAGTCCCTATAAAAGACCAACCGTCTCCTATAGCTAGACAACTTCAGTTGTAATTTATATGACAGAAAAATCTGTTCGTCAATAGTCTTTCTGCACTTGATCTGGAATATGGATACAGCCATTTTGATGACTTCTTACCAAGTCCTGCAAAGACCACCTACTTAGCCTTCCCTTATCTGATGTGTCCAAAACAAAGTACTCTTCATTGCTGTTTATTCTAGGATTTGGACGCATATAAATGCCGCATAACAGAATACTAGCATATCTTATTATTTATTGTGAAGGTTTATTTCATTTGGCTGCTTGGTTTTTAACCTTATTTTCTTTAAGGAATGTGATGTAAAGCTGTCTATGTTCTTATCACTTCTTGTCTTTTTCAAGTTCTTATCATATATTTATATTTTGTTGCAGGCACCATAGGAATTGTGGACTACACAAACTATGATGATATGAAATATGCTGTAAGTCCGTAATACATTCCCTTCTGTCTGGCATTGCCTGGTCAATTTGTGTGAATCAATTCGTTCTATAGTTTTTTTTTTTTCCCCCATGGATCTACTTTTGATCTTATACAATACCTGGTATTGATTGTTTCCGTATCTGTCATGAATAGTTAGTTTGAGCTCTTCTACAATAGCCCTAAAAAATGTGCTTTTAATGCTTTGAACTATGCTCTTGGCATTGACAACCCATTGCAGATAAAGAAGCTGGATGATACTGAATTCAGGAACGCCTTTGGGCGAGCCTATATAAGGGTAAGCATTACATCCTGTTACTGGTTTAGTCCTGGGGATCATTTATGTAGTTGTTGTTGAGCGTGCACCTTATTCTTTACAGGTGAAGGAGTATGATGGCAAACGTGGTCGCTCCTACTCACGTAGCCGGAGCCCGAGTCGTAGCTACAGCAAAAGCAGGAGCCCGAGGTATGCTGCTCTACCGAGATGTCATAGGTAACCTTGTTGATAACTAATAACTAACACGGTTTATGCTTTGCAGCAAATCACCCAGGACTCGCCGTTCAGCATCTAGATCCCGGTCGAGGTCTGTTTCTTCCCGTTCAAGGTCTGCATCTAAAAGGACGTTCACCGTCAAGGTAACATACACTGTCCCAGAACTTGAACTTTGAATCCTTATAGATATCAAGTTGTTTTCTACTGTTTTCTCCAAAGCACAATATGTATGCATTAGTAGAGTATATCTGGCCAAATTACAAATATGCCTACTTCTGTATCGTAATTACTTGTTGGCTTTTTTTTTTCTTTGCAAAAGATTGCTGCTGTTGTATAATATAAAACAGTGGTTCACAATTTTTATTAAAGTTATTTGTCTTGTAACCTTTATTGGCCTGAATATTTGGTATCTAATCATTCTCTAATAAGAAAATTAGTTAAGTTCAAGTTAACACAGTTACACTCCCAGGCATGTATATGATGATGATGGCTCGCTGTACAGTCTGATTGCTTTGGGGTTCCTTCTCAAGTGCTCAGAGTCTCTAATGAACGATATGAACTGCTTAGTCTGTTGTGTTTTGTTTTTGAAGACTCAATTATCTCGCCCTTTTATCTTGGGATTGTGCGGTGATCTGGGGATTGCGCATTAGGATATTGAGGATGGGATTTTCACAATTTGCTACAGTTCAGTTGATTTTATAAGGTATGGTTATTAATTGAGAGCTTGCATAGAAAGCTGAAATCGTCCCCATTATATTACCTAATGTCCTGTAACTGATTGACATCAGAGCTTGGGCATAAGCGCATTGTTTGGAATACTGGACATAGGAGCGTTAAGGATTGGTGATCTCGAATATGGTGGTACAGTGACTAGGAATGTACTTGGAGTTCAATGCTTGGGGAATGAGTTTTCTTCCTACCTCGGGCACACTTCAGATGGTTGCTGAAGTTCATTTATGCACTTTTGACATTATTATACAACAAAATGTTACACTTGCATGGAACTGAACACTTCAATTTTCATGAGCTTTTATTGCTTTCGTTCGACGCGGCGCCATGGCTTTTGGAACCAAGTTGTTAAAGGTGCATTTTGGATATTGAATCAATTGTTTCTGGAACGTTTTGCAGATCACCAGCAAGATCCAAATCTCCTAATGCTTCTGTAAGTTCATTTTAATAATATATTTTTGATTATTTTTATAGCTTAATTTTATATCTGCTATAAAATGTTATGTAGCCAGCAAATGGTGAAGCAGCAAGCCCTAAGAAGCAGAGCCCAAGCAGGAGCCCATCTGGCTCACGCTCTCCTGATGTAAAATGATTCTGTTCTTATTTGCTGTACTTATTAATAGCAAACACAGCTGAATTGACAACAATTTGATCAAAATTTGCAGGCGAAACCAGAATAAAATTGCTATGCTGTTGAGGATTGCAGATGGATTCTACAGTCCAGAGCTCTTTTCTGGACACTAGTCCTACATGTTTCTAGTACCATCTTTGTCTTAGCAACAGTACGAGATTCGATAATATTAACTATCAGGACCATTATCGATGGACCCTTGTGTTGTCACTGTTGTGTTGTCTAGTGAGGTGAAGGGCCATTTACTTTTGCTTAATTTTTTCTATTAGTTATTCAAGAATGAATGCTATGTGATTTTGTGCTATTGTTGACTAAATCATGTTGCTCTGGACTTATTACGCGTTTTCTCATTTCCGTAATTTACTTGGGGGTTTGTGGAAGATTATGCACAATTTTGCACGCAGAGTATGCACAATTTTGCACCTTGTGAAACAAACTACTCACTGTTTCACTCATTTTACTGTATGCATTAATGCATACTAGTTGCTTCCGATTTGCAGGCAGTCGGATGAAAATAAGCTACTGCCATTGATGATGGGAGTTACTGCTATTGACGATGGGGATTGGTAGTTGTTACGAAATGTTTGTTCTATTCACGGCAATGAAGCTGCAGCGGGCTTCCGGTCTGATGGCTACGAGATTCGAATGCCGAGGTGTTTTTGTAATATTTGTATGGAAATGGTATCTTTTAAATTAAGCCATGTTTAGTTTTCACTGTAAAATAAAATTTTTATACACATCACATTAGAGGTTTAGACATATGCATGAAGTATTAAATATAGACAAATAAATAAATAATTACACAGATTGCGTGTAAATAGTGAGAAGCATCTTTTAAGTCTAAATAGGTCATGATTTGATAATGTTGTGTTAAAGTAAATATTTGCTAATAACGGATTAATAGGGTTAAAAATTTATCTCATGGTTTATAAATGAGCTATGTAATTAATTTTTTTATTACTATTAAAAAAATTCTTCCACATTCTATAGAATATTAGATGTGACAAGCAACATTTTTACGTCTTGAAACTAAATACCCCTTCACAAGCCATTTGTTGCGCTTATAGGTGCTCCAGCTCCTTCCCACGGCTCCTCCACAAGAGCCCTACAGTTGCGAGCCTATCGGCGCCATAGAGTCGTGCCAAACGCTCATTGCCTCCATTCCTCCAACAGGTGATCTAGAGCCTGCCTGGAGCCTAGAGCTGCGCAAAACCCTCTCTAACTACCTCCAACATAAATATAGACATTCAAATCTAAAGTGGGTCTCCGATGATATTATTTCAGACTTTGATAAAGTATAGAAATTCATTTTGGATGCCATAATTATAATGCAATTCTAAGTATCCTCTCTTCTAGATATCTATTTGCAGAAAGAGTAAAATGCACCAGAGGTACATAAACTTTTTGGCAGGTGTCAAACTAGTCTATGAACTCTCAAACTGTATTTTTGGGTACATTAACTTGCTAAGTACGTCACTGTTGGTCCAAATACCGTCGTCAAGCGTTTAGATCTTACGTGGCAGGTCTTGGTCAACTACCAGCGTGGAACAAAGACCACGTGTGGACCGGTTGATGGGCATTTCCCCTGGTCTTCTCTCTCTCTTTCGTTCCACTCATTTCCCTCTTCTCTTCGAAATCGACGGCTCTAGTATGAGGGGGCGTGAGGTCTGAGGGAGGCGAAGGGGGCGACCAAGACGACGGCCGCACGTGTGGAAGATCAATAGGGCGAGGTCACCTATTCGCGGTGGCATAGGGTTCGGGGGCACCTGTGAAGTTCGGATTCCCGCCGAGATCGTGGTGAAGTTCGGGGGCACCTGTAAATTTTACCCATCACCTATAAGCGCAACAAATGACCTGTGAAGGGGTGTTTAGTTTCAAGACGTAAAGATGTTGCTTGTCACATCTAATATTCTATAGGATGTGGAAGAATTTTTTTATTAGTAATAAACAAAATTAATTACATTATAAACCATGAGATAAATTTTTAACCCTATTAATCCGTTATTAGCAAATATTTACTTTAACACAACATTATCAAATCATAACCTAATTAAACTTAAAAGATGCTTCTCACAATTTACGCGCAATCTGTGTAATTATTTATTTATTTATCTATATTTAATACTTCATGCGTATGTCTAAATCTCTAATGTGATGTGTATAAAAATTTTACAGTGAAAACTAAACATGACTGATTTAAAAGATACCATTTCCATACAAATATTACAAAAACACCGCGGCATTCGAATCTCGTGGCCATCAGACCGAAGCCCGCTGCAGCTTCATTGCCGTGAATAGAACAAACATTTCGTAACAACTACCAATCCCCATCGTCAATAGCAGTAACTCCCATCATCAATGGCAGTAGCTTATTTTCATCCGACTGCCTGCAAATCGGAGCAACTAGTATGCATTAATGCATACAGTAAAATGAGTGAAACAGTGAGTAGTTTGTTTCACAAGGTGCAAAATTGTGCATACTCTGCGTGCAAAATTGTGCATAATCTTCCACAAAGCCCCAAGTAAATTACCCCCAGGTAACACATATTTTGTTCACAACATGTTCTGTCTTATTAGCTGGTTGGCTGCATATCCTAACATCATTTTGTCTCAGTCTTCACAGAGCAGACAGCTGCAAGAAGAACCACTGCCATTTTCACAGTTCATCATGTCCAACCAACCAGCTACTAGACCTGTGCCTCCTACGACATCAACAAGGACTGGGAGATTAAGGGCTAGTAAAACCACAGGTGCCAAGAAACAGTCTGCTCCAAGGAAGACAACTCAAACTAAGAAGTCCACTGCAGCAAGGAAGGGAACAACTAAAAAGAAGCTACCTGATGGTTCTGAAGGTTGACAGTCCATGTGTTTCACACTGTGATGGCTTTTCATTTTGTAATGACATGCAAAACTCTTAATTGCAAGTTAATGTTCTGCCTTTTGTATAGCAGAATTTTTTGGGTGTAGTTAGAAGCATAGCTGCAACACACATATGCTTTTGCCTTTTGTTCGTAATCAGTTCTGGATGTGTTTCTGTTAGCACTTGTAGGTGCCAGAAAACAGATATCGTCTGCCTGTAAAATGGTTGACTGCATGTATGCTTTGGTTGCAAAACAATGCCACCATGCTATGGTTTGAAATCAAAGCATTTATGTTCCTAAACTGAGTCCTTACTATGGTTTCAAATGAAAGCATGTTCTCACTGAATGTATGCTTCTTGTTGCAAAACTGAACATGTTACATTCATTACTTAATTATTTCAGAACAATGCCACCATGGTATTGAAACATTGTCTTCGAATTTCAGAACAAACATTCAAAGCTTACAGAGATTTATCCCCAACTGATATTCAATGCCTCATTACCATTGCAAACAGGATAAAGACAAGGACAACAACATTACAAAGACACAGTGCACACATAATTTTCATCCAGCAAACTAATTCTAATCCTGTTCTCTTCAATGACCTGAAGCCTTTCAACACAGCATCATCGCTCCCTTTGGCTTCATCCTTCACAAAGCCTGTACCTATAGCCATCTTTGATTGCCCAACTTGGTCCTCCTCAATCTCCTCGTCGATTTCTTTGGTGTTCTTCTTCTGCTGTTTGCGTACATAGACAATGTACTCGTCCTCCCACTTGAAGAAAGGGCAACCCTGGACATTGCGCTACACGAAACGAGAAAATAAACAAGAGTAACCGAAATGGACATATCAAAACACTCTGAAAATCCAACCCAAATCGAACTCACCTTGTGGGCTGGGCAATAGTAGAAGACCTCCCCTTCACTCCACGGTTGCTTGGATTGGCGCCGCACCACCTGCCACTTGTGGCATTCAGTGCATGTAATCAGTGGAACACCATCCACACTTGCCAGATCTGCAACTGAGGCGCTCGATTCTTGGGCCATTGGAGCGTATCTGAGGGAAGGGCGGCTGCGCGCCTCTCTGCGGGAGAAGAACAGGAGACGAGAGGAGAGTAGAAGGGATTTTTTTTAATAATATATTTGTAATGATTAATTGCAAATTTAGTATTTGGATCAGAAGAAATAAAAAAATAGCATCCTGTCAGCCGCTGGTGAGCCGATAAGAGGCACATCGGCTACTGAAGGGTCGACAGGCCTCTATTGGCACCCCAGCAGCCGACTAGGGTGTCCAGGCAAACAGACCGTGGCAGAGAAGGTGGGCCTGTCAGGTCGATAGGCCTCTCGGCCCCTGGCGACCCGATAGGACCGCGGCCGTCTTCTTCCTCCCGACGCCATGCCTCTCTCTCTCACCGTGCGCTCGCCGCCGCCGTTCGCAGTCCCGCCACGCCTGCCGCCTGCCGCCGCCCCCGGTCACCGGATCCGGCGGAGGGCCCGCCGCCGCCGCCCTCCACCCTCCCCGCGCGGGCGCAGGGGCCCCGGCCGGCGCCCCCCATCGCGGCTGCTCGGTAACGCTTTTTTGTTTTGTTTTTTTTTTCTTTATAAATTTCTTTAGTTTAGTTAGTTAGTGTAGATTAAATTAGTTAGTTTTGTTGTATTTAGTTATATAGATTTGTTTTAGGGTTAGTTAGATTTAGTTAGTATATTTAGTTTTAGGGTTAGGGTTAGATTTAGTTTAAGTTGTAAATTAATTTAGGGTTAGTTTTAGTTGTAAATTAGTTTAGGGTTAGTTTTAGTTGTAGATTCGTTTAGGGTTAGTTTTAGTTGTAGATTAGTTTAGGGTTAGTTGTAGTCGTAGATTAGTTTAGGGTTATTTTTAGTCGTAGATTCGTTTAGGGTTATTTTTATTCGTAGACTAGTTTAGGGTTATTTTTAGTTGTAGATTCGTTTAGGGTAACTTTTAATTGTAGATTATTGTACCGTATATATTTTTAGGGTTATTAGTTTTTTTGATTAGGGTTAGTTAGGGTTAGGTTAGTTTATTTAGTTAGTTAGGGTTAGTTTTTGTTTATTTAGTTAATTTATTTAGTTATTTAGGGGTAGTTGATTTAGTTAGTTAGGGTTAGGTTAGTTTATTTAGTTAATGGTTTAGGGTTAGTTGATTTAGTTAGTTAGGATTAGTTTATGTTTATTTAGTTATTTACAATTAGTTTATGTTTTAGATGATTAGGATTTTAGGATTGGTTATTTACTTTTGTTTATGTAGTTAGAGTTAGTTTATTTGTAGTTAGTTTATGTTCATTTAGTTAGGGTTAGTTTATTTTCAAGATTAAATGGAAACCTAGTATTTGACTTGTAAATAAAATTTGTAGTTGTATTAGTATATGTAATTAGTTTGTTGTTAGGGTTTAGGGGTTATGGCGATATTGAACTGATCGTGTAATTTTTACGAAGGGAGCAGGAATGTCGTCCGATCTAGTTCCTTTCAGAGTTTACTATGACAATGGTGAAATCAGAACTGGGGATAGCGGTGTAGACCTTAGTCAGTTCCAGTTCTTTGACACATAACTCAACTCACCACTAGATTATAGCCGGAGACAAGTATTAGCTTGGTTGCATGAATGATTTGGTTTTCCGCCGTCGCACCAACGCTTGAAGATTAGTATGTTGGTGCTCAGGTCAAGGGACAATGGATGGAGATGGGAGCTGTATGAGGCCAGTAACACGAAAAAATGGAAGTTTCTCGTGAGTAAGGCTTTGGAACGTGGGTATGACAACTATCATGCTTGTTCAGTTCGTCGATGGTGCAATGTAAGGAGAGAGTAGCAGCACAGTTCGGGAAGTAGAGGACTTAGAGGCCACAAACGAAGAGTAGACCTATGTTCACGATTCTGACGGTGTTCAATTGGGGACAGAGGATGCAGGACAACAAGAATATACAACAAATGCTGAGCAGACCTTGATTTTCGATTCTCGAGGGGTTGAGCATTGGACAGAGGATGCGGAAGAACAAGGTTTTAGTACAAACATGGAAGCTGACGAGGGCGAGGAGGATGAAAGAATCGTGGAACAGATGGAACTTGACAATACAGAGCACCTGGCATTTGTGGATGAGCACGCTGGCAAGAGGTTCGAAGACGAGACCGACATCCCCGCGGAATGGACTAACTTCTCACCAGATGCCATGACGGTGGACGATAGTCATCACTCGGCGTGGGAGTATTCAAGGACGGAGGTGATGCAGGGGCAGATGTTTCATGATAAGGTTCATCTGCAGCACGCCGTCTGGCGGTGGGCTTATTGTGATAAGAGGCAGTTTAGGGTTGTCATTTCTAACCTCAAGACGTGGGACGTTAAGTGCGTCAGTCCAGGGTGCACTTGGCGTGTTCATGGTCATATGCTACGTACGGAGAGCAACTTCATAGCTACTATTGTGCAGCCACATAGTTGCTTACTGGAGGCGACGCTGACGAAGCATCGAAACATGGCAGCACAGTTCGTGGCAAATGAGATGCATGAGGAGATTTTTGAAAAACTTGGCATTTCTCCTTTCCGGATAATGCTGGCTATACGGAGCAGATATGGCTATGACATATCTTACGACATGGCTTGGAGAGCAAAACAGTTAGCTTTGGAGAAGAGATTTGGAACGTATAAGGATTCATATCACCACCTTCCAACACTCTTACAAACCCTACAAGGTAGAAACCCTGACACCATAATTGATTATGAGGACTATATCAATGTCGACGGGGACCGTGTCCTTAAGAGAGCCTTTTGGTGCTTCGGGTGCATGAGACAAGGCTTCAAGTATTGCCGACCTGTGCTATGCGTGGATGGTACATTCCTGACTGGGCAATACAGAGGTACTTTGCTAACAGCTATTAGGGTTGATGGTAACAGTCAGGTTGTTCCCATTGCTTTTGCCTTGGTTGAATCGGAGAACAACGAGAGTTGGTTGTGGTTCCTTAAGTGGCTGAAACGAGCTTTGGTGGAAGAAAGGGAGAATGTTTGTGTGTTGCATGATCGGAATGCAGGTTTACTGAATGCGGTGCAGAAGTTGAAGAATGGTGGGGATGCAGAGGTTCAATGGCCCGATATACAAAGTCGTTGGTGCATGAGGCATTTAGCTATAAATTTTTATAAACAGTTCAAGAGCAAGCGTCTGCAGGACCTGTTTAAGCGGCTATGTAAGCAGAATCCAGAAAAGAAAATTTGAACTTCATCTGGGAACGGCTAGATGAGCTTACCCGGAGCCACATGAAAGATGTGCGCAGACGAGCCTGTTGTGCGCAGGGCCTTCCACCACTACCAAGCGAGCCTAGAAGCAAGACTAGTCGATGTAAGGGGGGCAGGTTAGTAACTTGTTTCTCAGAATGGATTAAAGAGGAGGACCGAGAGAAGTGGTCTTTGTTACATGACACGCACGGTGCACGTTATGGCATAATGACCACGAATCTCGCAGAGGTTTACAACTGGGTGCTAAAAGGTACACGATCCCTTCCTTTGGTTGCACTTTTGGAGGGTATCCTGAGAGGTACAATGGTTTATCTGCGAGAACATTGTACAACAGCGACCTTAGTAGCCCAGAATCCAACTATGACATATGCGTTCAAGATTTCTGCATACCTAGATGGAAAAAGTGCGAAAGGGGACATGCATAACTTCTTTTACGTTGGCAATCGGGACCTCGTTTTCGAAGTTAGGGTGCGTGATAAGGGTGGACTTGGCACTGGTCCGAGTGAATTAACTGTGGAGTGTCAGCTGTGGCCAGAACTGAACAAGTGCGAGTGCACATGCAACAAGCCGAAGTACTACCATTATCCGTGCTCCCATGTGCTTGCTGCTTGCGGGAAATGGAACATTCCGATGACATTTGTGTCCCCTTACTTCAGAAAGGAGAATGTGCTCAACATATGGTCTGGTGAGCTTCGAGGGTGGCGGGCCATTGCTGATTTTACAAGGCGAGTTGCGGATTGCGATCGTTATTGGTCACCGGATCCTGAAAAAAGGGTTGACACAAAGGGACGGTCGCAAGAGTCATCGTATTAGGAATGATGTGGATGCTTCTGAAGCAGCTGACAAGCGTCCATACTGCCTTGCTTGCGGTGGCAACCATTTGAGGAAAAATTAGTGATATGTATCCTGACAGAAAGGCTTCCTGATGGTACGGAAGTGAGGCTTATTCCACATCGATCATCTTGAAAGGGCAGTCAAGGTGGCCCTTCCGCATAGCAATGCTTCGGAAGTGTTGTAGTTTTTTTAGTGCGTACTACTTATATTGTGCAACTGTTGTAATGTAAGACTTGTAATGTTTTAATTTTTTAGTACGTACCACTTACGTTGCGCAAGTGTTGTCATATTAGACTTGTAGTATTGTAATTTTGTAGCATGTACTATTTATTTTGCGCAAGCGCTGTAATATAACTCTTGTGATGTCGTAATTTGTTTACTATGTACTACTTGCATTACGTAATTGTTCTATATTATTATGATTTCAGTTTTCTACAATTTCGATACGGTTTTAATTTTATTGTTCTGAACAATGGCAGGTATGGAGCTGATCGACCCCGTTGTCGACCAGAGGCACTACTCGAATTTGGTGGATAGACAGCTTCCACCAGCCCTCCGCCTACGTACCCACGACGAGCTGTGGCTGCTTGACCCGCGCTGGGTTCCAAGGTAACTGTTGTACTTACCTTGTACAAAGTTTTGTGACACATTGCATTGTATTAATCTATGTAATATTGTTTCTTACAGGTTACGTGCAGCTGGTCTTCTCCCGTTCGCTCGTCTTGTAGAGCGACACCGAGAGCGGAGCGCACGTTTCCCGGTGGACCGTGCCCTACTCTCCGCTTGGGTGGACCGTTGGCGACCAGAGACGCACACGTTCCACCTTCCAGTTGGCGAGGTCACCGTCACTTTGGAGGACGTGGCCATGCTCTTCGGCCTACCCCTCGCCGGTGCCCCTGTAGACCCGGTTGCCGTGCCAGGGGACTGGGAGGACCAGGTACTGCATCGGTTCCAGGGTGCGCTCAACCCTGAGGCCGGACAGGAGCAGTTCGGCATCCACGACCGTCACGGCCCGCCCAAGGCGTGGTTGTCTCAGTTCCGTGCGGAGAGGCTCACGGAGGCCGACCCTGAGTGGATGGTGGAGCGACACCTGGAGGCGTACTTGTTGTGGTTGTTCAGTTGGGTACATCTTCACCAGCTCCTACCACGACACCGTCGACCAGCACTTCGTCCACTACGCGGTGCAGATAGCGTACGCACCACTTGACGCTATCCTCCAGTACAGTTAGGGCTCGGCGGTGCTAGCAGGTACGTACCGAGCACTTTGTGACGCGTGCACTCGGAGGACGACGACAGGCACGTTGGCTGGTTGTCCGCTGCTGCTGATGCTATGGTCCTTTGAGTGGTTCGACATCGGACGGCCGACCCTATCGTCGTACGAGGAGTACGACGACGAGATGTACGTGTTCGACGAGTTTGGTGTGCCTGACGAGATCGACGTGCCGACGATGGGCACACTTTAGTTGTGTCGCGACGTACGTATCCTCCTTTCAGCTTAGTTTTTTGTACTATGACGACGAGTCCTAATGGTTGTTGTTTTGCAGCCGACAGTGGGCAACAGGCACGGCTAGAGGCACATACACGGCATACGTCGCTGCTATGGACCAGCTTACACCTGACAGGGTTCGGTGGACTCCCTACACAGCACACGATGTACAGGCCAGGGCTCCACACGGCGTGTCCGAGTTGTGCTACCGTGACCAGGAGTTCTGGCTCACGAGGAAATGACTGGTGTTCGACGTTTGTGTCGAGCCGTACTGTCCAGACCGTGTGGCTCGTTAGTTTGGCCACGCGCAGGTGTTCCCTCTTCCTCGGCTTCAGCTTGACGCGTCCCACGGGTATGTGTTCTGTTAATGCCATCTATTCGTTTTGGTTCGACAACTTTATTTATTATTGGTTGTTCTGTAGGTGGAGTCGGAAAGGCCAAGGGATAGCGTTCGAGCAGTCTTGGGTGGATAGGGTGGCGCCCTCGGTGGCCGCGTGGGCAGAGGCGGCGACCGACGTGCATGACCTAGGTAGGCCTTTCCAGGAGGCCGGCTACCCCCAGTACTTGCGTTGGTTGCACGGAGCTACGCACGTTCGTTGCTTCCCAGTGCCAGTGGAGGCCGAGCCACATGAAGCAGAGATCACGGACACCTTCGCAATGGAGCCACCAGCTGCGTTCCATGCGCAGGTAACGATAATTTTTTTAATTAATCTCGTTCTTACTATGACTTTGGTAATGACTAATAGCAATATCTCTAACGATATATGACTGATTTGCAGACAGATATATGCATGGACGTTGGCCAGGAGCTTCTGTTGTACGCGTAGCGGTACGAGTAGAACCCTCCACAGGTTGGTAGGCTCGAGTTAGGTGGCCGCCCTTCGACGACTGGGGCAACGGTGCTTGGCGGGCGTATGTCGAGCATCGTGCCGGTACACCACGGACGACGTCGTTGGGCTCGACGACCAGGGCCTGTCTGCAGGTACTCCCGTGCCTCCCGGAGCGGGTTCCGTACGACGTTCTCGTCCCACACACCTAGGTACTTCTTCGATGGCCATTTATTTAATACATTTGTATATTACGTGCACCGCATGCGTGACATGACCACACTTTGGTTTGTGCAGGGACACTTCCTTCTGCCAGCGAGTACACAGAGGGGGCTAGCAGCTTCGAGAGCTTTGACATAGGCGGTACTCTGCCTAGTCGTCCGGATGAGGCCGGCCCCTCACAGCTTTTTGGTGCACCGCTGCCGACCTAGCCGACGCAGCCGTCTCGGCCTGTAGACCCGACCCCGCCACCACGCCAGCGTCGCCCTCCACAGCAGTTCACTTTTCCTACGGAGCAGGTTCGTCGCCAAGGCCCTAAGCATGGGCGTCATGCAGATTGAGGGCGCATGCATGTATGATCATAAGTTTCCATGGATGTTACGTAGTAATGGATTACTGTTCTGTCCAATCGTATTTGTGGTTTCCATTGCATTAAATGGAGGCAACGCTCCAGTACGCTCGAATTACGGACATTGCTTCTCTTCTCGAACTTATTACGAAACGATACGAACAAGCACAACACATGAAAAGGTATGTGTGGACCCTAACATGCCTTTGCAAATTAAAACATACAACGAATACACGAAATGACATGTGAGAATCCGAACCAAACAAGGGTTAAGACTCTCTGCACTACACCTAACATGCCTTAGGTAATTGAAACACGCACCACACAAGTAGACGGACAATCGGACAGCCTACTAGTAGTGCTGCCACATATTGAGCTGAGTGGCACCTTCCCCACAGTAACCGCCCATTGGCGGAGGTGGTGGCGGTGGCAATTTCGGCGGAGTGCCACTGTTCTTGTGATGAGGGCAGCGGTAGTACGGGTCTGTGCATTTTGGCTCCTGCGATGTGGCCCCACTGTTGCCTCCTTCCTCATCTTCCTCCTTGTTGTGGCTCGAGCTGTAGCTTGGGCCGAGCGAGCCGATGCGGTCCTGCAGGTACCAGATGTACTCCAAATGCGGGATAATAGGTAGAGGGTCCACCTACTTAGTGAACCCGCAATTGTCTTCTGCCCACGAGGTCTGCGATGAATAGATTTGTTAACATTCGTTTATGTTACGAAATACATTACTGAAAAGGGACAATAAAACACTACATATGCATAGGGACACTTGAAGAATCGCCGGCCCCCGTGTATCCCGCCCTCGGTGTACATCTGCAGAAGGCAGTCCTCACCATGCCTGCACTTCGGCCACACTTCTTTATCCTTCTTCACGTACTCCCTCAGAGGTCTTTGTGGACCATAATCACTTTTGCTCTCTTCTAGAAACCTGTCGATGGGTTCATCGAACTCACCGGGACCTAGACTACCCCCATCATCCCATATTATTGGCGGGCCCTTGCTCTCCACCGTGCCCTTCAGCTTTCCAACCTCAAACCCCTATTTCTTTGGTCCAGACATCTTGTATTGCTGGTGATGTTCCCCCAGCACCGTCCCATATTTATAGAGGCAGCCGAGGGGTGACATTGCGTTTGAATAGAACTGAATTAATGCAGGGTTAATTGAGCACAACACTTTGAAGTACTCTGAAAGGGCTAGATTCTCGGTCTGCCAAAGTCACTGAAAAGGCTACTCACTGTGCAATCGCAATCACTGAAGACGCCATGAATTGAATTGACAGCTCGCTAAAAAGGCTATGCACTAAAAAGCCTATTCACAAGCCCTCTGAATCACTGAAAAGGCTACATTCTCGGTGTCCCAAAGTCACTGAAAAGGCTAGTCACTGTGCAGTCGCAATCACTGAAAAGGCTATGCACTGAAAAGCCTATTCGCAAGCCCTCTGAATCACTGAAAAGGCAAGTCGCTGTTAATTCTGACTGATTGAACAGGCTACTATTGATTTGCCAATACACTGAAAAGGCTACTCGCTGTGTAATCTGAGGTGAGGAACAGGCTACTCGCAATTATTTGTGTTCTACCAAGCACTTCAAAGGCTAGGGCATATGCACTTATTGCGAAAAAAAACTCTGTAAAGCCTATAAAGGACTAAGTCTGAAAAGGTTGGGGTCTATGAAATTACACCTTCACTCCATGCCTGACCTATTTAAAGACATCCGACGAGTTAGCATACCACACATTTTCTTCTCCAAACCCTCCTCGTTCAACTACAATGTCGTCATGGACAACTGACCTAACTCAGCTACCGTCGTGGCGTGAGTGGCCAAAGTGTCGTTGTGGGTTTGTCACTAGGTTGTGCGTGTGGATGGAGTTAGACCGACACTATGGGTGTAGGTACTTCGGGTGCCCAGATCTGGATGATGACTTCATGGTACTATCAACAACTTCTTCTTTCGTTTCTCGTAAACTATACACAATTTGTTCATTTACATCCACACATGTAGCCTTGCAAGTGGATCCAATGGGTGGATCGAGAGATGCCCGCATGGCCACAGAGGCGACTGAAGGAGCTTGAAGACAAAGCTCAATATCTTCTGAGGATGAATGAGGCTCGTGAGGTTGATCGTAAAATCAGGGAGGACAAAGAGCGACGGATCAGGACAGATCAGATCCGTTTCAAAGCTAAGGAGGAAGATCTTACCAGGAGGAGGGAGGAGTTAAGCTTGTGTGAAGCAATCATCAACCGTAAAGAGGAAAAGCTTAAAGCGCGAGAGGCAGCACTCAAGAACAAGAGGGATGCAGTGGAACCGTCTTCACGGCGCGACAACAAGGGCAAACAATCACGCTGCACCCAGTAGAACAATGTAATAGACCCAGCAAGTTAAATTCCCTAAGGCATGTTTACAATAGTCTGTGGCCTCTTACCAGAGTCACACACATGCCATTGCAAACCACTGTTGTGTTCACTTTCCCTAAGGCATGTTAGGATTAGGTTTGGTACAACGTAGAGTACCATACATGCCACGCACAGCTCATTTCATGTATCGCTGGGTTACTCTTTTAAATTGAACATGTGTTGTTTTAATTCTATTTGTCGTAGTTTGCAACACACTTCATTTATAGAACAGTCTTGAAAGACGCGAGTAAATTTTCGGATCGAACCGTATAACGAATATGAAAAAAACGTGAAAATGAACATCAAAATGAAAAAGCAAATGGAAGTAGTTGCCTGTCGGCTTACGGTGAGCCGACAGGCCTATCGGCCGCCCGGGAGCCGACTGGACCTATCGGCGCACCAGAAACCGACAGGCCTGCTGTCAGCGCCGACAGCCGCTGCCGACTCTTGTCGGTTGCCTGACAACTGACACGTAGGCCTATCGGCTTCTGGAGGGCCGACAGGTCCCCTGTCAGCCGCTGGATGGCCGACAGGATGCTATTTTTGTAATTTTTCGATTCCAAATACTAGATTTGCAATTAATCATTAAAAAAATATTATTTAAAAAAATTTGAGTAGAAGGGGGAAATGAGTGGAATGAAAGAGAGAGGGAAGACCAGGGGGTACCTGTAAATTTTACCCATCAACCGGTCTGGTAGTTGACCAAGACCTGTCACGTAGGATCTAAACGCTTGACGGCGGGACTTGTACCAAGAGTGACATACTTAGTAAGTTTATGTAACCAAAAATGCAGTTTGAGAGTTCATGGACTAGTTTGATACCTGCCAAAAAATTTATGTACCTCTGGTGCATTTTACTCTTACAGAAAGGGTTAGCTTTTGTGTGTTATTATTAGAGAAGACAAAAAAATAGGTATTGAACCATTGTTAGAAGCACAGTTTAGCAAGAGTGAGTCCATGTCGAACTCAGCAAATATAACATGGGGTTTATGAGGCTCAAAAAGGATAGACACGGGTTTACAGCGGTTTGCTTTTAATTAAGCATCTTTTATGCAATTGGATAGCAACAAGTTGAATAAGCCCATAATTCATGATCAAAAGTAAACATAATTAATGAATTGCATCAATCAATTAGCAACAAGTCAACATCACCCAAAAAGATAACTACTCCGTGAGTTTTCCGGGCCACTCGTGACCGTCAGCGCGGCTAGTATACCAGTTTTACACTCTGCAGAGGTTGTGCACTTTCACTATGAGCCGTGATTCCCATTTGCTCGGGGTAGCTAGCCCCATAACACTTCCAAGGTGAGCGAGCAGGGTTTCACTATGAAGCCTTTCAAAGGTTCGTCTAACATGTTAGGGCCGCGAGGTTTCCTCGGCAAGCAGATGTAGAGCCCCCCTTCCATATGGCACAAGGTCACGCAGGTTATACACATATGGACAGAGGCCGCACTATACCCGAGTCGTCAAAGCCCCTCTTGCGCCTTTCGGTAACCTCTAACAAGCTAGAAAAGGTCCTCATACTGAGCTAAAACCAGAGCCATATAGCCCTCATAGTTGCACTGTAAGTCCCAGCTTTTGCTGACAGATCATTACCAAGGGGGAAGGATATGGAGCATCACAAAACTATGCTCGAATCCCCTAGTTCCATGTTGCTAAAAAGACATCTTTCAATGTTATTGCATATTCAATTAATCAAGTTTACATGATCATGATTCCAATAGCGCGTTAGCATCAACTACCCAATGCATAAATCCCATAGGTGATCAAGGAACAAGATAACAATACTAGGTAGAAACTATGGTTAACAAGGTAGACACATGCACATGAAATTAATTATTGCGGTGAATAGGATAACAAGGAAGATCCCATGCTATACTTACCTTGATCAAAGTACTCTGGAGAACTTGGATCCTCAACGTATTGCTCACCATCTGAACTCGATCATAAAATCACCTCACAATCATCGAGGCAATCATACACGAAGCAACAAGATTTAGATTAGAAACAGTACACCAATAGTAGAAAAGCAGATTGAAAAGTTTATAAAAATAATCTACGCGTCGCTACGATTCCAACGATATAAAGATCACGAAAATCGGAGTTCAAACGGAGAAGTTATGAAATAAACAAGTTTTATTTTAATAGATTAAATATAATCTCGAATTTTAAAAGTTGAAAATATATGAAACAGTGGTACCATTAGATAGATTATGAAATTACAAATCTAACGCAATTTGAATCGTTCAAATCGGATCTAAAACGAGTAAATTATAGCTAAAACAAATCTAGTGGAAAATCTGCAATTTCAGAAAACATCTTTTCATTAAACCGAGACAAACTACGTTTTCCAAATCGGAAAGCGTAAACGGTGAAATGCGCCAAGGGACTGCGGTTAAGTATTAAAAACTGCAGGGGGTTATTCGCAAAAACGCCGGCTGAAAGGGTATCGGCGAATAGGAGCCGTCCGATTCGAATTGGACGTCTCGGATTAGATGGGAGGGGGTGTGGGCGGCGCTCCGGCCATGTACATAGACCGTGCGGTGGCTCCATCACCGGAGGGTGGCCGGAGACGGCGTTTTCGGGGCTTGGAAGCTCGGTTCACCTCGGGATCTGGTCGGGGAGCAAGAGAAGCTCAAGCTAAACCTATCTATGGTTTCGGTTGCCACAGAGGTAGCTCGGAGAGGATGCGGCGAGCTCGGTGGCGGAACTATGGCGGCGGCGAAGCTCGGCATCATGGCTACAGTGCACAAAACCGAGGGAGAAGGGGTCGGGAAGATCCCTGACCTTGCTGCGAAGCTTGGAGGGCAACCAATTTTGACGGAGAGACTTCTCATTGGCGAAATCGACGGCGACGGCGGAGCTCGGGGCGGCGGCAGTTCTGTGGCTGCGGCAAGGGCACGATTGGGGGCGGCGGCTTGCTCAGGAACTTGTGGGGAGGGACGGCAGAGCTCGGCCGACCTATATAGGGGCGCGAGGGAGGCGTAGGAGATCCGGACTCGGGAGAGAGAGGGCGAGTGTGCGAGCTCACCTAGGGCGGTTTGGAGGGCCGAAATCAACTCGGGAGTGGCTCTCCACGTGCTCCGGCGGGCGGTGATCTCCTACAACGTCGGCGAGGGTGCATTAGTGCACAATTGAAGCGGAAAAAGGGTCGGGCTACCTCGGGAGATCACGCAAATGCTCAGTAAGGGGCTTACGGTGAGGATTAAATCCCGAGGACGACGAATTGGTTGCGGCGGCGGAAAGCTTCGAGCGGCGGCGGCTCTGTTCGCGCGAGGGCAGGAAGAGGCAATGCCGCTAGGGCTGGATGGCGGCAAATAGGGGCCCGCCTGGACTTATATAGTCCCGAGGCGATGGGGATAGGGGAGTTGAGTTCGCCTCGGATATAGGAGATCGAATCGAGGGCGGCGAGCGACGAACTCGCTCTGTTCGTTCTCGCGTCGGACTCTCGGCGAGCAGCAGAGGGAAACAGGGGAGGGGCTGTCCTGTGGGTCCCACAGGTCGGTAGCACCGAGCGCTGGGGTCGGGCTGGCAGTCACGGCAGAGGGATGCTCCGCGCGCGCGTGCTCGGTCGCGGCGTGGCTCTCTGCTTTGGGCGCCCCGGGGAGAAGAAAGGAAGGAGGAGAAGAGGGACTGCCCTATGGGGCCCGCCTGTCATCCAAAGATGGGAAGAGGGGGCGCTCAGCTTGCTGCGCCGGCTGGCTGGCTAGTTAGCTGGGCCTCGGCCCAAGTTAGCAAGGGAGGGGGCAGGCCGAAAGGAAGAGGAGGACTGGGCCCTCGGGCCAAAATCAGAGAGGGAAGGTTTTCCTATTTCTCTTTTCTATTTTCTAATTTCATTTTCCAAAAGGATTTTCAAATTGGGTTTTGAATATTTGAACTCAATCATAAACCAAACAATACAAAAATACATGCTCCAGCATGAATGCAACAAACATGTATATGACCTAGGTTTGATTTATTTGTGAAAACTTATTAATATTGATGTCAATATGTTTAATGTATCAATTGGGTGTTCAACAGTTCAAACATGAAATGAGTCTTATGTTTTGGGTGTCATTGTTGGAGATAGTCTAAGAGCTTGTTTGCCATGTTCTGGCTATGAAGATAAAGCTTAGAGCACTGAGCAAGGTTGTTACTCCCTTTGTCAAAAAAAAGTATCACAATAAGCACATGTCCTCCCTTCATTCCAAATACAGAGTGCGATTTAATTTGATGCAGTAAAATTTCTAAATACAAATATAATTGTAGCTACTTTTGTAAAACAAGCTTTTGATATAATTAGGCTAATTGTTAGTCAAAGGCAGTGATATTTTGAATTTTCAAATAAATGCATGCCTTATATCTAGGAACGTAGTGAGTAGACTAGATTTGTCAAAAATATTAGTAATATTTGCAACTCTAAACAAGTTTATTACGAACATATATTGAGCGATTCATTTAATAATACTAATTATGCACCGTATTAGTATTATATATAGATAACGTTAAAATATTTCACTTTTTTAGAAGTAAGAATGATCTTCATGGAGTTACCGAGTTACTAATGCGATGCTATGTTTTTTTAATTGAATTAAACGTAGTATAAGAGTTGAGAGAACAAAATAAACAATGCTTTAATTTATTTATATTCTCTTTGTCTCATAATAAGCGCATATCTCACTTATGGAGGAGTCAGTTTTTCAAGTAGCATTAAATTAGTTGTGGAATATATTTCTCTAATAACTTTATTTAGAGTGTAAATATTGATAATATTTTGTTTATATTTTTCTTAGGGATGAAGGAAAGAACACGTGGTGGAAAGGTTGGGAACAGGCGTTGCAGCGTTCCTCAGGGGTCCAGGGCCACGTGGTGGATCGCATGGGCGAAGCCAACAATGGGGCTAGGGGGGCTCTAGCCCCTCCTACCATTGGTGAACCTATGGAACCTTTATAAGTTCTTACGAAGTTTGTAGTATTTCTGAAGATTAGAAGGGGGCTGAAACTACGATTTCGAGGCTTGAAGAAGATAATAGTCGTGAATTATGCTCAACTTAGATTCAAATTAAGATAACTTAGCTTAACTCTGTATTTAGTTCAGCCCCCGCTAGTTTTTTTTCTGGCTTCATCCCTGTGGACCAGTGATTTAGGTTTTAGAGCAAGTATACTTATAAAGGATTATAGGTGGGTGGAATGCTTAGTTGGAGGAGAGAAATGAGAAGAGAAAAAAAGGAGACCGTAAATTGATAGCTAGCTTATTGTAGGATCACACTGGACTGGCCTAGAAGGCGGGGTTGAATAGGCCTGTGAAAAATCTTCGCGAATAGAGGTTAGTAATAAGCGCGGCAGTGCCGACCTGTAGAGCGGCACTGCCGGGCTGCCGGCACTGCTGCTCCCAGAGCGGCAGTGCTGTACCTCACAGAGCAAATTCTACACAATTCAAAAACTACTTGGGGAAATTTAGATCGGACAAATTACTGATGTTCCCTGGTATGTGTAGACCCTAGCACACCTTTTCCTTGCAGCTAGAACACCACCAATTCGTAGATCGGGACCAAACCCTAGAAATCAAGAAACTCAACAAATAGAGAATGAAACAAGCAATATAAGTGACACAAGATTTAACCCGTGGTTCAGCTCGCCATAAAGGCTTGCCTACTCCATGTTGTTGAGGTTCCACAAAAGAAACTTGGGTTCACAAAGCCCAATCCTCATTTTCAAGTCAAGAGAGTTAACTCTTGAAAAGAGGGGGTGATTCCACTAGCTTGTGAGGGTGATTACAAACCTCCCGGGGCTGCCACAAGGTTTGCAGGCTCACCGGGCGACGCTCTAGCCGGCTAGGAGCATGCTCCAAGAGTAACAAATGCAAACCACCGGCTTGAACACAAACCAAGTGCTTGAGGAAGTTGAAGATCAGTGGGGAGAAGCTTGTTCTTGCTAAGATTCAGCTCACACTCTTCTAGATTCAAACTTGGATTCAAACTTTTGAGTGGAGAGCTTGTTGGGAGTGAGAGAGAGCAAGAAAGTGACTTCTCTGGTCTGAGAACTGAGCAAATGGCAGAGATGACCATTGGGGGCGACAGGAGGGAGGCTAAGAAGCCCCCTCGAGTGTAACGGTCAAAACAAGTCATGGCAGTGCTGGGCCTAGGGCCGGTAGTGCCGCGCTGCCAAACCAGGACAGAATGATCTGAAATTTTGTGGCTGGCTTTGGCAGTGGAAGTGAGGATGTTTGGTGTAGAGATTTGTACTTGGTCACACTTTCAAACCTGTCTTTTGCATCCCCCTTAATAGTACGGCTTTCCTATACTCAATTTCAAAATCAAAACGAATTTAAACCTCCTTTGAGTCAGATGTCGCATCCTTTAAGTGCTAGGGGTCCACCTGCATAAGATTACATTCCTACTAATGCTTTTGCCTGTCTATCATCTCGATAAATCTCATTAGTCTTCTAATCGCGTGGTCCTTATCACCAAAACCCACTTTAGGGCCTGATTGCACTTACAATCTCCCCCTCTTTGGTGATTGATGACAACACGATTAGAGAGGTCAAAGATAAAGTACATCGATATTTAAATGAGATTTTGAATGTAGAGTCCCCCCTGAATATGTGAGTGGAATTTGAATATCCTAGAACTTAGCATAAAAGGCTAAGTTTGACACACTAGAGTGAAATAGGGGTCTCCCCCTACATTCATGATCTCTATGGGGTGCAGCACACAGTGTCATAAAGATAAACGTGATGCGAATGACATGTGAGACAATCAGAGTTAGCTTCTGCCGTCAGATAGGGCGGCACTGCCGCTCCAGGGCGCAGCACTGCCACTCTGCCTGAAGACAGAAACTTCACGGAAGCAAAGCACCTACACAGAGTATTTGAAAAATAGAACTAGTTTACACACAAACACAGGCTGGTTCACAAATAAAGTACTAAGGTTCACAACCAAATGAAATAGAGACATCAAAGTACTTATTACAAACCAAATGAGTTTGAGAAACACTCTCAACTCTACAACTACTAGCTCTCACAAGATCTAAACATTAAGCTCACAAGATGAACACTAGTAAAAAATGATGAAAAGTTTGTTGTGCCCCTCTCTAATCCCCTTCTCCCCCTTTGGCAACAAGCACCAAAAAGGAAGAAAAGAGAGAAGAGTGAAGTACAACTACTCGTCATCATCCTCACTAGAGGCCTCCTCCTCGTCATCGTCGTCTTGGTCTTCTTCCTCCTCCTCATCATAGTCGAACTCGACAACGGCGCGTCCCTGGCTGTGAGTGGTGGCGGTGAAGCGTGCGCCGCGAGACGACGTGCCAGGACGGTCCTCCTCCTCCTCCTCTCGTGCAAGCTGGTCCCAATCGACGTCCTCAATGTCGGAGCCAGACATCTCACTGAACACAGGAGGTGGTGTAGAAGGGTCAATCGGTCGCAGCCCCAAATGCTCATGTATCTCCCTGTTCTCCATGCGAGCCTTGTATGCAGAGTCAGAAGCATGCATACAAGCCCTGAAAATCCTCTTTAGCATGCGGGAGAGACGGCTCTTCTTCCTAGGACGCCGCTGGGAGCCAGAACGGGAAGAACTAGGAATATCTGAAGATGGGGCAGCCCGCCTGCTGGAAGACCAGGTGGCTGCCCTGCTCTCACCAATGCCTGAGTGGTGAGTCTTGTCAACCTGTAACAGCTCATGGGACACATCCTTCTTGAATATAACGCCAGATACGCGCTCAATCACAAACATCAAGTATGGAGCATACGGTAGAGTCTTCCTAGCATCCTCAGAAGTGATAATCAACTCGCGCCAAATGAAGCGAGACACTGAGAAAGACCCACTACCTGACTGTGTCCTGGCAAGCATGTTTCTCACTGTCCCATATAGGTTGGAAGCTGAACCAACCTTGGGATGAAGAGTCTGGTGGAATAGATTGTTCAGGATGTAGTACCGACTCTTCAGCCCCTTCACCAAATCACATGCCTGACTGGGATGATCATATAGATGGGCCAACTCACCATCAGTGAGTGCCCGCTCATTATGCAGATCATAAGCATTCTATCCCATTCACCAAAACCAAGGATCCGAGCAAAAGTAGTGAAATCCACTCGGTAGTGGTGAACATCAGTCATCCAGTGCAACTCATCATCCTCTCTATCAAAGTAACAGGTGGCTAGGAACTGATATAGAATCTCTGTGTTCCAGTCATACCTGAAACCCATCAAATCATAGATGCCTCTAGTTCTTGCAAAAGGCAATGACCTGGTTGCACACTCTGTCATTCTTGCTAGCCAAGTGCTCCCAATCAATATACCTCATCGGAACAATTTTGGGCTTCTTGGAAGCAAAGAGGACGGACTCATAGAAGTCCGACTGAAAGGCAGACCAAAATCTGTAATCAAGCTCAACATCCTTACGCCTAGCATAAGGGTTGACCTGTCTCTGCTCCTGCACAGCCCTAAACTGGTTGTAGTAGCTGATCTTGTGCCTTTGTCTCCTCTCAACTAGAGCATGCACATGGTGATCATGCTCATCCCACTGCAGGTAAGCCCCATCAAACATGGAAACGTGGGTTGCTGGACCTAGTCCCAGCGTCGAAACCACCCTTCGTCCTTGCTTCACACCTTCCTTCATCCGCCATCTACGCAAATGTGTGCGAAAAATGTGTTAAATATAGGAAGAGATGAGTGCTGACCAATTCACTGGAATGAACCAGGCCAATTTGTGGAGTCAAAGATGGGGATAAAGTTTGGAGTACAGAGGCTCACTGCACAGGGCCCGGCACTGCCGCGCCTGGGGCCGGAACTGCCGCGCCTACGCAGTGAGGCCATACTGCCTCCAATCTCTCCCGACCTTTGAATCAACAAATCGGCATTTTCAACCCATAGAATTGAATCATTACACATCAAACAGTCCTAAACAACACGTTTCTTCACTTGAATCCATCACATTTCATAGATCGGGAAGAAAACCAACTTAGGGCTTCTCATACCTTGAGAGAGGAAAGAAGAGAGGAAGGGCCGCGCCAACAGGAGGACCTGGACGCCGGCAAGGAAGAGAAGAGATCTCCCCACGTCTAGGAGCAGGTCCGGCAGAGGAGAGGGCGCGCGGCAGGGGAGGCGGCGGTGCCGGGCAGGGGCGTCGTCGCCTGCTCTCACGGTTTGAAGGGAAGAGAGAGAGAGAGAGAGAGAGAGAATGGGAGAATGTGGGGAGAGAGGGAGGAACGGTCACAGGCACGAGATAGAGAAAGGAGAGCCCGACCGTTCTGACTAAGGTGGCCCACGGGCCGCCAAGCTGGCAAGGCGCGGCACTGCTGGGCTAAGGCCCGGCACTGCCGCGTCTAGGCACGGCATTGCCGCCCTGCCTTCCAGCAGAGAACCTAGACCTTTTCTGGTCTTCACCAAGAACAAGATCACAGGCTATTATTTGTGCAATCACTTGGTCAGAAATACTAAGAAATAAAAACAGTGACCAAGATTGCACAAACACACGATCAATATAGTTTTGAAAGACATAATTGAACTTTTAAATCCTTTTCAAATAGCCTAGCTTAAGCAAACTAGTTGTGTGCTAAGTTTCAAACCACATTTCGAGAATCAAGGATGTTTAGTTCACTACGCAAAGCACAAAACCTTGACTCGTCGAGAGGCTTAGTGAAGATATCGGCTAGTTGCTTTTCGGTGCTCACATGGCGTATTTCGATATCTCCTTTGGTTTCGTGATCTCTCAAGAAATTATGTCGAATGTCAATATGCTTGGTCCTTGAGTGGCTTACGGGATTGTTTGCAAGCTTTATAGCACTTTCATTGTCACACAATAATGGGATTTTGGTAAAGTGACATCCGAAATCACGAAGGGTTTGCCTCATCCAAAGTAGTTGCACACAACATGCACCGGCTGCAACATACTCGGCCTCGGCGGTGGAAAGGGCTACATAATTTTATTTCTTAGAACTCCAAGACACTAGGGACCATCCAAGAAATTGACACGTCCCTGAAGTGCTTTTTCGATCTACTTTGCAACTGGCGTAATCAGAATCCGAATACCCAAGCAAATCGAATTTAGAGCCCTTAGGATACCACAAGCCAAGGTTTGGAGTGTGCACTAGATATCTCAAGATTCTTTTAATGGCTATCAAATGACACTCTTTCGGGTTAGCTTGAAATCTAGCACACATGCACACACTAAGCATAATATCGGGCCTAGATGCACACAAATATAGTAGAGAGCCGATCATGGAGCGATATACCTTGATGTCCACGGCTTTCCCTTCTTCATTAAGATCAAGATGTCTGTTGATTGGCATGGGAGTTTTGATAGCCTTTGCATTCACCATGTCAAACTTCTTGAGCATGTCATGGGTGTACTTGGTTTGACTTATGAAAGTTCCTCCTTTCAATTGCTTGACTTGAAACCCGAGGAAGAACTTGAGGTCACCCATCATGGACATCTGAAATCTCTTGGTCATGGTCCTACTAAATTCCTCACAAAAGACATTGTTAGTACTACCAAATATTATGTCATCGACATATATTTGGCAGACAAATAAATCTTTACCAACTTTATGAGTGAAAAGAGTAGGATCAGCTTTGCCTATTTCAAAGCCTTGTTTGAGCAAGAATTCCTTAAAGCATTCATACCATGTTCTTGGTGCTTGCTTAAGCCCATAGAGCGCCTTATGAAGTTTTTAGACATGGTTTGGGAACTTAGGATCTTCGAAACCCGGTGGCTGCTCCACATATACCAACTCTTGTATTGGGCCATTAAGAAATGCATTCTTCACATCCATTTGATATAGCTTGAAGTTGTGATGGGCAGCATAGGCTAGAAGCATTCGGATTGCCTCTAGTCTTGCTACCGGTGCATATGTTTCTTCAAAGTCCAAGCCCTCTACTTGAGTGAATCCTTGAGCCACCAATCTTGCCTTGTTCCTTGTCACCATTCCATCTTCATCTTGCTTGTTTCTGAAAACCCACTTGGCGTCGATGATGTTGGTGTTGGGTCTTTCAACTAGAGTCCATACTTGGTTTCTCTCGAAATTGTTCAACTCTTCTTGCATGGCTATCACCCAATCCGGATCACCAAGTGCTTCTTCTACCTTGAGAGGTTCCAAAGAGGAGACAAAAGAGTAAAATTGATAAAAATTTGCCAAATGTGAACGAGTAGTTACTCCCCTTCGAAGACTTACAAGGATATTGTCAACGGAATGATCCCGTTGAATAGTTTGACGTAGCCTTGGATGATCAATGGATTCTTGTTCTTCTTCTTCTGGCCAATATTTTTATTCTACTTGAAGAACAGGTGCAAGATCATCCCTCGGAAGCGGTGTTCTCTCAGCAGTTGCAGGGGTTGATGGCTCTGCTGTCTGGGGGAGCGGCACTGTCAGGCCTGAGGCCGGCACTGCCGGACCCCCTGCAGCAGCAGCTTCTGCAGTGGCCTTCTCTTGAGGTCCTTCTACCTTTGTAGCCTTATCTTCTTGTGGTCTTATATCACCAATTGCTACTTGATTGATTGCTTCACATGGTGGATCCTCCTTTTCTACAATACTTAAATCAATTTGCTCTACTTGAGAGCCATTAGATTCATCAAATGTCACGTCCATCACGACTTCAACTCGACCGGTGGTCTTATTGAAGACATGATAAGCATGCTCATTTGATCCATAACCAAGTAAGAAACCCTCATCAACTTTAGGTGCAAATTTAGAGGTTTTGGGCCTTTTGTTAAGTATGAAACACTTGCATCCAAACACTCTAAAGTAAGACACCTTTGGTTTGTTACCGGTAAGCAGCTCATATGAGGTTTTCTTCAGCTTCTTGTGTAGGTAGAGATGGTTGATTGCATGGCAAGCGCTGTTGACGGCGTCACTCCAAAAGATATCCGGCGTCTTGTACTCATCAAGCATTGTTCTTGCTATGTCAATTAGAGTCCGGTTCTTCCGTTCAACTACACCATTTTGTTGAGGGGTGTATGGAACTGAAAACTCATGCTTGATGCCCTCTTCATCAAGGAAGCTATCAACTTGGGTGTTCCGGAATTCGGTCCCATTGTCACTTCTTACGTTCTTGATGGGAAGTTCGAATTCCTTTTGTGCCCTTCTAATGAATGTCTTCACTTTGTCTAGTACCTAGGACTTATCATACAAGAAGAATACCCAAGTGAAACGGGAATAATCATCAACAATAACAAGTCCATATTTGTTACCCCCAATGCTTAAGTAGGCCACTGGTCCAAAGATATCCATATGAATTAGCTGCCAATGGCTTGGTGGTTGTCATGATGCTCTTTGGTGGGTGTGGTGCTCCTACTTGCATTCCGGCTTGGCACGCGCTGCAAATCCTATGTTTCTCAAAGTGAACATTCGTTAGTCCAAGGATGTGGTTATCCTTTAGAAGTTTGGCCAAGTTCCTCATCCAAACATGCGCTAGCCGGCGATGCCACAACCAGCCCATGCTAGGATTTTGCCACTAAACAAGTCTCAAGGTTAGCTTTACTTTTGTTGAAGTCAACTAGGTAAAGCTTCCCTTTCAAGCGACCCGTAAAAGCAATAGAGGAATCCTCCCTTCTAGTGACTTCCACACCCTTATCCGTAAAGAAACAATTGTAGCCCATCTCACACAATTGTGATACAGGATAACAAATTGTAACTCAACGAATCAACATGTAAAACATTAGTAATTGAATGTTCATGAGTTATAGCAATTTTACCAAGACCGATTACTCCCCCTTTCGAGTTGTCTCCAAAGACTATGTTTTCACTTGGATTCTCGATAGGGGAGTATGAGCTGAACATACTCTTCTCTCCGGTCATGTGATTTATGCATCCGCTATCAAGTACCCAACTTGATCCACTGGAGGAGTATGCCTGCAAAATAATTTAGTTTCTTGATTTAGGTCCCCAAGTAGCATTGGGAGCCTTGCATGTTAGTCACAAGTATCTTAGGAACCCAAATTGCTTTTCCTATATGCTTGCTGGCCTCTTCACCAACAATCTTGGCAACAACTTTACCACGGTTGTTACACTTCAACACATAGCAAGATTCTAAACTTTCACTGGGTGATATTTGGTTTTGGTTGGTGCACAAACTTGTTTTTGGTCACCCTATATTGATTCTTGTGGCTTCTGGAGAACCAGCTTCTGCTGGGGCACCCTTTGGACATGTGCTTTGGAATGAACAGGCTTCAGATTGGTGGCCTTCCCTTTCTTGGGGTGCGGCACTGCCGCTCTAGGCCCGGCACTGTCCGCGGTCTGTGCAGGCCTCTCTGTACCAATCTGTGCCTTCCTCTCAAACCTGACACATTCCACTTCATTTTTCATGTATCTTCCATTGGTCTTACCCCCAGCAACATGGCCTAAGCCACTTTTGATGTGTGGATGCCTTCCATCCTTGTATTGCACCTTCGGTTGCTCTCTAACCTTGCTCTTGTTGTTTTGCACATGCAAGTTCTTGCCCTTACTTGCAGCTAAGGCATTGAGCCTTGTCACTTCTTTCTTCATTGTCTCTAGGTTGGCAAGGTTAGTAGCAAGCATTTAAATCAAGTTTGGTGCATTATTCACATGCTTTACTAGTGGAAGACCTAAATGCACCTTTGCTTTCGAGGAAGAGTGAGTTACTATCAGCAAGAAGCTTATATTGATCCTCAAGTTCATTATGCTTTTTCAACAAGCTATTGTATCTTTGGTTGAGGTCAACATTAGCCTTCTTGGATGATAGTGTGGGCTTTTTGCTCTTTGACTAAAGCCAATTGCAAAGAATCCACCTCACTATTCTTCAAAGCAAGAGCCTCCTTGCTAGCAATATAGAGATCTTCTTGTTTAATAAGGGCCTTCTCTCTAGATGCTAGCTCAAGCTTGTGTGCTCTCTAGTTCTTCCATTAGTCTAGCAATGAACATTTTAGTTTTGTTATCCAAGTTCTTATTTAGCTTATCTATTTCTTCATCACTAGATTTATCATCACTAGAGCAATCACTAGAATCACTACTCGAGATGTCACTAGGAGAAGGAGTTTTGGACTTGGATTTGGTTTTTACCTTCTTCACCCTTTGCCATAAGACAAGTGTGAGGGAAGCAATCATCATCATCATCGGACAAGTTGTTGAATAGCTTTGGTGTTGAGGAGGAAGCTTGAATGGCAATGGTTGCAATCTTTCTATCCTCTTCACTTGAGCTATCCACGGTTGAGTCCCATTCATGTCCAATGTGAGCCTCTCCCATATCTTTCTTATACCTTCTCTTGCTGCCCTCTTTGTGGTACTTCTTGTCTTGCCTCTTATCCTTCTTCTCATTGGGACAATCGGCTATGAAATTGTGACAGAACCGCCTTAATCATAGGGCCCACGTGCACCGTCATCGTCCCTAAGGACCCACTGATCAGTTTGCACGAGTTCCCCTTGACCTAGGTGGCCTGCCGGGTTTCCTCGGAAACCTTAATTTCCCCGAGGATCTCATTGTAAATACGTTGCAAGTATTACAACCATTTACACAAATAATATACATCAGAGTGAAGAGTGCAGAAGTATTACATAAACATAGTTTTACAAATATAAATTACATTATCCCGAACCAGCACTTCGTAGTGGAGTAGCATATACAACTAAACACCCTGCCTAAGGGTTATATCATATACATATCTTCACCCATGCGTGATCCGGCAACCAGCATGGTCCTAAGCATGACTGTACCCTCGGCTCACCTGCAACAGGGGTTAACAAACCCTGAGTACTGGTGTACTCCGCAAGACTTACCCAACTAAAAAAAAAAGAATGAGACTCAGGAATACAGGCTGAAGGGAGTCAAGATAAGGCTCGAGCAAGAGTCAAAGAGTTTTGCAGAAAAGCATTACTATCCTATTTCAATATTTGTAACTCAACCTTATTTTAATCATAATCTGTAATTCCAAATTCATTCGCATGTATCATACTTTAAAATTCTTAATTATTCTCAAAAACACCTAGTTTCGAACCACTTTTCAATTGTAGGTCAAAGGATCAAGTCTCCATATCCGAGGAGCAACGACGATTCGAATCGATTAGTACCCAGCTGGGGATCCCTATCCACACTGCATATGTAGCACTTAAGCATCCATATACCAACCCCGCCTGCCACGGCTTTTCTACCCCTGAACCGGTCCTGCGCCACCCGAGAGCACTGTACTCCTCTCGTCTCCAGGCACGACGGCCACGAGGGTACACGCTACTCTCGCCATCTCTCCACTCCTAGTGCGTGGTTGTCGGTTCAAACAGTAGAGCCACCGGAGTCAGAGGCTTTCCGTAGTATGTGGCTAGTTGCAAAGTCTTGACAACAGCAGGCCTACAACGACGGTCCCTAATTCTTTTTCCGCCGACGACATTGCATTGGGACTCTAACCGAAGTACAAGTGTCCCAACGTTTTTCAAATCCCTTTTCCGCCGGTGGTCAAGCATTGGGACTCTAACCCAAATTCACAACCACCGAGCCAGAAAATCCCTTCTCGTCGGTGACAATGTACTGATCAGGTGCACAGCCACCAAACGAGAATATACCAATTCCCTTTTTCATAATTAATTATTAGCATATATATCACACAGCTCAAAAATAGCATTTTATGCAAATCTAATTTATTTAAGCAGGGCTAAGCATTTCAAACATTTTATTTTAAAATGGGTTCTAGATATTTCAGTGGTTAAGGTTGGTAATGCAGCAATTGGGTTATCAATCAACTTCTATCAACTTAATGCAGTAGATTAACTCAAGTTATAAACGTTTTTCAAATCACAAGGAGAGGGGCTGAATGCACCAGGGCTTGCCTGTGTTGCAGGTCTATCACTTCTGTCAGAAAACCAGAGAAACCCTCTTGCCTTCTCCTGACGAATAATTCTTCCGTCGGGGAGCAATCAAGAATTCCTTCCGATCACCCGAGCATTACAAGTAAAATAATGATGCATGCTTACATGGTGTGGAATGACATGAATGGAAAATATAGAACAAACATTTAATTAACAACCTTGAGTACAACTTTCCTTCACGGTAAAGTTGTAAAACATTTCTCAAAAGGTAAAAGGGTGTTTTCGCATTTTATTTTTACTGACCATTTTAACAGTCATAGAAAGCCGCCGCACAACTTATTCAATATCTACCGTAATACACCAGTTAACGTACCAAGGATCCCCATAGTTAATGCCCTAGGGTTAACAATCAGTCCAAAAGTCACTTAAAACCTAGTTTATTGGGGTTTTCTATTTATTTTATTAATCAATTAATGAGGTACAAAATATTAAATCTATAAACTATTTCCAATTGAGCTCAAACTTTTTCTATAGCTGAATCTCATCCTAAAACAGTGCCCATTCAAATTTCATGATTTTTGGATAATCCTATTGGCCTATAAAAATCCTAGAAACTTCATTTATTAATTAAAAGACATATTTTAACTACATATAGATAACACCCAAATTCTATATTTTATATTTTTATCAAATACTACACACTGCAGAGAATCTATGTAATTATTTTTATACTTTTTGAGGCAGCACATTCACCCCTATAAAAATAACAAAGTATAACGCTATTCATATTCTCAGGAAATCAGAAAAACTAATTAAATTCGCGGACATTGAGAAATCTCTTTTTGGCCCGAGCCTGGCCCAGTGACTACAGGCCGAATGACCCAGCTCGGCCTGCCCGAACCTGGCCAAAACTGGCCTGGACCAGCCCAAGCCGCAAACAGGCCGACCCATTGCGGCCCAGTCAGGCCCAGCACGCCCCCCTTCTTCTTCCTCCCGCTCAGACCACTGCGCGCGCGCAGCGGCGGGTCCGGCAGCGGTAGGCTTGCCAGCGGCAGCTCCTCCCGCGAAGCCAAGGGCATCCCTACGTGAGCAGTGCCCTCGCAAACCTATCTAGAGTTCTAGAGCGTAACTCAGAGGCTCGAGCACGAGCCCACCGACGGCCATGGCGGCTCGGCACGCAGTGCACGGCGGTGTGCATACGTTCCGACGAACCCGTGCTGTATGGGGCCTAATAGACTATATCTAAAGATCCGGGGCGCTCACCAAAAGTTGTTGCGCGCGTTGGTGAAGATGGAAACAGCCTAGAGACTGTTCTGTTGATGTGGACCGCAGGTCACGGCGGCGAGCTCCAGGTGGTCTCAATGGCGTTCCGGCCGGACCTGTGGAGGAAAAGACCATCCAGCTTCTTGGTGAGCATCAGGAAACTTAGGAAGTCGAGAACAAGGTATGGGTTGAGCTGTAGCGTGCCACAAAAAGCTGGTTAAGTCCACCCTTAGCATCAAGATTAGCTTAGACAAGCAAAAATATTAGATACCCCGTGAGATCAACATTAAGAGCAAGGTTCTAGTAAATACTTGAAAATACAAGTCTAGCTAGTAACCTATGCATGCTAGTTATCAATTCATCATTCAAAACTATACTAGCATACACCACACAAGTAAGGTGCCTTATGTAAATTGACTATATGCAAATGCAAGCAAACATATGAATATGCACATTCAAATGCACTCAACCATGTCCATGAGCTTGCTCCCCCTCCTTGTGTGCTTCTCTTGTCCAAGAATTTTGATCCCCTTGCAACTTGTTGGCCTATTGCTCTCCCATCATCGGCCTTCATGATGGTTCATTGCGTACTTCCATCCATCTTGATTTTCTCTCCCCCTTGATCATGTGATCCAATATCTCTTCCTTATCACACAATTTCATATCTTTGTCCAATCTCTCCCTCTTTGTCATCAATTTCCATAAAAGGTCAATGCTCTATTGTGACAAAGGTGTGTGTGAGGAATGTTGAGGGTAAATACTAGCACATATGGAAACCTTGTTGGAAGTCATTATCTTGATGATCACTTAAGTTGAGGATCACTTGCACATATTTTTGATACCACTTGAATACTTGATCTAGCCACCACTTGTGAGTACCAATGGAGTTGGACTCATACCACTTGCATGGATGCCGTCATGATGATCATAGTACCACTTGAAATTAAACTAATTGTAGACATACATCATGTATAGTAATACCACATAAAGAGTAGTGATACCACTTAAAGAATAACCATGTGCATGCTACTAGTGATTTGGTGAGTCTAGATACCATTTTGAAAGAATAACTTGATATCCATTGTCATTGTTGTATTGTGCTTCTTGAACTTAGCTTGTTGTCATGAGCTTCTTTTCTTGATTAGTTTAATCTAGCAAATTTGCACAAGTAATCTAACTCGGTTTGAACCAAAGACAAGCTTCTTCACGCCACTAGGGGTTATCTTGCCTATGTTGAATTAGATCCTTTTTGCTTATTTAACTAGATCAAACACTAGGTTCACATGCTCATGAACAAGTCATATTTAGCCACTAGATCAAACAAAACATACAAGCAATAGTGGCATCATATGAACTTAAAATCATTTGATTTTTTTTATGAATGCTCATCTATGTATGACTATATACTCTAATCAAGTCCTTATCAAAATATGGATGCATATGCCATACAATGATACCTTTGCTATCTCGGAGTAGAGGATAGTCATTTTCAATCAATCTCCAAAATAGCAATAGTGAAGTCCATTTGAAGAGCTTGGTGAAGACCAATTATCATCATGAATTCTATTCTTCACCCATATGATCAAGTGCTAGCTTCAATATTGTGGTTAACTTGCATCTTTTCTTGATCAAGCTTGCATGAGAAAATACCACTTGAATAAGCATGAATACCACTTGTAATCATAATTTCAACTTGAGAGCCCTTCAATGCAAGAGATACCAAATATTTCCAATAATTCTCTCTTGTGGACAGATTCTGTACCTTTTAATGAGGATGCTATATCTCCCAATGTACATGTCCAATTGCCATGAAATTTTGTGGAGATGACCTTCTTTGAGTCTACTAACAGCAATAAAAATTTGAGCTTTATTTGACCAAGTATGGACTGCCAACCATTATTTTTCTCTACACTACTATATGCTGAAAAACTGCTGCACTATAGTTGACAAGAACTACTCCAAAACCAAAGTAATCCTTATCAAATTCTTATGAGATCTTCACAGCAACTTGTACCATAAGTCTAGAGCATGTATATCAATTTTTAAGCCAATCCAAATAGTTTTGATTACTCAAACATGGCTTTGTTCTCAGCTAGCTCAGTTTCACAATTTTGGACAGATTTTGATCAATTGAGCTAATCTTCATCAAATTGAACCAAACTTGAACTAAACTTGCTTGAATACTTTCACAAGACATAAATCCATTCAATCCACTTACTAAATGTCATCATATGATTATATCCAACCAAATCTACTCAAATTTGATCACTAAGTAATTTTTTTCCATTCAAACTTCTCATTGCAAGCAACATATGCATATTTATCCAATTCAATCAACTCATATGCATCCAAATGTAATTGCTCAACAAAAGATATACCTTGAAAATTCATGATCATCCATTTTCAAGCTTCAACTTGATTCTTTGCATGTCATCAAATAATTAACCAAAAGATCACCCACAACTTGAACTTTTGCACTTGTATGTTATAGCACTTGGACTTCACTTTATTTGACTTGGCATTGGTTTGGATTTGCACTAGGTGTCATGACTTGACTCATTATATGATGACCAATATGAATGCCAATTAAATCAAGCCTCCAATGCCATGGTACCTACACACAATCATCCACTTTTTGATGGTACCCAAACTAGTTTGGGTCCTCTCAAGTTAGGAGCAACATACTTAGGCATTGCCTTAGTATGGATAGCGGGATGTTTTACAATAGCAACCGATGAGGTACCATTGTCATCCTTCCTAAGCAAATTATTTGCATGAATTGAAATAGACTTAGGAGTGTTACCTAGGGGACATGAATTAGCCATGTGTCCCCTTTCCCGGCATGAGTAGCACTTTTGCTTTGCTTGAGCCTTCTCTTTCTTGCTCATGTTGTGCTTCTCATTGCCTCACCTCTCTTGGGTTGGTTGAGCCTTCTTTTCAAGCTTGTTGAGACACTTTGAGGCAAAGTGACCCATATCTTCACATTTGAAGCACTTGATGTGAGTCATCTTGTTCTTCTCTTGAATCTTGCTCATCATCAACTTGGCATCATAAATATGAGTTTGATGTCTTCCTCTTCCATTACCTCTTCTTGTCTTCTTCTTGACTTGAGCTTGGGGTGTGTTGACTTGAGGCTTCACAAACCTCTTGTATAGGCTTTGTGACCGTGTGAGCCTCTTTTCTTCCTTCTTCAACTTGAGCTTGTTGGGGCATGTTGAAGCTAGGTGACCCATCTCAATGCATGTGAAGCACATGAAATGAGCAAGCCTTTCTTGCTCTAGCTTCTTCATCTCTTTCTCATAAGTTCTCTTGCCCCATCTTTTGCCTTTGATGTTACTCTTGTTGAAGTGAATGCCACTTGTATCTTGGCTTCTTAGTATGTTGACTTTGCTTGCCTTGAAACCAAGACCACTCATGTCGCTCACCATTCTTGTGTCCTCCAACATATGGTTAATGGCGGCACTTGAGTTGTTCCACCTTGCTATCTTATTGCTCAAGTTCTTCACTTCTTATTTAAGCTCATTGTTCTCCTTCAAAAGGTTAGTCTCACAAGACATAGAAGTAGAACAAGTATGTAAAAGTAAAGAACAAGGCATAGAAAGTAAATCATCACAAGAGGTGGATACACTCTTCTTGCCTACATCACAAGGGTTAGTAGCAATATGTGATTGATCATTTGACCCAAGTGATGAGCTCTCACTAGTTTTAGATTTTTCATTAGAAAGGTCATTAGTGAGAATATTATAGTCTTATACCAAATTCTCATGAGCAACACTAAGCTCCTCATGAGTCAATTTTAGCTTCTCATGTGAACAACTCATGACATAAAGAAGATGCTTTTGTTGTTCACATGTGTCCTTTAGAAAAGAGTTTTCATTAGTCAAATTCTTTGTTTTGTTCATCTCTTTTCTTAAGGCATTTACGAGTTTGCATACAAGCTCAAAATTTGGATCATCACAATCAACAATCACATTACCAAGTGATACCTTGCCGTCACCGAGTGACTTGTAGCTATGTGATGAGGATGAAGAGCTTGTTGATGCATCACTCTCGTACCCATCATCAAGTGAGTTTGAGGTAGAATCATCATGTGCCTCACTTGTGGCTTTATCAACTCCCTTGTCAAGTGATCTTGTGGTAGCATCATCATCACCATCATTTGACTAAGCGGAGGAGCAACTCTCCACAATCACGGAGTTGTGGATGTGCTCTTAATCACCAAGCTTTTGCTCTTTGGCTTGATCATCATCATCGGAGAGCTTGTCATACTTTGCATTGAGAAATGCCCAAATCCCATGGGAAGTTTCAAAGTCCATGATCTCTCCAAAAATGCTATCATCCAAAGATCTATAAAACATGTTAATTGCTTGGCGATCTAGATGTAAGCATTTCTCTTGCGCTTTGGTTGTGTTCTTTCGATCAACCGCATGAGAAAAGCCTACATCTACCATCCACCACATTTGAGGAGAAATAAATTTAATATTACATTCCATCCAATTTCTCCAACGTGCAAAGTGTGTGCCATCAAATGTGTATGGACAATCAACATCTAGCCCATAAGTCGCCATCCTCTCGGGTCAATTAAGACCACAAATGAGAGACCAAGCTCTGATACCACGTGTAGGGTCGAGATGGCGGACTAGAGGGGGGTGAATAGTCCGAACAAAAATTAATCGCAGCGAAAATAAAACCTATTCGGTTCTAGCGACAATTCACCCCTCTAACTAAGACTCTAAGCACCTTACAAAAGATCCTACCAAGAAGTAAAGGTGCAAGGCTAGCTTGAGCTTCCCTAAACCATTCTTTGCTAGGTCACACAAACCTAAGCACTAGTACTTTAAGCACCGGGGAGCTCCTACCAACTAGCAAGCAAAAATGCACTAAGCACCTAAGCTCACTACGTGCTCAATGACAAGGATACACAATCCTAATCAAGGAGCGCAACTTGTTTAGTTATACAAACTAAACAAGAAACTACTTCTAAGCTACACAAGCTAAGAAGATGAGTGGCAAGCTACACAAGCTAACCGGTCTCACAAGAGCAACTACAACTACACAAGTAAAGTAATGCACAAAATAAATAACTTGTGTAGAAGGGAGCAAACCACCGCGAAGGATGGGAAGATGTTGACACGGTGATTTATTTCCCGGAGGTTCACTTGTCGCCACAAGCTACGTCCTCCGTTGAGACAAGCTCCAAGTTGCCGCCGGTCCTCTTGCTAGTGGTGACCCGTAAGTCACACTCTCCCACGTGGAGTGCTTACCACAAGCTCTAGCACTTGACTCGGCCAGACCACTTGTCGCTCTTCACGTCTCGCTCTACTAGCGATGCTCTCCGCGATCTCCTGCGGGGTGAGCTCCAGCCCCTCACAAAGATTCTCTAGAGCCAAGCATAATCTTCTTGCTTGCTTCACGGAGCCTCACGCCACCAAGCCCTCTAGGAGGTGGCAACCTCCAAGAGTAACAAGCACCACCGGCTTGCAACACGAACACCTAGTGCCACTCGATGCAATCTCACTATGCAACACACTAAAATCACTCACTATCAATCAATCGGATGTGCACTAAGCAAGTAAGTGAGTGGGAGGGCTTCCAAGCACACCTACACAAGCCACACAGGCCCAAGGGTGCTCAGCTTGCTGCCAAAGGCCGCCAAGTGCTTGGTTTTATAGCCCTCAAGCGAAAGGAGTCGTTACCAACTCAAACCGGTTGTCGGACCGAGCGTCGGACCGTCCTACGCACAACCGTCGGACTATTGTACATGGTCCGACACCTTAGATTTGCGCCACGTGTCACTAGCCGTTTGAATCCAACCGTTCCTGCGCTCTAACGGCTCTCTGGGAGCGTCGGACCGTGGAGCGTCGGACCAATTCTTAGGGTCCGACGGTCTACAGACAAGTTTCCTGAGAGCTAAATAGCGTCGGACTGGTGCGTCGGACCATCTCAGGGTGGGCGTCGGACTATACCTCCAAGGTCTGACCTTTAGCCCCTTCAAACGGCTGTTTTTTGGAGCGTCGGACCCTACCGTAGGACCATACCGTCGGACCAATGTTTCGCAGGGTCCGACGCCTGCCCCCGTTCGCTAAAACGGCGATATCTCTTAGCTCCGAACTCCGATTTAGATGATCTTGGACATTTTGGAAAGCTTATTCAGAGGGCTACACAACCCATATGATTGCTTAATCCAAAACTCAAAGGATAAAAGCAGTTTATCCATCCATGATCCAAACAAGCTCGCTGCGAGCTCGAAACTTTCACCCTTTTGCAAATGTGCCAACTCCAAAGTGTTCCACAACCTTGTGCATGTGAGTTAGCATTTTCACAAACATTTTCCAAAGGGTTTTTCACTCTTTCTTGCCACGCCACTCGATCCTAGCAATGCAAAGTTAGATCACTCCGAGTGGCACTAGATGACCGATATACAAACAAGTTTGCCCCTCTTGATAGTACGGCCATCTATCCTAAATCCGGTCAAGCACTTCTCTACTCAACTTTAGACCGGTGAAATGAAAATGCCCTATGGTTATACCTTTGTCTTGCGCTTTCCATTTCGATCACCGTCTCCGACACTATCGATGCCGGTGTAACACATTCATTAACACCTCAACAATTATATGATCCACTTCATATCATCATGTGGCTTTTGGTTCATCGATCTTCGATTTCACTTGCTCTTCACGGTTGCGTTGGTCCATCGGCGCCAAGCCCACTAGCTTGCCCTTCACACTTGCAACCGGTCCGTCGACGCCAAGTTATGTCATGATCTTCTCCACCTAGCCACATGACTCCATGTCATGTCTCATGCGTTTAGCTCCTTCATACCATATGTGCGAGCTAAGCATCATCTCCAAGCCATTTCCATCTCCATGGCATAAATGCTCACACACATGTACCTGTGGACTAATCACATGTGTAATCAACACTTAAACACATATTAGTCCACCTAAGTTGTCACTCAATTACCAAAACCAAACAAGGACCTTTCAGACACGTGGCGAGATCGTGAGCGTCGGACGCTATCGGTTAGTCCGATGGACTCAGTCCGATGGTTCTGTCCGACGGTATAAAATCATGTTTAACGGCTGTTTTGAGTGGGGTAACGGCTAGATTTGCACTTGGAGGTATTTATACTCTCTCCCTGGTCACTTGGTGACACTCTTGCACACTTGGATCATTGTCATAACATTGTTGCATTCTAGCCTCCCACTCCCTCACTAGTTCATCATTTTGATCATCCTTAGTGAGATTGAGTGAACCTCAAGTGCATCTTTGCTTGTGATTTGCATTCTAGAGCACTTGAGAGCAAGCCTTGGTTCAGTTCTTATTCTCTTGGGACATTGCCGTGTCCCTAGACGGCTTGGAGGAGAAGAAGGTGTGGTGAACCTTGGTGATTGTGCTTGCTCACACCGGTGATTGTGAGGGGTCTTGTGCCTACCCCGAGCGGAGAGCTCAAAGGTAACTCTAGTGAATTGCTCGTGTCATTGAGTTACTTCCTCCGTGGTAGGTTCTTGTGGCGCCTAGTGTAGGCTCGGTGTGTGATACCGATTAGCCACCGAACCACCGGTTGAAGTCGACACAACGAGGACGTAGCGTGCCGGCAAGCACGTGAACCTCGGGGATAAATCTTGGTGTTCATATTGCTTTCCTCACCTTCGAGTGAGTGTCTTATTGTTTATCCCAGTGATTGGCTTCATCTCAAAGCAACGGTATAATCAACAATCATCCACTTTCCTATCCTTGTGCAAAGTAGCTTGTTCTCTTGTCTTGAGTAGTTGTGTTGTCGTTTAGCTTTTGCTAGCTTGGTTGTGTGGCTTAGAACTAAGGATTAACTAGAATTGTGTAGGTGGCTTGCCTAGGTTAATAGTTGCTCTAGCATTGCATATTTCACAATTTTTGTTACTAACCTCTTTGCCTAAGTACTTTTTAGAAATTTTATTAGGCTATTCACCCCCCTCTAGCCATACTAGGACCTTTCAAGTAGTATTGGAGCCGTGGTCACCGTTTAGTCAAGGCTTAACATCCTTCGGTGCATTGAAATGGCTCATATCATGTTCAATCATGTTGGGGCTCAATTCATGAGAAGGTGTGGGAGGTCACCGAGAAGGAATACATTGTACTTGATCCCGCAAGCCCCACACCTAGAGAGCAAGAGAACAACCAATGTAACACAATGGCTCTCAACACCATTTACAATGGCGTTGACTCAAAGGCGTTTGAACAAATCAAGGATTTGGATAGAGCAAGTGAAGTATGGGCAAGATTAGAGCAAACCTATGAGGGCACTTCAACGGTAAAGAGTGCCAAGTTGTACATGCTCAAGGACAAGCTCTCAAACTTCAAGATGGATGATGGAGAAAGCATTCCGGAAATGTTCTATAGGCTTCAAGTGATTGTCAATGATCTCAAAGCCTTGGGTGAGAAAACAAGTGATGAGAACTTCTCTCATAAGTTTCTCATGTGCTTGTCCAAGAGGTTCAAGACCTTGAGAACTGTCATCTTCTGAGGCGGCTTGAAGGGTGTCACTCTAAATAAGGTTCTTGGTGATGTGATGACCGAGGATCAATACAATGAGAAGAGTGATAATGAAGAAGTGAAGGAGGAGGATTACAAGAGCAAGAAGACCGTGGCATTCAAGTCCACCACCTCTTCTTCCAAGAACAAGGGCAAGGGCAAGAAAGTGCAATCTAGTGATGATGATACATCTAGCTTTGATAGTGATGATGAGGCACTAGTTCTCTTTGTGCGCAAGTTTGGAAGATTAATGAAGAAGAAGGGCTATGGTGCTAGAAAGAGAAGAGATAACTTCAAAGGTAAGAATGTAGTGAGGAAGTGCTACAATTGCAAGAGCACGGATCATCTTGTGGCGAATTGTCCCAATGCTAGTGATGATGAAGATGATTACAAGAAGAAAGGCAAGAAGGACAAGAAGGACAACGTGGAAAAGAAGGAGAAAAAGAAATTCAACTTCTCCAAGAAGAAAGGTGAATCCTATGTGGTTACATGGGATAGTGATGCTTCCTTCGATGATGATGAATCTAGTGATGATGATGAGAGGAAGGCATCCAAGAAGAAGGCCATGGCTTCTATTGCTATCAACAAGAGGTCTTCATCATTTGATTCATCGTGCTTCATGGCTAAGTCCACCATGGTAAAATACGATGACACAAGTGATGATGAAAAAGATGATAATGATAGTGATAGTGATGATGATGAGCCTAGTGTAGCACAACTCATGGACATGTTAGAGCAAGCCGAATATCTTATTAACTCTAAGTCTAAGAAGTGCAAAGAATTGTCCAAGAAATTAAAAACTCTTGAACAATCCTTTGATAAGCTAAGTGCTTCTCATGAGTGTCTAAAGGAAGACCATGAGGATCTCAAACTAGCTCACACCAAGCTTGAGGAAGCTCACTCCTCACTCTTAGAGTTAAGTAAGGTAGAGGATATTGCTAAAACATGTGATGTGGGTGTAACTTGTGATCTAATGAATGAATCAACTAATGAAACACTTGTTGCAACCACACCTAATAACACTAGCTTCTCATCATCATCATCCACTTCTACTTCTACCTTCACTACTAGTGTTGATCCAACACTAAAAGTTGAAAATGAGAAATTGAAGAAGGAAGTGGACAAGCTAACCCGCGCATTAGGCAATGCCTATGGTGGGGATGCCCGCTTGCTACAATGTTTGGGTAGCCAAAGATATAGTAACTCTAAGGAGGGACTTGGCTATACTCCCAAGAAAGGCAAGGCGGCCTATGTAACTCCAAAGCCTAGCTTTGTGAGGAGCAATAGTCGGTTTTGCTACAAGTGCAAGTAAGTTGGGCATATTGAGGCAAATTGCATCTCTAACAACAAGAACAAGCAAATAAAATTTGCAAGTGCTAAATCTATTAGACTTGATTCTTGTTACATGCTTACCAAGGGTGAGTAAGGTGTCAAAGTCAAATACATTGGTACACCTAAAGAGAGCCCAAGGTTGAAGGCTATTTGGGTACCAAAGACTTTGGTTGCTAACCTCCAATGACCCAAACAAGTATGGGTACCTAAAAGACATTGATTTATTTTGTAGGTAAATTACAAAGCCGGAGGGAGGCATTGGGTTCTTGATAGTGGGTGTTCTCAACACATGACCGGTGATTCAAGAATGTTCAACCAAATCAATTCTAGTGTCAATGAGTATGATAGTATCACATTTGGGGACAATAGCAAAGGCAAGGTCAAGGGTCTTGGAAAGATTGCAATATCAAATGATCTAAGCATCTCCAATGTGCTATTAGTTGAAAGTTTGAATTTCAACCTATTGTCGGTGGCTCAACTTTGTGATCTTGGTTTTAAATGCATCTTTGGTGTTGATGATGTGGAAATTTTTAGTGTGGATGGATCAAATTTGATATTCAAGGGATTTAGATATGAGAATCTCTATCTAGTGAACTTTGGTGCTAAAGAATCACAATTGTCAACATGTTTACTCTCTAAGTCAAGCATGGGTTGGTTATGGCATAGAAGGCTTGGTCATGTTGGAATGAAGCAATTGAACAAACTTGTGAAGCATGACTTGGTTAGAGGTCTTAAAGATGTTGAGTTTGAGAAGGACAAGTTATGTAGTGCATGTCAAGCCGGAAAACAAGTAGGCAACACTCATCTTAAGAAGAGCATGATGAGCACATGCAAACCATTTGAGTTATTGCACATGGACTTGTTTGGACCAACTACATATAGAAGCATTGGCAGCAACATGTATGGTTTGGTGATAGTGGATGACTTCTCAAGATACACATGGGTTTTCTTTATAAATGACAAAAGTGATGTTTATGGTATCTTCAAAACTTTTGTCAAGAGAAGTTGCAATAAATTTGAAACAACCATCAAGAGGGTGAGAAGTGATAATGGTAGTGAGTTTAAGAACACAAGAGTTGATGAGCTTTGTGATAACTTAGGAATCAAACATCAATTCTCGGCTAAGTACACACCTCAATCAAATGGCCTAGTTGAAAGAAAGAATAGGACTCTCATTGATATGACAAGATCTATGCTTAGTGAGTATAATGTGAGTCAATCTTTTTGGGCTGAAGCAATCAACACGGCATGTTACTACTCCAATAGACTCTATTGCCATCCTATGTTGGAGAAGACTCCATATGAGATATTGAATGGAAGAAAACCAAACATTGCATATTTTCGGGTGTTTGGTTGTAAGTGCTACATATTGAAGAAAGGAGCGAGATTGAGCAAATTTGAGAAGAAATGTGATGAGGGATTCTTGCTTGGTTACTCCACCACTAGTAAAGTTTATAGAGTATGGAACTTGGGAAGTGGTCAACTTGAGTAAGTTCATGATGTTGAATTTGATGAAACTAATGGATCTCAAGATCAAAATGAGAATCTAGATGATGTGAGTGGACCTCAATTGGCAAAGGCTATGCAAGAAATGGACATTGGTGACATAAGGCCGACTCAAGTGGTTGACATAGAAGATGACAAAGATCAAGTGCAAGTTCCTTCAAATGATCAAGCTAGTGACTCTCAAGTGCAAAATCAAGATCAAGCTAGTTCCTCTCAAGCGAATCAATCAAATGCACAATCAAGCTCAAGCAATCAACTTCAAGTGCTTCAACCCACAAACATTGCAAGAGATCATCCTTTGGACCAAATTGTTGGTGATATTCAAAAGGGTGTGCAAACAAGATCAAGACTAGCATCATTTTGTGCTCACTATTCATTTGTGTCATTTGAAGAGCTGGAGAACATTGAGAAGGCATTGAAAGATAGTGATTGGGTAAATGCTATGCATGAAGAGCTCAACAATTTTGAAAGAAATGAAGTTTGGGAATTGGTAGAGAGACCAAAGAACTACAATGTTATTGGCACCAAATGGGTATTTAGAAACAAGCAAGATCAAGATGGTGTTGTAATAAGGAACAAGGCAAGATTAGTGGCACAAGGGTACACTCAAGTAGAAGGATTAGACTTTGGTGAAACCTATGCTCCGGTTGCAAGATTGGAAGCAATAAGAATTCTTCTAACATATGCTTGTGCTCACAACATCAAGCTCTACCAAATGGATGTCAAAAGTGCATTTCTCAATGGATTCATCAATGAGTTAGTATATGTTGAACAACCACCCGGTTTTGAAGATGAGAAAAAACTAAATCATGTGTACAAGCTAAGGAAAGCACTCTATGGTTTGAAACAAGCACCAAGGGCATGGTATGAGAGGCTAAGGGACTTTCTCCTCTCTAAAGGTTTCAAGATGGGCAAGGTTGACACCACTCTATTCACCAAGAAGGTTGATGGTGACTTGATGATCATGCAAATCTATGTTGATGACATTATCTTTGGATCAACAAGTCAAGGTTTGTGTGCGGAGTTTGAAAAGATGATGGCTAAAGAATTTGAGATGTCTATGATGGGTACTCACATACTTCCTTGGACTTCAAATTAAGCAAATGAATAATGTCACATTCATAAGTCAAGGCAAGTACACAAGAGACGTGATCAAGAAGTTTGGAATGCAAGATGCAAAACAAATAAGCACTCCCATGGAGACTAGTGGAAGCTTGGATGAAGATAAAAGTGGCAATATGGTTGATCAAAAGGCATATCGGTCTCTCATTGGAAGTTTGCTCTATGTCACCGCATCAAGACTGGATGTCATGTTTAGTGTGTGCATGTGGGCTAGATATCAAGCATCTCCTAGAGAGAGTCATATGAAGGCCGCAAAGAGGATATTGAGATATTTGAAGCACACTCAAGATGTTGGATTGTGGTACCCCAAGGATGCAAAATTTGAGTTGATTGGATATGCCGATGCAGACTATGCCGGTTGCAAGATAAATAGAAAGAGTACATCGGGCACATGTCAGCTCTTGGGAAGATCTCTTGTCTCATGGTCATCCAAGAAGCAAAATAGCATTTCACTCTCCACCGCCGAAGCCGAATACATTAGTGCGGGGAGTTGTTGTGCTCAACTCTTGTGGATGATGGCAACTTTGAGAGATTATAGAATTAACTTCAAGAAAGTGCCACTTCTATGTGACAATGAGAGTGTCGTCAAGCTAACTCAAAACCCGGTCCAACATTCAAGAACCAAGCATATTGATGTAAGGCACCATTTTATCCGGGATCATCAACAAAAGGGTGACATTGACATTCAAAGTATTGGAACCGATGATCAATTGGCCGACATACTCACCAAGCCACTAGATGAGAAGGGGTTTTGCAATCTTAGGAATGAATTGAATATTCTTGATTTCTCCATTATGAGTTGAGATCATCCCCACACATATATGACATGCCTCTACTCCGACAAAGTAAGGTAAAATTGTTTGACATAACATCATACTTGCTAGGACATGTTTAGAGCATATAGACATATTCACCTCTTAGGATTATTCATGGAAATTAAAATGTTTTTGATGGATATATGCTACCACTATTGCCTTGTTTGATTGTATGATCTAGTGGTAACATATGACATGCATGTGTGCTTAATCCCCTAGTGTTCAATCTAGTTCATTAGCTCAACGTGTATAACTTAACATGGGCAAGATAACCCCTAGTGGCGGGAAGAAGATTGTCCTTGGATCAAACTTAGTTATATATCCTAGGCAAGTACACTAGATTGAGCCAAAGTGAACAATAATCTCTCTTTCAAAATCAAATGAACTTGACTAATTTCTCTTCACTAAAATGAATCTTTTTGTGCAATTGTTGACAAAGGGGAGAGAAAGTTACAAAAGAAAGAGAAAGCGCGATAAACCATCATTAGGCCGATGATGGGAGAGCAATAGGCCAACGGAAAGGGGTAATTAAAATTTTAAAGCACGCAAGTAGGGGGAGCAATCACATATGCAAGTTGTTGCATTTGGATGTGCATTAATCATATGATTGCTCATTGCATTTGTATTTACTTTCTTATACATGCTTGTGTAGTGTATTGCTAGTAGTAGGATTTGAATGATGATTTGATCAACTAGCATGTGTAGGGGTAACTAGTTGGCCGTATTTCTTCAAGTGGCAACTAGAGCTTGCTTATAATGTGATCTCATGGTATGCTCTAGTATTTGTGACCTTCTAGTTACTAAGGTGCTAAGGATGGTTGTCGGGTACCAAAGTATGGGGTACCCAATTTCAACGCAAAAATGAGCAACCTCAGCGCAGCCTGGTCCAAACAAGGCCAGCCGAAGCCCACGAAAGCTACGCGCGTGAAGGCCCAAAGTGGCCTCCCGTAAGGCCAGGCGGCACCCTTGGGCGCCGAACCTCCGATTCTCCCGAGCCTCCACGAGAGGGCTCGGGACAGCGGCACCCACGGACGCCAAATCTTCGATTCGCCCGAGCCTCCATGAGAGGGCTCGGGACAGCGGCACCCTCGGGCGCTAAATCTCCGATTCGCCCGAGCCTCTTCATCCTCCTCGAGCACGATCCCTCTAAAGGCATCCAATGCGCAATCAACGTCAGCAGGGCAATCTTGGACCGCAAGGGACCCCTCTGACCACTTTACAGGCGCGGCCCCACTGACTAGACGCCGCGAGGCGACGGCACCCCGCTCGTGCACGCCCTCTGTACCCACTGCCATACCTCCTCCGGACACTGATACGACGGTTCCACTCCTCCCACTCCGTCTAAGGACAGTCAATCGGATGACGCCCCTTGCTGACGGAGACATTCTCCAACTACGACAGCGACAGCTCCTGCCCATAACGCACGAGCCTCACAGGAACGGGAGAGGTGACGGCTGTTCCACCGACCTGAGAGTATGGGCAATGTGGCAACAGGACCGTTCGCCCCTCGGAAAGGTACCGTGCATGAGAGGAAAATACGCCCGAAGGAGGACACCCCTAATGACCGGTCCCGTCACGCTCCCGACGGCAAGGAAGGCTCCCGAGCCTCGGGAGTCAATCTTTGAGAGTCAACCAGTCTTCTCGTTGCACTGTGCAGGACCGGATGTGACGCCATGACGCACCGCCACGCAGCAAGCCACGTCCCATACACTGTGCCACCTTAGAACTCAACGATCGAATAGTGGAAGATCAGTCGAATGACCGAAGCCATATCGCCGAAGCGCCAAGACGATGGCATGGCTGACGATGGCCACTAATCACCTCTGCTCCCACCATGCCGAAGTATCATCATCATAAGTCACCGCATGTAACTCTAGCTTCTCCCTTGTAACTATAAAAGGGAGGGCGGAGGCCAGTCACAAGGGGAGATAGGAAGCTCACGACACCAACATACACACAACACAACTACACGAAAATGAGAGCATCCTCTTCCTCGCATAAGAGACTTGGGATTCTCTCCCTCTCTCGACTCAGCTTGTAACCCCCTATTACAAGCACCCCGGTGCAAGGCAACACGACTCGCCTCTCCACTAGACATAGGGCCCTCTTGGCCTGAACCAGTATAAATCTTTCGTGTTCCTCCTTGCACACCATCCGAAACCTCAACCGCAAAACACAAGTTACTAGCCGGTGTTAGCGCCCGCCAAAACTAGCACCGACAGTTGGCGCGCCAGGTAAGGGCCTTTTGCGTGTTGACGTAGGTTTCGAATGGCAGCCAGCTCCACTATGCTTCCCGCTGGCGCGGTGCTCCGGTTCGGGACTCTCGAGTTCATGGCCACCGGCCAAGGGCACGAGATGAACCTGCGCCCGACCGGACCCCGCGTCCTTGTCGTCCCAACTCCGGCCTAGCAGGCGGCCGGAGAAGGGACCCGTGCAACGCTTCCACCCGCCTCAGAGGACAGGCAAAACATTGCACGCCGCCCCCGGCGGACCAGGAGGAGGAGGCGCAGCAGCGCCAACCAACCTCTGGCCGCCGGAGGTGCGGCCAACCAGGCACCCCCAACGGGGGAAGCCAATGCTGCACCAGCTGCTGTCCCGGGATCTCCGGCACCAGCGGCCACGTATCCGCTTATTGCCCGGAGGACGGGCGAAGGCGGAAACACGACGCCGGCCGAACTTTCTCTCCTCCCTCACCAGGGGAGGGGAACGACGCCGTCGTCCCTCTTTGGGCTCCAAACCGCCATGGATGCCCACGTTCGTGTAGTTCGCACATTATTGCACGAATTATCGGAAACTCCAGTCCAGCACCTCGAGCGCCTGGACAGCCTCGTGGGAGACGACGTGGCATCCTCACCGTCATTCCCTGGGGAAAGTGCCAGGATGCATGGCGGTGGGGAAACGGATACCACCATCAACCTCACCCCTCGAGAACACTCGGATAGGTGGGACCGTTATGGCCGGACCTCGTCGTCTCGTCGCAGCTACAGCGACGATGATGACGAGTTCTGGGCAAATGTGGACTTCGCTGCCCACACCGACGGCTCGGGGGAGAATACCCTGAGCGTCATCTCCAACTCGGACCAGTCCTACATCGACCCCGCTCGGGAGTGCTACAACTTGATGCACCTCGATGAGGGGTGGGTGGAGGACGTCCACTCAGGGGACAACGACGACGTACCCCCTCCATCGCAACCCCAGCACCAACAAGTCACGCCCCCTCCAGTGGCCCTGCGGCCTGCACAGTTAGCCCCGTTGCTGGATCAGGGGGCAGGAACATCTCGCCCCGCACCTCAAACCCCAGGGCTAGAGCAGCTTCAGGAGCTTGAGGCGCGGATGGACGAGGACCGCTTGCGCCTCACCCAGCTCCAAGCTACGCTGGAGCGCGACGAGCGGCAGAACGACGGAGGAGAAGCTCGGTGTCAAGCCCAAGATGTTCAGGCCCGAATCGTTGCTGACGATGGGGCCGAGACGCCAGGAGCCGCCCCCCGGGCAAGCCGAAAGCTCGCGGAAGCAGTGATGCTGCTCCGGAGCATACCTGAGCCCTCCACCGAGGAAGCACGGTAGCTCAGGAATCAACTCAAGGACCTCCTCGAGGATGCAGCCGTCCTCCAGGCAGAAAGCTCGGCGTCGCGACACCGTGGCGCTGAAAGTCACCAGCGTGGCGGCATAGCACGCCACGAGCGCGAAGCCTCGGTTTGACCCGAGGCTCCAGGGCCCTGCCAGTCCACCAACGGCTTGGCAAGGATGTTGAGTTCGAGCCATTCTGCAAGCCCGCGGCCGGCGGAAGAATGATGGAGCCGCGCGTGGCTATAGCGTCCATCGGGGCTGGCGCTATGACTTGGATGAGGATCGCGAACCCTCACCCGAGCCCTCAGGACCTCGCGTCTTTAGCGAGGCCATCCGCAGGGCCAAGTTCCCGCCCCGGTTCTGACAGCCGGCCAACATAACCAAAAACTCAGGGGAAACGAACCCCGAGCTTTGGTTAGCAGATTACCGTCTTGCGTGCCAGCTTGGAGGCGCGCAGGATGACCTTATTATTATCCGCAACCTCCCCCTATTCCTCGCCGACTCTGCAAGAGCTTGGCTGGAGCACCTTTCCTCACGGATGATCTTTGATTGGAGCGATCTGGTCAAGATCTTCGTAGAGAACTTCCAGGGCACGTACGTGCGCCCTGGTAACTCCGGGGACCTCCGCAGCTGCAAGCAAAAACCGGGCGTGTCCCTCCGGGACTACATCCGGTGCTCCTCCAAGCAGTACAATGAGCTGCCCCAGGTTGCCGACTCCGACGTCGTCGGAGCATTCGCGGCAGGAACTTCCTGCAAGGAGCTAGTTCACGAGCTAGGGCGTCAGACGCCGACCAGCGTCGCCGAGCTCATGAAGATTGCTACCAGCTTCGCCTCAGGGGATGAGGCAGTGGGAGCTCTTTTCTCTGACCCTAAGGGCAAACAGAAGGAGGAGGCCCCCGAGGGCACCTCTTCCCGAGCCCCGACCAACAAGAAGAAGAAGGGGAAGGGAAAGCTCCCACCACGCAGCGACCCCTTGGTGGCAGCCACCGAGCCGAAGGGAGCACGGCCCCCTCGGGGCCGTTTTGATGAAATGCTGACCAACCCATGCCCGTACCACACAGGTCTGGTGCAGCACACGCTCGGTCAATGCATAATGCTCAAAAAGCATTACGGCCGTCAAGCGTTCAAGGACGAAGCCGGCAAAAAGCCCGCCAAGGACCAGGAGGACAAGGACGGGAAAGACGATGACTTCCCGCCCATCGACAAGTGCCTCTTGATCTTTGGCGGGCCAAGGACCGCCCCAACGCCACGCCAGCGAAAGCGCGAGCGCCGGGAGGTCTACTCTGTCGGGCCAACGACACCTCGCTTCCTCGACTGGTCGCGCGACGCGATCACTTTCAGCCGGGATGACCACCCGGACTACGTCCTGTCGCCAGGACGTTACCCGCTCATTGTCAACCCCGTCGTCGGCAACACGAGGCTCACCAAAGTCCTCATGGACAGAGGTAGCAGCCTCAACCTTCTCTACGCTGATACCCTCGATTCGATGGGAATCAGCCGCTCGCTCCTCCGGGCCACGACGTCCCCATTCCATGGGATAGTGCCCGGAAAGAGAGTGCAACCCCTCGGGCAGATCGACCTGCCCATCTACTTTCGGACCCCTGACAATTTCAGGAAGGAGGCTCTAACTTTTGAAGAGGTAGGCTTCCGCGGCACCTACCATGCTATCCTCGGGAGGCCGTGTTACGCCAAGTTCATGGCGGTCCCGAACTACAACTACCTCAAGCTCAAGATGCCTGGGCCTAAGAGGGTCATCACCATCGGCACATCATACCAACACGCGTACCAATGCAACGTCGAATGTTGCGAGTACGCCAGCGCATTGGAGGAGTTGGCTCTCATCTACGACCTCGAGCAGATGGCGAAGGAGGTCCCTGATATCAAGAAGGCCACGGGCACCTTTGAGCCTGTCGAGGGAGTGAAAGAGATTCCCCTCAAACCGAGCTCCTCCGACGGCAAGGTGCTGAAAGTCAGCACCACCCTCGACCCCAAATAGGAAGCCGTACTCATCGACTTTCTCCGCAAGCACACCGACGTGTTTGCTTGGAGTCCCTCGGACATGCCAGGCATCCCGAGAAAGGTCGCCGAGCCCTCCTTGGACATCCGGGCCGGGTCCAAGCCGGTGAAGTAGCGCCTATACCGATTCGACGAGGAGAAGCGCCGGGCCATCGGGGAGGAGGTGCAGAAGCATTTGGCGGCCGGATTCATCAAGGAGGTCTTCCAGCCAGAATGGTTAGCAAATCCTGTTTTGGTTAAAAAGAAAAATGGAAAAATAGAGAATGTGTGTCGATTACACTGGTCTAAATAAAGCTTGTCCTAAATATCCATTTCCATTACCTCGCATTGACCAAATAGTTGATTCTACTGCTGGTTGCGATTTTGCTTTCTTGATGCATATTCCGGTTACCATCAGATTCGTATGAAAGAGTCCGACGAATTAGCGACTTCTTTCATTACTCCTTTCGGCACATATTGTTACGTCACCATGCCATTTGGCCTAAAAAATGCGGGCGCAACTTACCAGCGCTGCATGCTCAAAGTTTTTGGGGACCTCATCGGGCGGGCCGTTCAGGCGTACGTAGACGATATAGTTAAAAAATCTAGGAAGGACAGCGACTTAGTAGCCGACCTAGAAAGGGCATTCGACTGCCTCAAGAGTAAAAATATAAAGCTAAACCCCGAGAAGTGTGTTTTCGGGGTCCCTCGGGGCATGCTCCTCGGGTTCATCGTTTCTGAGCGTGGCATCGAAGCCAACCCAGAAAAGATATCGGCCATCACTCAGATGGGCCCGATCCGAAGCCTCAAGGGTGTGCAAAAGCTCATGGGGTGTCTTGCAGCCTTGAGCCGATTCATCTCTTGGCTTGGTGAAAAGGGGCTTCCCCTGTATCGGTTGCTGAAGAAAAATGAGCACTTTACCTGGACCCCCGAGGCCCAGGAAGCCCTCGAAAGGCTGAAAGCTCTACTTTCCAAAGCACCGGTCCTCGTGCCACCAACGAAGGAAGAAAACCTCTTATTATATGTTGCTGCCACTAACCAGGTTGTGAGCGCAACAATTGTCGTCGAACGACGAGAGGAAGGGCATGCCCTACCGGTGCAACGGCCGGTTTACTTCATTAGCGAGGTCTTGTCTGAAACCAAGACGCGCTACTCTCAGATCCAGAAGCTGGTGTACGCAATCGTCCTCGCTCGGCGCAAGTTGCGACACTACTTCGAGTCACATCCTGTGACCGTGGTGTCATCATTTCCCCTTGGGGAGGTGATACAGAGTCACGAGGCCACGGGAAGAATCGCCAAATGAGCAATCGAGCTCATGAGCGATGGCATCACCTACGCGCCACGCAAGGCCATCAAGTCCCAGGTGTTGGCGGATTTTGTGGCAGAGTGGACCGAGACACAGTTGCCACCGCAGCTCTCCCGGGACGAGTACTGGGTCATGTATTTCGATGGGTCGTTGATGAAGACAGGTGCCGGCGCAGGCATCGTGTTCGTCTCACCCTCGAAGTCCGACTCAAGTACCTCCTGAGGCTGCATTTCGCCGCTTCCAACAACGTGGCGGAGTACGAGGCACCCGTCAACGGACTTCACATCGCCATCGAGCTAGGCATCAGACGCCTCGAGGTACGAGGCGATTCTCAGCTCGTGGTGGACCAGGTGATGAAGGAGTCGACGTGCCACGACGCAAAGATGGAGGCCTACTGCAAGTTGGTGCGGCGGCTCGAGGAAAAATTCGACGGCCTCGAGCTCAACCACGTCGCGCGTAGGTATAACGAGGAGGCCGACGAATTGGCGAAAATCACATCTGAAAGGACTTCGGTCCCGACGGGGGTGTTTGCCAACGAGGTCTACAAACCGACAGTCAACAACGACCTCTCAGGAAGCAAGGAGAAATGAGCTCCCAAGCGTCCCGAGGGGCCCGAAGCCTCTCAGGAATCACTTGGGGGCTGCCGACCCTTCGGGAGAAAGGCGACTCCCGGCCGAGGCTAAGGATAGCAGCGACGCCGAGGCTGAGGCAATGGAGGTCGACGCTGAGGCATCAGAAGCCAAAGCCGAGATGGACGATGACAAAACCAGACTGGCGCGAGCCACTGGTCAATTGGCTTGTCCGAGGGATCCTACCCTCGGACAAGATCGAAGCTCGGCAGCTGGCACGTAAAGCCAAGATCTACAGAATGGTAGACGGAGAACTTTACTGACGAAGTCCCTCGGGGCATCCTCCAGCGCTGTATCCCCTTCAGTCAGGGTAAACGCTTAATCGAAGAAATACACGCTGGGGCCTACGGGCATCATGCCGCACCAAGGACCCTCGTCGGCAATGCTTTCCGACAAGACTTCTACTGGCCAACAGCCATAGCAGACGCCACCGAGGTAGTACGCTCCTGCGAAGGATGCCAGTACTACGCTCGGCAGACACATCTCCTGGCCCAAGCCCTCCAGACGATCCCTCTCACCTGGTCTTTCGCCGTGTGGGGACTGGACCTCGTCGGGCCCCTCCAAAAGGCACCCGGGGGCTTCACCCACCAGCTTGTCGCCATCGACAAGTTCCCCAAGTGGATTGAAGCTCGGCCACTCACGCAGATCACCCCAACCCAGGCGGTCCTGTTCTTCACTGACATCATTCACCGATTCGGCGTCAAGAGGTGGCTAACCGAGCTTCCCGCGGTGATATGGAGCCTGAGGACTACGCCGAGCCGAGCCACGGGGTTCACGCCCTTCTTCTTGGTCTATGGCACCCAGGCCATTCTCCCCATGGACTTGGAGCATGGGGCCCCGAGGGTCCTGGCCTACGACGAACAAGGCAACCGGACCTCTCGGGAAGACGCGTTGGACCAGGTCGACGAGGCACGGGACGTCGCTCTGCTGCACTCAGCCAAATACCAGCAGTCCCTTCGCAGGTACAACGCTCGGCGCATCCGAGGCTGAGCCTTCAATATAGGTGACCTGGTATTGAGGCTCAGGCAGGACAACAGGGGACGTCACAAGCTGACGCCGCCATGGGAAGGGCCTTTCATCATCGCCGAGGTGTTGCGGCCCGGGACGTACAAGCTGGCGAATGAAGAGGGCGAAGTCTACAGCAACGCCTGGAATATCGAACAGCTACGTCGCTTCTATCCTTGAACCTTGATCAATTGCATTGTATAAGTCATGAAATCAATAAAAGTAATTATTTCGTCCTTCTTTATATTGATTTTAACCTAAGCCGACCCTCGGGAACAAGCGAACTCGTAAGGTCCTGCGCATAACAATGTGAGGCTCAGCCTTATCTTTAAGGCCGACCCTCCCTCGGGGGCTAGAACGGGGGAACCCCTGACTCTCCCAAGCCGCAACGAAAAATCCGAAACTAAAAAATTTCAAAACTCGCTGAAATTTTTTCCTTTCCCGAGCACATCTCCCACCCAAGCCAAACCGAGGCTTATAAAGCTCGGAAGAGCGAAATAAGTCCCAGAGGACAGAGCTGGCCGAGCCGCGGGACCGCCTACGCCTCCGGGCTACGGCATCCTCACTCGCCACTCCGCGTCCGAGGGATAACTCGAGCTCGGAAGAGAACTAATAAGATCGACGTTCGGCAAAGGCAGGAGCCTCGGGAAAACTCGGCCAAGCTTTCTTCTTAAGTTTTTTTCCCTCTCATCAAAACTCTTAGACCCCGGCTGCATCTACGCCCCTAAAGCTACGATACCCAGAAAAGTCTCCCGAGGCTCGATGGCCCGGGCACAGAGTCGGTAAAGGAAAATACTTAAGAGAAAAAGCGCTGAGAACGAACAAAAGGCAAACATAGAATAATATTTACATAAATATTAAGGCTACGAAGGGCTGCATGTTTGTTCCCTGCTAACTACTCATGACAAATTTTTTCCGAGGGAACGATGGCCTGACTTCTTTTCATGGCAGGTCCAGGGGAGGGAGCTCGACCTCGGGCTCGAAAAGGCTCGCCAGCGCCTCTGCAGGCGTCCTCATGGAGTCCTCCAATGCCAGGAGCACCTCATCATCCGCCTCAACGAAGCCCTCGCTGACGGGGCCGGCGTCAAAGTTCTCGTAGTGAGACTTGGCGACCGCCAGCGTCATTTGGACTCCGATCAGCAGGGCCTCCTTGACGCGGTCACGGACGCTGCCGTGAAGCGCCTCCACTCGGCTGCGGAGCGACATCCCCGAGGGCTCGCCGCCGCTGCCGACGGAGTCACACAGGGCGCGTGCCACCCACTGCAGCTCCTGGCTGTCGCGGACCTCGCCGTCATAAGCGGCCTACAGAGCTGCAAAGGTACGAAATGAGAAGATAGACAGGGTTTCAGGCGGCAAGCAACGAAGACAAACGAAGCAAGAAGAGCCCGACACAACACATACCGCCGGTCTCCTCCTTAGCCAGCCACACCGCCTCCCGAGGCTTCGACGCCTCGCTCCGCACCAAGTCAACCTCGTCGACCGCCTGAGTGAGGGCCGCCTGAGTCTCCTTCAGGTCGTCGGCCAGAGATGCGGCGGCGGAGGTCTTCTCGGCGGCAAGCCGCAGGGCGGCGTCGCGTTCCCTCGTCGCCTCGGCCAGGGTGCTCTCCAGCTCCTGCGACCGCCTTGTCGAGGCGGCGACCCATCCCACCGCCTCCGTAACCTCCTCCTTCAGGAGGGCGTTGCTGACGCTCACCTCGGCGAACCGGGAGGTCATGGCGGCGAGCTCGCTCTGGGCATGGTCGAGTGCCCTCTTCTTGAGGTTGAGCTGCCTCCAAAGGCCAAGCCCACCACGGAGGAAGCGGAACTTGTCCTGGGAGGTGTGCATCAGGCCCTAAGAAGGAAGGAAAAAATGATAGCAGGTAAGTCGAGCACTTACACGCAGGAGAAGTTACAAGACAACTGAGGCTCACCCGAAGCTGATCCGAGAGCTCCGTGTCGAGGACATCGGCGACCGCGCGGAGGGTCGCCGCCGAGTCGGACCCCAACTCCTGGACGGCGTCCCACTCGGGGCCCTCGAGGTCGTCCTGAAGCGAGAAGACGGGCGGCCCCTGAGGGTCCGCCCGATCCGCCCACCCATCCGAGAGGACGTCAGCTCCCGAGGGGGCGGGCCCGTCAGCGCCAACGCCCAAGGACCCTCCTCGCGAAGAGGAAGAGCCCTCGCTGCGGCGTCCGCCGCCGCCGAGTCCGCGGCGACCGGTTGCGCGACGACGTCAACGGTCGGCTCCCACGAGGCGCCTCCAAAACCGACGACCGGAGTCCCAGGGGCTGGTGACGGAACCGCCGCCGTAGCAGCCGAGGATACGGCAGCAGCAACCTCGGACGGAGTCACCCTCCCCACAGAAGGTCCCTCCGACACCGACGTCAGACCCACGGGAGGGTGAGTCTCCTCGTCCGAGGCGCGGGCTCTCTCCCCGGCCGTGTCATCTCCCCGGATCTTCAGCACCTTCTGGTGAGAGACCCGGAGAGATAGCCTGGACCGCGCGCTGCGGCGGCAACAAGAAAAAGGTAATGTCATTACGATTGAAACAGAACTCCGGTAGGAAAAATCACACGAAAAACGACTTACGTGGTCTTCGGCATCACCCTCCTCTTCCTACTCGCCGCCCTGGAGCCGGTCGGAGCGGCAAGCTCGACGGACGAGCCGGCCCCCGCCGACGGTGGAGGAGTGGCCAGCACCTCGGCATCGCGCCCGGCCCCGCTCCGTGGCACGGACGCCGCCCGCTCGCACGAGGGAGTCTCGATGGTGACATCCCTCGGCGGGGGCATGGGTGGCGGCACCTCCAGGCCCCCCACCTGTGGCCATCAGGGCGATCAGCAACGCGCCGGCGGGTAGGGTCCGCCGAAACAGGGGACCCTCGGTCCCCCCACTGGAGCCTCGGGGCATCTCGGGCGCCGGGCCTGAGCCCGTTCCCGGCCCTCCGGTCGAACCACGCTGCTGATGGCGGGCGGAGCCCCGCCTCCTGATGTTGCCCTATCAGGAGCCGCGTCCTTGGACGTAGTCTCCGGCAGGTTTGCCCGAGGGTTCGGATCACGAACCCCGGCACTTCCGCCGGCGGACGCTGACAGCAGAGCCTTTCCAGGCTCGTCAGCGCCCACCGCGGGCTGTGTGGCCGCAAGCGGCCGGTCAGACTCCATCAAATCAAAGATGGAAAAATCATCTTCTTCTTCATCATCGTCGTCGTCGTCGTCATCGGTGGGGGTATCCACCTCAGGCTCCCCGGCCTCCCTCAGGCAGCGGCGGGGCTGGGAGGACTCCTCCACCTTCCGCGCCTTCTTCTGCTTCCAGGCAGTCACCTTGTCCTTCCTCGCCTTCTGCGCCGTGGACCGGAGGCGGTTCTGGGTTCGCCGCTCTTTGTCCTCTGGGACGGGCGGAAGGGAAGCCTTCCCGGCCCTCGAGAGGCCCTATGACGAACGAAGGAGAAAGGTTAGGAAGAAGATGGGGAAACCAGCGGCCCGATCAAACGAACGACACTTACTAGAGCCGGGAAGCCCGCGCAGGGACGCATAGGCACCTGGTTCACCTCCTCCCAGGCTGGATGACCCCCCACCATGTAGCCGACGCGGCGCATGACCTCCGCCGCGCCAAGGTCACGGGCCAGCATCGCCGTGCCTTCCCACTGTGACCCGGTCACCATCTGATGGAGCGCCATGCGGCGCTCCATCAGAGGTAGCACCGTCCGCATGTGGAAGTTTCCCGCCACGCCGGCCCCTTCTGTTCAACTCCTTGAGCGCGTCGAAGTAGACGGCCAGGTGCTTGGACTCCTTCGACGGGCACCCCCACTCCCATTGGGGAAGGGGAGCCATGAGCGCCCTTCCCGTGAACTTGGGGAAGAGACCCCCGTCGTTGCGAAGGTAGAACCAGCCACTGTGCCACCCCTTGTTGGAGGAGAGGGCCCTACAGGGGATGTACGACGAAGAGCGGATCACGAAGCCGCACCCCCCGCGCGCTGGATCTCCCATGGCTTCCTCGCGCCGACCGACTTGGTGTACCAGTCGACGCGGGAAATGTGGTGCCACAGGTTCCAGTGCGGGGGCACCCCGAAGTAGCCATCACACAGGGCGGCGAAAATCGACGCCTGTGTGATGGAATTTGGGGTGAGGTTGTGGAGCTCCAGCCCGTTCTCGAAGAGGAGGCCCGGCAGAAGCGGCTCGGCGGCGAGCCAAGCCCACGCTCGTGGTAAGCAACGAAGCTCACTACGTACCCCTCGCCGGGGTTCGGCTCCTCGTGGTCGCGCAGCGGCACGGCCCACTCCGGGTGCTGCGCGTCGGTACGAGGACGCAACAGCCCCAGAGTGACAAGGCGCTCCAGCTGCGCCTCCGTCACGGTGCTCCACGGCCACGGCTCCAACCTGAGGACGCCGGCGGCGGCCGCGGCAGCGTCGGTGGCGGCGACATCGGCGGCGGCGTCGACAGCGGCGGAGGAGGAATCCATGGCAAGTGAAGGGGGGAAGGGCTGCGGGAAGAACGACGGCCGCGGCAACGATGGCTCTAGCGAGGAAGCGAAGGCGAGGAGACAGGCGACGGGAGCGAGAAGGCGAGCGGCCGTGCGAGCGAATGGCTAAGGTAAAAAGAAAGAAATCACGGTCTTTTCTTATATACCTGAGCCGTGATTCGCAGTGAATCCACCGCATTAACTACGTGGGACCCGCCACGATCCCCACATCGCCGCCATCGTCGCGCACGCAAACTGCCTCGACTGAGCCGAACCGTCGCGTCCGTCAGGCTTCACGCCTCAAAAGGTGAGCCGAATCATTACAACTGCGCACCTCGATTCCGCCAACATTCTCACCTTCCCAACGAAGGAACCCCAGGCTCGGGCGCCCGTTACATTCCCAGGGGATCGAAGACTAGCCCGCAGCGGCTCGAACAGTCGCCCCAGAGAAGCCGAGTTAGGGACAGCTAGTGGATGGGTCACGGAAACGGCCAGTATCCCGACGCCCGAAACGTCACAAGGGACATCCCATGCTGTGTCCAAGTCCCAGTAGCGAGTTGGTTAAGTCCACAGGTACATGTGTGTGAGCATTTATGCCATGGAGATGAAAATGGCTTGGGGATGATGCTTAGCTCGCACATATGGTATGAAGGAGCTAAACGCATGAGACATGACATGGAGTCATGTGGCTAGGTGGAGAAGATCATGACATAACTTGGCGTCGACGGACCGGCTGCAAGTGTGAAGGGCAAGCTAGTGGGCTTGGCGCCGATGGACCAACGCAACGGTGAAGAGCAAGTGAAATTGAAGATCGATGAACCAAAAGCCACGTGATGATATGAAGTGGATCATATCATTGTTGAGATGTTAATGCATGTGTTGCACCGGCATCGATAGTGTCGGAGACGATGATGAAGACGGTGATTGAAATGGAAAGCGCAAGACAAAGGTATAACCATAGGGCATTTTCATTTCACCGGTCTAAGTTTGAGTAGAGAAGTGCTTGACCGGATTTAGGATAGATGGCCGTACTATCAAGAGGGGCAAACTTGTTTGTATATCGGTCATCTAGTGCCACTCGGAGTGATCTAACTTTGCATTGCTAGGATCGAGTGGCGTGGTAAGAAAGAGTGAAAACCCCTTTGGAAAATTTTTGTGAAAATGCTAACTCACATGCACAAGGTTGTGGAACACTTTGGAGTTGGCACATTTGCAAAAGGGTGGAAGTTTCGAGCTCGCAGCGAGCTTGTTTGGATCTTGGATGGATAAACTGCTTTTATCCTTTGAGTTTTGGATTAAGCAATCATATGGGTTGTGTAGCCCTCTGAATAAGCTTTCCAAAATGTCCAAGATCATCTAAATCGGAGTTCAGAGCTAAGAGATATCGCTGTTTTAGCGAACGGGGGCAGGCGTCGGACCCTGCGAAACATTGGTTCGACGCTAGTGTCGGACGGTCCGACGGTATGGTCCGACGGTAGGGTCCGACGCTCCAAAAAACAGCCGTTTGAAGGGGCTAAAGGTCAGACCTTGGAGGTATAGTCCGACGCCCACCCTAAGATGGTCCGACGCACCAGTCTGACGCTATTTAGCTCTCGGGAAACTTGTCTGTAGACCGTCGGACCCTAAGAATTGGACCGACGCTCCACGGTCCGATGCTCCTAGAGAGCCGTTAGAGCGCGGGAACGGTTGGATTCAAACGGCTAGTGACACGTGGCGCAAATCTAAGGCGTCGGACCATGTACAATAGTCCGACGGTTGTGCGTAGGACGGTCCGACGCTCGGTCCGACGACCGGTTTGAGTTGGTAACGGCTCCTTTCGCTTGAGGGCTATAAAACCAAGCACTTGGCGGCCTTTGGTAGCAAGCTGAGCACTCTTGGGCCTGTGTGGCTTGTGTAGGTGTGCTTGAAAGCCCTCCCACTCACTCACTTGCTTAGTGCACATCCGATTGATTGATAGTGAGTGATTCTAGTGTGTTGCATTGTGAGATTGCATCGAGTGGCACTAGGTGTTCGTGTTGCAAGCCGGTGGTGCTTATTACTCTTGGAGGTTGCCACCTCCTAGACGGCTTGGTGGCATGAGGCTCCGTGAAGCAAGCAAGAAGATTGTGCTTGGCTCCGGAGAATCTTTGTGAGGGGTTGGAGCTCACCCCGCGGGAGATCGCGAAGAGCATCGGTAGTAGAGCGAGACGTGAAGAGCGACAAGTGGTCTAGCCGAGTCAAGTGCTAGAGCTTGTGGTAAGCACTCCATGTGGGAGAGTGTGACTTGCGGGTCACCACTAGCAAGAGGATCGGCGGCAACCTTGGAGCTTGTCTCAACGGAGGACGTAGCTTGTGGCGACAAGTGAACCTCCGGGAAATAAATCACCGTGTCAACATCTTCCCATCCTTCGCGGTGATTTGCTCCCTTCTACACAAGTTATTTATTTTGTGCATTACTTTACTTGTGTAGTTGTAGTTGCTCTTGCGAGGCCGGTTAGCTTGTGTAGCTTGCCACTCACCTTCTTAGCTTGTGTAGCTTAGAAGTAGTTTCTTGTTTAGTTTGTATAACTAAACAAGTTGCGCTCCTTGATTAGGATTGTGTATCCTTGTCATTGAGCACATAGTGAGCTTAGGTGCTTAGTGCATTTTTGCTTGCTAGTTGGTAGGCCCCGGTGCTTAAAGTACTAGTGCTTAGGTTTGTGTGACCTTGCGCTAGAATGGTTTAGGGAAGCTCAAGCTAGCCTTGCACCTTTACTTCTTGGTAGGATCTTTTGTAAGGTGCTTAGAGTCTTAGTTAGAGGGGTGAATTGTCGCTAGAACCGAATAGGTTTTATTTTCGCTGCGATTAATTTTTGTTCAGACTATTCACACCCCTCTAGTCCGCCATCTCAACCCTACAGTGTCAGCTGGATTCAACGACGTTCGTCCGATCGCAACGGATACCTCATCGCGCGCTTTTTCAAACCGTCGGACTAAACACTTGCGTCCGACGCTCGCTCAGTTCACTGTGCGCGTACCGTCGGACGATCGTGAGTCAGTGCGTCGGACTAAAAATTTCCAGGGTCCGACACTTCTAGAGAGGTTTAGAAACGCTAAAACATCGTCGGGCACCGTCCGACGCTCGCCGTCGGACTATTCTCAAGCGTCCAACGCTCTCCCGAACGCCACGCGTCACGCCGACACCGCTCGCCACCGTCGGACTGAAGTGGGCAATGGTCCGACGCTCGTTTACCGAGCGTCCGACGCTCGCTATTGGCCAGAACTAGGGTTAGGCGTCGGACTCTACTCAATGGTCCGATGCTGCCCTTCCACATAGTCCGACGCTCTTTTTTCAGCTAATTTCAAGTTTATTTCTGACCCTTTGCTTCTATGTGCTAACACTTAAGGTCTTCAACACTTGTGCACAGTGTGTTAGCATTTTGCAAACATTTTTCAAGGGTTTTCAAAGAGATTCTCTAGGTTGGTTAGATCAATGCACATGAGATGCAACCTAGAGCACTTGAAGGTAATCCAATAGCTTAGTTCTCCCCTTGATAGTCGACTATCTATCCTAAATGTGATCACTCCCACTTGGAGTCTTGATCACTAAAAGAAAAGCCCTATTTGGATATACCTTAGCCTCTAGCTTTTCTTTTTTAAGTCCTTTTCTTTCTCCTTAATCACTCCATCTTGATCTTCACTTGAACTCATGTCATCTTCCTCCTTATCACTAATCTTCTCTTGGCTACACATACTTAGCACTTAGATTAGTAACTAGGTTTCATCAATTACCAAAACCAAACTAGGGTCTTTCAGCCCTTCACCTTCATGGATTGCAAACCGGTTGAGCTTTGGCCATCAATATTTCAATCTTGGACCTTCTCACTTTGTCAACACCCTCAATGTGCCATGTGCAAGGTATTCCAAATTTCCTTGGCCACCTCCAAACCCATCACCTTGTTGTACTCATCTCCATCCAAGGCACTAAGCAAAACACTAGTAGCTTGGGCATTGAGATGGATGTTGCGGAACTCAGCTTCTGTGGGCTTCTTTCGATCAACCGGTGCCTCCAAGCCATGATGCACAATCTCCCAAATCCCGGGATGAAGACCTACAAGATAAGTTTTCATCAAGTGCTTCCACTTGGCAAAGTTTGTCCCATCGAAATGAGGCAACTTTCCCATGCGGACACATTGATGACACGTCTAGTGTCAAGGTTAGATAAAGATGAATAATCAAAGGATACGGTTCCAATAGTCGGTGTAGCCGCTGCCTTTCTTATTCTTGCTGCTCTTGGTAGGTTGATACGTGCTATCATCATCTCCATCTTCGGTGCTACTTGAGTCATCATCACTTGAGGCCTTCTTTTTGCCCTTTTCTTCTCTTTTCTTCTCCTCTTCCTCTCTTATCTTCTTTTCTACTCTTCTCAGCCTTCTTTCTTCTCTTCTTTTTAGCTTTTCTTCTTTTCTTTTCAGCTCTTCCTTCTCTTTTCTTCTTTCTTCTCTTCTAGCTTCTTTTGCTTCTCTTTTCAATCTTCTTTCTTCTCTTCTTCTTGCTCTTTCTCCTTCGGAAATCTCAGCTGGTGGCAGCGTGGATTGACTTGCCGTCGACACGCTGTCACTGCTGCTGTCGGTGGTGTGGAGATCATCACCACCACTGTCACCACGAACCTCACGAGCTGCACTCGCCTCCGCTTCACCATTCTTGGCCATACCTCACGCGGTTAAGCATAGACCTGAGGTAACCGGCTCCGATACCACTTGTAGGATCACGGACTGGCCTAGAAGGAGGGTTGAATAGGCCTATGAAAAATCTTCACGAACAGAGGTTAGTAACAAGCGCGGCAGTGCCGGCCTGTAGAGCGGCACTGCCGGGCTGCCCGGCACTGCTGCTCCCAGAGCGGCAGTGCTGGACCTCGCAGAGCAAATTCTACACAATTCAAAAACTGCTTGGGAAAATTTAGATCGGACAAATTACTGATGTTTCCTGGCATGTGTAGACCCTAGCACACCCTTTCCTTGCAGCTAGAACACCATCAATTCATAGATCGGGACCAAACCCTAGAAATCAAGAAACTCAACAAATAGAGAATGAAACAAGCAATATAAGTGACACAAGATTTAACCCGTGGTTCAGCTCGCCACAAAGGCTTGCCTACTCCACGTTGTTGAGGTTCCACAAAGAAAACTTGGGTTCACAAAGCCCAATCCTCGTTCTCAAGTCAAGAGAGTTAACTCTTGAAAAGAGAGGGTGATTCCACTAGCTTGTGAGGGTGATTACAAACCTCCCTGGGCTGCCACAAGGTTGGCAAACTCACCAGGTGATGCTCTAGCCGGCTAGGAGCAAGCTCCAAGAGTAACAAATGCAAACCACCGGCTTGAACGCGAACCAAGTACTTGAGGAAGTTGAAGATCAGTGGAGAGAAGCTTGTTCTTGCTAAGATTCAGCTCACACTCTTTTAGATTCAAACTTGGATTCAAACTTTTGAGTGGAGAGCTTGTTGGGAGTGAGAGAGAGCAAGAAAGTGACTTCTCTGGTCTGAGAACTGAGCAAATGGCAGAGATGACCGTTGGGGGCGACAGGAGGGAGGCTAAGAAGCCCCCTCGAATCTAACGGTCAAAACAAATCGCGGCAGTGCCAGGGCTTGGAGCGGCAGTGCCGCTCGGCCAGGCAGTGTCGGGCCTAGGGCCGGCAGTACCGCGCTGCCAAACCAGGACAGAATGATCTGGAATTTTGTGGCTAGCTTTGACAGTGGAAGTGAGGATGTTTGGTGTAGAGATTTGCACTTGGTCACACTTTCAAACTTGTCTTTTGCATCCCCCTTAATAGTACGGTTTTCCTATACTCAATTTCAAAATCAAAACTGAATTTAAACCTCCTTTGAGCCGGATGCCGCATCCTTTAAATGCTAGGGGTCCTACCTGCATAAGATTACATCTTCCTAATGCTTTTGCCTATCCATCATCTCGATAAATCTCATTAGTCTTCTAATCGTGTGGTCATTATCACCTAAAACCCACTTTAGGGCTTGATTGCACTTACACTTATGCACAATAATTAAAAAATTTGTTAGAAAAATAATTATACTATAGGTGAGCGAAATACTATACAAGTGGCCGTAAATAGATTAGCTACTAGCAGGGAGCCGATAGATTACATGCATGAGTCGTTCCTACCAACAGACCACGAGTGTTTTCTTTTATCCCGGTATCTACCACACACAAGCATTATTGATGTTTTATTTTTGAGTACACCTATAGTATTAAAAATTAGCTAGCTACTAGCTAATACTAATAGTCGCTAATTTAGCTAACTAATTTTTAACAAGGAGACTATTTGAATCCACCAACTAATAGATCGTTAGATAATGAGTTGAAGGTGCATTTGGACTATTAGCACCTATTAGCAACTTTAAACTTGCTAATGAAACTAATAGTTAGTATCTCTCAAGCTAATATTTATCATGTTTATTAGCATGTCAGTTTGGATCCACTAGTACTAATTTAGCTACTGCTCCCTTCATTTCAAATATTAATACATTTTTATTTTTCTAAATGTGTTATTTTCCCTATGTATCTGTACATAGCGTATATTTAAGTATATCAAAAAACCATGTATCCAGAAAAAGTTGAAACATCTTATAATTTGAAATGAAGTACTTTATAAAGTCCCTTTGAAACACAAGAATTTAACAGGATTTGCACAGTTTTTCTCCACAAGATTTTAGCAGAAAAACACAAGAAATAATATTTTTTTGCTCCTTAGAAGTAATGGATCCAAACAATCTCTTAGAATTTATCGAAGTTTCATTTGTATTTGTATTAATATTATAACACATGAGCAATTTTAATGTATTAGAAGGTTAATTATAACGAAAGATAGAAAAGGTTTTTTTCCAGATAAAATATCACGGCCTACCTAAAAACTGATGTGATAGTTTTAACAACACTATAAAATTCATCACGAGACTGATCTTATAAGATTCCCTTAAAATTCATCGCTGGGGTGTTTAAATCGAGATTGTAAATATTTGTATGTCACATCAAATGTCACATATATGTCTCATATAATGTCAGAAGGTTTTGCGAATATAAGATAAAAAACTAATTACATAATTCGTTTGTAAACTATAAGATAAATTTATTAAACCTAATTAATTTATTATTAGTAAATATGTACTTATAGCACAACAATATCAAATTATAGACTAATTAAAGTTAAAAGATTCGTCTCTAATTTACTCGTATTCCATGTAATTAATACTTTATGGCTCTATTCGCTGAAACTAAAACCGCTAAAATAAACGCTGATGCTGATTTCTTGTAGAGAAAAAAATACTATAAAAGGACTGAAAAATAAAAGATTTTAAGCTCAAACGAACAGAGCCTACATATACTAAACAAGTCAAGAAAGCCCGTACAATCCAAACGGCTACTGACCACTGTGTAATAAAATAACGAATGCCTGTACAATCAATTGGATTTGCTTCGGACAAGACAAGGAACAAACTCGTGTACTCCAGTGCACGCCTTGGATTTATGATCTCCGAGGTATGGGCCCACCTGCAGTTCGTCTCCTCTTTCCGCTTCCGGTTCGAGTCCTCAAAAGCCATCGTCACCAAGAGGAAAGCGGCAAGACTATTCCGTTTCCGCCGAACACGCCGCCAGGTCTCCTTCCGCCCGAGCACGCCACCTCGGATCCCCCTCCCTGCTCACGTGCTCGGCGACTCGGCACCTCCGCGCCCCACCCTTCTCCACCGACCACTTGCCAGTTGCCCCCACCCCTCCTCGAACGGCGTCGAGTGAGGATCCATCAGGACAGGACTGGTTGGTGAGCCCTTGACTTGCTCCGATCGTTCTAATTTGTTCTGATTTTTTTTTTTGTCTCGTTTGCTTGGCCGCGAGCAGTCGACTCCGGTTCTTCCACCGTAGGGGTTACTCCAATGCATGCAGTTGGTTAGTTGTGGAGTTCTGGGGTACTAACCTGATCCTTCGACAGTTTGACGGTTAGATTCGGTTCGTCTTCTTTGCACATCATCGTTCTGAGTGTTCGAGTTCACGGATTAGGGCGCAATTACTCTGAATTAGATAAACTTTCTGTTGGTTTAACTAAACCCCCATGCCCCACGGTGATGCCGCAGCTACCAGTTTGTGTTGGTTTTTTCATGGCATTCTATATTTGGCAATATGGTGTTTGCTATGAGTATTATGTTGAGGAAGCCTCAGCAGTGACAATTGGTTTTACCCCCATTAAGGCCTTGTTTGGATGCACATGTATCCATGTCAATCCATGTGTGTTGGAGTGGATTGGGGGTGCCCAATCCACTTCAACGCACATAGATTCAGGCGAATACATGTGTATTCAAACAAGGCTTAAGGATAGGTATTCAACTTTTACTATGCAATCCGCATGTAGAATCGGTGTGTAAACTACATGTAGAACAGTGGGCAGTGGCTGTAGTTTTCCTAGATAATGGAATCAAAATTCCCAACCTTTCACATCATGAGATGTTTTGGCCTTGGTCGTTTCTTATCACAATGTCTGCACTTGCTGCATGAGCAAACACATAGGTCATATAGAACAAAATGCTGAATAAAAGAGATCCATAGCCTTTGTTGTTTGGTCATTGGGGTGTTTGTATGGTTGCCTTTTGCTTCCTGTGCCTGAAACTCCTTTACTGATTGTAGGTTCTGGTTTTTTACTCCTGGTATAACAGGAACATTAGATCCTTCAACAGTCACTCAGAACCCTTTTCTGAATGTTACCATTAATTTGCCTAGATACAATAGGAATAATGCGTCACTGTTCACTGGTGATTTGCTTGTTACCATTAATTTTCTGTAGGACATTTATCCAGCACATTGATGAAATCTTTCATTAAGAAGGATTTATTGATTAGCTCATTCGTTGCATTATTGTATCCGTCAAAGAATCCAACTCCTAGTTATACTGAAAATGAGCAAATTCATATACTTCATTCTTTTTCTTTTTTTTTTTTGGGGGGGGGGGGGGGGGGGGGGGCTGGAGAATAGAAATGCACACCTACTGACCCCTAGTTGTTTGAAGAATAAACCATAGTCATTAAAATAGGTTAACACATTAGGGAACATTCTGTTATTTGCTAACCTCATAGTGAGTTGCCATATAAATATAGGCTTCCATTGGCGTCAAAGGCATTTCCAACAATTTCTGGCTGTGTAGGTTTCAAATCCTATAGGACTACAATATACGTCTGGAAGAATTGTTCAATCTTATATGCAGTTGCTTACCAAAGATTCTAGTATGCAGCATTCTTTGTTGCTATGCTTTAGAAAATTTTAAAGAATTCTGCTTTTCTGTATAGGGAAGGACCAGCATGCTCTACAGAGAAGGGTTGCAGAGCGTTAAAAGCAGTTTGGGACGACTACAGAAATACCAAAATAGATTGCCCCTTATATAGCTTCTGAATCCTTCTATCCTCTAGCCTGTAAAAGAACAAAGCCAGAAGTAGCAAAGACGACAATCCTAACACTTCCTCATTATCTTTACTGACAGTATGGCACTGAAACATGTGATCCGTTTCATTTTGGTGCTGGCCCATGTGAGCAGTTGTCTGGCTCGATCAGCGAACATGTTCTCTCCTGGCTTCTTTTCAGCATCAAAGCCATTACCAAGCTGGCCAATTTTGAGTGCAGGAACATCTGTAGCTGTGGCTCTTGTTCTGTCGTTGTTTCTAACCTTTGAGCATCTGTGTGCATACCATCAACCTGAGGTACTTTGCTTTCATTCCTTGGTTTTGATTTATTAATTAATATTGTACTGAAATATTTTATATGTGTGCAAGATGTTTGACTATTCTTCCTGTTCTTCTTATTCATTTCAGTTTCTGATTCAGTTAATCATTATGCTATATTTCAGGAGCAAAAGTTCATGATTGGTCTGATTCTAATGGTTCCAGTATATGCTGTTCAATCAGTAAGTAGATACAGCTACTTTTGCTTTCTATCCCAGCATTTCTGCCAATAAGTTGCAGTCACTTCCTAAATTAGTTTAATCTTCATATCATTATTATGATACTTGGAGTGAATCTGAATGCTGAATATGGTGATGGTACAAAAATACAAAATAAATACAATGTTCTTGTTATTTGTCTTCGTCTTATGTATTTTTTTTTACAAAGTTCTCCTTGTTGTTTATTGATAGTCATTCTATTATGTTATTTGGTCCACCCCTCTTTAGTTTTGTATATAGTGATTATAAGATGAGATCACATTAACCTTTACATAGATGTTCAGTGACTGCAACCCACTCTTAAAAATATGCTATCTTTGACACACTTTATAATACTTGCATTCCTTTATTGTAACTTGTTTGGCTTTCACCAACTTGAACTTATTTTATGGTATTATATATGGTCACTAATAAGCAACTTCGACTGAGCTTTTGCAGTAATGCATATGTACAAAGCTAGACTATTGAGATATTGTGCACTTAAAGTTGTTTTCATAGCAAACATATAATGGTACTATTTTCATAATGCAGCTAAATATTTTCTTTATATATCAGCGGTCAAAGTTGAAATTTGTGTGCTTAAATTTTTAGGCATCATATATTTCTGAGTAGAGGGAGTAATTTATTCTGAAACAACCTTGATTTTATTTCTTCAGTGTTGGCAGCATTCTTATTTACTGCGGGAAATATATAATTTTTCTTGTGTTTTTTGCAGTTCTTTTCTTTACTGAATTCGAATGTCGCATTCATCTGTGAACTGATGCGTGATTGTTACGAGGCATTTGCTATGTATTGTTTCGAGAGATATTTGATTGCATGCTTAGGTGAGTATTGAATATCTGTTGGAATTCTGCACAAGTGAAATATATTCAGTTAACCATAGTTGGAAGTAAGACAAACAAATACTTCCATTCTCAGCAGCAGAATAAAGAGGAACTTCACTCCTAAGCAGAAGGTTCTTATTTGTGTTCTCATCTGTGGTAACGACCAGGAGCAGCAGCTGGTCTGGCGTGCTACAGTTGTGGTGTGTGCCCATAGGCAGAGCTTAATGTAGATCAAGGGTCCCTACTCCCTACTATAGAAAGTTCTTTAGGAAATACTCACTCCACTCCAAATTATAAGACGTTTCGGCTTTTCTAGATGCATTGTCTTCCTATGTATCTAGAGATATTGTATATCTAAGTGTATAGCAAAAGCCTATGTATCCAGAAAAGTCAAAACGTCTAAAAAAAAAACTAATATAGGCATATGTCTCTGAGTTTGGTCCCCTTAATCTTTTTCAAGCTCTTCCATTAGTGATGATGTAGAGTCCCATTACATACTGCTACCTGCTATGACCTCTGTAGTATTTTTACTGGCAGTCATCCTTCAATATGATGCTATCTCAGATTTTGCTTTGGTTAATCTGTTTCTTACATATTATGGTCCTGTTCATTTTGAATACTTGCTCTTAAAACTTAGGGCACACCACTAAGTTGTCCTGCTGCAAGATAAGCCTTTTCACTTCAAAAAAATTATTGGTCAAGTTCATGTTATTTCCTTTCTTATAAAAATAGAATAGCTGATTGTTCTGCACCCACTATATTGTTTGCCACTATCTGCTACCAAACTACTTCCACTTGACCTTTGCATTATCTGCTATATAAAACATTGTGGTGTCTTGTCCATCACTTGGTTAATGTCACACACTCACACTTACAAAATACATGTGATCATAAAAGAAATATGACTGTATCAAAGTATTCATGTGGAATTCCTTTACGTGCTTCAACTATTCGAATTTGCAGAAATAAAAATTTGATCATAAATAAGTATGAGAACTTGGTGAAACTCCTAGTCTATTCCCTGTTTTAGTTTGCTCATGGTGGGGCCTGCATAGTTTGAATGATGGTTATTTGGCTCAAATCTTGTTTCTAACTTCTGTAGTTATATTTTAACTTCCTTTTTTCCTTTATCATGTTTATATGATATGACCATTTCTTTTTTCCATTTAAGGTGGGGAGGAAAGTACCATTAGATTTATGGAGGGTCGAATCCAAATCAGTGAGAGCTCACCTTTGCTAGACATTGATTATGATTATGGCATTGTGAAACATCCTTTCCCATTGAGCTGCTTTATGAGAAATTGGTACCTTGGTCCCGACTTCTACCATGCTGTGAAGATCGGTATTGTGCAATATGTATGTATGCAACCATGCATGAGGGGTCACATTTCTCTAATTTGCTTAATCCTGTTTAATCTGTTCTGATTGTGGTTTCCTACTTTCTAGATGATCCTCAAGCCTATCTGTGCTGTCTTGGCAATTTTGTTTGAACTTCTTGGAATCTATGGAGAAGGAAAGTTTGCGTGGAAATATGCGTACGAATATGAATCAGTTCCATTGCTTGTGCATTATTGTTCTTTGGAAACTTTATTTTGGAATTATAAGTATACTTCTGTCAAGAACAGTCTAACACCTAATCAATACTTGCTTAAACTTTTCAAAATTTGTACTCATTGGCTGAATTATTTCAAGTTTTGCATCCTCATGAATTTTGTCGATTCATTTGCAGGTATCCATATTTGGCTGTAGTCCTAAATTTCAGCCAAACATGGGCACTATATTGTCTTATACAGTTTTATACTGCTACCAAGGAGAAGCTGGAACCTATAAAGCCCCTGTCCAAGTTTCTTACTTTCAAATCTATTGTATTTTTGACCTGGTGGCAGGGTGTTGCCGTTGCGTTTCTTTTCTCAACTGGGCTTTTTAATGGACATTTGGCACAAAGGTTTCAAACACGTATCCAGGATTACATTATCTGCCTTGAGGTGTGTTTTATCTGTTTTTTTACCACTGTCATCGTTTAGCTTTTGCCCAGTTTTGGTTGGTTCACTTTTCCATATGATGTCAGAACAGCAAAGAAAAAAAAAACTTTAATGTTAACTTGCTAGATCATTCCATGCTCTGTTTTCTTAGCGTGTCTCTATTCTCCAACAGCATGATCTAGCACTAGCTCTAAGCTGATAAATATGGGAGAGAGAGAGAGAGAGAGAGAGAGATCGTAGCAAGTAGCCCTAAACATTGTGCCGTAAGAGAGGGATGCATCCTGAAATGTGCGAGACTTTCTTGTGACTATGCTGGTCTCTTGCTTTTTGCACTACCAAGTGCTTAAAAAATCGATTCAGCTAGCTCTAAGCTAGACCATTGGAGATGCCCTTAGGAAATAATATCTATCCATTAGTGAATTATATGAGAAATCTATATCAGTGCTAATACTCGATTACTTGTCTACCTGTTTCTTGCCTGGAAAAATAAATACTATATACTTGTGCTAAGTATTATCTTGAATTGTCTTATGTTATTCTATTTAGTCTTTTATCCTGATATTAGCTGTACTGTGTCACTGTCAAATTTTTGGTGTGCCTCCATATCAATAAATATTTTCTGTAAATTAATTTCCGCAACTTCCCTTTGTCCTGCACTGTGAAGAGAATGGCTGCGAAAACCTGCTAGCTTCATGTTTCAATATTGTTGGGTTGTTTTCCCCATGAATTTCTTGTCTCAAGTAGATCTCGTCATGATAATACTTTTTTTTTTGGTTGACTACTATTGATACTCGCATCCTGGCCTGTTTAAGTTCATTCCTGTAACACAAATCTCTTGAACGACAGATGGGCGTTGCGGCAGTGGTCCATTTAAAAGTGTTTCCCGCTAAACCTTACAGACGTGGGGAAAGAAATGTTCCCAATATTGCTGTCATGTCTGATTATGCATCATTGGGAGCTCCAGATCCTGAAGAAATCGGGGGAGGGATTGACAGCTTAACAGTCTTGCAAACTCCTGTCACTAAAGACAGGAGGTTGAGTTTTTCTCAGAGTGTTCGTGATGTTGTGTTGGGCAGCAGTGAAATCGTATGCTTCTGACACTCAAGTTGCTTCATCCTGACATATTCAACACATCCTAACTATTGACTCGTTTGTCTATGTTCTAACTTTTCAGATGGTTGATGACGTCAAATATACAGTTTCCCATGTCGTGGAGCCAATGGAGCGGAGTTTTACAAAGATAAATAAGACAATTCATCAAATCTCAGAAAACGTCAAGCAGCTTGAGAAGCAAAAGAGGAGGGCAAAGGATGACAGTCATCTTATTCCCCTAGAACCATGGTCAGAGGAATTTTCAGAAGCTCATGATCATGTTGTAGGCGGTAGCGTCAGTGATAGCGGATTAGCTAAGACAAAGACAAATAGGCCCCGGAGGTCATTCGAGTCCAGATTGCGCAGATGGTTCTAGCAGCCAGTCGGCGCTGGTGGGTTAATTGATTTTGATTTTGATCAAAGAGGGGTTAACATTTTAACTCCGGAGTTGGTACGAGGTGGAGGCAGTAGCGGCTTTCTGTTGTTTATAGCTGACCTTGGGGTCTTTCCCATTCTGGAGGCAGTAGATACACGAGTTTTTCATGTTAGCGTCCTTGTTTAGAACTTTTTAGGACCAGCAAATACTGATGTAACCCGTTGCTTCCCAGAGTTGTAGAAAGTACCATGCATTAAAATGAGAGACCTGCTTAGAACTTATGATTACCTTTGAGGACCGGCAAATACGGAAATACGGATGTAACCCGTTGCTTCCCAGAGTTCGTAGAAAGTAACATGCATTACACTGAGAGATTTGTAATACGGGTTAAACATGGTTTCAAATTGAAATAAAGAAATCAAATACTCCGGTTGGTTTAATAATTGCCTACACTTCCGTGCATGGTTTAATAATGCTTACACCTTGGCGCGAGGCAGGGTGGCGGCTTGGGCGCGAGGCAGCGTGGACTGGGCACGAAGCGACATCCCGATGACTGAGGGGCACGGCCTAGCGGTGGCGTGACCTCATTGACCTGGGCACAAAGGCGGATTTTCCAAATATACATGGCCACACGAGCTATCCTAGCTGGTGGAGGGCGTCAAGGTTCACACTCGGGGGTAGGGGGTGTGGGGAGCGGGAGGGAGAGAGACCGGCCAGTGGTGTGGCGAAAGGTGCTGAGAGATGCCCGGGGAGGGAGTGGAAGGCCCAAATTCCTTTTTAGCGACCGTTCACCCGATTTCAGTGTAGCGAACGGCTCCCGCCGGACTCGTAACATGTTTTTTTTCGTGTACGGTGTCTTTTCGGTCTTTCTTCCACGCCGTACGCGGATATATTCCGTATTTCGTGTATGGTCATTTTTTCGTACATGCAGATTCATTGCATGGCATGGCTAATCGCTACATGCTGGTTTTTATTCTTTTTCCTTTTTGTGCTTTATTTTTTATTTTTATTTAATTTTTGTTTTATATGTATTAAATATTCTTTTTATTTTATATTTCTGTCCTTGTTTATTTCTTTTTTTACAACGTTGGCAAGTTGTATAGAATAAGTGTATATAGACTAACTTATGCACGCAATTCTGTTTAACAATATTTGCACATAAGTTGTATTTTGTAATTTTTATGTTTTTCAAGCTTTGTTGTAAGTTATGAGTTTAATTCATTTCTTTTGTGTTTGATAATTTTTGACTTAAGCTATGAATTAATTGTCCATTTCCGTTTAATAATTTTTTTGTATAAGTTGTGTTTCATAACTTTTATATTTCAGAGTTATAAGTTATAAGTTATAGGTTATGAGTTATACATTATAAGTCAGTACACTTAGTTGTTAATAAAATAATTCTTTAAAACATATGCAAGTGTTTGAAACATATGCAAGTGTGGTCTAGTTTTGTACGCCTCATCAAGTGAAATACACTGGTGCAGACGGAATCAAAAATAAATGCACTATTTAAAAGTTATAGCATTTTAAATTTAATGTATTGCTTTTTTGAATTGACGTCAGAGGACGCGTCATGCGAGAGCACCAGACCTGCATGCCGAAAAGAGAAAAAAGCGGGATATGTTATTTTCCATAAATAGAATATGACAGGTGCTGTCCCAGCATTCGCCCGATTTGAAAATAGTGATCGTTCGCGAAATAGTTCGGTCGGTGGAAGGCGAGGGCAGCCGTGCCCGATGGACGCCGGGGCCAACGATCGGGGACGGAGGTCAGGGGAGTGTGACGAGGGGCAGCAGAGCTCAGGGGACAGAGGTCGAAGCGACAATAGCCATTGTCGGAGCCGAGGGGTGGTGACCACTGGGGAAGAGTCCTGGAACAGAACTAGGGGCCGGGGGCATGGATGCGCCGCACCCGAGGGCGGCAAGCGAAGGCGGCGATGCGCTGGAACCAAGGGCGGCAACCAGGTTTGGTCGGTTGGAGCTTGTAGTGGTGAGCAGCGATTCACTATTTTGGATGGCAAATATGTAGGTGTTCTGTTTTAAAACTGTCAAACGGAGGAGTGACATCCTTAACTATAGCAATGAGTTAAATGTCCCCCGGTGGTTCACAAGTCTTGATGCCAAAGGAAAGGCCACGATAAGACGTCAGACCACATATGCAAGTGGTCATGAGTCATGACACAAAGACGATAGCAAATCATAAAAGAAACAATTTAATTGGTGATATAAAAGTGTTGTATAAAATCATCTAAAATTTAAAGCACCTAAAATAGAGGAAATGTAAAAAAAAACTGAGAAAACGGAGCCCCGGCGAGTCGGACAGCGACCCAACAAACGGAGCGAGGTGGACTCGGACAAGAAACACATCGGAGTCGGATCGGATCCTGGAGCAAAACAAGGGCGGACACCGGCGGCCGCCGGCCACGCAAGGCCGCGTCGCGTCCGTGTCCGTTAAGGCCGCTCGCAACCAAGCCAATAAAACGGCACCCGCCAGTCCGCCACCACGCCGTCTCATCACCAAACCATAGTTGAAAGTTGTTCAGCTCCAAAAACGTCATCGAGATGGGGCGCATTAAGCACGCGGCGTCGCTTCTACTCGCCGTCGTCCTCTCGCTCTTGCTCCCGGCGTCGCTTTGCGCCGCCGAGCCGATCAAGACCACGCCCACGAACTGGGGCTTCCACCTGCCGCTTCCGGACGGCGTCACGGGCGCTGAGAGCCTCGCCTTCGACCGCCGCGGCCAGGGCCCCTACGCCGGCGTCTCCGACGGCCGTGTCCTCAAGTGGGGCGGCAGCGGCCTGGGCTGGACCACGTTCGCCCACAGCGCGAACTACCGGAAGATCCCGCTGTGCACGGCGTGCGCGGTGCCGTCGCAGCAGACGGAGAGCATGTGCGGCCGCCCGCTCGGGCTGCAGTTCCTCGCCATGACCGGCGACCTCTACATCGCGGACGCGTACATGGGGCTCATGAAGGTCGGGCCCAGCGGCGGCGAGGCGCAGGTGCTGGCGACCCAGGCCGGCGGCGCGCCGTTCCGCTTCGTCAACGGGCTCGACGTCGACCAGGCCACCGGCGACGTGTACTTCACCGACAGCAGCGCCATCTACCCGCGCAGGTTCAACACGGAGATCATGATGAACGCCGACGCGACGGGGCGGCTGCTCAGGTACGACGCGCGGACGAAGCGGGTCGCCGTGCTCAGGGACGGCCTGCCGTACCCCAACGGCGTGGCGGTCAGCGCCGACAGGACGCACGTGGTGGTGGCGCACACCGTGCCGTGCCAGGCGTTCAGGTACTGGCTCAAGGGACCCAAGGCCGGCCGCTACGACCTCCTCGCCGACCTGCCTGGGTACCCGGACAACGTGAGGCGCGACGCCAGGGGCGGCTACTGGGTAGCCCTGAACCAGGAGAAGGCGCGCCTCGACGCGACGGCGCCTCCGCCAAAGCATCTCGTTGGCGTCCGGCTCGACGGAGACGGTGCGGCGGTGGAGGAACTGACGGCGGCCAAAGGCGTGACCCTGAGCGACGTCGCCGAGAAGGACGGGCAGCTGTGGCTCGGATCCGTAGAATTGGACTACGTGGGCCTAGTTTAGATTACTATACACTTATGAATTACACCCTCCGTCCTTAAATAATTATCGACCAAAATTATAGAGAAAAATATAAATATTTATGATATCAAATAAATGTACTATAAAAATATATTTGATGAAAAATCTAATAATATTCAATTGATATTGTAAATATCATTATCTTATTATATAAACTTGGTCAAAGTTGAGATGCTTTGACTCTCCAAGATTCTTAGAATGACTTATAATTTAGGAACTGGAGGGAGTATATTCCATTTAAACAAGTATTATTATTTTTATACTTTTTTTAATGGAATAAAGCATCTGGTTTCATCGTCGCTTGTATATGTTTCTAGTAATATACAGTTTTGACATTGTCACTGATTTGAAGGAAGGGGAAAAAAAATCTAGAGATGACATTGGTTCGCAGTCGCAATAGAATTGTTCTGAAAATATCGGAGTTAGCAAAATGTCTTAATAATATTAGAAATGCGAACTCGATACAAGATGAAAATTTGCCAAAAAGCGGTTGCGCAAACAGGAAGTGCAGAACAATCAGTGGCATTGGCATAGCACACAGGTACCAAATTACAGCCGCGAAAGTGGCTATGGTGGATTCACGAAGGTAGACGGGCCCAAATCAGTAGACGGGCCTAAACTCGATGCCTTCGACAATGAGCCCGCGTTTCGGGTACCACCCCAGCACCTCGAAGCTGGCCACCACCTCCTCTCCGGCGGTCTCCTGCTCGCCGTCGCCGTCGCCGGGCGTGCGCAGCCGCCCCATCTCCATCTCCGACCACCCGTCCTCTCGCATCCTCGGCGGTCGTGGCTCCTCGCCGGTGCCGCGAGAGAGGGCCCTGAACTTGCGCGCCTCGGCCTCGTCGGGATGGAGGCACACGGCGTGGCGCGCCACCGCCCCCACGCGGCCGCCGGAGGAGCCCAGAGCCACCGTCGTCTCCTGGTCCGGGAAGCTCAAGCCGCGGTGCCCGTCCGCCAGGCCGTAGACCAGGTACGCGGCGTAGGTGGTTGCCGGCGTCAGCTCGGCGACTGGGATCCGGCCGTGGATGTCCAGCGACGTGCACTCAGTCAGCTGGGCCACTTCCTGGAACCTGAATGAAAAAAAATTAAAGAAATGGTAGGGCGTACCAAAAAAATTGAGTGAGGCCCGTCTCCACTCCGGAGAAGTTCGTGCACTCTGACTAAATTGTATAATTGTTCTCAGAGAAAAATATTATTTTATGGCTAAAAACAAGATGAATCTAGATCAAACGAACAGAGCGGTAGGGTAAAGTTTAATTATCTTTTGTGTGCTCAGGTGGTATGCAGAACAATCGCTTCTCAGTTCTAACGCTACGGTAAAATACAGTACAAGGTAAAATGGCCTGCTAATTTCTGTGTTGGTCATATCTAAGAGACATGAAGGAGGACTTCTAATTTGATTGACACATAATTATATTAAATAATACATTTACTTAATTAGCTTTACTTCTAGAGAAACAAGAAACTAAACGCACGACGAAATTACAGTGTTCATCAAATGCATACTCTCTTACAAACTCATGACGACATGAGTGTTGCGTTAGTCAGAAAAAGTAAAGCATACTCTCTTCCACCTCTCTACAAACAGTCGGTGCTTCGATAACCCATGGTGACATTTCCGTCACCTCCACCTTGATATTTATTGTCTTTTGCTTGTTTAATTTTGTATTACAAAATATGTAGCGTAAGCACGGGAATAGTAACACATAATCGTCAAACAGAGTAATTAGTAAACTAATCGGATTAATGATTAGCTGTCTAAGGCGACGTGTGTGTGTATACACATAGCTACCCACCAACTAATGCGGGTGATATTATATTTTTTTATGCTCTGATAGTGATAGCAGATGCAAAGTGGAGACGACGACGCTAGTGTCAACGTCGTCGAGTGACCACGAGGAGAGAATCTGTACATACTGAGGAATTGTTTTGTTTTACCAACGGCATCATGAAATTTAATTAACCAGGTCATGTGTGTACTTTAATTAACCAGGTCATGTGTGTACGGCACTATCGAGCTTATTGCAAGGGTACACGCTAGTAATTAACCTGGTTGCAGAGTGCAGACCCTGTGCCGTGCCGTGCGTGTCTACCACCACTTGGTATTGTGGCGCAGTAGTTTCGTTTGCCCGGCGTTGCCCATAATTTCTACACGGTTTTACAATTCTTCTGCACTGCATCATCAGCTGAAGGAATGTTTACGTGCTCTGCATGCATTGTCCAAGACGGGGGTTGGTGACGGAACCACATCAGCACTACGCGTGTACAGGTTCACCTCGTGTCATGTGGTAGTCGTCGATGGAGGCCGGGGGCTCACCACAGGTCCCAGGACCAGGATAATTTCTAGGCATGATTTGATTTCTAACGATGGTTCTATGCTTTGTGTATATCCGCCAATTGAATTTTGCAGGTCATATAGATAGGTGTCATAGGACGGGAGGCGAATTAAGGCGAGAACTAGGGATAGAGAATCACTCTGTTCGGCTGACTAGTACGGTACGGCTGGTTGGCTGATTATTTTGAGAGAAAAACACTGTTGAATGACTAGCCCAGCCAGCCGAACAGAGTGATTGTGACTCGTGAGAGAAGGAAGGATTGGAAGAACCTGGAGAGCGGGTGCGGCGTCCATCGCCAGCTGAACTCGCCGTCGTCCCATGGCAGGTTCAGCGCCCTCGCCGACAGTATGTAGCACTTGGCGCCGCTCGCCTTCTCCAGCCACATCTTCTGCACGCACAACACAAGCAGATCCGGCAACCACACGACAACGACATGATGATGCAGCTCAGCAAACTGTGATCGATCAAAAAGATCCACGGTCTTTCATTTGTATTATGATGATTACCATGGCGTTGGCTTGGCCGTCCACGAGATCGGCGCCGGTGTCGCAGAGGCGGAGGTAGGCGTCCTTGCTTGTCGTCGCCGCTGGCCCCTGCGGCTGCGGCTGCCCATGCGGGAGGAAGCAGGCGCCAGACGTGGTCGGAGTCCGCGGCGGCGCGGAAGGCCGGGGAGACCGCGGCGCAGCGGCAGGCGTCGCGCGGGGAGGTGAGCGCGATGGCGTGCGCCAGGCAGACCTCCGGGAGGTCTCCCACCTTGGTGAACTGCTGGTGATGATCTCCGGCCATCGCGAGCCCGAGCCGCGCGCCGTGTTTCGTATATACGGCGCTGTGTCAAGCAAGCAGATTAGGCAGAGCTTCTGCTACCTTTGCGATGTGGTGACTGAAATCACCAGGCGTGTATATGTTATTTATATTATATATATATACACCTGCTGATCGATCTCAGAGCACTGTCACTGTATGAGGTTGATGCCACTGTGCTTGTGACTTATGAGAGCTAGAAAACGAATTCCGTTGCACCTCGTGCACTGCTAGGCGCACACAATCTGGAAACACCTCTGCCCATGAAAAAAAGATTGAACCGTACCAGCATGCCATGACCAACTGACCAAATCCCACAGTCGATCTGCCCATGGAACCATCAGCCGCGCGCGGACACAGCATCAGTTTATCCCACACCGCTCGTTGTGGTGCTGGCGGCTGGCGCATGTGCCTTGGGCTTCGCCCTCGGCGTCATCAGTCATCACTGTACGCGGCGCGGTAGTGCACTGCTGGGCACTGGGCTATAGGCGAACTCATCACGGGGCGGCGGGTAAGTGGCCGGCCAGCCGCCTTGTGCAGCGGCAGAACCTTGAATGTTAAGGAGGGCCAGCGGTGTTAAATTTTTAAAATGTATTTGAAATTCAAACAAATCAGTGAAGATTTCACATTCATAGGGGGCCCTTGACCCCTACTCCTGGTAATTTTCCTGTCCGGCCTAATTCAGTGACGATTTCACATTCATAGGGGGATCCTAGACCCCTACTCGTCCGACCACCCCAGCTCAATGACGCGAGCGAGCGGAGGTGCTAGCGCGTGCACCATGCCGGTTAGGGTTCTGGTGAGGCTCCGGCGTCTCCCCCTCTCCATCTTCGTTTTCGGCGGGTCTAGAAGGAAGGGGTCGAGGGAGGAAGGGAAGACAGGTGGTGGGGAAGGTGGTCGAGCGGTTAGGGGCCCTGGTATCGGCTTAGCCAGGTTTAGGGTGTGAGCGTCGTAGTCACCGGCGACGGTGGCCATCGTGGTGGCGGTAGCAGGAGTGGGGGCAGAGCAGGGGAGGGGCAGAAAGGAGGCGCCGCGGTGCGACGACGAGCTGAGGCAGAAAAATAGTGCCACCTGGTCGGAAGCTTGTTGCTATCCAACCAGGGTGGACTGTAGCACCCTCGCTACTCCCCCATTGACTCTTCCGCTGCATGTGCCTCACCTCGACACGTACGGGGAGCGGACGTGGACATGAAGCCCGCGGTTTTTAACAGTTGTTTGTGGCCTTGTAAGCTCATAGCAATGATGCGGATCGCGGGTTGGTGTAAATTGTGATCCCGTATTGTGTGGGTCAGCCTATCACGATGCGGACGGATCTGCACACCCTACGCTAAGAGCAATATAATATGGACAATCTCATTTTTTTATATATAACTAGTCACAAAAGAAATTAGATGGAAAAAATGAATTTTAGCATACCTCTTTCTAATCCTTTCTCATAACTTTTTATCAACCGGGAAAAAAATTTTATATGGTCTTTAAAAGAAAAAAAAAGCAGAAAAAACCACAATATATGTTTCAAAGGTGGTGTACATACACTAAATGTTCCCTACAAACTAGCTCGACTAGTACAGAACAATTTTACAATAATAGGTATTCATAGGTGTCTTCTTCTCGGATCCACCTTAGGTACTACTTAATCCATCCCAATTTAAAAATCGTTTGACTTTTTCAACCATAAACTTAACTCGTCTTATTCAGAAAATATGCGCAAAAAAGTTAAATTTAAATTATTCTTGAAGAAATTTTACTAATAAAGCAGGTTATAACAAAGAAAGTAATATTTTGTATAAATTTTGAATAAAACGAGTGGTCAAATTTTGTGTCAAAAAAGAAAAACGACTTATAAATTAAAACGGAGGAGAGTACATGTCCAACAATATGAGAAAAAATAACATACGTGAGTCCTATGTATATATAGGAATTACCTTACCCATATACATTCTGTCGCCTTATCTTACGCCAGAGCGTGATTGGTTGTCTGGATATGGCGCAGCCAGGCTCGCCTGGTGTACACGCTAATAAAATGTCGTTTGGTTGCCTGCCAACTCACTTGGGACAGGCCTGGCTCGCCGGATACACGCTAATGTCGTTTGATTACTTGTAAAACTTACCTAGGGGTGACCAATGAAAATGGATTCCGTTCTCCACTAACCTGATCACGCTGTGCAGCGCGATACACAATGGGCTGTTTTCTGCTCTGCAGTGACTTGTCTAAAACATGCTGCAGCAAAACCAATCGTTAGCTCTTGAAAGCGTGGCCCATACGAAGCACTAAACCAAACAGCAGTGCTTGCACACGTTGACACGCACAACCTGATCTTGGTAGGCCTGGCTGGCCAGTCTAGCCTATCCAGATGCGGACCCCTGGCTGAGCTGAATTTGGCGGCGACTAAATTCTACGGCTGAATTATTATAATAAAATATTATTCTGTAACTGAAAATAAACTAAACATAGCTCAAATGCCACGGCAAGCACGTCTAGCGAGCTTGTTGCTGCTGTGTTGCCATTCACGCTGAATAGTCACGGATCAATCCCTATAGCTTGTTGGCTTACCACTGGATGCACCTGCCACCATAGTACATGTGCGTCTACAAAGCTATCAAAGTAATAATAGAGTTTATGCAATTAAGTTTTTTATGACCAGGGTGGCCTATTCTCCAAGGAGATTGAAGGGTAACTTATCAAGTTGTATTACAACCATGGCTGCAAAATAATTTCTCTAGAACAAAATAACCTGAAACAATCTACAACGAATAATAGTGTACTACATCTATTTCCCCCTCACTGCTTCTCCAAGTCAAATCCCTAAACAAGATTTCTCTACAGAATATCTATTGTATTTACATTTTTTTTTGACAACATATTGTATTTACATTATCAGGGCCACAATACCAACCTTCTCAGGTACATGACCCCGTGACAAACAACCAATAAAGGGTTTACACGTTAGAAATGCTCAACAGCTTTTATTTATTCTAATTCCCAAAACACAGTACAAAAAGTCAGCTTCTATTCCAAAAAAGAAAAGGATGGATGTCTATCCCATCAGTCAGCTCTTAATCTTAAAATTTCTTTCGCTGTCCTCTTCCTAAAATATTCCATGTGTTCCTGCAGAAAGAAACAATTCTTTTGGGTAAGTATCATTCTGCGTAATCACACCAAAACAGACATCTTCCAGGTCAGCACGTGGTTATACTATGTTGATAACTTAAACAAGCATCTTCATGCAGGTAAAAGGTTTGCATGTTTAAGTGCTAGCCTACCCAGCCTGCTAAAATTTTAGTAAGCATGTTCACCCACCTGACTAAAAGACAGGGGCAGTCCTCTGCTGTGGAAATCAATGTACTTGAGCATAAACATACCGCAGTCCCACCTGTTACATGAAAATATCCTTTTGTCACCTACATTTCATTCACATAGAAAAGCTTGTGCTAAGATATAGTTGTATTTTTGAATCTTTGTCCGTCACCATAACTCCATAAGTTTCTCGATTAGTACTTGGGACACAGAAAACACTCTACAGATGTCCAGTGGAAACAATATTCAGTGGTGGTACACAAACATTTTGGTGTGGCAGGCATCTTAGTATGAACTACATTTCATAAATAAAATGTGGTCGCACAATCACACTGTTATGTCGGGCAGCAGTAGGGATTAGGCCCATTAGTGGCCTAATTACCCAAATATCCTATATTATTTATATTTCCTTAAATAGTTTAGTTATTTCCTAAATTAGGATCCCATAGGCTATATATTTGTAATCGTTGATTGGTGGAAGATAAGCAAGAGCAATCAGATTTGCTCGGCTTCCCTTAGGGAGCCGGGAGACTTTCCTGTGCCCTAACCGCCGCCTCTGTTCCTCTCTCGCGCACACACACGCAACCACGGCACCAGTTCGTCGCCGTCGTGGTTCCCTGCCACGGCCAGCAGCTCCACATCCATACAACCTCCGCCCAATCTCAGATAGGATCCGTAATCCTATCAACCTGGTATCAGAGACCTCGTCGATCATGGCCTTCTCCGCCGCCGCGACATCAGGCTCTGCGCCGGTCCTGTCGGCAGCTCTGCCGGCCGCCACATCGGGACCGTCCGCATCCGGGGAGCTGGTCCAAGCAGCCACGCTCCCTCTGGCCACCGGCGCCGCTGCAACACAGCCGTCGCCCGTTTTCTCGCCAGATCAAACCACATCGGTCCTGATCGATCTCAGCAGGGCAGTCCGGGAGATCCAGGGCACCCTGGCTGGTCTGCTTTCCGGCCAAATCCAACTCCCGGTGCAGCAGCCGATTGGCCCGCCGCACCCCTACTTCGCCCCACCGCTTCACTTGTCCCAGCCGCCACCGCTGTCCTACCACACCACCGCACCTGCCCCGAACACGTCCTACCCCTACAGCGCGTCTACGTCCGCCCCGGCGCCCTCGTTCGCCAGCGCGCCGCCGCCGTCCCAGGGCGTCCCGATCCAGCAGATTCGCTTCCCGCCGTCGCCTTCACCGCTGCCGGCGTGGATGACTGACGCGACGTCGGCGCCGGTCTACACCGCGCCTGTGCCGCAGACGCATCTGCCCCCGCCGCCGATCACGTCGACCACCATGGCCCACGGCGGCGTCCCTGCCTCGGGGGTGCTTTATGGCACGGCGGACGGGTCCCTGTTCCACAGCGACAGCCTGATCGCCGCTTCTTCCTCTTCTGCACCTACCGCGCCACCAGCCTCGCTGGTCCACTCCGGGCCGACGGCCGTGATCGGGCCGTCCGAGCCCCAGCCCCCGAAGTTCTACAAGCTGGAATTCGCCACCTACGACGGCTCCGTCGACCCGCTGAATTGGCTCAATCAGTGCGAGCAATTCTTCCGCGGCCAGCGAACACCGGCGACGGACCGCACTTGGCTCGCCTCCTACCACCTACGGGGGCCAGCCCAGACGTGGTACTACGCCCTCGAGCAGGACGAGGGTGGCATGCCGCACTGGGAGCGCTTCGTTGAGTTGTGCCGCCTGCGTTTTGGGCCCCCGATCCGCGGCAGTCGCCTCGCGGAGTTGGGCCGGTTGCCTTTTGTTTCCACCGTGCAAGAGTTTGCAGATCGCTTCCAAACGGTGCTGTGTCACGCCCGGAACGTCTCAACGCGGCAGAAAGCTGAGCTCTTCGTCGGCGGTCTTCCCGAACATATCCGGGTGGACGTGGAGATGCACGACCCCCCGGACCTTCAGACGGCCATGTACCTGGCCCGAGCCTTCGAGCGGCGCGCTGCTGCAGCAGCACCAGCTCCCCCGCCACAAGGAGCACGTCCTCCCCAGCAGCTGCCGGTGCCGGCGTCTCCACCAGGGGTACATCGCGCGCCGACCGGGGCCCCAGCACCTGCAGGAGCGCCAGAGCTGCCTGCACCAGCGAATGGGGCGCCACAGGCTCCTCCCGCGCCATCGCCGGCTCCAGCGCCTGCCTTCCGTCGCCTCACACCGGCCGAGCAATTGGAGCGCCGTCGTCAAGGGCTCTGCTACAATTGTGACGAGCCCTACGTCCGCGGTCACCAGTGTCAGCGGCTATTCTACTTGGAGGCGGCCGACTTCCTCGACGATGATGTACCAGCTGTGGTGGCGACCGCTGCTGCATTCCAGCAAGATACCGCTGTGGGCTGACGCCAACTCTTCTGCAGTTTCAGCTCGAGGACGAGCTGTTTCCCCAGGCGGGAAGAGATGTTATGTCGGGCAGCAGTAGGGATTAGGCCCATTAGTGGCCTAATTACCCAAATATCCTATATTATTTATATTTCCTTAAATAGTTTAGTTATTTCCTAAATTAGGATCCCATAGGCTATATATTTGTAATCGTTGATTGGTGGAAGATAAGCAAGAGCAATCAGATTTGCTCGGCTTCCCTTAGGGAGCCGGGAGACTTTCCTGTGCCCTAGCCGCCGCCTCTGTTCCTCTCTCGCGCACACACACGCAACCACGGCACCAGTTCGTCGCCGTCGTGGTTCCCTGCCACGGCCAGCAGCTCCACATCCATACAACCTCCGCCCAATCTCAGATAGGATCCGTAATCCTATCACACACACACAACAACAACAACAACATAAGCCTTTTGTCCCAAGCGAGTTGGGGTAGGCTAGAGATGAAACCCACAAGAGACCAAGATTAGAGAAACACAAAACGGACACAAGACGAAAGGTAGAGTTAGGGATAAACAGAAAAGGAAGCAAAGGTCACGGTTCAGGCACACTGATTTCACACACACACCCCTTTTAAAAAAGAAATCCTCAAGTTCAAACTATATACATTGACAATACTAAAAACGAGTACTGAAAAATGACAAAACCGAAGTAAAGAACCGTGTCCAAAGTTTTTATTTACTTAAAACTGCCCATACTGTTGCTTCCAAAACATTTTACTATAGTTAAATTCTACGGGTGCGACAAAATTCCATAGCTCCATAAAATGGTATGAATTCATAAAAGTTGCACTAAGTAGAAGTTATCTAAGCATGGAAGCCACATACGAACTAGCCTACTGAACGGCACACGAGTTAGATGGAAAGAATCATCATTACTATAAGCAAGACATACCCATTCTGCTGTAAAGGAATATCATCAACTAGCTCTTCATGCCACGAACTAGTGTTGATCACTCTGTTACTTTTGTCTTTCACTTCTTCTGAAATATATCGAGCCTGCATATGACAAACACATGTATAACACCATTAACTCACCAAACCGATTAACATAAAAGCCTATCAACATACCCAGCTAATTTTTTTACTTTCATTTAGGATAGATTGGGTTGGAGAACAAGGACTAAAGGTTTTCAAGGACCATATGAAAGGGCATAACAGATCTGCCAAAGTTCATAGCCATCTAAGTCTAGCAACTCACCAATTTTAACGAGGACTGGAGAGGCATATTAATAGAACGAAATGCTCAAATAAATAAGGAATTATAGCTGAGTAGTTAACAACACTTCTCAAAGAATTAGCATGCATGAATAAGAGTGAATGGGCAGAGTTTTCTGGCTGACAAAGCTGGACTTTATTTTTAGATCAATTTTTATTCTGGACGAATCAGTTATGCTTACCAGAACTTTTGGTACATTACGATCCATGCCACCGAGGGAATCAAGATACTGAAATGTAGTTTCCTTCATGTTTATAATTGCTAAACACCAATGTACTTCTTTATGCACAGGGACAAATATCTATAGAGAAATTCAGAAAGCATCATGAAATAAATGCAAGCCAAACAAGGGAGGGAACAAGTACAAAAGAAAAGGAATGTAACATTTACATTACTTTATCGCATTCAACGAGTTCATATCCCAACTTCTTATGGGAGGTCCATCTTTTAACAGATTTGTAGTCATAACCATTTTTTCCACAAGCAAGCTGAGCAACATCAAGGAAGTCAGTAAGGATCAACATTCATAGAGTAACAAATTGTACGTGAATAAAAACCAAGGCACAAAGGCAAGGCACAAGTCCATGTCATCAGTGGAAAGGGGTGTAAACAAAAGTGAATATAGCTAATATACAGAGAGGTCCAAAATGTGATTTCATCAAATACAATTTGGATACACCCAAACCAAAAAACAAATATATATCAAATACATGGTAAACTTACCACACAAAAGTGCAAATCAAGATAATACAGTCTAAGGAACCAAGAAGGCAAATCAAGTAATAATAATGCAATCTAAGGGGTTCGGGTAGATAAGATAATCTAAGGAACCAAGGCAAAGTGGCAAACAACTCAGAAATTCAGGAGGGAAGTTATAGCTAATTTCTATCTACAAAAGTATGCCACCATCGCAAATATGTAACCAAACGTTCCTAATTATAACAACTAACAACCACATACCATCATAGATCGGTCACATTAAAACTATACCAACTACAATGTATATATAGTCATGCAAGTTCGTAACTGATACAGATTTGTGCAGAATTAGCAGTTAAAGATACAACCTGACAACTATCCACACATTTGTAAATAAGATGGACTAATACTCAATATAATATATGAACCACTACAAGACTAAACTATGATATGCTATCATTCAAATTTGATTATGTCATCTATATTTCTTATAAGAACTAATACTGAAAATTCAAATCAACAATTCAACGTCGACTAGTTCACGAAGAAAAAAAACTTCTTCACGGAGAATATATGCAAAAACATGCCGATCTTAGTATGGAAAAGAGATGTAAGCATCCTGCAGATGCAATAATTGAAGCATAAAGAAGAATACAATCTAACCTTCTTATAAAAGAACGTATTAAAGAAATGGCATTTCAGAAACCTGTTTGGTTCTCTTTTCTCTCTCTCCTTCAACAATTCAAGGTACAGGTTAATAACCTACAAGTATGAGAAATATTTATCATGATCAAGCATGGAGACATGTAATCACTCACACTTGCCAAGGATAGAATTAGTGAAGTGTGTTTAGGATATACAGCAGGAGTATGACCTCATCATTTAACCAGCAACGGGGTCTCAAGCACTGGAATTTCTCTTTGCTAACCTCAATGCTAGATGGTTCATGCAGCACTAGAACTTTGCTACTGAAATGAGGAAACCAGGGCACTCAATTAAGCTTATATGGTATATAGAAAGCTTTAAACAATGTGCAAGCAGGGTCGTGAAAGAGTACCTTGGGCCTCTACTGCTGAAACAGTCATGAAGTTCATTTTCCTCCTCAGCAGTGAGAGGTTTAAATAGTTCAGACAGATCCTAGAATAGCCAGCAGTTAGATAAAAGCATAGAAAATTGGTGCAGAGCAGCCATCAAACATGTGCATAAAATGGTCAGTAGCTTCTTAGATAGGCATGCGGTTTCATCCAGGCCGTTTTTTTCACATACATGCCTCTTCTAAGTTATTCATCAAATAAAAGAATGTTTAATCATAGAATTGTTGAAGCTTGCAGCTAGAGGCAATTTTTTTTTAGAGTTCAAGGACAATCAGCCCCGGCCTTTCAATTGAAGCTAGAGACAATTTCAAAGCAATTCATCGAATTTTCAGTTCCAGAGCATCCCACTAATTCAGTGCAAGATGGAAACTTGATCGTTCATTTCCTTCCAAGTCACCAAGGATGACCATAGCAAAGCAGAGTACAAAAAGATCAAATTACCTCCTTGACAGCCTTGTCTGACTTCCGCATATCAGCAAGCTTCTCCTCATGGAAACTCAGGTCGATCCCTATTTCCTTCAACCTCCTATCGCGCCGTGTTGCCTCCTCGTATGCCTTCTTGAAGTACGGCACCATTTTCTTCCACTGCGGAGGCTTCACCGCCTCCGCCTCCGCCTCCAACGTAACCTTCCTCGGATCCATAACCCTCCGCCGGTCCACAACATGCAGTCCCGTCCACGCCTCCTCATCCATGGCCGCCGTGAGATCCTGCGACTTGCGGACCCAATGACTGAAGAGGTCCCGCCCGTCATCTTTGGGCCGGCCGAGGCCGAGGGCGCGGGAAAAGAAATTCCCCATGTCGAATGCGAAGGACCTCGCCTCCGGTGGTAGCGGCAAGAAGAACCCGCGGCGGAGGCGCTGGCTTAAGCGAGTGTGGCTCTGCGCGCCGTGGAAGTGGCGGGGCAGGGGGGAGGCGTCGCGGTGGCGCTTGCGTCGGATGGGGAAGAGCGCGGAAGCCGACGCGGTCATGGCCAGCAGGAGACGGCTAGGCCATAGGTGGTGGCTACGACTACGAGGGGATCATGCCCGAGGGCAAACCCTAGCAAGGGTTTGGTCTGGTTTGCGCCCGAGCTCGAGGGGAGGGGAGAAGGCGACCGCCGGCGGAGCGGGCAGAGGACACGAACGGGCAGACGGCCACCCAATGTTTTTTTTCCCCACTCGGGAAATGAGAAATTCCAAATAAGGCCTCGTATATGGAGAGGACGAAAGTTTTTCTTACATGGCCCGTGAGGCCCGGCCCATGCATCACATCAGGCGACTGTTGTCGGGCGCATCATCTCGCTCCTCATCGCATCAAACAGCCTTTTCCCATTACGAAAAATGCTCTAGGCGAGGGGTCGCTAAAAAGTTTAAGCGGTCTTGGTACTATTACGCTAAACTTTTTTATTTCCTTTTAAGCCATCCATCCATCTTCTATCTGTTTTTACGGTTTACTCGCCTGACACGTGGATTCCGTATATGAAAATGTTAACAATGCCCTTCTCTACCACATTCTTTTGCTTGTACACGAACACGTATTCGCCGCTATAGACATCCAAATGGTCCACTCTCCATTGGCCGCACGGGCCTGGCAAAAAAAAACACTACACTAACACGACACGGGCATGGCGTGGGGTTATGCCAAAGCCGTAGATATGCCCCGTAATGCTAGCATAGGCATGACACGGTTAATAAAAGTGTTCCTCCCACCTAGTCAAGCGCCGCTCTCTCTCACCTTTCTTTGACCACGGATCTCAGTTGCTCCGTGGCTCCCTCCATCTCGTCCCACTGGAATTCAAACCCCTCCTCGTCTTATGCTTCCGCAGCCAATACTCCTATCATACCTTGGCGCGGCGGCGCGAGAAGCTAGGGCGTAGTGATGATGACTCGCGGGGGAGCTAGGGCATGACATGGCTGACCTGTAGGGTCATGCCTGGGCCAAAAGTTGGGCACGCCGACCCTACACGACACGGCATGACTCGTCACTGTGTCTATATCGTGCCTGGTCGCCCTTTTAGACATCTATATCTGTCGCTGTCACTGCTGCCACCGCTGCCATCGCACACGGGGAGGTGCAGCCTCTCCAGCTCTTTGCGCAGGTAACAGACCATTTTCATCCTGCCCACCTCCATCATCACCGCCGTTTCAGCTAAACATGACGCTCACCTCGATCCTCTGCTAGTTCCTGGCACCAGTGTCACCGTCGTCGCTAGACACTGCTGGGGCCTGTTGACGCATGACGACGCTCACACGCCCATGCCATCGGCTGGAGGGTCATAGGCTGCCAGTGTCTTGTCGTCCTCCATCTCTGCCTTGCCAAGGAAGAGCATCGTTCTCATGGCGGACAGCGCTCCGTCGTGCGTGGTCGTGCTCTCCGCTCGTGGAGCTCGCCGCAACGCTCGGATTGACAGTTGTCGTCCTCCTTGAACAGGCCCTCCCGGTAGCGCTTCCACATGTAGGTGTGGCCGGCGCCTGCCGCGCCGGGGTCCTACTACAGCTGGTGGTGGTGCTGTGGGTGGAGTGCGAGCGCCGGGAGCGGTGTGGCGTGGGCAGCGGGGTTGGCGGCACTGAAGCGGATGTAGATGTTGAACAAAAAAGTAGTTGGCCAGGATGGTGCCGGTGCTAGTGGCCACGAGGATGGCTTGCCCCGCCTGCTGCAGCAACCACTCGATGGTCTCGCCGTTGGACTTGTGGCCGAGTTTACAGGTAAGCTGGAACACCCTGCTTAGCACACAACAGCAACCGAATCCGCCGTCGGGGCAGCCTTACACAAGTGACGAGCGATTTATACTGATTTGAACCCTCGTAATCAAGTAAAAGCCTAAAGTTTAGTCGGCGCGAGCATTTATGTTGGATTGCTTCGTAGGATCGTGGGTACAACTACAAAGGGTGCATCCTACCTCCTCTTTATATATGGAGAGAGGACGAGGGGTGCGAATCAGACCTACTTTGCACGCGTCAAATGTTTTTCGTAAACAATTTATATGTCGGCCCTCTTCTTCAGTTTCTTGTATAGCTGCTCGGCTTATAATTAGCTTTTGGTTAACTGCTTTGTAAGTTTTCCTATGTATTCCTCTTTTCTTTTTAATATATTTGGTGCTGTGCTGAGGGCGCTGTTGCCTCACAAGCCATCGAACACAGTTAAGTTGTCCAAAGAAAAAAAAAACTGGGTGTAAAGCTGGTATGGTGCATTTGGAATTGTCGAAGGCCCTGGCTTACAACCAAATCAGCAAAGCCTATATATGGACCTTCGAGGCTAGTGCACATTGTTTGGTCAGCTAGAAGTACTTATCCTGACGGCAAGAAATATGGAGGAAGAACTACAGTGCCGATCTTGACAAAGTGGAGTGCACATGTAACTTTCCTCAACTGTTTAGTATCCCTTAGCTTTGATTTCATAATAGCATGCAGATACAGGTAGCCTCCCACAATTAGTCCCTATTTTACGTTTGTCTTTCTCTCTCTCTTCGATCAAATGTCCCAACAATTAAAATTCAGATTCCACAATTCAAATTTAGATTCTTCGTTCAAATTCAAATTCAGAAGGTATTATAGGCAATGAATTTCAGGTCAGTAGCAATTGCAATCGGTTCATCATTGCACAATGCAATTTTCTTTTTAATAATGGAACAAAGTTTCAACCTCTACCATCCAAAGATGATACACAGGCTGCATACAAACACACCCCCCAGAGCCAAACAACAACCAGGTCCAACAACAAACAGTGCTAGACCAAAACAACCAAGACCAAGAGGGCATAGCCCGCCAGACAAGCTAAACTAAAAACTGATTCGATTTTTGGAGCACCAACCAAATTTGGCGAAAATCGCCATAACTACTGTCTCCATCTTCCTACAACACTCCATGAACACCAGCCACTCTTTCTCCTTATATAGCATGGACCACTGTCTGATCCAGTAGGTCATCCTGAAGCAAACCTGCAAATATGAGTTAGATCGTGCTTTATTAAACATCATTTCATTTCTATTCAACCATATTGACCAACACAAAGCCGCCGCCCCTAGCATAATTTGACTCTTAAGACATGGACCTAGTCCATTAAGCCATGAGCCTGATAAATTAGATATGCTAGTGGGTGGTTGAATTCCAAATGTGATATGAATGGTATTCCAGATAAATTTGTGAAATGGCATTCAGAAAATACAAATGTTGAATACTTTCATCACACCTACAAAAGGAGCATTGTAAACTCCCTTGCCACTTCTTTTTTGCCAAATTATCTTTACTAAGAATTACTCCCTTAAGTAGGAACCAAAGGAAAATTTTAATTTTTAATGGGACCTTAAGTTTCCAGATAGGGCTTCCATTCGGTTGCACCTCCCGACTTACCATAGTTTTATACATAGATCCAACGGTGAATTTACCATTTTGATTCACTTTCCATAAGAAGACATCCTTCCTATTTGATAATTGAACAGAAACCACTTTTCCCACTAACTCATACCAGGAGGACAGGTTTTAGTGGGATCATCTCTAGGACGTCAGCCACTAAAACTTCTCTCCTCCTAGTTAACCTATATAGGTTAGGATATGCATCACATAGGGGTTTATCCCCTAACCACACATCCTCCCAAAACCTTACTTCTTTCCCATTATTCACCTTAAAGGCCCCTCTCACCAGGAGATGCTCTTTTACTTTCAATAGGCCTCTCCAAAAGTGAGAGTCACCCTGTTTTTGTATCACTTGGGAGAGAGATTTAGTGGCTAAATATTTCCTCTTAAGATCTTGCCACATACCTTCTTCATTGATTAGTTTAACCAACCTATTTGCTTAAAAGGCACTTGTTTTGAGTCTCCAAGTTAATAATTCCCAGACCCCCAGTCTTTTGGAGTACATAGAATACTCCCCTTTGCCAGATGGTATTTCTTTTTATGCTCATCACTTTGCCAGAAAAAACGAGAACGATAGAAATCTAGTTTCCGAAGGACACCCTTAGGTACCTCGAAAAAAAGACATCATGAACATTGCCAAACTGGAAAGGACCAAGTTAATCAACACTAGCCTTCCTCCAAAGGAAAGTAGCTTTCATTTTCAGCTGCATAATTTTTTCTGAAATTTTTCTTCGATACACCCCTAGTCTTTATTGGACAACTTTCTATGGTGCATGGGTATATCTAGATATCTGAATGGAGAACTTCCAACCTTGCACCCAAACAACGCACTATAATCCATCTGACTCTCCCTTACAGCCCCATAACAAAAAATCTTACTCTTATGAAAGTTGATTTTTAAACCCGATAATTGCTCAAAAGTGCTAAGAACTAGTTTGAGTTCTCTGGCTTGTAGCAAATCATTCATCGCCGAAAATAGTATTCCATTTTGCACAACCCAAATACCTCAATCAAAATCAAGACTTAAATATCATTGCGCATGCTAATAATTTCTCTTGAAAAATCGCAGCGGCAAAAGAAATCATCTCATACTAATTTCAACCATCGGCATCCACATGTTCTAAGGTTCAAACTTCATCCAATTACATCACATTGCGGTGGACCACAGGGGCTGGCAACAGTGCACATCTACCAGGCTGGCACCTATCTCCAGAAAGAAGATAGGGAGGAGCAACGGCGGTGCACGCGGCACGCCCTGCCTGCTCAGCAAGAGCAGTAGCCAGTAGGGGCCGGCAGTATATATATAATAAATCCGTAAAAACAAAATACTTCCTCTATACCTATAAAAAATCGTTTTAAATCAGATTTTTGTTAAACATTAAACATATAAATCATAAATAACTTTTAAATTATTGAGTTTTAAAATATGAAAACTATATAAATAGATTTACGTTAAAATTTATTTTCATAGAAATATGTATATATATCATTTTTTTAATAAATATTATTATAGAAATATGAAGTTAAAGTATGCTTTGCAGACCATATCGTTGGCATAAACGACTTTTCTTCGCATATATGGAGGGATCGGAGTATAGGATAAAAATATATACTGACTGGTTAGGAAAAATGGAATTGTGGATTTATAGCATCTCGACATATCGTCACAAATATTTTAGGCTTGCTCAGTAGGCGTCTATATGACCGTGAGCTAGCTCTCTATATCCATCATCTAAAAAAAAAAACACTCGACACCTACATACTCGCTCTGTACCTATATTATTATTTGTCGTTTTGCAGAAGGTTTTGGTTAAATATTGAGAATATAAATTATGAATAGCTTTTAAATTGTTGAGTTTGAAAATGTGAAAACTATATAAATAGATTTGTCTTGAAATATACTTTTATAAAAGTATTATATCACTTTTTCAATAAATATTTTTATAGAAATATGAAGTCAAAGTTATACTTTGAAGACCGTGTCGTTATCCAAAATGACAAATAATATGAGTACGGAGGGAGTACACGGGTAAGAGACTTACTCTTAACTCTTAATGAAGTTTGTCTTAAAAAAAAAAAACTCTTACTATCATAAAATATCTTCTGCAGAAAGATATGTTGATAGCCTAGCTTTATCCATGCATGCTGGAGTTGAGTGGTTCCTCTGTCTTCCCCTCTTCTTCTATCCATGTGAAAGGGTCCCCATTTTCAGCTTGCATTACATGCGAACCGCAGTAGCAAGAGCCTCTTTAGTTGGCAAAAGTGGCTAAAAAGTCACTATAGCACGGTTCAGAATCTTTTCCAATAAGGTTCCGTTTGGATCCTTGAAATTGAATTTATTTTAAGAATCATGATTTATACACATATTAATGAACTTAATATGGTTATATATAGATTATATTGTATATTATTTTTAGTTATACGAGAGAGATACTTATATGTTGTATTTTATCGTGTGAGAGCAAGTTGAAGAGCGTGCGATAAATTGTAAAGTGAAAATATAGCATGGTGGTCTATAAAATCAAATTCCATCTCTCAACATATGAATTTGATGTATGCCAATATGTGAATTTTGGAAAGTGGCGGAATATCACATTCTAAGTGAAATAGTCTAAGTTGTTAACTAGATTTCAATTCCTCCAATTCCAAACATCCAAACGGGGCCTAAGTGTCCAATCATGACCTAGTAGACTCAAAGATTCGTCTCAAGAAAGCCAAGTAAACTATACAAACATCCAACAGCTGCGGCTACTTTATTTAATATTTCATACATATGTAAAGGATAATCGATGTGACGGAGAACATACAAACTTTTTAGGAACTCAACAGGACCATAATTTGCAGACGAAAGGTACAGTCTGCCAACCATACCTGGAACGGTCGTAAAGTTTATATTTCTTTTTGGCCTCAATCTGAAGCATGCGACGTTGCCGTACGTGCGCCCGTGTTATGTAATTGAACATCTTGTGTGGTATTGTTACTATCTTCGCCCCGGCCTGATCGGACCGGATAAGCTATAGCTCCCCACGTGCGCGCCACTTCACGCCATGTCTGGTCTACCATCGTTGGCAGAAAGCGATCGATCCTGAAAGCCATGTGTACTCTTTGGAAAGTTATCGCTTAACAAATGTGGCCGGCCAAACAACCACATGTGAATCAATTGATAAATGTGTGGAGTTTTATTATGCATTTTTACAGGGAAACTAAACCAGTGTAGCATGAGAGCAGAAAGTGGAATGTCGACATTTCAAAGCGAGACCACTAAAAAGCCGCCATCACGTTTGCACCAACAGACCAAAAATTGTGCTAGGAATTTACAGTCACCAAAATAGACCATATTTACGTGCATATAATAATCATATATCACACAATAAATATAACCCAAATGGTAAAAGCATCTCTGAGAGTTCTCTATATTCCTTCCACATCTAAGCTTTTTTCAATAAAAAAAAAAGAAAAACTCATTTCAAGAGTTTTCCATATCTCTTCCCAATCTTTTATCACTAGGCAAATTAACCGGTTCTATGTCTAAAAATACGTACACAAAAGGTCACGGTATATTCCTCCCTGCTCCTTCACTTCTGTTGTTGCATCGGGCCGTGTGGCGATGCCGAAATTCCATACCGTGACGGTGAGCTACTACTCTATTCTTCACAAGAAAAAAAGACACGGGAACTGGGCCGCCCGAGACCTGCGGCGGCGACGTGTCTAGCCAGGCACCCGGCGCACACACGTAATTCAAAACTATAAGTTTTGGAGAAAAAATAGGCTACTCTGATCAAATTTAAAGTATTTTGAATTTGTTGTAATATAATAATCTTTTCAACGGTATGAAAATCTTATCACACGTTTCATGTGCCATCAAAAGCCTGCACCCGGTGTCATTATTTTAGTTGGAAAGAGTCTACTTAACACCCTCATCTATCGATGGTTGTCTACTTCACCTACTGACCTATAAAATCAGGTATTCTATCCTCTCAAACTATTGAAAACTGTCTAAATAACCCCATGATACGGTTTTGAATTTAGTTTTGCTGACATGGCATATCAATCACTCCACCCCCCTGAACTACAAAACATGATATTATAGTCCGTAAAGCATCAAATATTGTTCAAATGACTCTTTGGATGGTTTTGAGAGATGTTTGAACACCATATCCACCACACATTGCCCTAAACACACATTTGTTGCCTCCACCTCCCTACTCTGTCTAGCTTGACCCGCCGCCCAATGAGCAACATGTAACATCTTGTCTCCTACTTCACCTCCCATCAGTCATCAATGGCCTTGAGCTCAAGCCTGCCACACCTATATCACCGTTTTTCAGCCCCTCCTACATCCTCCATCCGGTTGTCCTTCAATTTTTTAGTAGCTAGTGGAGGAGAAGTGTCGGGTACCCGGGTATGGGGTATCTAACTTCGATGCAAAAGATACACTTCCCAAAAGAAGCTTGGCCCAAGCAGGAGCCAGCCAAGGCCCATGCGGAAGAGCCTCGCACGGCCCACAATGGAGCCGAGTGGAAACACACTACCTCCCCCAGGCGCGCGGACCCCTCGGGAGAAATCCTCCGATCCGCCCGAGCCTCCACGACAGGGCTCGGGAAAGCAGGACCCTCGGGCGACACCATCCGATTCGCCCGAGCCTGCCACCAAATGCCGTAGCTTCGGGCAACCAACTTCCGATTCGCCCGAGCCCCCCGCTATATGCAGTCTCCCTCGGGTGCACCTCTCTGGTTCGCCCGAGCCCTGCCGACGTCAGCAGAGCAATCTTGCCGGCCAAGGGACCTCCCCGACCACTTTACAAGCACGGTCCTATCAAGTGGGCCCCTTGACGCAACTGCGCCCCGCACGCGCACGTCCACCGTACCAACTGCGATATCTCCTCTGACTACCTAAGTGATGGTGACACTTCCCCCGCACCGCCACAGGGACAGTCAACCGTACGACGCCCTGTGCTGACGAAGAGATTCTCCAACTACGACAGCGACGACCCATACCCCAGTCGTACGTACGGCCCCCGGAAAGGGGGAACGACGACCGTTCGGCCAACTCGGGGGAATGGGCAAGGCTTACGGCCGGGCTCACCTACCCCTTGGAAAGTACCGCACGTGGGAGGGGAACGCGCCCGAGGGAGGACACTCCCACCGCTCCGTCCCGTTAAGCCCCCGACGGCATCATGGACTCCTTGTGACAGAACCTCCTTAATCATAGGGCCCACGTGCCCCGTCATCGTCCCTAAGGACCTTCGAGTAGTCTGCACGAGTTCCCTTTTGACTTAGGTGGCCTGTCGGGTCTCCTAGGAAACCCTAATTTTCCCGAGGATCTCATTGTAAAGACTTTGCAAGTATTACAACAGTTTACACAAATAATTTGAATCAGAGTAAAGAGTGCGGAAATATTAATTAAACATAGATTACAAATATAAATTACATTATCCCAAACCGGAGTTTCGCAGTGGAGTAGCTGTATACAACTAAACACCCTGCCCAAGGGTTTCATTATATACACATCTTCATCCATGCACGATCCGTTGATCGGCACGATCCCTCGTAGAACTGTTCACTCAACTTACCTGCAACAGGGGGTTAACAAACCCTGAGTACATGGGGTACTCCGCAAGACTTACCCGACTAAGAAAAAGTAATGAGACTCAGGAATGCAGGCTGAGGGGAGTCAAGGTGAGGCTTAAGCAAGAGTCAAGGTATTTTGCAGAAAAGCATTACTATCCTATTTCATTATTTGATCTGAATATTATTTTATTTATATCCACAATTTCAATATCAATTCTCATATATCATGTACTTTCAATTTCCTTTTTATTCTCAAAACGCCTAGTTCCGAACCACTCTTCCTGTAAGTGTGAGGATCATGTCTCCATTAACCGAGGAGCAACGTCGATTTGAATCCAGAAGTACCCAGCTGGGAATCCCTATCCACACTGCATATGTAGCAGTTAAGCTTGCATATGCCAACCCGGCCTACCACGGCTTTTCATAACCCGGAACCGGTCCTGCGCCACCCGAGAGCACAGTACCCCTATAGTCTCCAGGCACGATGGCCACGAGGGTACACGCTACTCTCGCCATCTCTCCACTCCCAGTGCGTGGTTGTCGGTTCCAGCAGTAGAGCCACCGGAGTCAGAGGCTTTCCGTAGTATGTGGCTAGTTGCAAAGTCATGATCACAGCAGGTCGACAACGAATGGTCCCTAATATTTTTTCGTTGGAAACCATGCATTGGGACTCTAACCCAAGTACACTGGTAACTACCCGGTTTTCACAATCCTTTCCCGATGGCGACGAAAGTTGGGACTCTAACCCAAACAGTTGGCCAACCAAACGGGAAAACCCATCCACGTTGATGATAATGGACTGGCCAAGTACACCATCACCAAACGAGGACAATACCAATCCCATAAAATGATTCATTTCTTTCATGTTATCACAGTTTTCAAAATAGCATTTTTGCAACTCTATCATTAAGCATGACTAAGCATTTTTCAATGCTTTAAATAAATCAGGGTCTCAGGTATAATATGTGGTCAAGGAAAGGTAATGCATCAATGGGTTATCACTCAACTCCTATTAACTTAATGCAGTAGATTAACTCAAGTGATAAATATTTTTAAATAACAAGGAGGGGCAAATGCACCGGGGCTTGCCTGTTGCTTGGAGCAGATTAAAACTCTGAAGTCAATCACCAAGAAATATCCACGTCCACTGAGTGATGACCTTACTCGGGACTTGCTTCCGATATAATTACCGCGCGTTCACTACACGAAATAATAACGCAGTTCTTAACATGATGTTATGTATGCCATGATGCATGAGATGCACTAACTGGTGAATTAATACTAAAGAATAAAGTTAATTTAGTAAGTTGAGTACAACTTTCAACTTTACTTTATGATAAAGTTGTAAAATAAACTTCATTAGACAAGGTGGTGGTGGTATAATTTATTTATTGGTCATGCTAACAGTCATAAAAAGTTGAGTGAATTTCCTTATAACACTACTTCTCATTTGCTTAAACAGGTCATCAACCCTTATATCATATGTGAATAATATAGTTGATTACTGTTCTAATTAGCAATTTAATTGCGAACTCAATCAATTAATTAAAGATGCCAAAGACCATTTTAAGTTAATGCCTCAGGGTCCACAATAAATCTGAAAGTCACGCAAAACCTAATTCACTAGAGTTTTCTATGTATTTTAATAATCATTAAATAGAGCATCAATTAACAAATAGGTAAACTAATTACATAAAATATCATTTGCATGTTGGAATTAACAAGATTAGCATAAACTTAGCAAGTTAACAAGGTACCAAGGGTCAGCACATGATAATAACCCAAGGTTAACACACAAATCCCATAATCACACAATACTTTAGTCATCCTTATTTTCTATTTCTTTTATTAATCAATTAATCAAGCATTTAATTAATAAACAATTAAACTACTTTCATTTGAGACCAAACTCTAACAACAGGCAGCTCTTACCCTAAGACAGTGGCAAATAAAATTTCACGATTTTTGGACTAACAGAGAATTTATTAAAATTCATCCAAGTTGGGTTTTCTAATTAAAAATTACATTTTATCCTCAGCAGAAAGTATCCAAATACCACTTCCCATATTTTTGTATTATTATACACATTGCAGGGAGTCCATACATATATTTTTATGATTTTTGACACAGTAGATTAATCCCCACAAAAATAACAAGACCCATCACTATGCAATTCATTAGGAAATAGAAAATGTAATTTAATTCGCGAGGAAATTAGAAAGATCCAAAACGGCCCGAGGCAGCCCAAAACGACCAGGCCGGCCCAGGACTGCTCTCCCTCTCTCTGACCCACTGCCAGGCGGTCCCCGCCCGTCAGATCCTTCTCCCTCCCCTCGCTAACGCTCGGGACGCGCGCGCAGGCGGCGGCGCTGGCCACCGAGCACGCCGTCGGTGACTCTCTGGCATGACCAACGGTACCAGGGTGCTCTCCTATCTCCCGCACGCCTGACTAGGAACCTAGACCGACACCTAGAGCACGATAGCGATGGCCATGGCGGCACGAGCTCTCGGTGCGCGACGCCGCGGTCGTGTCCCGACGAGAACGACCCGGTAGGGTTTAAGAAGATGATGCGCTGAGCAACATAACCTCACCCATAGTGGCGTGCTCGCGCTGGTTGGACCGAAGACGTAATAGAGCACGACGTCGATGTTGATGGCGCGGATGGTGGTGTACTCCGACGGCGAGGTGGCGTTCTGGCCAATGCTGTGCACCACGGGGAAAAGGATGGGTTGGTAAGTTTCATAGGGTTACTAGGAAACGAGGACACCGATTAATTCGCGCAGTTTCTCACCGGACCAAGCGCACCACGTCGAGGCGGATCCCAACCGTGCTCGGCAGAGACCGGGGAGGAAAACAGTGGTGCAGAGGTTTGTTCCAGCGAAACCATCAAGCACCAACAGATTGGAAGGGTCCGTGGGATTGTAGAGGAGCTGCTGACATGAGTGATTAGACGATGGTGGATAGTGCAGCACGAATTTTGTCACGAGCCAGAGAGGTGCTCGTCGGCGGCAATGGAGTAAAAAGGAGGGGCGTCGACGGCTCGAGCCTTAAATAGGACAGCGGAGAGGAGCGCAGCGCGGAGAGGACCCCCACGGGTCCGGCGTCGACGGCGACACGCCGCCAGCCGGCCCCGGGTGACACCGGCGGCCTGCGCGGCGCACGCACGCCTGGCACCCGCACGAACAGAGAAGAAGAGGGGGGGCGGCTACTGTAGCAGTTTGAAGTCAACCCCTAGATTTGCCAATTATTCCCTATCCAACAGGTATCAGGTGGAACCTATAGAATAAAAGTTGTGGGAAATTTTGTTAGGAACAACTTTGCTTTTTGCACCAAATTCAGATTCGGCCCAGATTTCAAGATATTTAAAAGGGGTAAATTCCCAAACTTTGATTTCAAACACAATCTTTCAAATTACTTTCAAATTTTCGAAATAACATGAAAAATGGTAAAAATAAAAGTTGCTCTACTCATTGAGCCTTACAACTTTTCTTAAAGAAGTTTTGTCAGATTCTTGATAACTTTTGAGATAGCATTTTGAATTCAAATTTTAAAACACTGTTTTGAGGTAAATTTGAATTTCCTGTTCATAACTTCAAAATACCCAAATATAAAAGTTGTTCTATTTTAAATTCCTTACAACTGTCATTAAAGTATTTTGTCCAAATTCTTGATAGTTTTTGAAATGGCATTTTAAATTTGAATGATCAAACACTAATTGGTGTTTAATTTGAATTTTTACCGATAAACCTCAAAATCTCCAAAAATGAAATTTGTTCTATTTTAAAAGATCCACAACTTTTATTAAACTACTTTCATTAGATTCTCTTTAGGTTTTAAATTTGTATTTCAAGTTTGAACTTTAAAACATTGACTATGGTTTAATTTGAAATTCTTTTTAATAACTTTAAAATTGTCCAAAATAGAAGTTGCTCAACTTTTAAAGATTTACAACTTTTATTTAAGGCCCAACAGCGAATCATGTTTAATTTTTGCTTTAGGGTCTTAGGTTCATTCTAGGGTTTATAATTGATTTTCTTTTTGGTTGTGTTCGGTGAAGCTGAAGTGCTGTAGATAAGCGCTGAAGTGCTGTAGAAGTGCTGAAATCTTGTGAGAGAAAAATACTGCTGAAGTGCTGAAAAATAAGCGCTTATAAGCGCTTATACCCTCAACCGAACGCAGCCTTTATTTTCCCAATTGAATTTAGATAATTACATACAAACACAAACATTGACATAGCAAACCACTCTCAAGCACTTATGCACAATCACACGAAATAATAAAGTTTATTTTAGTTATGCATAGCAAAATGAGTTTATGCGGGATGATTTACATGCAATCATGATGACATGGCAGGTTTTAAGTTAATGTAACAGCAGGGGTATTACACTCCTGGACCTCGGGAGTCAATACTCAAAGGTCAACCCATTTTCTTGTTGCGCTGTGCAGGGTCGGATGCGAAGTCATGACGTAGCGCCACGCAGCAAACCACGCCCCGCACTATGCGCCACCTTGGAACTCACCAATCGAACGGTGAAAGATCAGCCGAATGACCGAGGCCATACTTTCAAGGCCCCAAGACGAGGTCGTGGCTGGCGACAGGTACCGATCACAACGGTCTCCACCATGCCGAGTGTTGGCGGTCCTTAGCAACATAAATATAACATCATTTTAATACTAAAACAAATAGAGAATAGGGCTTTATCTAACCTTTCCACGAGTTTTGTTGTGCACCTAACTTACAGAGATAGCACGTGGAAATGCATCAAAAGATAGCACGTGGAAATGCATCAAAATATCAAGGAAAGCGCACTTCCAGGAAACACATTCAAAAAAGGCGCAAATCAAGAATAAAAGAGAAAAGCCCATCAAACCATCAAACGGGATCCATCCGTAACCGCGGGGGAGGTCCAGGCCCAGGAAGCAACCGACCATCCGAAGGCGGTGGCCAGTTGCCGCCTGCCAGGGACCGACCGCCCCCTGGGGCGGCCGCCCCCCAAGATGGCACTTCCCGGGCCTAGTTTTCAGCCAGAGAGCTCAAGGCGGTTCCCTGATGGCGGTTTCACCTCCTACTATACTTAGAACGCCCAAACCGCCCTTGATCAACTATAAATAGATGTGTCACCCTCTCTAACACACACACCAACATTTGGAGCACTACACCTCATATTTCTTACTTGTTCTCTAGTTTAGTAGTAGTAGTAGAGCAAGGCAAAGCTATCAAGGAGAGCTTGTCTCCTTGGAGGAATCAAGAACATCTTGGTATGAATACACATCGTTTTTCCTCTATGAGCAAGCTCTTATCTTATTTATATAGCAATGCATCTGAATTAGAGTATAGTCTTGTCCATATTATGATCATAACATGTAAACTAGTCCATAGTCTATGTGTTATGTTCTTGATATGTTCATCAAAGTTCTTCATCGTTCATCAAATTAGTATGAATAGAGGAAGAACTAAGGATGTGATAATAGTTCGTTGTGCTGTCATGGTTGCTCCTAGCCGAGCCTGTCAATCCGAAGGGTTGGGGTCCCGGGGGGTTAGGAGTTGTTTCCAATTACACGGGCGTGGTGCTCGGGTATGTGGGAATCAGTGGATATGTCGGTACCCCACGGGCAGAGGGGTAGGTGGGCAGGTGGTGACAGCCCTGTCCATCCCTAGCATTCCCCCACGTTCGGGTATTGAGTAGGAGTTCGTAAAGTCTCTATCGGCTGTCAGACCAGCTGCGGGGATCTCCCTATCATCTCAGACTTAGTTCTGATCCTAGTCTTATTAATTCGATGTAATTACTATTCGTTACATAGCTGTATATGACCAATGCCTGCTTTCGCAGCTATTCTTTATTCTTTATTATATCTTTTATCCTTGAGGTTGCTCCGATGTGTGTGTCCACTATCTTATAAACATGTTTTAACCCCTGCCTATGCTATGCCTACCTATGCGTCCAATAAGTGATCATGTTTATACCAAAAGCTAGATGGAATACATCATGCCCTCCTATGGGAAATTATAAATACAACACCCTTGAATACTCACGGGTTGAAATGTTACAATGATAGTTCTGTGCGCTTGCAGAGTAGTCTTATTCCTTATTGAGCTATCGATTGGCGTACCTAAGTACCATTACTTAAGGATTGTAATTCTTGTGCACCTCACGGCGCCGTGTCACAGTTTTGCATATCGTAAGTAATGACGGTTAGGAAGGCCAATCCGGCACTTCTAACTGCTTTTACCAGACTGCATTACCTAGGCTGGCGCCACTAAGGGCCAAGGATTACCTTTCTGAAGTAATGGTCGTTGGGAATGCCAACAAGCATTTCTAACGCCATTGCCAGGGATGGACTTTTAGTCTATCTTTTGTAATGACGTTAAGAAATGCCAACAAGCATTTCTGGCGCCGTTGCCGGGGAGGGCAAAAAGAAAATATAAACATCTAGCTTTGGCATAAACTTTGATTACAAAATAAGCATTGGTAGCCATAGCATATGCAAGCTAACTTTGCTATTTTCTTCCTCTTTTTATTGGAATGAAAACAGGATAGTGTATGAGCGGTTTCAATCTACCGGAAAACTTCGTTAAAAATCCAGAGGCACTCCTAAGGAAGAGAAGGCCTCGTTCCATCTCTTCTTCTGCTACTCAGCCGGCAAACGAACCGGTCACTACCGCGCCATCTGCTACTACCACCATGGCCAAGTCACTCCGCGAGTACTCCACCCATGCTATTGCCAACGTGCCCGTTGGGCCCGCTTGCCAATATCGGGAACGGAAACTTTGAACTCCGCACTGGCCTACTTGCGATGGTGCAGGCGAACCAGTTTAGTGGTTTGCCAAGTGAGGACGCAAACGCGCACCTGCAAAACTTTCTTGAGCTGTGCAAGACCATCATCATCAAAGATGTCACACAGGACACCATCAAACTCCGATTGTTTCCCTTCTCCCTTTCGGGGAAGGCGAAGCAATGGTTTTATCAAAGCAAGGAAGCAGTCAACACGTGGAACAAATGTTCCGCGGTGTTTCTCGCTAAATTCTTCCCCATAAGCAAAATAAATGCTCTACGGGGAAAATATCAAACTTCTAGCAAACTACACTCGAGTCCATTCCCGAGGCTTGGGATAGGCTTCAAGAATACATCCAGGCCTGCTCCCACCACGGGATGGAAGACTGGCTTGTGCTCCAAAATTTCTATGAAGGTCTCACGGCCATGTCTAAGGGGCACATAGATGCTGCTGCTGGAGGCGCATTCCTCTCCCTCACCATCGAGAATGCCACGGCGTTAATCGAGAAGATGGTGGCCAACCAAAGCTGGGGAGAGGGACGCAAAACACAAAAAGGCATGCACACCGTGAAGGAGACGGATCTGCTTGCCGCAAAAATAGAATTAATAATGAAGAAACTTGAAGGACGTGCCACCGATCCTACCACTGGCATTGTCCAGGCCATGGACTCGCACATGACGTGTGAGGTTTGTGGAGATGTTGGCCATTCGGGGAACAACTGTCCCGAAACTCATGAAGAAGCTTCCTATGTTAAGAACGGTTTTCGCCAACATCAAGCAAACAGGTAATGGGTGGAACGACCAGAATCGCCCCCAAGGTAATTCTTCCAATTTTAATTCGAATTTCATCTCCTCCCAACCTTCATTAAAAGATCTTATTATAGGACAAGCTAAAATAAATGAAAATCTTACAAACAAGATTTCTCGTAATGATAAAATGTTTGAAACTATAAATACTAAGCTTGATAGCCTGTCCTCATCTGTTAAAAATCAAGTAAATTTTAATAAAAGAATTGAAATTCAAATCGCCCAGCTTGCCTCTGCTGCAAAAATCTGCCATTCAAATTTCTAGTCCTGTTGAGAATATAAATTCGGTGACCACGAGAGGGGGTAAGACCACTCGTGATCCCCCACATCCTAACCAAAGAATAGGCAAAACATCAAGACAGCAAGAGGAAGTACCTGGTTGACTCGGCACAACCACATGAAGAATCAATGGAAGAAGAGCCGACACCGGAGGGCTATGGGAACACCACGATGTTGCCTTTTCCCACAAGGATGAGAAGAAAGAAGAAGGCCGGAGATGAACAGTTTCTCCGATTCGTGGAGATGGTCGAGAAGACACACGTCAGCGTTCCACTGATGGATGTCTTGCACATACTATCATACGCTAAGTTCATCAAAGATATCATTAACAACAAGGGACCATTACCGTCCTCAGAAATTGTCAAGCTGACAGAAGAGTGTAGCGCAGCTATACTCAATCATCTACTTGAGAAGAAACAAGACCATAGGTGCCCCACAATCACATGCTCTATAGACACCCAACAATTTGACCACGCCTTATGTGATCTTGGGGCGAGTGTGAGCGTAATGCCAAAATCAGTCTTTGATAGACTGAATTTCACCAATTTGGAGCCTACCAACATGACACTTCAGTTGGCCGACTCCTCAATTCGGTACCCAGCAGGGATTGCACAAGACATCCCTGTAAAAATTAGAGGGTATTATGTTCCGGTGGATTTTGTCGTGCCCAACATGGAACTCACCAAAGAAACACCACTCATCCTCAGAAGGCCATTCTTGAGCACGGCAGGAGCACAAATTGATGTTGGAGCTGGAGAAATCCGCTTCAATATCAATGGACAAAAAGAGAAGTTCGAATTCAGGCCTCGCCGTCAAGAAGAATGCAACATGATACGCATTTGATATGGGCCGAATCCCCAAGGCATCAAGAAGGTAGAGATTCAGCCTCAGCTTTTGAAAAATATATTAAAAATCTCGAAAGAATCAAAGAAAAAGCGGAGCCAAAAGAAAAGACGGCTCCCAAACAAAATATAAAAGAGTAGAAAAACAAAATAGCTCCTAAAAAGAGGGAAGAAATCCCCAAGCCTTCACCTAAAGAAAACGGTGTGGAAACCCAAGGTAAAAATTGAAAATACTACCACACCACCTAAAACTACTCACAAAGTATGGAGGCCCAAGCAAGCGCAGCCGTCTACCTCTCCCAAGACGGATGCAGCATCATCAAGAAAATAATGGAGGGAGAAAAGTCCTGCTCAACGGACTTAAAAAGCTGAGCCCTTGCCGAAGGTAAATCGGTAAGTTATCCGTAATTTTTACTTTAAATATTTCGAAATTTCTTCTCAATAAAAGCTTAATTGATTCCTCTAATAAAATAAAATTAATAATAATATATATAAATATAATAATAATATTTCAAATTAAATATATGAATACTTGATGATAATGTTGCATTTATGTTTTGACTAAAATAACCCTATGTTTAAATATGAATCTTTGAGATCATAGGGATATTCCTTCATAAATGCATGATAGTGTGATCTTAAACAAATTTTCACAAATTTCAATCAAATCTATTTTCATATCATACACATGATCACGCTAATCTACTTCGCATCAAGCCTGATCGTAACTGGAATAAGATTCTACATAGTCAGCTTAACACGTGGCCAAAAGACAGAAGCTGGCAGGTGGGCCCAGGGGACCGACCGACCCCAGGACCGACCGTCCCCCTGTCCAGGCCAATCCGTTCCAATCTTTTTCGTACCTCACTTTGATCACCTCAGCATCACGTCCCTGGTTACGATCAAGTCATTTCCTTGCCGAAGACCTTGATAGCACCTATTTAAACCTCTAAAGGTCTCTCTTTTCCTTACACCAACCTTGTTCTTCTCCCTCTAGCAAAGCTTGCTTAGCTCTCTCATCTTTTAGTGTTAACCATGTCTAGCTATGCTCTCTCGCTGATCAACGCTCCAAAGGCCATAGCAAACCTAGATATAGCATCTTATCAAGAGAGTTCTTTAGCAAGGGAAGAAGCCCGTGTTGTGAAGGAAAAGCCTCTAGCGATCTTGCCAGCACGCTCTCATGCACCTGAAGGTGGCGCCAAGAAGAAAACCGCTGCTGCCCATCCTACCAGCACTCTAGGCCTCATGAGAAAAACACCTAGCGGTAGTAGGCCTAGCAAGCGCGTTGAAGAAAAGTCTGCTAGCAAGCCCGCGTTTTCGGCCAAGGAAGCAGAATCATGTAGCACCCTTCCTAAAATTAGGAGGCATCTACCTCGGCCTCCCATCAAACGTCGTGCAGGGCAGTACGAAAGCAGTGAAGATGAAGACGACTCTAAGATCCTCGCTGACCTTAGAGCTAAACATGCCAGCTTGCGTACTCTTCTAAGGGCTTTAGAAGAAGACTTAGAAACCAAGAATATAGAGATTAAAAACCTTAGCGACGACATTAATAGCTTCCGCTTCAAGTCCAAATTCCAAGCTAAGGAAAGTCGCTATAGCCCTAGGTGTTGAGCATCATCTTGAGTATCTTTAGGCTGCACCTGCTGCACGAATAATTAGGCACACATTTCACTTTCATGATCTTTTAAATTTTACTATCAATGTAAATGTGCCTATTTAAGTTCATCAATAAAATAAGGTTTTATGTTGAGCACTTATTCTCCCTATATATGTATTTTGTGACTAATCAAGACAGGGAAGAAAATAAGTGTGGGGGAGGATTCTCCAAGATGATTGCACAATAAAAATCAAAATTTGGTTTGTGCAACCCTTACCCCTCTCTCATTCTAAAAAGCTTTTAAGATAAAATTTAAAATGATGTTTCCTACATACTCCATCAAACATGTCCTCCTACATTCGAAATGTTTGCATACTTTTTATTCCCTGCTAAAATTCCTACAGATTTATGAACACTGTTAGGAACCCCATTTCTATCTAAGTAATTGACAAATGAGATATAGTAGGATGACATGATGCTTGCTCATTCTTGCAAAGTACTTGGGATTTGTCATTAGAAAAACAAAAACTCAATAGCATGCTCCTTGAATGATTGACAAATACCTATCAAGGCCATATATGATTCTATTTGATGAAACCTTCTACATATGCCACTTATTTTGTGTTGAGTTTGGTCAAATTTCTGACCGCTGTTGAGAGATGTTTCATATTCCCAAGATCAGATTTCACTTGCACCCACCAAATAAATCAAATTCTCACCCTGAGAGTTGCGCAAAACATGCACTTCATCCATCCACCAAATAAAAAGGGTGTCGGTTCTCATCCTAAGAACCGTGCATTCCTTCTACAAAATTTTACTCCATTCATCTACCATCATGATATCTCCTTAGTTTTTCATATGCCAATAAAAGAGGTGTCGGTTCTCATCCTAAGAACCGTGCATTCCTTCTATAAAATTTTACTACATTCATCTACCATCATGATATCTCCTTAGTTTTTCATATGCCAATAAAAGATATGAGGCTATGATATAAAAAAAAGAAGAAAAGAGATCATGCCAAGGGGCATAAGAAAATAATGGGAAAGAAAAAGTTTAAATACCCGTTCAAAAAAATGAATAAAATGAAATAAAGATCCTATAGCCCATATCTTCTTAAAGTTTTATCCAAGGAGAATCATGATGCATGGAGTACCAAAAAGATTTAGAATTAGGTTTCCACCTTCATTCTCTCCACACACATGCATATTCTGATCTAAGAGTATGACGCACTCCCTCCGGTATGGTCTGGGGTTTGACTCGACAACATATGCAGGGTAAGTGTGCCTCATCATTTCTTATTCCTACCTAAAACTCTAAATAAGCCTTCTTAGAGGTAGGATGATCAAAGTGAAGGCATCACCTTTTCATGCCTTGGTGAGGAACCACTTACAAAAAAATGAGCGACTTGAGAGAATCATTCAAGGAACATAAGCTATCTTTATGTTTTTAAAATTTTACAAAAACCCAAGTATTCTACACAAGAACAAGAGTAAGAGGATTTGATTCCGAGCTATTCTATTTTTCAATTACTCAAGGTGACTTGGTAGACACTTTAAAGTTCATAAATCCAGGTGAAGCTTGCAATATCCTGTATGCAGATTTCTTTTGACAAGGAAGATGAACCCATTTGGTCCTTAGCACTTTACTCGAGGACGAGTAAAGGATCAAGTGTGGGAGAGTTGTTGGCGGTCCTTAGCAACTATAAATATAACATCATTTTAATACTAAAACAAATAGAGAATAGGGCTTTATCTAACCTTTCCACTGAGTTTTGTTGTGCACCTAACTTACAGAGATAGCACGTGGAAATGCATCAAAAGATAGCACGTAGAAATGTATCAAAATATCAAGGAAAGCACACTTCCAGGAAACACATTCAGAAAAGGACGCAAATCAAGAATAAAAGAGAAAAGCCCATCAAACCATCAAACGGGATCCATCCGTAACCGCGGGGGAGGTCCAGGCCCAGGAAGCAACCGACCACCCGAAGGCGGTGGCCAGTTGCCACCTGCCAGGGACCGACCGTCCCCTTGGGGCGGCCGTCCCCCAAGATGGCACTTCCCGGGCCCAGTTTTCAGCCAGAGAGCTCAAGGCGGTTCCCTGATGGCGGTTTCACCTCCTACTATACTTAGAACGCCCAAACCGCCCTTGATCAACTATAAATAGATGTGCTTCACCCTCTCTAACACACACACCAACATTTGGAGCACTACACCTTATATTTCTTACTTGTTCTCTAGTTTAGTAGTAGTAGTAGAGCAAGGCAAAGCTATCAAGGAGAGCTTGTCTCCTTGGAGGAATCAAGAACATCTTGGTATGAATACACATCATTTTTCCTCTATGAGCAAGCTCTTATCTTATTTATATAGCAATGCATCTGAATTAGAGTATAGTCTTGTCCATATTATGATCATAACATGTAAACTAGCCCATAGTCTATGTGTTATGTTCTTGATATGTTCATCAAAGTTCTTCATCGTTCATCAAATTAGTATGAATAGAGGAAGAACTAAGGATGTGATAATAGTTCGTTGTGCTGTCATGGTTGCTCCTAGCCGAGCCATGTCAATCCGAAGGGTTGGGGTCCCGGGGGGTTAGGAGTTGTTTCCAATTACACGGGCGTGGTGCTCGGGTATGTGGGAATCAGCGGATATGTCGGTACCCCATGGGCAGAGGGGTAGGTGGGCAGGTGGTGACAGTCCTGTCCATCCCTAGCATTCCCCCACGTTCGGGTATTGAGTAGGAGTTCGTAAAGTCTCTATCGGCTGGCAGACCAGCTGCGGGGATCTCCCTATCATCTCAGACTTAGTCCTGATCCTAGTCTTATTAATTCGATGTAATTACTATTCGTTGCATAGCTGTATATGACCAATGCCTGCTTTCGCAGATATTCCTTATTCTTTATTTTATCTTTTATCCTTGAGGTTGCTCCGATGTGTGTGTCCACTATCTTATAAACATGTTTTAACCCCTGCCTATGCTATGCCTACCTATGCGTCCAATAAGTGATCATGTTTATACCAAAAGCTAGATGGAATACATCATGCCCTCCTACGGGAAATTATAAATACGACACCCTTGAATACTCACGGGTTGAAATGCTACAATGATAGTCCTATGCGCTTGCAGAGTAGTCTTATTCCTTATTAAGCTATCGATTGGCGTATCTAAGTACCATTATGTAACACCCGGAAATTTTCAATTTTTGAAAATAGGAATTTAATTTGATTTATTTATGCAATTGATTGAGCATTTAATATATAGAATAATATTTTTTGTGAATTAAAATAAACCCTTGGGCATAGAAACATGTTATGTTGCATACATGCTGCTGCACATATTTATTTCCTGAGATTTGTTTGGATTTGCAAGGGTTCAAATCTTAGTTTGAAAAGCTATTTGGAAAATAAATTTGAAAATGAGTTTTAAAAAGAAAGGGAAAAGAATAGAAATCCTCACCCCTTCTCTCTTTCGGCCCGAGGCTAGCCCATTCCTTTCCTTGGCCCAGGCCGCAGCCAGGGCGCTGCCCCTTTCTTCCTTCCCCGCGTGGGCCGAGCCCAGCAGCAGTACCGGCCCAGCTCTCCTCTCAGGTGTGCCCTGCCCTCTCCCTTCTGTGACTGCCGCCCGGGGCCCGCATGGCAGAGCCTTCTCCTTCCCCGGCTCGTATGCGAGCGGGACTCCCGTCGGAGTCGTGGCCAACCCGGCCACCAGGCACCTTGTCGCCTCCACCGGCCCATAAAAGGAAGCCGCGACCCTCTTCCCCCTCCTACTGGCACTGACGCGTCGGGCCCACGGCACAGTGCCGTCCCCTTCCTCCGGACAGAGCCCGAACCGAGCACGGTTGCCGCCTCCGACCGTATCCTAACCACCGAATCTCCCGAGTCCGGATCTCCTACGCCTCCCTCGCGCCCCTATATAAGTCGGCCGAGCCCTGCCGTCCCTCCCCACAAGTTCCCGAGCAAGCCACGCCCTCCAATCGTGCCCTTGCCGCAGCCACAGAGCCTGCCGCCGCCCCAAGCTCCGCCGTCGCCGTCGATTTCGCCAACGAGAAGTCTCTTCGTCGAAATTGGTTGCCCTCCAAGCTTCGCAGCAAGGTCAGGGATCTTCCCGACCCCTTCTCCCTCGGTTTTGTGCACTGTAGCCATGATGCCGAGCTTCACCGCCGCCATAGTTCCGCCACCGAGCTCGCCGCATCCTCTCCGAGCTACCTCTTTGGCAACCGAAACCATAGATAGGTTTAGCTTGAGCTTCTCTTGCTCCCCGACCAGATCCCGAGGTGAACCGAGCTTCCAAGCCCCGAAAACGCCGTCTCCGGCCATCCTCCGGCGAGAGCGCCGCCGTTGGCCGCCCGACTCCGGCGACCAGAGCCGCCCCTCTTCCTCCCCGATCTAATCCCGGCCGTTCGTTTTAAATCGGAGGGCTTGGCGCTCCATACCCCTTCGGCCGCCTTTCTTTCAAAAGAGCCCCTGTTGTTTTTGAAGTATAAACCCGCAGTCCTTAGCGTATTCAGCCGAGTACGCTTTCCTTTTTAGAAAACGTATTCCATTAAATAGATTCAAATATATGTTTTCCAGATATTCACAATTTTGCCACTGATTTTGTTTTAGCTATAAAATCTCCGTTTTAGCTCCGATTTGATCCGTTCAAGTCTCGTTGGATTTGTAATTCCGTAATCTATCTAATGATACTACTGTTATTCATGTTTTGAACTTTTAAAATTCGAGATTAGATTTAATCTATTAAAGTAAAACTTGTTTATTTCATAACTTCTCCGTTTGAACTCCGATTTTCGTGATCTTTATATCGTTGGAATCATAGCGACACGTAGATTATTTTTATACACTTTTCAATCTGTTTTTCCACTGTTGGTGTACTGTTTCTAATATAGATCTTGTTCGCTTCGTGTATGATTGCCTCGATGATTGTGTGGTGATTTTATGATCGAGTTCAGACGGTGAGCAATACGTTGGTGATCAAGAGTACACTGAGGATCCAAGTTCTCCAGAGCACTTTGATCAAGGCAAGTATTAGCATGGACCATCCTTGTTGCCTATTCACCTTAATCACTAAATTCATGATGCATGTGTCTACCTTGGTAACCATAGTGTTTATTCCTAGTTTTGATGACTTGATCCTTATTACCTATGAGATTGCATTTGAGTAGTGATGCTAGTGCTTTTATGGGTCATGATCTTATGAACTTGATTAATTGATTATGAAATAAAGATTAAAAGATGCTTTTTAGCAACATGGACCTAAGGACTTATCTGTAAGTATGACACCGGGACTTACAGCGCAACCATGGGGGCTATATGGCTCTGGCTTTAGTCAAGTATGGAGTTACTTTCTATCATGCTATTAATCTTGAAAGGTTCCTTGCCGAGCTGGTTGTTTTGCGGCTCCTATCTTTGTGTGTACTGCTGCGTGTGTGTGCCACTTGGAAGGAGGGCTCTACCGCCCCTTGCCATTGTGCCCGGATTGATTAGTAACTTGTTAGAGAGCCTTTTGAAAGACTTTATAGTGAGACCCTGTTATGCACCTTGGCAGTGTAGTATGGGCCTTGCAAACCCCGACACATGGGAATCACGACTCATGGTGAAAGTGTGCAACCTCTGCAGAGTGTAAAACTGATATATCAGCCGTGCTCACGGTCACGTCTAACAGGAATTTACTAATTGAATATTGATTTATTTGAAGTTTCTATTGATGTTTATTCCATATTAATTATCATGTTTATATGATCATGCAAATCTTGTTCCTTGGTATATTCTATTGCTGCTACTCAAACTGCTAAAACATGATCAACTAAAAGCAACCGCTGTCAACCAGTGTCTTGCCTTATTTGAGCCTCATAAACCCGTGCTATTCTTGTTGAGTACGACATGTACTTACGCTTGCTTTATTTTTTTATATTTGGATAAAAATCCCAGATGGGTAACAGATGACTATGAGGATTCTTCTGAGGATTATTAGGATTGTGTTCACCAGTCAACTACTTCCCTGTGGATTGGAGATTCCGCGAGAGAGTTATCTATATTATTCCGCTATTATTAATGTAAAGACTCTATGATATTATTCATTATATATTAAACCTTGTGATGGTACTATGTAATTTGTCACTTATGTGTGTGATTGATCTCTGGGCGCACATAAGTTGGTTCATTCAATTTTATCCTTAAAATTGGGTGTGACACATTACTTAAGGATTGTAATTCTTGTGCACCCCACGGCGTCGTGTCCCAGTTTTGCATATCGTAAGTAATGACGGTTAGGAAGGCCAATCCGGAACTTCTAACTACTATTACCAGACTGCATTACCTAGGCCGGCGCCACTAAGGGCCAAGGATTACCTTTCTGAAGTAATGGTGGTTGGGAATGCCAACAAGCATTTCTAGCGCCGTTGCCGGGGATGGACTTTTAGTCTATCTTTTGTAATGACGTTAAGAAATGCCAACACCGAGTACTGTAACCACGGCAAAACACATGTAGTTTTAGCCTCTCCCTTGTAACTATAAAAGGGAAGGCAGAGGCCGATCGCAGGCAGACCTCGCGTCGCCACAACACCCTACTACCACAAGAACACATACATACACGTACGCACAAGCGACTTGGAAAGTCCTCTCCCTCTCTCGCCTAGGCTTGTAACCCCTACAACAAGCACCCCGGTGCAAGGCAACACGACTTGACTCACACTGGACATAGGGCATTCCTAGCCCAAACCAGTATAATCCCTGTGTTTCCCCTTACACACCATCCGTGGCCTCAACCGCAAATCATAAGTTTACTAGCCGGTGTTAGCACCCGCTAATCCTAGCACCGACAAGAAGCGAGAGAACACGGGAATGTGGGAGGAGCCAAATGACAATAGCACAAGCATAGTGGACGTGTTCAATATCATCGAACAGTGCATGAGGTGAATTTGGAAACAAATTAGTGCTCATCATCGCACAGTAGCACAAGCTTGGAAAGATATCGGAGAGCTAGTGGACTTTTGTGCATGCATGTGTGTTCTAAGGCTACGATATCCAAATGATCCATGACCATCTAAAAGGACCAGTTAGGCTAGAGGGGGTGAATAGGCTATAAAAATTTCTACAGAGAACTAGACCATAAGTTAGCAATTAACAAAGCGATGCTAAGCACTAGCTCTAAGCTACTCTATGCAAGCCACCTAGCACAATATACTACTTCACAAAAAATGCACCCAATCGCTAGAAACCCACTCCTTTGAGACCTAAGGAGAGAGCACCTAAACAAGTAATAAGCGCAAGGGAGTAGAGAACGAGAAAGCTACACCACCGAGAAGAGTAGAGGTTGATCCAATCACCGGGAAATGACCAATATGAAAACCAAGTGATCAACCACTAGAAAGCCGGAAGACCAATCATCCACTCGAAGGTGGAGAAGAGAGAACACTCGATTTTTTACCGAGGTTCACGTGATCGCCGTCATGCTACTCCTCGTTGTGGCACCGGTCTTCCTTGGTGGATTGTGAGCTAGGCTTCACACGCCAATCCCTCACCAAGAGCCGCTCACCAACACAAGAGAAGTGGCTTTCAACCACGAGCAATCCACTAGAGTCGCTTTTGGCACTTCGCTGGGGAATAACCGCAAGAACCCCTCACAAACAACCTTCAGTGTGGGCTTGAACAATCACCAATCAACCTCAACACCGGAGACGCCTCCAAGCCACTAGGAACACGGCAATGCCCCACGAGAATAAGAACTCAGCAAAGGCTTGCTCTCGAGTGCTCTAGAATGCAAATCACTAGCAATCATGCACTTGAGGATCACTCAACCCATAAAGATGATCACAAGATGAACAAGTGAGTGAGTGGGAGGCTAGAGAGTGCTCACAAGTGTATGGCAATGAATCAAATGTGCAAGAGAGTCACCAAGTGACCAGGAAAGGAGTATAATACCCCTAAGCGCACTCCTAGCTGTTACACACTGAAAAACAGCCATTAACACCTTTTTTCTGCCGTCGGACGCTACCGTCGGACTGAACGCGTCGGACCAAACACTAGCGTCCGATGCTCGGATGCTCACCACGTTTTGGCTCAGTTTAACCACAGTCGCTGATCTCCAACGGCTAACAGTTTGCGCCACTTTATAGATCGTCGGACTGGATAGCGTCGGACCAACACACTCTGGCGTCCGACGCTTCCAGAGAGCTCGCAGAGACGAAATAACCGTCGGACGCTAGTCCAAGGCCCTGCGTCGGACTAAACCACAGCATCCGACACCGTGAACTCCACTTCGCCAAGCACGCGCCAGAGCGTGAACTCGGCACGCCGAGCCGTCGGACTGTCGTGCAATAGTCCGACGCTCACTCTGCTCAGCCCATAGGACTGTCCAACTCTCACACCGGCCAGCAGGCCAAACCACCGTCGGACGCTCGCGTGTTAGTGCATCAGACTAAAGAGCTCCACCGTCTGACGCTTCCAGAGAGGTCCAGAAACGCTAAACCACCGCCGGACGGTGTCCGACGCCTACCGTCGGACCAAGCCAAAACGTCCGACGCCTTTGCTCAGAGAACAGCAAGTTTAGGGACCGTTGGACCCTACCAAACAATAGTCTGACTGCCGTGCAAACCCAGAGTCCGACGCTCGAAACTCAGTGTTTTTCTATTGCGACTTTCTCCGGAAATCGCCGAATCCTGCTGAGCTACTTTTACCCCTTTTTTGTAGTTTGAAAACCTGACCGAATTTGAATGGGGTGTCTTCAGAAAAGTTGTTCTTCATGAAATTGTGCACAACTTTTCTTTTTACACCATCTTCAGAATCGGATTGGATTAGCTCGAAATCACATCAAATAGCATTTGACCTATTACTACTAGCACTGTAGCTAGGGGGGTCCCCCTGTTCACCGTCGCGCCCGTACGCGCGCGTGCCGCGTCCGGCGCTGAGCGCTGTCCGGCCGGCGTGGGCACGCCGCGACGCTGTCGAGCAGCCGAGGGAGGGCCCCGGACCCAGCCCGAGCTTATCCTCCCCTTGCCCGGTCCTATAAACCAACGAGCACCGCTCCTCCCAAATCTTCTCCACCGCGGATGCCGTTGAGCTCATTCGAATTACGGTGAAATTCACCGTGACCAAGCCACCACCATCTCCTCCATCTCACAGCAAGCTTGCTAGCTCCCTTGCGCATCGTTTGGTGTCTTTGGTGTGGGCTGTGGTGTCTCGAACGTCCGGGAACGCGGGTCGTCATCTCCGCGTCCGACCGGAGCACCGCCGCGGGTCTTCAGGCCGTGCCTAGCTCTCCGTGGTAAGCTTCTTCTCCTTAGGTTCCTTGTTGTAGATTCCCAAAATCCTACTGATCCTTTTGCGTTCGGTGGTTTTCGCTCCGGTGCGTAGAGTCGTCGGAACGGGAAGATTTGTCTCCGGTGAACGCCACCGACCCGCCGCCGCAGTCACGCTCGTCAATTCAAGCCACTCCAGTCCCAACCCACCACCGATTTGGTCTTCTGGTGGGCCCCCGGATCTCCCTAACCCATTTTTGCTAACTCAACCATGTCCCAGTGATCGGAACGGGGCCGCCGTGCCGCCGTGGCCCGCCATGGGCGAGCACGAGCTCGCCAGAGGCGGGTAGGGCGTAGGCTGTGTGAGTAGAGTGGTCGGCTAGGGTCTAGGAGAGTCGTAGGGTCGTTTAGCTTCGCTGCGGCAGTCGTCGGCGATGAGTTCCGCGGCGGTCCGCCGCGCGCGCTCGCGTCCAGGGGCGCGGCGAGAGGTAGGAGGAGGAGCTGACAGGTAGGCCCAGCCTGTCAGCGTCCCATGAGAAGGCGCGTGAGCGCGCAAGCGCGGCCGGGCCGTGCTGGGCCTGTTCGTTTAAATGGGCCGAATGGCCGTTTTTTATTTTCCCGAAAAATTTACAAGAGCTTTTCATTTTTAATTAGAATGAATAGTATTGTGCTTTAATCTTTTTGTGTGAATTAATCTACTGCACCAAAAATTATGAAAATATTTGTGGATGCTCTCTGTGATGTTTAAAATTTAATAAAAATATGAAATATAGGATTTGAGTGCTTTCTGTATTAACTAAAAATCAGCACATTAAATGATAAAGGGAACTTTGATGATTTTTAATAAATTCCCTGTAAGTCCAAAAATCATAAAAATTTATTTGGTAATGTTTAGGCCTAGAAGCTATCTGTTGGTGAAGTTTGGTGTCAAATAGAAATAGTTTAATTATGTATTAAATAGATGTTTGATTAAATGATTAATAAAAATGAATAGAAAACATTAATAACTTAAGGTTGTGTGATTTTATGGTTGATTGTGAACTTGGGTCAAACACCTTTATGACCTAGGACATGTTGAGTTAGAATAATTATGTTTAGTTGTGTCGGTGCTAGTTTTGGCGAGGCTAACACCGGCTAGTAAATATGTGTTTTGCGGTTGAGGCTACGGATGGTGTGCAAGGGGGAACACAGGGATTATACTGGTTCAGGCCAAGCAGGCCCTACGTCCAGTGGAGAGGAGAGTCGTGTTGCCATGCACCGGGGTGCTTGTAGTAGGGGGTTACAAGCTAGGCGAGAGAGGGAGGCGCTCCCAGGTCTCTTGTGTGGGTGAGAACTTAGAACTTCTCCAGTCGTCGTTCTCCCTCCGTTCGTTGTTCTTCTAAAGCTGGTCTCTGCTCTCCCTTTTATAGCCGCAAGGGAGAGGCAAAGGCGGCTACGACGCTACCTATTAAAATAGTGAGGAGTTGCCGTTCCCCGTTTGACTAGCTGCTGCCTTTTCTCCGTGTCTCCGGGGTATGGGTATGGCTATCTTGGTTCGCGAGTTCCAAGGTAGAAATAGTCGTCTAACTACGTCATGTCGTCAGCTCTCTGGGTCTTTTGGATATGGCCGTCGTGGTCCGCACGACTTTGGTGAGTTCACACCTGCCGGCTATCCTTCCGTACGATGTGACAAGTGGGTGAGTCACCTTGGGGCGTTGTTTCCCGAGGCTCAGGATCCTGAAGGCGTGCTCGTCCTTTCGTGTGGACGGCGCAGTGGGCGTCTTTCCCGAAACGGGGCGGCGCACCGTAGACCATACCGTGGAGGACGGTCGTAGTGGGCCCATCAAATCTGCTGCCAGGGAAATCCCGACAGGTGGTATGGCCGTCAGGGGCGTGCGAAGCACAGTCGCGTCGAGAGTCTCGCCTGATGGGACAGTGCTTGTAAAGTGGTCAGAGAGATTTCTTGTGGTCCAAGATTGCTCCGCTGACATCACCCGTGCCTTGGATGCCGACTTTGGCGCTGTGGATGCCGCTCTCCCGAGGAGGCTCGGGCGAGGCTCGGGCGAATCGGAGACTTTGGCGCCGAGGACGCCGCCTCCCGAGCTCTCCCGAGGAGAGGATGCCGCTCTCCCGAGCTCTCCCGAGGAGGCTCGGGCGAATCGGAGACTTGGGCGCCGAGGAGTGCTGTCCCGAGGAGGCTCGGGCGAATCGGAGACTTGGGCGCCCAGGAGGCCGCTCTCCCAAGCTCTCCAGAGGAGGCTCGGGCGAATCAGAGAATTGGGCGCCGAGGACGCCGCCTCCCGAGCTCTCCCGAGGAGGCTCGGGCGAATCGGAGACTTGGGCGCCCATGAGGCCGCTCTCCCGAGCTCTCCAGAGGAGGCTCGGGCGAATCGGAGACTTGGGCGCCGAGGACGCCGCCTCCCGAGCTCTCCCGAGGAGGCTCGGGCGAATCGGAGACTTGGACGCCGAGGACGCCGCCTCCCGAGCTCTCCCGAGGAGGCTCGGATGAATCGGAGACTTGGGCGCCGAGGACGCCGCCTCCCGAGCTCTCCCGAGGAGGCTCGGGCGAATCGGAGACTTGGGCGCCCAGGAGGCCGCTCTCCCGAGCTCTCCAGAGGAGGCTCGGGCGAATCGGAGACTTGGGCGCCCAGGAGGCCGCTCTCCCGAGCTCTCCAGAGGAGGCTCGAGCGAATCGGAGAATTGGGCGCCGAGGACGCCGCCTCCCGAGCTCTCCCGAGGAGGCTCGGGCGAATCGGAGACTTGGGCGCCAATGAGGCCGCTCTCCCGAGCTCTCCCGAGGAGGCTCGGGCGAATCGGAGACTTGGGCGCCAATGAGGCCGCTCTCCCGAGCTCTCCAGAGGAGGCTCGGGCGAATCGGAGACTTGGGCGCCGAGGACGCCGCCTCCCGAGCTCTCCCGAGGAGGCTCGGGCGAATCGGAGACTTGGACGCTGAGGACGCCGCCTCCCGAGCTCTCCCGAGGAGGCTCGGGCGAATCGGAGACTTGGGCGCCGAGGAGGCTGCCTCCCGAGGTCTCCCGAGGAGGCTCGGGCGAATCAGAGACTTGGGCGCCCAGGAGGCTGCTCTCCCGAGCTCTCCAGAGGAGGCTCGGGCGAATCGGAGACTTGGGCGCCGAGGACGCCGCCTCCCGAGCTCTCCCGAGGAGGCTGTCATTAGTGGAATGATGTCGTGGGCCTCTGTAGACGCGGCCTTCGTGGGCTTCCACTGGCCTTACTTGGGCCAGGCCAAGTTGGGAATGAGCGTTTTTGCATCGAAGTTGGGTACCCCTAACTTTGGTAACCGACAAGTTGAGGTAGGGTCTTATGCACATGTGTGTTTTATTAACTTTCATCTATCATTTCATGTGCATCGTATTCATGCATTCATTATTGCACACGTGTAGTGACCGAGAACACTGAGGTGAAGCCCGAGGTGACAGTTGAGGAGCCTACTGCTGAGGTTGTGCAGGGCTTTGATATTTATGGCATTGACCCGGACCCGACTCTCTACACCATCTAAGGCAAGCTCCGGTGCATTTGCCCCTCTCCTTATTGTTTTAAAAATATTTATCACTTGAGTTAATTAATTGCATTAGGTTAATGGGAGTTGGGTGACAACCAATTGATGCATTACCATCCTTGAATACCTGACCTTGCTTGAGAACCTGATTCATTAAGAGTATTGAAAAATTCTTAGTCATGCCTAATGGTTAGTTTTGCAAAAATGCTATTTTAAATTGTGATGATCTAAAGCACAAGAATCACTTTATGGGACTGGTTATGTCCCTTGTTTGTTGGCAGTGTTCCTAGCTAGTTCATTGTCATCAACGAGGAAGGGTTTTCCTGCTCGGTGATCGTGGCATTGGGTTAGAGTCCCAACAATTGTCACCGACTGGAAACGGGATTCGAAAAACCAAAGGGACAGGGATATTTGGGTTAGAGTCCCAATGCACTGTCGCCATCGAAAAAAGGTTTAGGGACCGTTTGTTGTAGGCCTGCTGGATCGAGACTTTGCAACTAGCCACATACTACGGGAAGTCTCTGACTCCGGTGACTCTACTGCTGGAACCGACAACCACGCACTGGGAGTGGAGAGATGGCTGAGAGTAGCGTGTACCCTCGTGGCCGTCGTGCCTGGAGACGAGAGGAGTACTGTGCTCTCGGGTGGCGCAGGACCTGGTTCCGGGGTATGAAAAGCCGTGGTAGGCGGGGTTGGCGTATGCAAGCTTAAGTGCTACATACGCAGTATGGATAGGGATCCCCAGCTGGGTATTAATCGATTCGAATCGTCGTTACTCCTCGGTTATGGAGACTTGATCCTTCGACCATTCAGCGAATAGTGGTTCGGAACTAGAATGTTTTTGGAATGAATTTGAAAGAATAATGTGGATATTTAGGAAAGATTCAGAGATATGGTAAATGATTAGTATTGTTATGGAAATAAAATATTGAAATATGACTAGTAGTGCTTTTCCGCAAAACTCTTGAACTCTTGCTAAAGCCTTACCTTGACTCCCCTCAGTCTGCATTCCTGAGTCTCATTTTACGAGTACCCCATGTACTCAGGGTTTGTTAACCCCATTGCAGGAGGACAGCAGGAGCCTAAAGTCTGTCTCGCTCCGTGCTGCGTCACTATCGTCCAGGAGAGCGAGGAAGAATAAGGTTGAACCCGTGGGCAGGGTTCGTGTAATACTTATCTATCTTGTTGTACTGTTGTTCTATCGCTACTGCTACCCTTTTAAATTATGGTATGTAATAACTGCACCTAATTTTTATTTGAACACTGGTTTATAATATTAAGTACTATTTACTCTTCCGCACTTTTACTCTGATGTATTTTGTTATGAAATGTTGTAATCCTGTAATGGCTTCGCAATGGGATCCTGTCGGAGATTACGGGTGCTTATGTAGCCCGACAGGGCCGCCTAGGTCATCTGGAACACGGGCCCGGCTGTCAGAGGTCATTAGTGGCGATGACAGGTGCCTGTGGGCCATGTGATTTAGGCGGTTCTGTTACAGTTCCCGAGTGCTAACACCAAAGAATCTAACGATTGTGCACAGTGTGTTAGCTTTTGAAAACATTTTCCAAGGGTTCTAAGTCAAAGTCTAGGTTGAGTTAGATTCAATGCATATGAAATGCAACTTGCAGCACTTGAAGGTAATCCAATCACTTAGTTCTCCCCTTAATAGTCGACTATCTATCCTAAATATGATCACACCCTCTTGGTGTCTTGATCATCAAAAGAAAAGCTTTCTAGGGGTTATACCTTTGCCTTCTCTTTTAAGTCATTTTCTTTCTCCTTGATCATCTCCACTTGATCCACCTTGATCTATGTTTGAGCTCACTTGATCAACATCATTTAGCTCCACTCACCATGGTTAGGATAACCTACACTTAGCCATCACTTAGCAAGTAGGTTAGTTCTCAGGATGTCATCAATTATCAAAACCAAACTTGGGCTTTCACCATCTTTGAATGTTATTAAATGCTGTGCTAGTAAAACGACTTTCAAAACCATCTTATGGGTTATTTAGATGGTTTTCAATAGTTTGCGATGATGTAGAATATCTGATTTTGTCATTGAGGGGGTGAAGTAAGACAACAACAATAGGTGGAGAGGTTAACTAGACTTTTTGAAACGACCTCAATTTCCACGAAGGGAAATCCACAGGCTCGAATTGTATTTCAACAGATTGCTTGGGACAATCCATGAAATTACCCATATCTGAGTTGACACCAGGATCCATACAACGGTAATTAAGTCTTACATAAACATTTATTACATCGCCACACTGGCGGAATCAACAATCAGAGAAGCTTTAGAAGATGCGGAAACGATTCATCCTTCACGGCCAACTTGAGTGTAGCACGTGACCCTATTCCTCGTCATCATCTCCCTCGAAGTCGTACTCATTCTCGTCACCTGACAGCAAATTTATCAGTACGATTTGTACTGGCCACGGAGCCCACCTATGCAGCATTTGCTTTGTGGAAAGTGGATGCAAGGCTATACAAGCAGACCTATAGGCTGAGGTTTTCCTATGCAGCTGTAATCAATGTTTAATTAGTCAAGTTTTATCACCAGTTAACACCATTATCCCTTTTCCCATCACTACATCTCACTTACCCACACCTCGCTCTCATTCGACAGGCCCAACTCCCTCTCGGGCCTATCTCAGCGGCACACTACCACAACGGGTACACTGCCGGAAAAATGTTATCCAGGGGGAGAAGAGAACACTCACTACACTAGTAGAAGCTTCACAGGAAAGGTCCATAGCCAACAGGTTGGCATATGTATCGATCGATCAACCATACACTCTGCAGAGGTTTCACTACCCACAAGATTAGCCATCATAGGTGTTGCGCAAACACCTAGGCAGAATTCCGGGTGCTTGCTTGCCTAGGTCGATGCCACCCTACCACTCAGCCCTGGGATATTCCGGATCCTACACCGTTATGCTGAGACTGGGAGACACAGTACCGGGCCCTTCCAGTGGTACTGTGCATCTAGAACGGAACAGGAACCCATCGACTGTCTCCGCCCACCCTTATCACCTTTCAACCTAGCAGTAGTGGCACCGTCCTACCAAGTAGTCCAGCCGTCTCCCGCCCATCAGAAGCGAGTGAGTAGAAAAGGATTCCCATGAACCTGAAACTAGTCCATCCTAGGTTTGACCAAGCAGGCATCTCCACTTAGGGGATACTCTCCCCGTGCTATCACAGCACCTCCGTCCACGGGCTTCAAACCACCAAGGCTATCCCACCCGGAACCTCCTCAACAACTTTACCCGCCACAGGTATCTCGCTTGGGGATGCCCAGGTTGCACCCCCGGCACGACTTGCCCCATGGGCTCGTCTCACATCCCACTTGGTCGACATCAACCCTTACCACGCACCCAAGACGCACGCAGCACTCTCTCCTTGTGGTTATAATCAGTTATACACCGTCCCAATTCCACCACATAGCATATAGCAAGTAGAAAGTAGTGGAAGAGTAACAGTAAATTAAGCAGCAGCTAACCTAGCAGCGGACAGCAGGGTAAAGTCTTATCAAGGCAGGGAATTCAAATATACTACCATGCAACCAATCCATACATAATCATAAAGCAATAGCAACAATGTCATTTGCAATGCGTAATTAGGATCTAAGGATTTGGTGGGACGTGGCACCTTCGTAGTCGTCTCCTAGCTCCTGAAAGTACTCGTGGTCGTCTTCCTTAGTCAGATCCTCCTCCGGCTCTGAAATCGAACACGAAATAGTCGCGTCAGCGACTCCTATAGAGTATTTCAAAAAAAATCCAACAAAATAAAGAGCTAAATGCACACAAACATAGTCTTAGATTGTAGATCTCATTTTTTTGAGAATTTTGATATATGGTGCGTAATTTTTGGACATCGTATGAATAAGTTATGAATTTCCGAAGATTATCCTATTTTCTAAAAATGGGAAAACTGGTCGGTTAATCAGGGGCGGCTCGGGATTGGTCCACGTGGCGCGCGGGTCCAGTAGTGCGGCAAGTGGCGCCTCAACAGAACACAGACCCGATGGTCGCCCACCAGGTGTTCGATGCTGGTTCCCAGAGAGTTGCCGGAGTTGGCGTAGCTCGGCGTGGCTCGGCGGTGGTCGGGGGTAACTCGGCTGTGGTTGGGGGTAGCTCGGCGGAGCTCGGCGGTGGTCGGGGGTAGCTCGGCGGAGCTCGGCATAGTTCGGCGGGGCTTGGCTTAGCTCGGCGGGGCTCGGGCGAATCGGAGATTCGGGGCGCCGAGGGTGCCGTTCTCCCGAGGTCTCCCGCGGAGGTTCGGGCGAATCGGACATTTGGGCGCCCGAGGGTGCCGCTCTCCCGAGTTCTCCCGCGGAGGCTCGGGCGAATCGGAAATTTGGGCGCCGAAGGGGCTGCTCTCCCGAGCTCTCCCGGTGAGGCTCGGGCGAATCGGAAATTTGGGCGCCCGAGGGTGCCGCTCTCCCGAGCTCTCCTGGGGAGGCTCGGGCGAATCGGAGATTTGGTGCGCCGAGGGTGCTGCTCTCCCGAGCTCTCCTGGGGAGGCTCGGGCGAATCGGATATTTGGTGTTAGCAGGGTTCCAGGGCGTCTGTTCAAGGCGGCGGTGTCTCTCCGGTGCGGCGGACGATGACAGGGCGGCGATGACCATATTTCGGCAAGACAGGGCTCGGCTATCTAGCGGCGGTGCCGAGGCAGACTTGGCGAACCTCGGCGGCCTTTCTCCGCAGCGCGAGGCGACCGGGGGTACTCGGAACGGATCTTAGGCGAGGCGGAACGTGTCGGCGGCGATGTCGTCGCGACTGTGAGGTTCCGGCGGGGCTAAGGAGGTCTTCTAGGAGATGTATACGCGTCCAGGGTCTATGGCGATGGTATACCAACTACCAATTTTGGCTACCGAGCTTTCCAAGGTGCTCGGTTGTGGCGGCGGCGTGTCGCCGACGACGGCGGAAGGCGGCATCGCGGCTACGACCAAGTATTGGTTCAATCGAATGCGGTCTTGTCAAATTGGTGAGGCCAGAGAGGCATACAACACTCTGGTGGCGAACTTTGGCCATGGCATGACCTTCTTTTGGCGACGGCTCGCGGCGGCGCTCTGGTAAGGTCGCGGCGCACGCGGCCAAGGCGATTCAGGCTTCCTCTAGCGCTTAGATCCGCGTAGCTAGCTCGAGGGGGTCGTGGCGGTGCTCCACGATGCTCTAACCTATACGGGTGCTAGTCGGATTGCTCGGAACGGGTGATTCGGCGTAGGAACGCGTCGGTGGTGAGCGCGCTCCATCGAGAACGCGTCGTGCTCCGTTCTCGGTCTAGCAAGCTTGTAGTCCGGGGGTTTCGGCCGGTTGAATGAGTGCATGGTGCAGGTGATCTTCCCGAGCCGGTAAGGGCTCGTGCCTGCGCGTCCCGAGTGTGGAACGCCATGGCAAAAGCAGGGCAAGGCTCGGACATGGCGTGCGATGGCTCACCGTGGTGTCGGTGAAGCTAGGATGGCGGTGCAGTGGCGAGTCGGAGCCGTGCAGAGCGATCGCAGTGCCGTGGCGCTCCTCGTCCGCAGCTCGGACTTCTCCTCCGTGTCCGGCTCCGGCGTGCTTCGCGGCGGCAACGCTCCGGCAGCTCCTCCTCCTCTGCTCCGCCCTTCTCCCTCTCTCTCGGCTATGCGGTGGGGTACGGTGGCTTGTGGAGCCGCAGCGTGGCGGCTGCGAGTGGGAATGGGCTAGGGCTCCTCGGGTGTTCCAATTTATAGGCGAGCTTGGCAGGTTCCCATGGCGGACGGCCGCGATTGATCTCGGTAGATCAGAGGGCTTCGGCCGCTCGACGCTAGGGCTTCAGGGTGCACGCGGGCTCGCTTGGCGGCCAAGAAAGGAGGGGACAGGAGGGGGACAGCGGGGTCAGGGCTCTGCCATGCTGTCGGCTGTGGGACCGGGCTCACGCCATTCGCGCGACACCCCCGGCAGGCGCGTCGCCTTCGTGAGGAAGAAGAACAGTGGGGGGGGGGGGCGAGAGCGGCTGACAGGCGGGGCCGGGTTGGCAGCGAGCGCGAGGGTGTGTGTGCCGGTCGCGCGCGCGCTGCCGAGCCGCAACGTGGGCCGCGCGCGGGTGAGGTGAGGAGAGGAAGGTCGGGCTGGCTTGGCGACCCGGCTGGCCGAATGACTGCCCTAACTCTCTTTCTCCTTTTCTATTTTCAATTTAGTGTATATATACATATATTGCCCATTTAAATATTGAGTAAATACTAACATAAATTGCAATAAATCCCAAATGTGATGCATAAGTTATTATTCTATGTGAATGGAATTAAAATGCAAACTACACTCCTTTATTTACCAATTTCATAATGAAACCTATATGCTTGCACAAGAAAAATGGGTTTTCACAATAAATAAATGAAAAATTTTAATTGGTTGGGATTTTTAGATTGTGTGGATTTTTAGGGTTGTTATAGTCCTCCCCCCTCATTAGGATCTCGACCTCGAGATTCAGGGATAACGTACCCATCGAAGAGATAAGGAAACATAATCCGCAAGTCCGATTCTTTCTCCCACGTAGCTTCCCTTTCAGTGTGATTGCTCCACTGTACCTTGCACATCAGAATGGTTTTGTTTCGCGTCTCTTTGGTATCCCGTGCCAAGATCTTGATCGGATGTTCCTTGTATTCAAGTGTGTCTTCCAGGTCTAATGCATCCGTAGGAACTTGCTCCTCGGGAAGCTTCAAACACTTCCTTAATTGCGAGACATGGAACACGGGGTGTACTCCAGATAATTCCTCCGGTAGTTCCAGCTTGTAAGCAAGCTTTCCAACCCTTTTACAGATCTTGTATGGCCCAACATATCTTGGTGCCAATTTCCCCTTCACGTGGAATCTGACAGTGCCACGAAGTGGAGATACCTTGAGGTAGACATAATCCCCAACCTTGAACTCAAGTTCTCTACGTCTTCTATCTGCATAGCTCTTTTGCCTACTCTGTGCAATCCTCAAATTCTCTCTTACTTGGGCAACACCTTCTTCTGCTTCCACAATCTTAGCAGGACCGAAGAATGTCCTCTCACCTGGTTCTGACCACATTAGCGGGGTTCTGCACGGTCTTCCATACAACGCTTCAAATGGAGACATCTTAATGCTTGTCTGATAACTGTTGTTGTATGAGAACTCGGCGTGGGGTAGACAGCTCTCCCATCCTTCCTTGTACCTCAATACGCAAGCACGTAACATGTCCTCGAGAATCTGGTTCACTCTTTCTGTTTGCCCATCCGTTTGCGGGTGGTATGCGGTGCTATAGTCGAGCTTGGTTCCGATGGACTTGTGCAAGGATTTCCAGAACTGTGATACGAACTGTGAGCCTCGGTCAGATATAATACTCAGAGGCGCCCCATGTAACTTCAAAATGTTTGATACGTACAGATCTGCTAGCTTTTCGACTCTATATTTTCTTTTGACCGGTATAAAATGTGCAACTTTGGTTAGACGGTCCACTATTACCCATATAGAATCATATCCATGCTCGGATCGGGGCAGTCCTATTATGAAGTCCATGGATATGCACTCCCACTGAAACGACCTCGATTTCCACGAAAGGAAATCCACAGGCTCGAATTGTAATTCAACAGATTGCTTGGGACAATCCATGAAATTACCCATATCTCAGTTGACACAGGATCCATACAACGATAATTAAGTCTTACATAAACATTTATTACATCGCCACACTGGCGGAATCAACATTCAGAGAAGCTTTAGAAGATGCGGAAGCGATTCATCCTTCACGGCCAACTTGAGTGTAGCACGTGACCCTATTCCTCGTCATCATCTCCCTCGAAGTCGTACTCATTCTCGTCACCTGACAGCAAATTTATCAGTACGATTTGTACTGGCCACGGAGCCCACCTATGCAGCATTTGCTTTGTGGAAAGTGGATGCAAGGCTATACAAGCAGACCTATAGGCTGAGGTTTTCCTATGCAGCTGTAATCAATGTTTTTATCACCAGTTAACACCATTATCCCTTTTCCCATCACCACATCTCACTTACCCACACCTCGCTCTCATTCGACAGGCCCAACTCCCTCTCGGGCCTATCTCAGCGGCACACTACCACAACGGGTACACTGCCGGAAAAATGTCATCCAGGGGGAGAAGAGAACACTCACTACACTAGTAGAAGCTTCACAGGAAAGGTCCATAGCCAACAGGTTGGCATATGTATCGATCGATCAACCGTACACTCTGCAGAGGTTTCACTACCCACAAGATTAGCCATCATAGGTGTTGCGCAAACACCTAGGCAGAATTCCGGGTGCTTGCTTGCCTAAGTCGATGCCACCCTACCACTCAGCCCTGGGATATTCCGGATCCTACACCGTTATGCTGAGACTGGGAGACACAGTACCGGGCCCAACCAGTGGTACTGTGCATCTAGAACGGAACGGGAACCCATCGACCGTCTCCGCCCACCCTTATCACCTTTCAACCTAGCAGTAGTGGCACCGTCCTACCAAGTAGTCCAGCCGTCTCCCGCCCATCAGAAGCGAGTGAGTAGAAAAGGATTCCCATGAACCTGAAACTAGTCCATCCTAGGTTTGACCAAGCAGGCATCTCCACTTAGGGGATACTCTCCCCGTGCTATCACAGCACCTCCGTCCACGGGCTTCAAACCACCAAGGCTATCCCACCCGGAACCTCCTCAACAACTTTACCCGCCACAGGTATCTCGCTTGGGGATGCCCAGGTTGCACCCTCGGCACGACTTGCCCCATGGGCTCGTCTCACATCCCACTTGGTCGACATCAACCCTTACCACGCACCCAAGACGCACGCAGCACTCTCTCCCAGTGGTTATAATTAGCTATACACCGTCCCAATTCCACCACATAGCATATAGCAAGTAGAAAGTAGTGGAAGAGTAACAGTAAATTAAGCAGCAGCTAACCTAACAGCGGATAGCAGGGTAAAGTCTTATCAAGGCAGGTAATTCAAATATACTACCATGCAACCAATCCATACATAATCATAAAGCAATAGCAACAATGTCATTTGCAATGCGTAATAGGATCTAAGGGTTTGGTGGGTCGTGGCACCTTCGTAGTCGTCTCCTAGCTCTTGGAAGTACTCGTGGTCGTCTTCCTTAGTCAGATCCTCCTCCGGCTCTGAAATCGAACACGAAATAGTCGCGTCAGCGACTCCTATAGAGTATTTCAGAAAAATCCAATAAAATAAAGAGCCAAATGCACACAAACATAGTCTTAGATTGTAGATCTCATTTTCCTGAGAATTTTGATATATGGTGCGCAATTTTTGGTCATCGTATGAATAAGTTATGAATTTCCGAAAATTATCCTATTTTCTGAAAATGGGAAAACTGGTCGGTAAATCAGGGGCAGCTCGGGATTGGTCCACGTGGCGCGCGGGTCCAGTAGTGCGGCAAGTGGCGCCTCAACAGAACACAGACCCGATGGTCGCCCACCAGGTGTTCGATGCTGGTTCCCAGAGAGTTGCCGGAGTTGGCGTAGCTCGGCGTGGCTCGGCGGTGGTCGGGGGTAGCTCGGCTGTGGTTGGGGGTATCTCGGCGGAGCTCGGCGGTGGTCGGGGGTAGCTCGGCGGGGCTCGGCATAGTTCGGCGTACCTCGGCGGGGCTCGGGCGAATCGGAAATTCGTGGCGCCGAGGGTGCCGTTCTCCCGAGCTCTCCCGGGGGGGCTCGGGCGAATCGGAGATTCGGTGCGCCCGAGGGTGCCGTTCTCCCGAGGTCTCTCGTGGAGGCTCGGGCGAATCGGAGATTCGGTGCGCCCGAGGGTGCCGTTCTCCCGAGCTCTCCCGGTGGGGCTCGGGCGAATCGGAGATTCGGTGCGCCCGAGGGTGCCGTTCTCCCGAGGTCTCTCGCGGAGGCTCGGGCGAATCGGAGATTTGGTGCGCCCGAGGGTGCCGTTCTCCCGAGGTCTCTCGCGGAGGCTCGGGCGAATCGGAAATTTGGGCGCCCGAGGGGGCTGCTCTCCCGAGCTCTCCTGGGGAGGCTCGGGCGAATCGGAGATTTGGTGCGCCGAGGGTGCTGCTCTCCCGAGCTCTCCTGGGGAGGCTCGGGCGAATCGGAGATTCAGTGCTAGCAGGGTTCCAGGGCGTCTGTTCAAGGCGGCGGTGTCTCTCCGGTGCGGCGGACGATGACAGGGCGGCGATGGCCATATTTCGGCAAGACAGGGCTCGGCTTTCCCCAATTGGCGTGCTCAGGCAGTCGTCCGACCAGATGGTGGCGGATTAGAGTCGTGGTATGGCCTCCTTCTCTCCCTCGGCATACGGCGGTTCTCCGACGAGGTGGAGGCGCACGTAGCCAAGGCGACAGTCGTGATTCGGGGCTCGGCTATCTAGCGGCGGTGCCGAGGCAGACTTGGCGAACCTCGGCGGCCTTTCTCCGCAGCGCGAGGCGACCGGGGGTACTCAGAACGGATTTAGGCGAGGCGGAACCTGTCGGCGGCGATGTCGTCGCGACGGTGAGGTTCCGGCGGGGCTAAGGGGGTCTTCTAGGAGATGTTTACGCGTCCCGGGTCTATGGCGGTGGTATACCAACTACCAATTTTGGCTACCGAGCTTTCCAAGGTGCTCGGTTGTGGCGGCGGCGTGTCGCCGACGACGGCGGAAGGCGGCATCGCGGCTACGACCAAGTATTGGTTCAATCGAATGCGGTCTTGTCAAATGGGTGAGGCCAGGGAGGCATACAACACTCTGGTGGCGAACTTTAGCCATGGCATGACCTTCTTTTGGCGACGGCTCGCGGCGGCGCTCCGGTAAGGTCGCGGCGCATGCGGCCAAGGCGATTCAGGCTTCCTCTAGCGCTTAGATCCGCGTAGCTAGCTCGAGGGGGTCGTGGCGGTGCTCCACGACGCTCTAACCTATACGGTTGCTAGACGGATTGCTCGGAATGGGTGATTCGGCGTCGGAACGAGTCGGTGGTGAGCGCGCTCCGCCGAGAACGCGTCGTGCTGCGTTCTCGGTCTAGCAAGCTTGTAGTCCGGGGGTTTCGGCCGGTCGAATGAGTGCATGGTGCAGGTGATCTTCCCGAGCCGGTAAAGGCTCGTGCCTGCGCGTCCCGAGGGTGGAACGCCATGGCAAAAGCAGGGCAAGGTTCGGACATGGCGTGCGGTGGCTCACCGTGGTGTCGGTGAAGCTAGGATGGCGGTGCAGTGGCGAGTCGGAGCCGTGCAGAGCGATCGCAGTGCCGTGCCGCTCCTCGTCCGCAGCTCGGGCTTCTCCTCCGTGTCCGGCTCCGGCGTGCTCCGCGGCGGCGGCGCTCCGGCAGCTTCTCCTCCTCTGCTCCGCCCTTCTCCTACGCTCTCTCTCTCGGTTTGGTGCGGTGTGCCGGTCTGTGCTGCGGTGGCGGCGAGGGAAAATGAGGGTAGGGCTTCGGGGTGCTCCAATTTATAGGCGAGCTTGGTAGGTTCCCATGGCGGACGGCCGCGATTGATCTCGGTAGATCAGAGGGCTTCGGCCGCTCGACGCTAGGGCTTCAGGGTGCACGCGGGCTCGCTTGGCGGCCAAGGAAGGAGGGGACAGGAGGGGGACAGCGGGGTCAGGGCTCTGCCATGCTGTCGGCTGTGGGACCGGGGTCACGCCATTCGCGTGACACCCTCGGCAGGCGCGTCGCCTTCGTGAGAAAGAAGAACAGTGGGGGGCGAGAGCAGCTGATAGGCGGGGCCGGGTTGGCAGCGAGCGCGAGCGCGAGCGCGAGCGCGTGTGTGCCGGTCGCGCGCGTGCGCTGCCGAGCCGCGACGTGGGCCGCGCGCGGTGAGATGAGGAGAGGAAGGTCGGGCGGGCTTGGGCTGGCTTAGCGACCCGGCTGGCCGAATGGCTGGCCTAACTCTCTTTTTCCTTTTCTATTTTTAGTTTAGTGTATATATACATATATTGCCCATTTTAATTATTGAGTAAATACAAACATAAATTGCAATAAATCCCAAATGTGATGCATAAGTTATTATTCTATGTGAATGGAATTAAAATGCAAACTACACTCCTTTATTTACCAATTTCATAATGAAACCTATATGCTTGCACAAGAAAAATGGGTTTTCACAATAAATAAATGAAAAATTTTAATTGGTTGGGATTTTTAGATTGTGTGGATTTTTAGGGTTGTTACAGTCCTCCCCCCTCATTAGGATCTCGACCTCGAGATTCAGGGATAACGTACCCTTCGAAGAGGTAAGGAAACATAATCCGCAAGTCCGATTCCTTCTCCCATGTAGCTTCCCTTTCAGTGTGATTACTCCACTGTACCTTGCACATTGGAATGGTTTTGTTTCGAGTCTCCTTTGTATCCTGTGCCAAGATCTTGATCGGATGTTCCTTGTATTCAAGTGTGTCTTGCAGGTCCAATGCATCCGTAGGAACTTGCTCCTCGGGAAGCTTCAAACACTTCCTTAATTGCGAGACATGGAACACGGGGTGTACTCCAGATAATTCCTCCGGTAGTTCCAGCTTGTAAGCAAGCTTTCCAACCCTTTTACAGATCTTGTATGGCCCAACATATCTGGGTGTCAATTTTCCTTTTACGTGGAATCTGACAGTGCCACGAAGTGGAGATACCTTGAGGTAGACATAATCCCCAACCTTGAACTCAAGCTCTCTACGTCTCCTATCTGCATAGCTCTTTTGCCTACTCTGTGCAATTCTCAAATTTTCTCTGACCTGTGCTACGCCTTCCTCTGCTTCTACAACCTTAGCAGGGCCAAAGAAGGCTCTCTCTCCGGGTTCTGACCACATTAGTGGGGTCCTACAGGGTCTCCCATACAATGCCTCAAACGGTGACATCATGAGGCTTGTTTGATAGCTGTTGTTGTACGAGAATTCAGCGTGGGGTAAGCAGCTTTCCCAACTGGTCTTGTATTTTATCACACAAGCTCGGAGCATATCTTCGAGAATTTGGTTCACTCTTTCTGTTTGACCGTCAGTTTGTGGGTGATAAGCCGTGCTATAGTCCAGCTTGGTTCCGATGGATTTGTGCAAGGCTTGCCAGAATCGAGACGTGAATTGTGAGCCTCGATCAGATATTATGCTTGAGGGTGCCCCGTGTAGTCTCAGAATGTGGGTTATGTATAAATCCGCCAGCCGTTCGGCATCGTAGCCAATGCTGATGGGAATGAAGTGAGCGACTTTGGTCAAACGGTCGACTATCACCCAAATCGAATCGTGTTTCTTCTCGGTGCGGGGTAACCCAACGATAAAATCCATCGAAATGCATTCCCATTTCCATTCTGGAATTGCGAGGGGTTGTAGTAGGCCGGCTGGTCGTTGATGTTCGGCCTTGATTCTGCTGCAAGTGTCACATCGGGCTACATGCCCTGCAATGTCTGCCTTCATATTCTCCCACCAGAAGTGTTTCCTTAGATCATGGTACATCTTGGCTGACCCTGGGTGAATGCAATATTTGGAGTCATGCCCTTCTGACAGAATCTCTTCTCGTATCGCTGAATCCGTCGGTACACAGATTCTATCTTTGTACCATACAGTTCCCTGCTCATCTTCTCGGTATTCGGGGCCTCTTCCCAGCTTCATCAAACCACGGATATAGTCTATCTCAGGACAGTTCTTTTGCGCTTCACGAATTCGTGAGGTGAGATTGTACTCGACGCGAAGCTCATTTAGCATGCCATAGGAGACTACCTCGAGCTAGAATGCGTCGAACTCTCTCCTGAGCTCAGGTGGCATAGAGTTGGTGATGAGGGTATGGCAGTAGCTTTTGCGGCTAAGTGCATCAGCGACAACATTGGCCTTTCCTGGGTGATAATGGATCTCAAGATCATAGTCCTTGATGAGTTCTAGCCATCTGCGCTGCCTCATATTCAGATCTTCCTGTGTGAAGAAGTACTTCAGGCTCTTGTGGTCAGTGTAGATGTCACACTTGTTGCTTATCAGATAGTGTCTCCAAATCTTGAGTGCATGTACCACGGCTGCAAGTTCTAGGTCATGAGTCGGGTATCGCTGCTCATGCTCCTTCAACTGTCTTGAGGCATAAGCTATCACTCTTCCTTCTTGCATTAGTACACAGCCCAAACCTTGCCGAGAGGCATCACAATATACAATAAAATCCTTGTGAATATCGGGCAGGGCTAGTACAGGTGTAGTAGTGAGCTTCTCCTTCAAGGTCTGAAAACTCTTCTCACATTCAGGAGTCCATATAAACTTGTTCTCTTTCTTCAGCAAGTTGGTCATGGGTCTTGCAATCTTGGAGAAATTCTCAATAAATCTGCGATAGTATCCTGCAAGTCCTAAAACGCTTCTGATTTCTGACACATTACAGGGTTGTTCTCACTCTTTCACAGCTTCAATCTTGGCTGGGTCTACTGCGACTCCTTCTCCTGACAGTACGTGTCCAAGGAAAGCAACTTCCTCAAGCCAGAATTCGCACTTGGAGAATTTGGCGTATAGCTGGTTGCGAGACAACCTCTCCAATACGGTCCTCAGATGATGTTCATGTTCTTCTTTTGTGGCTGAATAAACCAATATATCATCAATGAATACCACCACAAACTTGTCTAGCTCATTCATGAAGACCTTGTTCATCATGTTCATGAAGTATGCCGGAGCATTAGTGAGTCCAAATGAGACTACTGTGCACTCATACTGTCCATATCTAGTGACAAATGCAGTCTTCGGGATATCTTCTTCCCTGATCTTCATCTGATGATACCCTGATCGGAGATCGATCTTTGAGAAGTACTTGGCCTTACTCAATTGATCTAACAGATCATCGATGCGGGGCAGTGGGTACTTATTCTTGACTGTGACCGCATTCAGGTTCCGGTAGTCAATGCACATCCTCATCGTGCCATCCTTCTTCTTGACAAACAAAACGGGAGATCCCCAGGGCGAAGCACTAGGCCTAATGAAGCCCTTCTCCAGTAATTCTCCCAGCTGCTTCTTGAGTTCCTTCAACTCATCAGCCGACATTCTGTAGGGTCTTTTGGCAATCGGTGCAGTCCCTGGCATCAGCTCTATAACAAACTCCACATCTCTATCTGGTGGCATTCCTGGCAACTCCTCTGGAAATACGTCATTGAATTCACAGACTACTGGCACATCTCTGAATGTCAGCTCTGTCTTATCTGCTTTAGTCTCCAGGGCACATAGGAGGGCTTGGACTCTCTCGGTTTGGGGTACACATCGGACAGCTGTTCCCCAAGGGTGGGTTACCTGAACATATCTAGGTGAACAAGATATCACTCCCCGGTGTTTGGTTAGCCAGTCCATGCCTAAGATGACATCTAAGCTATTGGAGGGTAGTAGGGTTAGGTCAGCTCGAAAGTCAAGTCCCTCGATTGTGATTATCACTCCCCTACATATGTGAATGCTTCTGAAGGTTCCTAAGGGCGAGCTAGTTAGGATGGGGTTTGCTCTCGGGGTTACAGGTATGTTATGCTTACGTGCATATGCAGATGAAATGTATGAACATGTAGCTCCCGAATCGAACAGAACTGTAGCCATGTTACCCTGAACTAGGAATGTACCGTACACAGCATCAGGTGCAGCTTCAGCTTCCTCAGCGGTCATGTGGTTCAGTCTTCCTCGGGTAGCAGATCCCCGGTTCGGTGTGCCCTGTGCAGCTGCTGGTGCGCGGTTGAGGTCGGGGCACACAGCCACACGGTGTCCAGGCTTTCCGCATCCAAAGCAAGTGAAGGGCGCACTGCCTGCTGTGGCTGTCGCAGGAGCCTTCCAATTGCTTGTCCTTGGCGTGTTGGTAGCGGGGGCGGGTGTGTTCTGCACAGCTCGAGTCGGCGCAGGGTAGGTCTGAGCGGGGCGGTGATAGTTGCCGCTGTTGGTACCACCACGGCTCGTTCTCGAAGAGGGTCCTTGGCGAGTCCGGAAAGGTGGAGGTGCACCCGTTCACTGTCTCTGGGGTGGAGCAGCGTGAGCGTGTCCCTCAGAGCGGCGCTTCTTTCCCTTGTTCTGGGCCTCGAATTCCAGTCGTGCTTCCATGCGATCCTTCTCGATCTCAATACAGCGGTCAATCAGCTCTCGCAGAGTGTAGCTCTTGTTCCCTGACAGAGCCAACCTGATCTTGGTCTGAAGTCCCTTCCTGTAGTAGTACATCTTTTCCTTCTCGGAACTCACGCAAGACGCAGGTGCGTAGCGGAGCAAGCAGTTGAAGCGGGTGGTGTACTCGTGGATCCGGTCAGCTCCCTGGGAGATGTTGCAAAACTCGTTCTCCTTGGCCTCCATGACTCCCTCAGGAATGTGGTGGTCACGAAAAGCCTCGGTGAACTCATCCCAGACAATGCGGGCTGGGTCCTCGTGAGCGCTGGTGTAGTTGTCCCACCATGCCCGTGCAGCACCGGTCAGCTGGTGGCTAGCAATCCCAACACACTCCTCGTCGGAGCAAGTGGTCAGGTCCAGCTTCTTCTCCATCTCCTTAAGCCAATCATCGGCAGCGAGAGGATCGCTGTCGGTCCCGTCGAAGGTAGGTGGCCTCAGCTTCAGGAAACCCTCCAGTTTCCTTTGGAAGTCATTCTGGGGTGGCCCGTGGTGCCTGTTCATCCCAGTAGCTATGGCATTCAGCAGCTGGGTCTGCTGAGCCATCACTTCCGCCAACGTCGGTGGCGGCGGCGGTGGCGGTGGCGGAGGCACGTTCTCGCCTTGTGGTGGCGGATTGATCACCGGCGGTGCATCCTCTGCCCGGCGCAGCTCTTCTTCCAGGTTAACTCCAGCACGTCTGCCAGCTGGGCGTCCACGGTTGCGACCACGCCCACGTCCTGGCGCAGGCGCGGGGGAGGGCTGGCGGTTCACCAAACGCGCAGAACGTCTCATCGACATCTGAAATTATTAGGTACGTGCTCAGTGCAGTAATAATCTTGTAATGGTTTAAGTAGGAGTTATATGTTTTCAACGATTTAAATGAATTAAAACATTTTTCATGCTATCCTACACTCAACCAAAGAAGCATAGAGATCCATAAGAAGCATAAGATCCAAATGTCACTCATCACATGGTTATTATTACATAAAGGATGTTCCTAGCTGCTAAGAAGATCGTGCTATGCGCAGATAGCCAATGACAGGATAACTCATGGTATCACTAGTCTAAGGGCCACGCAGGGTCCCATAAGCTACTGGTGCATAAGGTCGAGTACGGCGTCGGGTATGCGGCTGTCCTCTGCCTCGATCTCGTCGTCGGTCATGGTCAGGCGCTTGACATAGTCGAGTGCTACTGCTAGCTCTGGAGTGGCCTCAATCTCCTGCATCCTTTGAGACGGACACGCTCTCAGGTTGAGCGTAGTGGGTGGTATGCGGAAGTCTCCCTCCCGGGGCTTCACCATCTCCAGTGGGGGAAGCGAACTCTGTACCTTCCGGACCTCAATAGCTCTCCTAGCGTCGGACTGCTTCCAAGCTGTCTCTGTCCTCCGTAGCTTGTCCTTTAGGAACTCCACCATCTTCACGCGGTCGATCAGAATCCCTTGGTTGCGGGTGGACTTGTCCTCGGCTTTCTCCAACTGCTTCTCCAACTCCTTGATCCTGGAACGCAGCGTGATCATCTCGACTACCCTGTCTCTGCTCCTCTGCTCCCTCTCAGCAAGTGCTCTCTCCTTGTCGTCCAGCCTCCTCTGTAATTCCAACACTCTGCTGTTCAGATAGTCATTGCGAAGCCCAAAATCTCCGATCTTGTCTCGCAAGTCGGCGATCTCGGCTCGGTGTAACTCATCACGGCGCTGCATCTCCAACTGCAAGTCAGTGACTGCTCTGCTCAAACTCTCCAGGGTCTGAGTCCCTTTCTGCAAACTGTCCTCGACCTCTGCCATGCGTGCTCGGTCACGCCGCCTCCTTTGCTCCAATGAGCTGATGAACTCGTCCTGCTCCTGGAGGTGGTGTGCCACTGTGCGTAGGCAAGGGTCAGTCTCGGCCTGAACGATCTGGCCGGTGTACAGAATCCTCTGGATGGGGTCAGGGTGCAGCTCCAAGGCCTGAGGTAGCAGACGGAAGTGGGTCCCCTTAAGGTACTCATATGCTGTGTACACAACTGCGCGTAGTACCTTGCGGGAGACAGACTGTACTCCGTCCTCCACAGTCTCTCCAGCAGTGTAGTCAGTAAAAACCGGCATTCCTGGAAGGGTCAGGCTGACGGGTGTCTCAACTCTGGTAGTGACAGGTCCTTCAAACCTCTCAGCCTCGACAAGCTTCCCTCGGCTGAAGTACTGGATCTGGTCAGACGGTGCTCCCAGCTCCTCCAGCACCTGGCGTAGTACCATGGCAAATCCGCCGTGGTTCCTCCCATTGATCGGGATCTCGATAGTGCCGTCGTGCAGTGGACGAAGTGGTGGTCCAAGGCTGGTCATCTGCAAATTTTTCAAGAAACGGATTAGCAGGTCCTTGTATTAGATAAGCCATTGCATAAAAAGTGAATGCAAGGTCGGTAATATAACCGAAAAAGAGTCTGGCTTCCTATTCTAACGTCCATTTTCTATGGGTCTCGTCCTACAGTCAAGTATGGCTCCGATACCAACTGAAACGACCTCGATTTCCACGAAAGGAAATCCACAGGCTCGAATTGTAATTCAACAGATTGCTTGGGACAATCCATGAAATTACCCATATCTCAGTTGACACTAGGATCCATACAACGATAATTAAGTCTTACATAAACATTTATTACATCGCCACACTGGCGGAATCAACATTCAGAGAAGCTTTAGAAGATGCGGAAGCGATTCATCCTTCACGGCCAACTTGAGTGTAGCACGTGACCCTATTCCTCGTCATCATCTCCCTCGAAGTCGTACTCATTCTCGTCACCTGACAGCAAATTTATCAGTACGATTTGTACTGGCCACGGAGCCCACCTATGCAGCATTTGCTTTGTGGAAAGTGGATGCAAGGCTATACAAGCAGACCTATAGGCTGAGGTTTTCCTATGCAGCTGTAATCAATGTTTTTATCACCAGTTAACACCATTATCCCTTTTCCCATCACCACATCTCACTTACCCACACCTCGCTCTCATTCGACAGGCCTAACTCCCTCTCGGGCCTATCTCAGCGGCACACTACCACAACGGGTACACTGCCAGAAAAATGTCATCCAGGGGGAGAAGAGAACACTCACTACACTAGTAGAAGCTTCACAGGAAAGGTCCATAGCCAACAGGTTGGCATATGTATCGATCGATCAACCGTACACTCTGCAGAGGTTTCACTACCCACAAGATTAGCCATCATAGGTGTTGCGCAAACACCTAGGCAGAATTCCGGGTGCTTGCTTGCCTAGGTCGATGCCACCCTACCACTCAGCCCTGGGATATTCCGGATCCTACACCGTTATGCTGAGACTGGGAGACACAGTACCGGGCCCAACCAGTGGTACTGTGCATCTAGAACGGAACGGGAACCCATCGACCGTCTCCGCCCACCCTTATCACCTTTCAACCTAGCAGTAGTGGCACCGTCCTACCAAGTAGTCCAGCCGTCTCCCGCCCATCAGAAGCGAGTGAGTAGAAAAGGATTCCCATGAACCTGAAACTAGTCCATCCTAGGTTTGACCAAGCAGGCATCTCCACTTAGGGGATACTCTCCCCGTGCTATCACAGCACCTCCGTCCACGGGCTTCAAACCACCAAGGCTATCCCACCCGGAACCTCCTCAACAACTTTACCCGCCACAGGTATCTCGCTTGGGGATGCCCAGGTTGCACCCCCGGCACGACTTGCCCCATGGGCTCGTCTCACATCCCACTTGGTCGACATCAACCCTTACCACGCACCCAAGACGCACGCAGCACTCTCTCCCAGTGGTTATAATCAGCTATACACCGTCCCAATTCCACCACATAGCATATAGCAAGTAGAAAGTAGTGGAAGAGTAACAGTAAATTAAGCAGCAGCTAACCTAACAGCGGATAGCAGGGTAAAGTCTTATCAAGGCAGGTAATTCAAATATACTACCATGCAACCAATCCATACATAATCATAAAGCAATAGCAACAATGTCATTTGCAATGCGTAATAGGATCTAAGGGTTTGGTGGGTCGTGGCACCTTCGTAGTCGTCTCCTAGCTCTTGGAAGTACTCGTGGTCGTCTTCCTTAGTCAGATCCTCCTCCGGCTCTGAAATCGAACACGAAATAGTCGCGTCAGCGACTCCTATAGAGTATTTCAGAAAAATCCAATAAAATAAAGAGCCAAATGCACACAAACATAGTCTTAGATTGTAGATCTCATTTTCCTGAGAATTTTGATATATGGTGCGCAATTTTTGGTCATCGTATGAATAAGTTATGAATTTCCGAAAATTATCCTATTTTCTGAAAATGGGAAAACTGGTCGGTAAATCAGGGGCAGCTCGGGATTGGTCCACGTGGCGCGCGGGTCCAGTAGTGCGGCAAGTGGCGCCTCAACAGAACACAGACCCGATGGTCGCCCACCAGGTGTTCGATACTGGTTCCCAGAGAGTTGCCGGAGTTGGCGTAGCTCGGCGTGGCTCGGCGGTGGTCGGGGGTAGCTCGGCTGTGGTTGGGGGTATCTCGGCGGAGCTCGGCGGTGGTCGGGGGTAGCTCGGCGGGGCTCGGCATAGTTCGGCGTACCTCGGCGGGGCTCGGGCGAATCGGAAATTCGCGGCGCCGAGGGTGCCGTTCTCCCGAGCTCTCCCGGGGGGGGCTCGGGCGAATCGGAGATTCGGTGCGCCCGAGGGTGCCGTTCTCCCAAGGTCTCTCGCGGAGGCTCGGGCGAATCGGAGATTCGATGCGCCCGAGGGTGCCGTTCTCCCGAGCTCTCCCGGGGGGGCTCGGGCGAATCGGAGATTCGGTGCGCCCGAGGGTGCCGTTCTCCCGAGGTCTCTCGCGGAGGCTCGGGCGAATCGGAGATTTGGTGCGCCCGAGGGTGCCGTTCTCCCGAGGTCTCTCGCGGAGGCTCGGGCGAATCGGAAATTTGGTGCGCCCGAGGGTGCCGTTCTCCCGAGGTCTCTCGCGGAGGCTCGGGCGAATCGGAAATTTGGGCGCCCGAGGGGGCTGCTCTCCCGAGCTCTCCTGGGGAGGCTCGGGCGAATCGGAGATTTGGTGCGCCGAGGGTGCTGCTCTCCCGAGCTCTCCTGGGGAGGCTCGGGCGAATCGGAGATTCGGTGCTAGCAGGGTTCCAGGGCGTCTGTTCAAGGCGGCGGTGTCTCTCCAGTGCGGCGGACGATGACAGGGCGGCGATGGCCATATTTCGGCAAGACAGGGCTCGGCTTTCCCCAATTGGCGTGCTCAGGCAGTCGTCCGACCAGATGGTGGCGGATTAGAGTCGTGGTATGGCCTCCTTCTCTCCCTCGGCATACGGCGGTTCTCCGACGAGGTGGAGGCGCACGTAGCCAAGGCGACAGTCGTGATTCGGGGCTCGGCTATCTAGCGGCGGTGCCGAGGCAGACTTGGCGAACCTCGGCGGCCTTTCTCCGCAGCGCGAGGCGACCGGGGGTACTCAGAACGGATTTAGGCGAGGCGGAACCTGTCGGCGGCGATGTCGTCGCGACGGTGAGGTTCCGGCGGGGCTAAGGGGGTCTTCTAAGAGATGTTTACGCGTCCCGGGTCTATGGCGGTGGTATACCAACTACCAATTTTGGCTACCGAGCTTTCCAAGGTGCTCGGTTGTGGCGGCGGCGTGTCGCCGACGACGGCGGAAGGCGGCATCGCGGCTACGACCAAGTATTGGTTCAATCGAATGCGGTCTTGTCAAATGGGTGAGGCCAGGGAGGCATACAACACTCTGGTGGCGAACTTTAGCCATGGCATGACCTTCTTTTGGCGACGGCTCGCGGCGGCGCTCCGGTAAGGTCGCGGCGCACGCGGCCAAGGCGATTCAGGCTTCCTCTAGCGCTTAGATCCGCGTAGCTAGCTCGAGGGGGTCGTGGCGGTGCTCCACGACGCTCTAACCTATACGGTTGCTAGACGGATTGCTCGGAACGGGTGATTCGGCGTCGGAACGCGTCGGTGGTGAGCGCGCTCCGCCGAGAACGCGTCGTGCTGCGTTCTCGGTCTAGCAAGCTTGTAGTCCGGGGGTTTCGGCCGGTCGAATGAGTGCATGGTGCAGGTGATCTTCCCGAGCCGGTAAAGGCTCGTGCCTGCGCGTCCCGAGGGTGGAACGCCATGGCAAAAGCAGGGCAAGGTTCGGACATGGCGTGCGGTGGCTCACCGTGGTGTCGGTGAAGCTAGGATGGCGGTGCAGTGGCGAGTCGGAGCCGTGCAGAGCGATCGCAGTGCCGTGCCGCTCCTCGTCCGCAGCTCGGGCTTCTCCTCCGTGTCCGGCTCCGGCGTGCTCCGCGGCGGCGGCGCTCCGGCAGCTTCTCCTCCTCTGCTCCGCCCTTCTCCTACGCTCTCTCTCTCGGTTTGGTGCGGTGTGCCGGTCTGTGCTGCGGTGGCGGCGAGGGGAAATGAGGGTAGGGCTTCGGGGTGCTCCAATTTATAGGCGAGCTTGGTAGGTTCCCATGGCGGACGGCCGCGATTGATCTCGGTAGATCAGAGGGCTTCGGCCGCTCGACGCTAGGGCTTCAGGGTGCACGCGGGCTCGCTTGGCGGCCAAGGAAGGAGGGGACAGGAGGGGGACAGCGGGGTCAGGGCTCTGCCATGCTGTCGGCTGTGGGACCGGGGTCACGCCATTCGCGTGACACCCCCGGCAGGCGCGTCGCCTTCGTGAGGAAGAAGAACAGTGGGGGGCGAGAGCGGCTGACAGGCGGGGCCGGGTTGGCAGCGAGCGCGAGCGCGAGCGCGAGTGCGTGTGTGCCGGTCGCGCGCGTGCGCTGCCGAGCCGCGACGTGGGCCGCGCGCGGTGAGATGAGGAGAGGAAGGTCGGGCGGGCTTGGGCTGGCTTAGCGACCCGGCTGGCCGAATGGCTGGCCTAACTCTCTTTTTCCTTTTCTATTTTCAGTTTAGTGTATATATACATATATTGCCCATTTTAATTATTGAGTAAATACAAACATAAATTGCAATAAATCCCAAATGTGATGCATAAGTTATTATTCTATGTGAATGGAATTAAAATGCAAACTACACTCCTTTATTTACCAATTTCATAATGAAACCTATATGCTTGCACAAGAAAAATGGGTTTTCACAATAAATAAATGAAAAATTTTAATTGGTTGGGATTTTTAGATTGTGTGGATTTTTAGGGTTGTTACACCCACTTCCATTCTGGTATCTCAACTGGTTGTAGCAACCCTGCTGGTCTCTGATGTTCGGCCTTGATTCTATTGCATGTATCACATCGGGCTACATGCCCTGCAATGTCTGTCTTCATATTCTCCCACCAAAAGTGCTTCCTTAGATCATGGTACATCTTGGCTCACCCTGGGTGAATGCAATATTTGGAGTCATGCCCTTCTGACAGAATCTCTTCTCGTATCGCTGAATCCGTCGGTACACAGATTCTATCTTTGTACCATACAGTTCCCTGCTCATCTTCTCGGTATTCGGGGCCTCTTCCCAGCTTCATCAAACCACGGATATAGTCTATCTCAGGACAGTTCTTTTGCGCTTCACGGATTCGTGAGGTGAGATTGTACTCGACGCGAAGCTCATTTAGCATGCCATAGGAGACTACCTCGAGCCGGAATGCGTTGAACTCTCTCCTGAGCTCAGGTGGCATAGAGTTGGTGATGAGGGTATGGCAGTAGCTTTTGCGGCTAAGTGCATCAGCGACAACATTGGCCTTTCCTGGGTGATAATGGATCTCAAGATCATAGTCCTTGATGAGTTCTAGCCATCTGCGCTGCCTCATATTCAGATCTTCCTGTGTGAAGAAATACTTCAGGCTCTTGTGGTCGGTGTATATGTCACACTTGTTGCTCATCAGATAGTGTCTCCAAATCTTGAGTGCATGTACCACGGCTGCAAGTTCTAGGTCATGAGTCGGGTATCGCTGCTCATGTTCCTTCAACTGTCTTGAGGCATAAGCTATCACTCTTCCTTCTTGCATTAGTACACAGCCCAAACCTTGCCGAGAGGCATCACAATATACAACAAAATCCTTGTGAATATCGGGCAGGGCTAGTACAGGTGTAGTCGTGAGCTTCTCCTTCAAGGTCTGAAAACTCTTCTCACATTCAGGAGTCCATATAAACTTGTTCTCTTTCTTCAGCAAGTTGGTCATGGGTCTTGCAATCTTGGAGAAATTCTCAATAAATCTGCGATAGTATCCTGCAAGTCCTAAAAAGCTTCTGATTTCTGACACATTACAGGGTTGTTCCCACTCTTTCACAGCTTCAATCTTGGCTGGGTCTACTGCGACTCCTTCTCCTGACAGTACGTGTCCAAGGAAAGCAACTTCCTCAAGCCAGAATTCGCACTTGGAGAATTTGGCGTATAGCTGGTTGCGAGACAACCTCTCCAATACGGTCCTCAGATGATGTTCATGTTCTTCTTTTGTGGCTGAATAAACCAATATATCATCAATGAATACCACCACAAACTTGTCTAGCTCATTCATGAAGACCTTGTTCATCATGTTCATGAAGTATGCCGGAGCATTAGTGAGTCCAAATGAGACTACTGTGCACTCATACTGTCCATATCTAGTGACAAATGCAGTCTTCGGGATATCTTCTTCCCTGATCTTCATCTGATGATACCCTGATCGGAGATCGATCTTTGAGAAGTACTTGGCCTTACTCAATTGATCTAACAGATCATCGATGCGGGGCAGTGGGTACTTATTCTTGACTGTGACCGCATTCAGGTTCCGGTAGTCAATGCACATCCTCATCGTGCCATCCTTCTTCTTGACAAACAAAACGGGAGATCCCCAGGGCGAAGCACTAGGCCTAATGAAGCCCTTCTCCAGTAATTCTCCCAGCTGCTTCTTGAGTTCCTTCAACTCATCAGCCGACATTCTGTAGGGTCTTTTGGCAATCGGTGCAGTCCCTGGCATCAGCTCTATAACAAACTCCACATCTCTATCTGGTGGCATTCCTGGCAACTCCTCTGGAAATACGTCATTGAACTCACAGACTACTGGCACATCTCTGAATGTCAGCTCTGTCTTATCTGCTTTCGTCTCCAGGGCACATAGGAGGGCTTGGACTCTCTCGGTTTGGGGTACACATCGGACAGCTGTTCCCCAAGGGTGGGTTACCTGAACATATCTAGGTGAACAAGATATCACTCCCCGGTGTTTGGTTAGCCAGTCCATGCCTAAGATGGCATCTAAGCTATTGGAGGGTAGTAGGGTTAGGTCAGCTCGAAAGTCAAGTCCCTCGATAGTGATTATCACTCCTCTACATATGTGAACGCTTCTGAAGGTTCCTAAGGGCGAGCTAGTTAGGATGGGGTTTGCTCTCGGGGTTACAGGTATGTTATGCTTACGTGCATATGCAGATGAAATGTATGAACATGTAGCTCCCGAATCGAACAGAACTGTAGCCATGTTACCCTGAACTAGGAACGTACCGTACACAGCATCAGGTGCAGCTTCAGCTTCCTCAGCGGTCATGTGGTTCAGTCTTCCTCGGGTAGCAGATCCCCGGTTTGGTGTGCCCTGTGCAGCTGCTGGTGCACGGTTGAGGTCGGGGCACACAGCCACACGGTGTCCAGGCTTGCCGCATCCAAAGCAAGTGAAGGGCGCACTGCCTGCTGTGGCTATCGCAGGAGCCTTCCAATTGCTTGTCCTTGGCGTGTTGGTAGCGGGGGCGGGTGTGTTCTGCACAGCTCGAGTCGACGCAGGGTAGGTCTGAGCGGGGCGGTGATAGTTGCCGCTGTTGGTACCACCACGGCTCGTTCCCGAAGAGGGTCCCTGGCGAGTCCGGAAAGGCGGAGGTGCACCCGTTCGCTGTCTCTGGGGTGGAGCAGTGCGAGCGGGTCCCTCAGAGCGGCGCTTCTTTCCCTTGTTCTGGGCCTCGAACTCCAGACGTGCTTCCATGCGATCCTTCTCGATCTCAATACAGCGGTCAATCAGCTCTCGCAGAGTGTAGCTCTTGTTCCCTGACAGAGCCAACCTGATCTTGGTCTGAAGTCCCTTCCTGTAGTAGTACATCTTTTCCTTCTCGGAACTCACGCAAGACGCAGGTGCGTAGCGGAGCAAGCAGTTGAAGCGGGTGGTGTACTCGTGGATGCGGTCAGCTCCCTGGGAGATGTTGCGAAACTTGTTTTCCTTGGCCTCCATGACTCCCTCAGGAATGTGGTGGTCACGGAAAGCCTCGGTGAACTCATCCCAGTCAATGCGGGCTGGGTCCTCGTGAGCGCTGGTGTGGTTGTCCCACCATGCTCGTGCAGCACCGGTTAGCTGGTGGCTAGCAATCCCAACACACTCCTCGTCGGAGCAAGTGGTCAGGTCCAGCTTCTTCTCCATCTCTTTAAGCCAATCATCGGCAGCGAGGGGATCGCTGTCGGTCCCGTCGAAGGTAGGTGGCCTCAGCTTCAGGAAACCCTCCAGTTTCCTTTGGAAGTCATTCTGGGGTGGCCCGTGGTGCCTGTTCATCCCAGTAGCTATGGCATTCAGCAGCTGGGTTTGCTGAGCCATCACTTCCGCCAACGTCGGTGGCGGCGGCGGTGGCGAAGGCACGTTCTCGCCTTGTGGTAGCGGATTGATCACCGGCGGTGCATCCTCTGCCCGGCGCAGCTCTTCTTCCAGGTTAACTCCAGCACGTCTGCCAGCTGGGCGTCCACGGTTGCGACCATGCCCACGTCCTGGCGCAGGCGCGGGGGAGGGCTGGCGGTTCTCCAAACGCGCAGAACGTCTCATCGACATCTGAAATTATTAGGTACGTGCTCAGTGCAGTAATAATCTTGTAGTGGTTTAAGTAGGAGTTAGATGTTTTCAACGATTTAAATGAATTAAAACATTTTTCATGCTATCCTACACTCAACCAAAGAAGCATAGAGATCCATAAAAAGCATAAGATCCAAATGTCACTCATCACATGGTTATTATTATATAAAGGATATTCCTAGCTGCTAAGAAAATCGTGCTATGCGCAGATAGCCAATGACAGGACAACTCATGGTATCACTAGTCTAAGGGCCACGCAGGGTCCCATATGCTACTGGTGCATCAGGTCGAGTACGGCGTCGGGTATGCGGCTGTCCTCTGCCTCGACAAGCTTCCCTCGGCTGAAGTACTGGATCTGGTCAGACGGTGCTCCCAGCTCCTCCAGCACCTGGCGTAGTACCATGGCAACTCCGCCGTGGTTCCTTCCGTTGATCGGGATCTCAATAGTGCCGTCGTGCAGTGGACGAAGTGGTGGTCCAAGGCTGGTCATCAGCGAATTTTTCAAGAAACGGATTAGCAGGTCCTTGTATTAGATAAGCCATTGCATAAAAAGTGAATGCAAGGTCGGTAATATAACCGAAAGAGAGTCTGGCTTCCTATTCTAGCGTCCATTTTCTATGGGTCTCGTCCTACAGTCAAGTATGGCTCTGATACCAACTGAAACGACCTCGATTTCCACGAAGGGAAATCCACAGGCTCGAATTGTATTTCAACAGATTGCTTGGGACAATCCATGAAATTACCCATATCTGAGTTGACACCAGGATCCATACAACGGTAATTAAGTCTTACATAAACATTTATTACATCGCCACACTGGCGGAATCAACAATCAGAGAAGCTTTAGAAGATGCGGAAACGATTCATCCTTCACGGCCAACTTGAGTGTAGCACGTGACCCTATTCCTCGTCATCATCTCCCTCGAAGTCGTACTCATTCTCGTCACCTGACAGCAAATTTATCAGTACGATTTGTACTGGCCACGGAGCCCACCTATGCAGCATTTGCTTTGTGGAAAGTGGATGCAAGGCTATACAAGCAGACCTATAGGCTGAGGTTTTCCTATGCAGCTGTAATCAATGTTTAATTAGTCAAGTTTTATCACCAGTTAACACCATTATCCCTTTTCCCATCACTACATCTCACTTACCCACACCTCGCTCTCATTCGACAGGCCCAACTCCCTCTCGGGCCTATCTCAACGGCACACTACCACAACGGGTACACTGCCGGAAAAATGTTATCCAGGGGGAGAAGAGAACACTCACTACACTAGTAGAAGCTTCACAGGAAAGGTCCATAGCCAACAGGTTGGCATATGTATCGATCGATCAACCATACACTCTGCAGAGGTTTCACTACCCACAAGATTAGCCATCATAGGTGTTGCGCAAACACCTAGGCAGAATTCCGGGTGCTTGCTTGCCTAGGTCGATGCCACCCTACCACTCAGCCCTGGGATATTCCGGATCCTACACCGTTATGCTGAGACTGGGAGACACAGTACCGGGCCCTTCCAGTGGTACTGTGCATCTAGAACGGAACAGGAACCCATCGACCGTCTCCGCCCACCCTTATCACCTTTCAACCTAGCAGTAGTGGCACCGTCCTACCAAGTAGTCCAGCCGTCTCCCGCCCATCAGAAGCGAGTGAGTAGAAAAGGATTCCCATGAACCTGAAACTAGTCCATCCTAAGTTTGACCAAGCAGGCATCTCCACTTAGGGGATACTCTCCCCGTGCTATCACAGCACCTCCGTCCACGGGCTTCAAACCACCAAGGCTATCCCACCCGAAACCTCCTCAACAACTTTACCCGCCACAGGTATCTCGCTTGGGGATGCCCAGGTTGCACCCCCGGCACGACTTGCCCCATGGGCTCGTCTCACATCCCACTTGGTCGACATCAACCCTTACCACGCACCCAAGACGCACGCAGCACTCTCTCCCAGTGGTTATAATCAGTTATACACCGTCCCAATTCCACCACATAGCATATAGCAAGTAGAAAGTAGTGGAAGAGTAACAGTAAATTAAGCAGCAGCTAACCTAGCAGCGGACAGCAGGGTAAAGTCTTATCAAGGCAGGGAATTCAAATATACTACCATGCAACCAATCCATACATAATCATAAAGCAATAGCAACAATGTCATTTGCAATGCGTAATTAGGATCTAAGGATTTGGTGGGACGTGGCACCTTCGTAGTCGTCTCCTAGCTCCTGAAAGTACTCGTGGTCGTCTTCCTTAGTCAGATCCTCCTCCGGCTCTGAAATCGAACACGAAATAGTCGCGTCAGCGACTCCTATAGAGTATTTCAGAAAAATCCAACAAAATAAAGAGCCAAATGCACACAAACATAGTCTTAGATTGTAGATCTCATTTTTTTGAGAATTTTGATATATGGTGCGTAATTTTTGGACATCGTATGAATAAGTTATGAATTTCCAAAGATTATCCTATTTTCTGAAAATGGGAAAACTGGTCGGTTAATCAGGGGCAGCTCGGGATTGGTCCACGTGGCGCGCGGGTCCAGTAGTGCGGCAAGTGGCGCCTCAACAGAACACAGACCCGATGGTCGCCCACCAGGTGTTCGATGCTGGTTCCCAGAGAGTTGCCGGAGTTGGCGTAGCTCGGCGTGGCTCGGCGGTGGTCGGGGGTAGCTCGGCTGTGGTTGGGGGTAGCTCGGCGGAGCTCGGCGGTGGTCGGGGGTAGCTCGGCGGAGCTCGGCATAGTTCGGCGGGGCTTGGCTTAGCTCGGCGGGGCTCGGGCGAATCGGAGATTCGGGGCGCCGAGGGTGCCGTTCTCCCGAGGTCTCCCGCGGAGGTTCGGGCGAATCGGACATTTGGGCGCCCGAGGGTGCCGCTCTCCCGAGGTCTCCCGCGGAGGCTCGGGCGAATCGGAAATTTGGGCGCCGAAGGGGCTGCTCTCCCGAGCTCTCCCGGTGAGGCTCGGGCGAATCGGAAATTTGGGCGCCCGAGGGTGCCGCTCTCCCGAGCTCTCCTGGGGAGGCTCGGGCGAATCGGAGATTTGGTGCGCCGAGGGTGCTGCTCTCCCGAGCTCTCCTGGGGAGGCTCGGGCGAATCGGATATTTGGTGTTAGCAGGGTTCCAGGGCGTCTGTTCAAGGCGGCGGTGTCTCTCCGGTGCGGCGGACGATGACAGGGCGGCGATGACCATATTTCGGCAAGACAGGGCTCGGCTATCTAGCGGCGGTGCCGAGGCAGACTTGGCGAACCTCGGCGGCCTTTCTCCGCAGCGCGAGGCGACCGGGGGTACTCGGAACGGATCTTAGGCAAGGCGGAACGTGTCGGCGGCGATGTCGTCGCGACTGTGAGGTTCCGGCGGGGCTAAGGAGGTCTTCTAGGAGATGTATACGCGTCCAGGGTCTATGGCGATGGTATACCAACTACCAATTTTGGCTACCGAGCTTTCCAAGGTGCTCGGTTGTGGCGGCGGCATGTCGCCGATGACGACGGAAGGCGGCATCGCGGCTACGACCAAGTATTGGTTCAATCGAATGCGGTCTTGTCAAATTGGTGAGGCCAGAGAGGCATACAACACTCTGGTGGCAAACTTTGGCCATGGCATGACCTTCTTTTGGCGACGGCTCGCGGCGGCGCTCTGGTAAGGTCGCGGCGCACGCGGCCAAGGCGATTCAGGCTTCCTCTAGCGCTTAGATCCGCGTAGCTAGCTCGAGGGGGTCGTGGCGGTGCTCCACGATGCTCTAACCTATACGGGTGCTAGTCGGATTGCTCGGAACGGGTGATTCGGCGTCGGAACGCGTCGGTGGTGAGCGCGCTCCGCCGAGAACGTGTCGTGCTGCGTTCTCGGTCTAGCAAGCTTGTAGTCCGGGGGTTTCGGCCGGTCGAATGAGTGCATGGTGCAGGTGATCTTCCCGAGCCGGTAAGGGCTCGTGCCTGCGCGTCCCGATGGTGGAACGCCATGGCAAAAGCAGGGCAAGGCTCGGACATGGCGTGCGATGGCTCACCGTGGTGTCGGTGAAGCTAGGATGGCGGTGCAGTGGCGAGTCAGAGCCGTGCAGAGCGATCGCAGTGCCGTGCCGCTCCTCGTCCGCAGCTCGGACTTCTCCTCCGTGTCCGGTTCCGGCGTGCTTCGCGGCGGCAACGCTCCGGCAGCTCCTCCTCCTCTGCTCCGCCCTTCTCCCTCTCTCTCGGCTATGCGGTGGGGTGCGGTGGCTTGTGGAGCCGCAGCGTAGCGGCTGCGAGTGGGAATGGGCTAGGGCTCCTCGGGTGTTCCAATTTATAGGCGAGCTTGGCAGGTTCCCATGGCGGACGGCCGTGATTGATCTCGGTAGATCAGAGGGCTTCGGCCGCTCGACGCTAGGGCTTCAGGGTGCACGCGGGCTCGCTTGGCGGCCAAGAAAGGAGGGGACAGGAGGGGGACAGCGGGGTCAGGGCTCTGCCATGCTGTCGGCTGTGGGACCGGGGTCACGCCATTCGCACGACACCCCCGGCAGGCGCGTCGCCTTCGTGAGGAAGAAGAACAGTGGGGGGGCGAGAGCGGCTGACAGGCGGGGCCGGGTTGGCAGCGAGCGCGAGGGTGTGTGTGCCGGTCGCGCGCGCGCTGCCGAGCCGCAACGTGGGCCGCGCGCGGGTGAGGTGAGGAGAGGAAGGTCGGGCTGGCTTGGGCTGGCTTGGCGACCCGGCTGGCCGAATGGCTGGCCTAACTCTCTTTCTCCTTTTCTATTTTCAATTTAGTGTATATATACATATATTGCCCATTTAAATATTGAGTAAATACAAACATAAATTGCAATAAATCCCAAATGTGATGCATAAGTTATTATTCTATGTGAATGGAATTAAAATCCAAACTACACTCCTTTATTTACCAATTTCATAATGAAACCTATATGCTTGCACAAGAAAAATGGGTTTTCACAATAAATAAATGAAAAATTTTAATTGGTTGGGATTTTTAGATTGTGTGGATTTTTAGGGTTGTTACACTTTTTCTATTTTAATTTGCAGTTTGTACTATAGAGAATGCAAAACCCAACATCAGCCTTCATGCACCTGATGAGGTTCGACAATAACACGCCCTCTTCCGTTTTCCGTTTAATTACACTAAACACTGCGAACTTAGGTTAGCTTAGCTGGTTGGGTTCCTTGTGGTGGAATCTGTTAACCCGGGTTCAAATCTCTGACTTAACACGGGTGCTCGTATTTTCCTGAATTTATTTTAGGATTTAACGACACTATTCTTTCAGTGGTAGGTGACGTGCTCATAGGGATGGGTGTGGGCTCGTATGTGAGCTTATACGTCTATAACTGGGTGAAACAACCTCGATTTCCGCGAAGGGAAATCCACAGGCTCGAATTGTAATTCAACAGATTGCTTGGGATAATCCATGAAATTACCCATATCTCAGTTGACACCAGGATCCATACAACGGTAGTTAAGTCTTACATAAACATTTATTACATCGCCACATTGGCGGAATCAACATTCAGAGAAGCTTTAGAAGATGCGGAAACGTTTCATCCTTCACGACCAACTTGAGTGTAGCACGTGACCCTATTCCTCGCCATCATCTCCCTCGAAGTCGTACTCATTCTCGTCACCTGACAGCAAATTTATCAGTACGATATGTACTGGCCACGGAGCCCACCTATGCAGCATTTGCTTTGTGGAAAAGTGGATGCAAGGCTATACAAACAGACCTATAGGCTGAGGTTTCCTATGCAGCTGTAATCAATGTTTAAGTAGTCATGTTTTATCTCCAATTACACCACCATCCCTTTTCCCATCACCACATCTCACATACCCACACCTCACTCTCATTCGACAGGCCCAACTCCCTCTCGGGCCTATCTCAGCGGCACACTACCACAACGGGTACACTGCCAGAAAATGTCATCCAGGGGGAGAAGAGAACACTCACTACACTAGTAGAAGCTTCACAGGAAAGGTCCATAGCCAACAAGTTGGCATATGTATCGATCGATCAACCGTACACTCTGCAGAGGTTTCACTACCCACAAGATTAGCCATCATAGGTGTTGCGCAAACACCTAGGTAGAATTCCGGGTGCTTGCTTTCCTAGGTTGATGCCACCCTACCACTCAGCCCTGGGATATTCCGGATCCTACACCGTTATGCTGAGACTGGGAGACACAGTACCGGGCCCATCCAGTGGTACTACGTATCTAGAACGGAACGGGAACCCATCGACCGTCTCCGCCCACCCTTATCACCTCTCAACCTAGCAGTAGTGGCACCGTCCTACCAAGTAGTTGAAAGGTCCTAAATGGCTAGAGGGGGGGTGAATAGCCTATAAAAAATCTACAAACAACACTTAACAAGCCGATTAGTAACAATAGCAAGCTTTGCAAAACACTAGCTCTAAACTATGCTATGCAAGCCACCTAGACAAGTATACTACACTATGATCTCTAGTTCACACTCAAAGGCTATGTTACTACTTTACACTATTCTTAAGTGAGCAACTAACTAACAAGCTACACAAGAGAGAAGTACACCAATGTAAAGAGTAAAGGTGATTTCAATACCGCCGGTGAAGAGAAGATATGAAGTCCAATATAACCAATCAATCACATATAAGGGAAATCCTCGGTAGAGAGATGACACAAGATTTTTTACCGAGGTTCACTTGCTTGCCGGCAAGCTAGTCCTCGTTGTAGCGATACACCCACTTGGAGGTTCACGCGCTAATTGGCATCACACGCCAAACCCTTCTCAAGGGTGCCGCACAACCAACACAAGATGGGGATCCACCAAGCTACAAGCAATCCACTAAAGATGCCTTTCGCGATCTCCCGCGGGGATAGGCTCAAGAACCCCTCACAACTTCACCGATCGGAGGCGGAGACAATCACCAACTCCCCTCAACGATCCTCGCAGCTCCAAGCCGTCTAGGAGTCGGCAAACTCCAAGAGTAACAAGAGAAACCGCTGCGAAATACCACTACCAAGTGCCTCTAGATGATCTCAATCAATGCAATGCACTTGATGCTCTCCAAACTCACCAAATGATGAACACAATCAAGTAGGATGAGTGAGAGTGGAGTGGGAAGGCTCACAAGTATGTTATGATGTTTAGGAGTGCCAAGAGCTGCCCCCCAAACCGGCCAAGTGACTATTTATAAGCCACACACAAAGAACTAGCCGTTTAGAGTTCACTGCGTACCGTCGGACTGTCCGACGGCCAGAGCGTCGGACTAATCCGCACGGTCCGACGCCTCGGATGAACGCCACGTGTCACTAGCCGTTTGAAGTCGAACGTTGGATCACAACGGCTATTTCCTCGCGCCAAAACGACCGTCGGACGGACGAACGTCGGACTAAATCAACCGGTCCGACGCCCTCAGCCGACTACCGTCGGACTCAGTCAGACGGAGCCGTCGGACTAACGAACGCGGCCGTCCGACGTTTCCAGAGAGCTCCCCGAGCCCTGAAAACCGTCGGACGATGGTCCGACGCTCACCGTCGGACTAACGCCGAGAGTCCGACGCTCTCAGAACTCGCCACGTGTCGACCTGCTGCGGCTCTGTACCGTCGGACCCTGAGGACAATGGTCCGACGCTCCGAAATCAAGCGTCCGACGCTTGCTGAAGGGGTTAGCCGTCGGACCGAAGACAATGGTCCGACGCTCAGTCAAGTTAGAGTCCGACGCCACTTTTTCTATTGTAACGTTGCCGAAATTCGCCGAATCCTGCCTCGCAAGCTCGGCAGGAGGAAGAGAGGACCAAACCCTCTCTAACCCTCAAACTTCACCCAGTTTCTTAAGTCACTAACACTCCAAAGTGTCTCTCACTTAGGTGCACGTGTGTTAGCCTTTTTCAAAGAGTTTTCCACGGGTCAAGTTAGTGTCACTAGCATCTATATGCATATGCAATGATCATGAACACCTAGTGGCACTTGATAACCATATTTCAACAACGATTTCGCCCCTCTTGATAGTACGGCTATCTATCCTAAATGTGATCACTCCCTCTATGGAGTCTTGATCACCAAAACCAAAAGAGCTCCTATTGGTTATACCTTTGCCTTGAGCTCCCGGTTTCTTATCAACTTCCTTCTCATCTCTTGATGGACCTTGTGGACACATATGATGATGGACTTATACCATTTGCATGGATGCCGTCAATAGGGCTTTCTCCTTTGTTGATGGACTTACACCATTTTCATGGACGCCGTCATTGCCCTTCACTTGTGACCTCCACCGACCCGGTCCTTTGCTCCATCTTGCCATTTGCTAATCAATTCTCATGAAACACTTAGAGCAATCGTTAGCAAACTAGGTTTCATCAATTACCCAAAACCAAACATGGGCTTTCAATCTCCCCCTTTTTGGTAATTGATGACAACCTTCACAAAGATATGAAATGAAAACCAAGTTTGCACTTTGGTAGTATTAGCTCCCCCTACATATGTGATTCCTTGTGTTTGGTTCAATTTTTCACATATGCATGAATTTGAAAGTTTGGGTGAGCTACTACTATCAAATGATGCTAAGGTATATAGAATGGACCTTTGAAGCATGATACCATCGGAGTTGCGGAAATATACCATCCTTAGCACCATTGTTTGCTAGTCATGCATCACAAACTCAAAATACCTCGTGAGATCATCATTTAAGTAAAAGAGGTACTTTGTATGATGTATAAGTCTTATGCATGCTAGTTTGTCAAATCACCATTCAAATCCTATTTCTAATCATTTCATCAATTCAAACAAATATAGGAATTGAAGTTTTGACAATGCAACATTTCATATGTTAATGCATACACAAATGCAACAACTTATTCATGAGCTTGCTCCCCCTACTTGTGTGCTTTCAAATTTTTAATTGACCCCTTTCCTTTCTTATCTTTGTGACTTTCTTCTCCCCCTTTGTCAACAATCACCAAAAATGGTGCAAATTATGGGAATATCAAGTCAATAAATGGGGTTTAGTTCATTTTCACATTGGTTCAATCTAGATTACTTGCCTAGAATATGTAACTAAGTTTGATCCAAGGACAAGCTTCTTCACACCTTACTTGTAGGGTTATCTTGACCATGTTAAGTTACACATCATGAGCTCATGTTCTAGATTCAACACTAGGTTTGCAAGCCCATCAATATGTCATATGCTACCACTTGATCATACAAGCAAAAAGAACAAAAGTGGTACCATATATACATGAAAGCATTTGATTTTTCATGAATGAGCCTATAAGATGCATTTCATGTCTACATGAACTAGACAAATCCTTATCAAAGTATGAATGCCATGTCAACCAATTTTACCTTGCTTTAGTCGAAGGAGAGGCATGTCATATAATGCAGGATGCGTTTCACTTCATGTTGGAGTAGTCTAGTATGTTTAGCTCATTTCTCAATTTGCAAAATCTTGACTCATCAAGTGGCTTGGTAAAGATATCCGCTAATTGATCTTCGGTGCCAACACTTTCAATTGCAATGTCCCCTTTGATTTGGTGATCTCTAATGAAGTGATGCCTTATGTCAATGTGCTTTGTTCTTGAATGTTGCACGGGGTTGTTGGTTAGCTTGATAGCACTCTCATTGTCACAAAGCAAAGGCACTTTCTTATATTTCAATCCAAAATCACTCAAAGTTGCCTTCATCCAAAGCAATTGTGCACAACAACTTCCGGCACTAATGTACTCCGCTTCGGCCGTTGAGAGAGCAACACTATTTTGCTTCTTTGAAGACCATGATACAAGTGACCTTCCAAGCAATTGACAAGTTCCACTAGTGCTCTTTCTATCCACTTTGCAACCGGCATAGTCGGAGTCCGAATATCCAATAAGCTCAAAATTGGACCCCTTAGGATACCACAACCCAACATCTTGTGTGCCCTTCAAATACCTCAATATTCTCTTTGCGGCTTTCAAATGACTTTCTCTTGGTGAGGCTTGAAATCTTGCACACATGCACACACTAAACATGACATCCGGTCGAGATGCGGTCACATAAAGGAGACTCCCAATCATTGATCTATATAGCTTTTGATCTACCATTTTGCCACTATCATCCAAGTCCAAATGCCCATTAGTTGCCATAGGAGTATTCATGGGCTTTGCATGTTCCAATCCAAATTTCTTCACCATGTCCCTTATGTACTTTCCTTGACTTACAAATGTACCATTCTTCATTTGCTTAACTTGAAGACCAAGGAAGTAGCTAAGCTCACCAATCATGGACATTTCAAACTCACTTGCCATCATATTTCTAAATTCTTCACAAAAATCTTGATTTGTTGATCCAAAGATGATATCATCCACATATATTTGCAACACAAATAAATCATTTCCAAGCTTCTTAGTGAAGAGAGTTGTATCAACCTTTCCCATTTTGAACCCTTTTGAGAGCAAGAAATCTCTCAATCTCTCATACCATGCTCTAGGTGCTTGCTTCAAACCATACAATGCCTTTCTTAGCTTGTATACATGGTTGGGCTTCTTCACATCTTCAAATCCGGGAGGTTGTTCCACATAAACCAACTCATTGATGTACCCATTTAGAAATGCACTCTTTACATCCATTTGATATAACTTGATGTTGTGGGCACAAGCATAGGCTAATAAGATTCTAATGGCCTCCAATCTAGCAACCGGTGCATAGGTTTCTCCAAAATCAAGACCTTCAACTTGAGTATAACCTTGTGCAACCAATCTAGCTTTGTTCCTTATTACTATGCCATCTTGATCTTGCTTGTTTCTAAAGACCCATTTGGTTCCTATCACATTGTGTTTCTTTGGTCTTTCCACTAGTTCCCAAACTTGATTTCTTGTGAAATTGTTGAGCTCTTCATGCATAGCATTAACCCAATCAACATCTTTCAATGCTTCCTCAATCTTGGTTGGCTCTATGGTTGACACAAATGAGAAATGCTCACAAATTTGAGCTAGTCTTGCTCTAGTTTGAACTCCACTTTGAATACCACCAATGATTTGATCCAAAGGATGATCCCTTGCAATAGAGACCGGTTGGAGAATAGGAACTTGATCATTGGATTGAGATGAACTAGCTTGTTGATCTTGTACTTGAGAATGATCTTGTGAGTCACTTGTACTTGCTTCATTTTCAACTTGCATACTAGTATGAATTGCACCATCATCTTCATCTTCATTGACTTGCCTTGGCCTAATATCACCAATATCCATATTTTTCATTGCATTTGCCAAGTCATTGCCTCTCACGTCACTAAGATTTTCAACTTCATCTTGAGAGCCTTGGGTTTCATCAAATTCAACATCATGTACCTCCTCAAGAGTACCACTAGCCAAATTCCAAACTCTATATGCCTTGCTTGTGGTTGAATAGCCAAGTAAGAAACCTTCATCACATTTCTTTTCAAACTTGCTCAATCTTGTGCCTTTCTTGAGAATGTAGCATTTGCAACCAAAAACCCGAAAATATGCAATGTTGGGCTTTCTACCATTCAATAGCTCATAAGGAGTCTTTGCAAGCATACCATGGCAATATAAGCGGTTGATGTAGTAGCAGGCGGTGTTGATTGCTTCGGCCCAAAAGGAATGACTAACATTGTATTCACTTAGCATTGATCTTGCCATATCTATCAAGGTTCTATTCTTTCTTTCAACAATGCCATTTGATTGTGGTGTATACTTGGGTGAGAATTGATGTCCAATACCATACTCATCACACAATTCATCAATCTTGGTGTTCTTGAATTCACTACCATTGTCACTTCTAACTTTCTTGATGGTTGTTTCAAACTCATTTTGGCTTCTCTTGACAAAAGATTTGAATAGATCATACACTTCACTCTTGTCAACTAGAAAGAATACCCATGTATATCTAGTATAGTCATCCACAATCACAAATCCATACTTGCTCCCACCAATGCTAGTATATGTGGTTGGTCCAAACAAGTCCATATGCAAGAGCTCAAAAGCTTTACTAGTACTCATCATGCTCTTCTTAGGATGTGTATTTCCAACTTGTTTGCCGGCTTGACATGAACTACAAAGCTTATCTTTCTCAAAAGTGACATCTTTCAAGCCTCTAACTAGATCATGCTTCACTAGTTTGTTCAATTGTTTCATTCCAACATGACCAAGCCTTCTATGCCATAACCAACCCAAACTTGACTTAGTGATCAAACAAGTTGACAATTGAGTTTCACTAGCATTGAAATCCACAAGATATAGGTTGTCATATCTAAACCCTTTGAATATTAAATTTGACCCATCAACACTAACAATTTCAACATCATCAACCCCAAATATGCACTTGAAACCAAGATCACAAAGTTGTGCAACCGAGAGTAAATTGAAATTCAAACTTTCAACTAGCAACACATTTGAGATAGACATATCATTGGAGATAGCAATTTTACCAAGTCCTCTCACTTTCCCTTTCTTGTTGTCACCAAATGTGATTGCATCATAGCCACTATTTGCACTTGTGTTGAGAGAGCCAAACATACTAGAATCACCCGTCATATGTTGAGTGCATCCACTATCAAGCACCCAATGCCTCCCTCCGGCTTTGTAATTGACCTACAAAAAGAGATCAATTCCTTTTAGGTACCCAAACTTGCTTGGGTCCTTGAAGGTTAGTGACTAAGCTCTTTGGTACCCAAATGGTCTTCTTCTTTGGACCCAACATGGATGTACCAACAAACTTAGCCTTCACACCATTTGAGCCCTTTGTGAGAACGTAGCAAGAATCAAACTTAATTGAGGATACATAAGCATTGGATTTCTTATTTTTGCAATCTTGCTCTAAGTGACCAACTTGCTTGCATTTTGTGCAATACCGGCCATTTCTCTTCACAAAACAAGTCTTGTGAGGAGCAAAGGCGGTTTTGCCTTTCTTGGGGATATAGCCCAATCCCTCTTTGTGGAGAGATGCCCTTTGGCTACCCAAGCACATAAGCAAGCGGTCCTCACCACCATAAGCCTTAGCTAAGGAGTGATTGAGCTTTTTAACCTCCTCCTTTAGGTTCTTGTTCTCAACTACTAGTGAAGGGTCACTAGTGGGTGAGGTAGTAGTGGAAGTGCTACAAGAAGGGTTAGTGGTAACAACAATAGGTTCACAAGATATGTCACATGTTACACCTATGTTGCAAGTTTTAGTTTCTTTCTTTTGCACTTGTTGTTGCAAGTCTTCATTTTGCTCAACTAGAGAAGAATGAGCTTCATCAAGCTTAGTGTGAACCTTTTGGAGCTTCTTATGGTCTTCCTTTAGACTCTCATAAGATGCTCTAAGTTCCTCAAGTTCTTGCTCAATGGATTGTTTATCCTTGCGCAAGCCCTTGCATTCCTTTCTAAGTTTATCAAAATGAATACGTGCATCATCAAGCATTTCAATTAATTCTTCTTTTGTTAGGTCATCATCACTATCATCATCACTAGATTCGGTGTCGGATGATACCTTAGAGCCCTTGGCCATGAAGCAAGAAGGAGTGTCGAAGATGGAAGGCTTGTCATGAATGGCAATGCTTGCATGTGCCTTCATCTTGCTCTTCTTATCATCATCACTCTCTTCATCACTTGAGGAGGCATCACTATCCCATGTCACCACATGAGAATAGTTCTTCTTCTTCTTGTATGAAGATTCCTTCTTCTCTTTCTTTTCCTTCTTCTCATGCTTGTTCTTCTTTTTGCCCTTGTGATCATCTTCACTTGAGTGTGGGCAATCGGCTACCAAGTGATCTTTGCTTCCACAATTGAAGCATCTTCTTGGGCCATCAAATCTTCTTGCATTCTTCTTTCTTCTTGCCCGGTAGCCCTTCTTCTTCATGAACTTGCCAAATCTTCTTACTAGAAGGGCCATTTCTTCATCACTTTCACTTGTGCTAGAGGGATCTTCACTTGACTCTTCTTTGGCCTTGCTCTTGCCCTTTGATGAGGATGTGGCTTTGAATGCCACACTCTTCTTCTTCTCATCTTTGGAGTCTTCATCTTTTTCTTTCTTCTTATTATTGATCAACTCTTCTTTATCATCATCATCTCTATAAGCATCATCGGTCATCACCTCCGCTAGCACTTGATTTGGAGTCAATTCACTCAATGTTGTCTTCACCAAGACCGTGATCAATGTGGCAAACCGCTTGGGCAAGCTCTTCAAGAACTTCATGGAGAAGTCACTATCCTTCACCTCTTCATCCACGGCCTTGAGATCATTCACAATGACTTGCAATCTATGGAACATCTCCGGCACGGTTTCATCATCCTTCATCTTGAAGCTTGCAAACTTGTCCTTCAAGATGTATGCTTTGGCGGCCTTTACACCCTTGGTGCCCTCATATGATTCCTCAAGCTTCTTCCAAGCTTCATGAGCACTCTCAATGTTCTTGATTTGCTCAAACACTTTTTCATCTACGGCCTCATGAATAGCACAAACCGCAATGTCATTGAGTTGAAGCAATCTTTCTTCGGCGGTTGTGGGATTGGCCGCATTGGCAATCTCAATCTTTGTTTCCACAACCTTCCAAACCTCTCTATTGATTGACTTGATGTGTGAGGTCATCTTGCTCTTCCAATATGCATAATTTGTGCCATCAAATTGGGGTGGCTTCTTGGTGTTGTTGATGTGAATGTTGAGTTGAGCCATTTTTACACCGTAGGTTGTTAAGCCTCAAATCAACGGTGCCTCGGCTCCGATACCACTTGAAAGGTCCTAAATGGCTAGAGGGGGGGTGAATAGCCTATAAAAAATCTACAAACAACACTTAACAAGCCGATTAGTAACAATAGCAAGCTTTGCAAAACACTAGCTCTAAACTATGCTATGCAAGCCACCTAGACAAGTATACTACACTATGATCTCTAGTTCACACTCAAAGGCTATGTTACTACTTTACACTATTCTTAAGTGAGCAACTAACTAACAAGCTACACAAGAGAGAAGTACACCAATGTAAAGAGTAAAGGTGATTTCAATACCGCCGGTGAAGAGAAGATATGAAGTCCAATATAACCAATCAATCACATATAAGGGAAATCCTCGGTAGAGAGATGACACAAGATTTTTTACCGAGGTTCACTTGCTTGCCGGCAAGCTAGTCCTCGTTGTAGCGATACACCCACTTGGAGGTTCACGCGCTAATTGGCATCACACGCCAAACCCTTCTCAAGGGTGCCGCACAACCAACACAAGATGGGGATCCACCAAGCTACAAGCAATCCACTAAAGATGCCTTTCGCGATCTCCCGCGGGGATAGGCTCAAGAACCCCTCACAACTTCACCGATCGGAGGCGGAGACAATCACCAACTCCCCTCAACGATCCTCGCAGCTCCAAGCCGTCTAGGAGTCGGCAAACTCCAAGAGTAACAAGAGAAACCGCTGCGAAATACCACTACCAAGTGCCTCTAGATGATCTCAATCAATGCAATGCACTTGATGCTCTCCAAACTCACCAAATGATGAACACAATCAAGTAGGATGAGTGAGAGTGGAGTGGGAAGGCTCACAAGTATGTTATGATGTTTAGGAGTGCCAAGAGCTGCCCCCCAAACCGGCCAAGTGACTATTTATAAGCCACACACAAAGAACTAGCCGTTTAGAGTTCACTGCGTACCGTCGGACTGTCCGACGGCCAGAGCGTCGGACTAATCCGCACGGTCCGACGCCTCGGATGAACGCCACGTGTCACTAGCCGTTTGAAGTCGAACGTTGGATCACAACGGCTATTTCCTCGCGCCAAAACGACCGTCGGACGGACGAACGTCGGACTAAATCAACCGGTCCGACGCCCTCAGCCGACTACCGTCGGACTCAGTCAGACGGAGCCGTCGGACTAACGAACGCGGCCGTCCGACGTTTCCAGAGAGCTCCCCGAGCCCTGAAAACCGTCGGACGATGGTCCGACGCTCACCGTCGGACTAACGCCGAGAGTCCGACGCTCTCAGAACTCGCCACGTGTCGACCTGCTGCGGCTCTGTACCGTCGGACCCTGAGGACAATGGTCCGACGCTCCGAAATCAAGCGTCCGACGCTTGCTGAAGGGGTTAGCCGTCGGACCGAAGACAATGGTCCGACGCTCAGTCAAGTTAGAGTCCGACGCCACTTTTTCTATTGTAACGTTTCCGAAATTCGCCGAATCCTGCCTCGCAAGCTCGGCAGGAGGAAGAGAGGACCAAACCCTCTCTAACCCTCAAACTTCACCCAGTTTCTTAAGTCACTAACACTCCAAAGTGTCTCTCACTTAGGTGCACGTGTGTTAGCCTTTTTCAAAGAGTTTTCCACGGGTCAAGTTAGTGTCACTAGCATCTATATGCATATGCAATGATCATGAACACCTAGTGGCACTTGATAACCATATTTCAACAACGATTTCGCCCCTCTTGATAGTACGGCTATCTATCCTAAATGTGATCACTCCCTCTATGGAGTCTTGATCACCAAAACCAAAAGAGCTCCTATTGGTTATACCTTTGCCTTGAGCTCCCGGTTTCTTATCAACTTCCTTCTCATCTCTTGATGGACCTTGTGGACACATATGATGATGGACTTATACCATTTGCATGGATGCCGTCAATAGGGCTTTCTCCTTTGTTGATGGACTTACACCATTTTCATGGACGCCGTCATTGCCCTTCACTTGTGACCTCCACCGACCCGGTCCTTTGCTCCATCTTGCCATTTGCTAATCAATTCTCATGAAACACTTAGAGCAATCGTTAGCAAACTAGGTTTCATCAATTACCCAAAACCAAACATGGGCTTTCAGTAGTCCAGCCGTCTCCCTCCCATCAGAAGCGAGTGAGTAGAAAAGGATTCCTATGAACCTGAAACTAGTCCGTCCTAGGTTTGACCAAGCAGGCATCTTCACTTAGGGGATACTCTCCCCGTGCCATCACAGCACCTCTGTCCACGGGCTTCAAACCACCAAGGCTATCCCACCCGGAACCTCCTCAACAACTTTACCCGCCACAGGTATCTCGTTTGGGGATGCCCAGGTTGCACCCCCGGCACGACTTGCCCCACGGGCTTGTCTCACATCCCACTTGGTCGACATCAACCCTTACCACGCACCCAAGACGCACGCAGCACTCTCTCCCAGTGGTTATAATCAGTTATACACCGTCCCAATTCCACCACACAGCATATAGCAAGTAGTAAGTAGTGGAAGAGTAACAGTAAATTAAGCAGCAGCTATCCTAACAGCGGACAGCAGGGTAAAGTCTTATCAAGGCAGAGAATTCAAATACACTATCATGCAACCATTCCATACATAATCATAAAGCAATAGCAACAATGTCATTTGCAATGCGTAAATAGGATCTAAAGATTTGGTGGGACGTGGCACCTTCGTAGTCGTCTCCTAGCTCCTGAAGGTACTCGTGGTCGTCTTCCTTAGTTAGATCCTCCTCCGGCTCTGAAATCGAACACGAAATAGTCGCGTCAGCGACTCCTATAGAGTTTTTCAGAAAAATCCAATAAAATAAAGAGCCAAATGCACACAAACATAGTCTTAGATTGTAGATCTTATTTTTCTGAGAATTCTGATATATGGTGCGCAATTTTTGGACATCGTATGATTAAGTTATGAATTTCTGAAGATTATCCTATTTTCTGAAAATGGAAAATGGCCGATTAATCAGGGGATGGCAGCTCGGGATTGGTCCACGTGGCGCGCGGGTCCAGTAGTGCGGCATGTGGCGCCTCAACAGAACACAGACCCGATGGTCGCCCCCCAGGTGTTCGATGCTGGTTCCCAGAGAGTCGCCGGCGTCGGCGTAGCTCGGCGGTGGTCGGGCAAGCTCGACGTTGGTCGGGGGGGGGCGTCGGCGTAGCTCGGCAGTGGTCGGGCGAGCTCAACTTTGGTCGGGGGGCGTTGGCGTAGCTCGGCGGTGGTCGGGCGAGCTCAACGTTGGTCGGGGGGCGTCGGCGTAGCTCGGCGGTGGTCGGGCGAGCTCGACGTTGGTCGGGGGTGGTTCTCACAGTTCGCCGTCGGGCCAGTGGTGTGTTCTAGAGTCCAAAAGGTGTCGGTTTTTGTTCCTGATCGCGGTATTGAGAAGCTCCGGTCGCCGGCGGTGAGGCCGTTGCGCCGGCAGGGCTCCGGCGAGGCGCGACAAGGTCTGAGGAGTGGTGAATCTGCCTTCCCGAGCTCTGTTGACAGGGATCCGACGTTCAATTTGGTGCTAGCAGGGTTCCAGGGCGTCTGTTCAAGGCGGAGGTGTTTCTCCGGTGCGGCGGACGATGACAGGGCGGCGATGACCATATTTCGGCAAGACAAGGCTTGGCTTTCCCCAATTGGCATGCTCAGGCAGTCGTCCGACCAGATGGTGGCGGGTTAGAGTCGTGGTATGGCCTCCTTCTCTCCCACGGCATACGGCGGAGCTCCGGTGAGGTCGCGACGCACACGAGCAGGGCGGACGAGGCTTCCCCTAGCACTTAGATCCGCGTAGCTAGCTCGAGGGGTCGTGGCGGTGCTCCACGACGCTCTAACCTATCCGGGTGCTAGTCGGAATGCTCGAAGAGGGTGATTCGGCGTCGGAACGCGTCGGTGGTGAGCGCGCTCCGCCGAGAATGCGTCGTGCTGCGTTCTCGGTCTAGCAAAGCTTGTAGTCCGGGGGTTTCGGCCGCTCGCATGAGTGCATGGTGCAGGTGATCTTCCTGAGCCGGTAAAGGCTTGTGCCTGCGCGTCCCGTGGGCAGAACGCCATGGCAAAAGCAGGGCGAGGTTCGGACATGGCGTGCGGTGGCTCACCGTGGTGTCGGTGAAGTTAGGATGGCGGTGCAGTGGCGAGTCGGAGCCGTGCAGAGCGATCGCAATGCCGTGCCGCTCCTCGTCCGCAGCTCGGGCTTCTCCTCCGTGCCCGGCTCCGGCGTGCTCCGCGGCGGCAGCGCTTCGGCAGTGCTCCCCTCACTCTGCTCCGCCCTTCTTCCTTCTCCCTCTCTTACACGGTGTGGTGTTGTGGTGTGGTTGGTGCCACCAGTGGCGGCGGCGAGTGGAACGAGGCTAGGGCGCCGTGAGGTGCTCCAATTTATAGCGGAGCTCGGGTGGCTACCTATGGCGGGCGGCTCTGATCTGCTCGGGCTGATCGGAGGGCTGCGGCTTGCGCGAGCTAGGGTTCCGGTGGTGCGCGCGGGCTTCTTGGCGAGCAAGGCAGGGGACAGGCAGGGGACAACGGGGTCAGGGCTCTGCCATGCGTGGCGCTGTCGGTCACGCCATTTGCATGACACTGTCGGCCACCGTCTTTCGCGAAGAAGAGAAACAGGGGAAAAGAAAGAGTGACTGACAAGCGGGTCCCGGTTGGCAGCGGCTGCGAAAGGCGCTGCGCGCGCGTGGTGGTTTGGCTGCGAGATGGGCCGGCTGGCTGGGCCGAATCTGCTCTTCCTCTTTCTCTCTTCTTCTTTTTCTTTTTCTTTTTCTATTTACACTTAAGTGTATAAATATATATATTACCCATTTTAAATATTGAGTAAACACAAACATAAATTGCAATAAATCACAAATATGATGCATAAGTTATTATTCTATGTGAATGGAATTAAAATGTAAGCTATACTCCTTTATTTACCAAATTTATAATGAAACCTATATGCTTGCACAAGAAAAATGGGTTTTCATAATAAATAAATGAAAAATTTTAATTGGTTGGGATTTTTAGGTTGTGTGGATTTTTAGGGTTGTTACACTGGGTTTCGAAAAAAAAAAAAAGTAAACACTGCATAGGTAGCGGCTGCTGTTCGTTGCCAATGCGTACGTGCTGTTTGTAGATAGATAATCGACCGTAAGTCTTATAATTACCAATATCAGCATTTGAACGTAAACAAGTTAAGATCAGATGCCAAATTAAGCTACTGTAGTGATACTGATCCTGAGATCTGGTTGGTAGCATGTTTGCATGCATGCTGTGTCCTGCACTCCTGTGCAGTGCTGCAGCTGCATGCTGATAGACAAATTAAATAATGCACTGGTCCACCGTGTGACTCGGCGTATATTGCTGTCAACAAGACAAGTTGTTGCTGTTGGCCTATGGTACGGGTGATTTATCCGTAATCGGAAGGAATCGCTTTCCTGGTTGAAGTGTGTGTCTGTCAGTTACCTATAGCTTCATCACATGCATATTAGTAAAAGGGTTAATCCACTAGTTATCTCAATTACGTAAATTCAAACCTAGTGCTTTTAGGGAGTTCTAACCCTTGCGCAAGTGTTCCAATAAAAAATGTTGAAGACTGATGACACCTCAGAAAATGATCGAAGTGTTTCTAACCATTTCTTTACTTTCCACATTTAATTTGAGCAAACTAGTTACCATTTCTTTACTTTCTGCATTTACTTTCCACGTTTACTTTCCGCATTTAATTTGGCACAACACATGAATGTGAGCAAGAAGCCTATTTTTATTTAATTTATACAACCTTAATTGCACCTCCTTGGGCATCATGCATGATCATTTAGCTCCGATTATTACATTGCTAGTTGTTTTTCTACTACGTTCAGGAGATAGTGGTGGTTTTAGAGTTTGCAAGAGCATTTTAAAGCATTTTCCCCCGTCGATTCACACGACTAAAAAGCAATCATCTCCTCTCTGCCCCATAAGAACACCAAAAAGTTTTTTTTTCTATGTGTTTCTTCATTCCCTATGTATTTTGCAATAACTGACATGAAATTATTCTTAATTTCCCTGTGTGCGCACATAATCATAAAAAAAGTCACCCACAAATAAGATGTTTTGGTTTGAGTTAATTAATTATTAGTTGTTTTAGCTTTTCTAATAAATGCATATAGTTTGTGTTGTATCTAGATATACAATATATATCTAGGTTTATAGCAAACTATATTCTTAAAAAAGCGAAACACATAGCAAAAACTATGTACTTTGAATAAACTAAAACGACTTATAAGTAAAAATGGAAGAAGTAGTAATAAAATACTAAAATATCAACTCTCAGTTCTTACGCTTATTCAAGCGTGCACCAACATTCAGTTCTATAGCCAAGTCAGTTCATAATAATCTGCAAAACTCAGGTCTGATCTATACAGCAAAATGAGACTATGGATCATCCGGTCTTGTCTATATTGCTTCCTTTGGGATCTGCAGGCGCTGGTTCGTTCCAAGAGTGCCCAGCAACCTGGTAATAACCTGGCAGCTCAGAAGTCGAAAGCGGTTTGAGGAAGGATCAAAGAAGAGGGTTCGACTTAGAGCATCTCCAGCCACAGACCCGAAATTAAGCCCCTACATCTCCATTTGGGATGTGACTTGTAAAAAATAAGGGCCCAAATTTACTTCCAACTCCAGTGGAACAAGCAGCCCAGGACCCCATCTCAAGAGAAAAAGTGGTGTGGGACCCACGAATGAGAGGGGATAGGGGATCCTGTATCTAGGGGGTTGAGATTATAATTTGAGGGGCATGCAAAATGAGGTCCGATTTAGGGGCTCCACTGGAGTTGAATTTTTGTCCAAACTCCTAAAATTTAGGGTAGGGACCCAAGTAGGGGCTTGGCCTGAAGATGCTCTTAGCTAGTTCTTTTAATTGGATAGCGGAATCAGCTGGTGTTCCAGAGGTCGGCGGTCCAACAAATAGATGATGGCCTATCACCTGCTTAGCCAGTTCTTTTAATTGGTAGCCTAGCGGAATCAGTTGGTGTTCCGGAGGTCGGCGGTCCAACAAATAGATGATGGCCTATCACCTGCTGTATTGGTTCTTGATGGTTTTAGCGTTTTAGTGTGTTGGTATTGTTTTCAGCCTAGCTGGTCTTTGTCTGGTTTGTTCAAGTTGTTCATTACTGTGATGTTTGGTTGTAAGTCGGGCCTCCCTATACGATCTCATGTTGCTTTCCTCCGTTGCAATAACCATCGCTAATTTTTTACACTATCATATCGGTATAATTTTGTTGTAATTGGACCAAAATTAATGTGATAGCTTGGTGTGACATTATTTTCACATTTGATATGAGCCGATGCAATAAACCTTGATGTAATAGCCTTTCACATCAGTTTACTATGACCGATGCCAAAGGCTTGCTATTGAATCGACCATCAGTTGCTCTACCGCTATAATCCTGTTGACGCAGAATCTGGCCAACACACTGCAAGAACGGAAGCACCCGGTCGCGCAGGGAGCGAAATCGAGCAGCGCAGCGAAGTGCGCAAAACCCGGCCTAGCCGGGGTGTAAACCCGGCCTAGCCTGATTTCCGGCCTAGCCGGGTTGCAGACCCGGCCCAGCCTGGTTTCAGGCCTGGCCGGTTTCAGGAACCGGCTGAGCCGCCTTCCTCCGGTTGCGCCAGGGAAGGTGTAAGTCGAAGTATTTGGTCATCGGGACGACCGTCTTCAGCAGCAGAGGACGTTTTGTTGACGAAGATGCGCCCGTCCTTCGCCGGAAACTCCCGAACACCCCTCGGGAAGACCCGTCGGAGAGATGCACGCGGAGGTTGCCCTAGGGATCCGCGGAGACCGCCTAGAGCGCCGACTAAACTCGCGGAGAGTCGAGCCGAACAGCAAGATAGAGAGGTAAACCACCGAAAAGTCTACATAGTAGATGTATTTTGACGATTGGATGGCTAAGATCTCAATCGGCCATGATCCTCCATATATATAGAGGGGGGTGGTCTTATCCCAGTAGGAAACACGTATCTAGGCAAGTCTCCAAGTTTCTCACGTCCAAAAACTATCAAAAACCGATTAGATCTATTAATCGGCTCGGACTCTGCCAAACCCGGCCAAGCCGGGTTTCACGGGGGTCGTGGATGCGCCACGTGGCCTGACTGAAGGAGGCCGGCATAGGGGCCAAACCCGGCCTAGCCTGGTTGCAAACCCGGCTTGGCCGGTTTCGTCGCCATGTCCAATTTTGAGTGCAAACATATGCCCCCCTATTTTCAGGTGAATCTCTGCATATGAACCTGAAAACACAAGCAAAACCAAACAGCGACGATACTTAATCCAACGGCTGTTTAGCATCTATGGGCGATGTATACATCGGCCATTTGTTCTAAGGGCGATACATGTACCGGCCATTGTTTGGAGAGCACTTAGGCTTCTTACCAAACACCTGGAAAGTATTTTCTCAAATACCACCCATTAATTGCTCTTGTGAGACTTTTACCTTGCAACGTCTCTAGCATATAAGAGTTTTCGAATATGGTTTTGATTCTTTCATAAGGACCTCCCCAAACATTTGAACAATAAATCGTCGGCGGTTCTCCAATGAAACTCATCATTATGCAATGTGGATTTAAATGCTCTTCGCCGATTGCTTTTACCGGCTTTAGCTCTGAGATCCCGCAAAAATTTCAATAGGGGAGTCCTCTAATCATCCAAATCAGCCTAACCATTAATTTGATAATTTTCTTGCCGATTTGGGCTGAGCTCGCAAAAGTCGGCCTAGCCGGCTTCTGCACCCGGCCTAGCCGGATCCTTACCAAAACCGGCCTAGCCGGCTTCACCACCCGGCCTAGCCGGGTTTGCTCCAGAACCAGCCTGGCCGACTTATGAACCCGGCTAGGCCGGTTTCCACGTGCACGCACAGGAAACATCAAAAACAGATTACATCGGCTTAATTTGTTTACGCCCACCGACGTCAATGCCTGATGCTCACTGAGCTAACATGTCGCTACCAATAAGGAATAATCAAAACTCCAACATGTCACACTCCACATATTGCAATATGGACAAACCGAATGAAGGAACTTCAGATTCGGCTTAAAATGATGATATTAATGTATTTTAATCGGCTTGATATCTCAAACAACATCGTTGTGAGAACCAATGATTATGCCAACATCTTGGCCTTATTTTTAAGCCGATTAACCATATTGCCATATCCATGAATAAAATCCAAAACAAATGTAACGTGCCCCCCGAGCCATAAAGCTATCAAAACAAATTTTATGAGGGCACTTCTAATAGCACGATGGTTGTAAGCATACACCGGCTATGTTCTATGCTAAGGACGATAACAAAGCATCGGTCACATGTATCCATCCACAAAGTATGCATAGCCGAAACAACATACTTCAACTCTTGATATAGGAAGTCATTAATATGCATAATGACTTAGCAACTCTCCATAATATAATGACCCATATCAAGAATGAGAATAAGGAGTTGATGGATAATCCTGCATACCTAGGAATGAATACCACATAGACATAAGCAGATAATACGGATAATACCAATAATTTCGGTGACTTGGTGCAACTCTCCAATTTGGCAACCGTTTGTTGATCTTTCTTTTTTCTTGGTCTTCGTTGCACCACTTGCTTGAGCATCGTCCTTCTGATTTTTAAATACGTCCTTTAGACACCCACGCCAAGCCCTTTTCTTTCAACTCCTCTGCACTAAGCCTTTGCAACTTCTTTTCTTGCCACTTTGGTAAACCGGTTGAGCATATCGGCTTTATTTTTGTATCGGATAGTGGCAGATCTCCCTCGATTTTGGACACTCTTGCCCACTTTTGTTCAGATTTGGCATCCAGATTGTCAATACATGATGCTCTCATGTCTTTGCCATCAATAGCCGAATTCTTCAATGATGTAATCGGCTTTTCAATAATTGAATTTAGATCTGAACTTTTGTCCTTTCGTCCATCATACTTCATGCAGTAAACCTATTTTACCATCTTCTTTAATTGAGCTCCAGGCCGATTCGAATCAAATCGGTCTTTATACAATGATGATCTATTTGAATGTCTTGGAGCTGCATATACTTCATGTTGCGGCCCGAAATATGATGGAACATGTGCTCCTTGATCAAACCAGCCCCAAGATGAATAAGGATAGGAACATGTGGGCTGCGGTCCATATGCCATGGGAATCGACTGCTCAAAAAGAGAATACGTTGCCATTGTGCGAAATCTATCTCCTTGCCGATTCGGCTCTTGAGATTTGTGCTTTGGAGGTAATCTTGATGTTTGAGCCTTCTTCAGTCGATTAGCGATGTTTGCTTCACCCATCTTCTCATATTTAGCTAGAAGGGCTTCGAAGCTAAGCTTCGACCTTCTATTCCTTTGTTTGCCACAACCTTTACCTCCATGAGTATTTTCTTTCTCCCCAACTTCTCCTGCGTTCCTAGCACTCGAAACAACAGAAGAAACAGCAGCGGGGACCAACTCCGCCAAAACAGAATCAGCAGAGGTGCCGGCAGGAGGGACCTCGAAACCTGGCCTAGCCGCCCTAAACCCGGCCTGGCCGGTTTCTGGGAAACCCGGCTAGGCCGGCTTTGACCCGGCCTGGCCGGGTTCTGCGCCCTGTGCAGCAGATATCTCCGGGAGCTCCTCTACTCCAGCGATCTCTTCTCGGGGCTGTGTAAAGCACGCTGGATCACTCCCCTTTCCCTTTTGCCCCCCAGTGTCCTCTAAATTTGTGATAACTACACTGCCCTTTATAATATTTTTGATTAAGAATTCTTGGACAGTGACATTGTCTCCACTTGGGAGCTCCACATGTCTTGCTTTGACATTTGAGCAATGAGCTTTAGATGAATCGGTCAACACAAGCCGATTCAACGCCTGTTTGCCATCAAGACCAATTGAATCCAATTGGCCCATTTGTTGAGCTTCAAAAAATCTCAATCGTCCTTTACCAATAGACGATTGGATCACTCGACAAAACACATTGCAATTATGAGCAAACGAATTATAGCACTTGCAATATGTAAGATCTTCTAAATTATGAATAGACGGCAAAGCATTGTGATCAATAATTCTAATAAAGTTATTCTTAAGCAAGATATCCAAAATATGATCACAAAAAATAAAGTCAAAGGTGCACTTTGAGTTCTTTAACCGATTATTTTGTGGAATCGGTCTCAAAGCTGGGCAAACGAAAGAATTAGATTTGACATCAATCCTTTCGGCCACACCTTTGCAATGGCTCTTAAGAAGCTTTAGTTTTGATAAACAATTACTACCGGCCTTGCCATATGACACAACGTATTGGCCGATAGAATCTGAATTTATTTTATCATCAACAAATAAAATGCCATTCTCAACCAGTCTTTTGAGACTATTAAAAAGAATATCTCTAATAGATGTAGGAATTGAGATAACATGACCAGATTGGAATTCGAGCAAATTATTTGTGTTTACCTTGTTGATCATGTCGGAGAAGTAGATATCCTTGATTTGAACAATGTTGCTTTTCATCTCCATAGAACGATCAACAATAGGTACCGAACCATCCGAGGACGCTTCGGAAGCCGCAAGCATCGGGAAAGTCGGTTCAGTAGCCAGAGAACCGACTTGGGCATCAGCAAGCGCGTGAGCAGCAAGGGTGGCCGACAAAGCCACTAAACCCGGCCTAGCCGGGCTGAACCCGGCTTGGCCGGTTTTCAGGCCACACGTCCTAGCCGCCTCTGACCCGGCCCGGCCAGGTCCTGCGGCCTGCGCAGAACTGACTCCGCAGTGTTCGGCTTTAATAGCCGATAACTCCGAATCAATTCTCTCTTGAGCCGATAACTCGATAGCAAACGGCTCTTTCACATTGGTCTTTTCAAAATAATCATGGAACTGCTCTTTTAACTCAGACCATGAATAAATAGAATTTTTAGGTAAAGATGTAAACCATGCAAAGGCAGCCCCGGTGAGAGACAAAGGGAAATTTCGTATTCTCATGTAACCTTTTTCAGCTTTGTCACCCAACTACAAAAGATATAAATTAAGATGTGCCATAGTAGATTCACTATCTTTACCACTAAATTTAAATAAATAAGGCCTAACCCAGTTATCAGGATTCTCGTATAAATCGTATTGCAATGGGTATGGCCTATGGTATTTGGGGATCTTCCATTTAGAGGATCCACATGGGTTCATAGCATTGGCTAACTCCTCGTCGATTCGGCTAGAGCTAGAAGTAACATATGAAGCCGAATCATGAGTGTTGCAATTTACCCATCTTTCATCGATTCGGCCTGAGCTAGGAGCATCATACAAGGCCGAATCATGAGAATCACCATTACAATACCTTGCTGAATTTTCATTAATTCGGCACGAGTTAAAGGTAACATATGAGGCCGAATCCTGAAAAGAAGCATTGGTATGTGGTGCTGAATTTTGAGAATAATTGGCTAAATAATTACCATTGTCACAACCAATTTTCTCATCCATCGGCACTTCTTGTGGCGGAACCACATGTTGTGAACTTATAGCCGATGAATATGGATTTATATGTTGCGTGTTGCTAGAAGCATCAAAAGTCAAAGAACTAGCAGTTGACAACGGCTTTTGGTCATAATATCCATAATCATGATGCGTACGATGAAGAGCATTATCAAAAGCATTAGCCGATGCACCATGTCCACTACTATTATGACTAGCAACACCATGGGAGTTCATGGAGCTTGCAACATAATTACTAGAATCATAATATTTATTTGCACGTTGTACCTTTGTATCGCATTTAGCCTCCTCAGAATTCCTGGATGGAGCAGCAATTGTATCTCTGAAGTTAGGTTCGCGGAATTGGATCACCTTGTTGTCCTGAGTCTTGTAGCAGCTCTCTAAGAAAGCCCTGATGATGGCGTCCTTCCGGGATTGCAGCTCTTGACGAAGATCATCGGGGAGTTCATCAACTAAGTACTCCATGATTTGGAATTTGACCGCCTTGCTAAATTTTCCAATAACAAGTGCAAGCAAGATCACAAGGGGTCAAAAACCAGATGCAATCGGCCTTGTGGGCCTGATGCAACGATATTTGGCGATTACAAGAAGACAGATTAGCGAGTAATAAGGCTAGGTCAAGGAAGATTCGGCTACAAAGTAGAGCCGAAGCAAATCGTTCCCCAGCGGAGTCGCCAAAAAGTATGTTGACGCAGAATCTGGCCAACACACTACAAGAACGGAAGCACCCGGTCGCGCAGGGAGCCAAACCGAGCAGCGCAGCGAAGTGCGCAAAACCCGGCCTAGCCGGGGTGTAAACCCGGCCTAGCCTGGTTTCCGGCCTAGCCGGGTTGCAAACCCGGCCCAGCCTGGTTTCAGGCCTGGCCGGTTTCAGGAACCGGCTGAGCCGCCTTCCTCCGGTTGCGCCAGGGAAGGTGTAGGTCGAGGTATTTGGTCATCGGGACGACCGTCTTCAGCAGCAGAGGACGTTTTGTTGACGAAGATGCGCCCGTCCTTCGCCGGAAACTCCCGAACACCCCTCGGGAAGACCCGTCGGAGAGATGCACGCGGAGGTTGCCCTAGGGATCCGCGGAGGCCGCCTAGAGCGCCGACTAAACTCGCGGAGAGTCGAGCCGAACAGCAAGATAGAGAGGTAAACCACCGAAAAGTCTACATAGTAGATGTATTTTGACGATTGGATGGTTAAGATCTCAATCGGCCATGATCCTCCATATATATAGAGGGGGGTGATCTTATCCCAGTAGGAAACACGTATCTAGGCAAGTCTCCAAGTTTCCCACGTCCAAAAACTACCAAAAACCGATTAGATCTATTAATCGGCTTGGACTCTGCCAAACCCGGCCAAGCCGGGTTTCACGGAGGTCGTGGATGCGCCACGTGGCCTGACTGAAGGAGGCCGGCATAGGGGCCAAACCCGGCCTAGCCTGGTTGCAAACCCGGCTTGGCCGGTTTCGTCGCCATGTCCAATTTTGAGTGCAAACAAATCCATTAGTTAGAATTCCTCTAAACGCACACAACTAGTCTTACCCAACAGAGAAGACCTTTCTAACATCTACCAAAACTTTTGCATAAAAAAATATAACACTAAAAAAACAGATGCATAGGATCTCCTCTCCAAAGAACGAGGTTGAATTGATCTCCACCCGTGGCTTATGAGTGTACACACTATCTCCTGAGAAAGAAAGGGAAGAATGGTGCCTGTGCAATCAAGCTTGACATGGCCAAGCAAGGCATATGATCGAGTGGAATGAGACTATTTGAGAGGGATCATGCTGAAATTGGGTTTCCATGAAGGCTTTGTTTCTCTGGTAATGAGGTGTACGTGTCACATCTGTATCTTTCTTAATTAAAATTAATGGTGTTCTATGAAGCAATTTCGGACCTACTCGTGGCATTTGGCAAGGTGACCCAATTTCACCATATTTGTTCTTGTTGTGTGCGGAAGGTCTTTCTAGTCTACTGAAATTCGTCGGTCCAGTGCATCTTTTCAGGGGAGTTCGCATGGGTATTCACGCGCCATGGATTTTGAACCTTCTTTTTGCGGATGACTGCATTGTGTTCTCAGAAGCGTCGCAAAGAGGGGCTGTTAGGATTTTGGAGATTCTGGACATTTACACTAAAGGGTCAGGCCAGATGGTTAACAAAACCTGCTTGAATTAATCGAAAAAGATGTTTTAGACTGAGCTAAATGTAGCAAATGAGGCACCGTCAGGCAGATACCTGGGTCTGCCTACTACACTAGGGCACTCCACAGCCGAGGCCTTTGATCTCTTACTAGCTAGGATTAGAGGTCTTATTGGTGCTTGGAGTGGCAGAGAGGCTAGCAGTGCTGGACACGAGATCCTACTGAAATCAGTAGCACAAGCAGTGCCAGCATATTCAGTGAGCTATTTTCTCTTATAAAAAATGACGTGTAAGAAAATGAGGGCAGCCATATCTAATTATTGGTGGGGAGGGTCAGTGGATAGCCGACATATTCATTGGCTCAGATGGGAACAACTCAAACAACATAAATCAAGTGGTGGTATGGGTTTTCGGGACTTGCATCTTATTAGCAAGGCCATGTTAGGAAAGCAAGGTTGGAGACTTATTACGTGACCTAACAGTCTTTGTGCTCGGGTGTTGAAGGGTCGGCATTACAATGACTCGGTCTTCATGGGGAAGACACGGGTGAAGCATGCCATCCATACGTGGCGTGCAATATAGGCTGTGAAGTACTGTGGCAGTGGGCAATCAAGCAGATTGGAAACAGCATTTTGACGAACACTTGGCAAGATAGGTGGATTCCTATGCATTTTGATGCCAAACCGCTCATGCCCAGAGATGTTTAGGAGGTGACGCTGGTGTCTGAGTTGATGAAGAGCTCGGGGCAATGGAATGAAGAGCTGATCTGAGAGGTTTTCATACCGGTTGATGCAAATGCAATCCTCCGCATCCCTCTGGGAACACAAAATGAGGAGGACCGATGGGCCTGAGAGCCAGAGAAGCATGGCGTCTACTCTGTTAAGAAGGCATCACTAGTACAGAAAAACTTCGTACAGGCGGTTGCAAAGATATTTTTATAGACGTTTTTTTAAACCATCAATAGAAAAGGGCAGTACAAATCACAGGCGGTGGTTTAAAAAACCGCCAGTACAAATCAATTTGTACTGACGGTTATCTTAACCAAACCGCCAGTACAACCGATTAAAAAATAGCAAACCGTCAGTATAAATATTTTTCGGAAAAATAGAAATCGGGCTAAAAAACAGAGAAATTTTTTTTAAATAAGGGGAGGCAAAGTCGCAAGTCACGGCATTTTTCACGTAAAATTCACGCGCTACGCGGCCGGCGGGATTCGAACCTGCAACCTCGGTTTCGCGCATACCCCCTCTAACCACTCCACCCATAGCTCACTTGTGTCTGAATAGTATTAGGTTCGCCACATATTGTTACGTAACCAATAGAAAACTGATTATATGGGGTCCTAAATGAAGTCAAATAAAAAATTGTCAACTACAAAGTTGCATAACTTTTCGAGATCTATAACTTTCATGTAGACAGTTTTTTCATTCGAGGCTTTTTTCAAAAAGTCAAAATTCAAATTTCAAACTTTGACCGTATTTTACGTAAATAAGATGATTTCAAATAAAAAAATTTCAACTACAAAGTTTCATAACTTTTCGAGATCTACAACTTTTATGTAGACAGTTTTTTCAGTTGAAGTCATTTGAAAAATCTAATTTTTAAAATTGACACCGATTTGTACAGGCGGTTCACTTAAGAAACCACCTGTAGAAATCGATTTCTACAGGCGGTTTTCTTAAGGAACCGCCTATAGAAATGGGGGCATTTCTATTGGCGGTTCCTTAAGAAAACCACCTGTAGAAATCGATTTCTACATGCGGCTTTAGATTTGGGCCCATCATTTGATTTTCAATGACGTCCGATAACCAAAACCGCCTGTAGAAATAAAAGCGTGGATGCCTGCGTAGAGCTTTTATGTACTAGTGCATATCGCAAACTTGCATCCGAACACCAGCAAGGTGCACAGACACCGGAGAGTTTAGGGGATGAGTATTGGAAAAAGATATGGAAACGGAATGTCCCTCCAAAAGTGAAAGTTTTCTGGTGGCGTGTTCTCCATGAATTTCTGCGGAAAAAAGAAGAGCTGCATTGTGAGCCAATTTGCTTTCTGTGAGGTATATGGTCATGACGGTGAATCAATTCGGCATATACTGCTTGAATGCACAATAGCAAGGATGTTTTGGTGGGAGATCAAAAACATTACTAGAGCTAAACTACCAAAACCTGAACTCACTCACATGGTCTACCGATCTTTTGACAGATGGCTTCTGCTCAGAAAACAACAGGGCCATTTTCACCATTGGAATGTACTCGTTGTGGTTGCAGAGAAATAAGAGGAGTAGATCACATACCGGTCAAGCTAGCTATACGGTGGACTATTGATCTAGCACATGACTTATGGGAGATTCAAGCCAAAGGAGAAACTAATCTTGATTGGTGCCGAACCAGTGTGGTGTCCACCACCTGAAGGCTGGACTAAATGCAACACTGATGGAGCTTTTTAGGAGGGGATTGGGCAGGGAGCATCAGGAATTGTTCTGCGGAACTCGACTGGCTAGTTCATATGGGCCCGAGCATGCCGGTACCTGCATATGGCCTAAGTGCTTTGATGATGGAGGCGCTCGCTTGCCGCGATGGTATGTTGTTTGCTAAGGAGAAGCAGGTCAACAAACTCCGGTTAGAAGCGGGCAATCAGGAATTGGTCAGACTGTGGACAAAAAGAGACTACAATCATTCGTACCTGGCGCCAATTTTCAGGGAAATATGTGATCTTAGCTCAGGCTTTCATGATTTTACTTGGTGTATGCTAATCGTTCTTGTAACCGCATTGCCCATGTATTAGCTAATTAAACAAGTCACAGGTGACAATAGGCGGGGCGAGTGGCACTGTCCCCCAGCTTATGTTGTTGACCTACTGGCTCAGGAGTGTAATTCCCATGTTCTCTAATGAATGAAAGCAGCTCTGATTAAAAAAAAAACGAGCATGTCTGTGCGAACGTCCGGACGGAGGCTGCTCTGTAACCGTGTATCACACACATATATATGTTTGCTACTATATTAAAGAAGGTAATAATGTCACAGAGACATGTGAAACGATAAAACTTTAACTATAGAGACATTGTGGCAATATTTTAAAAAAATTCTGCCTTACAGCGGGCAGACAGCCCTTTGCAACTTTATGCTTAAGGTAAAAGATCTCTCACACAGGCCGAGAAAACCCCCCGAACCCTCATGTCCCCGCCCAAACACAGGGGCCGTTACCTTGTGAGAGGAGGCCAGAGCCACAACATTGTGTTTTGGGACGCGGGACAGGTGGGTTTTTTTTTCCTCTAAGAGGTGGACCCTGTGAGAGAGGGCCAGAGCCACAACATTGTGTTTTGGGACGCGGGACAGGTGAGGGTTTTTTTTTTCCTCTAACAGGTGGACAAACGCATCCGTGAGGCTTCCAGGATAAATATACTAGGTGGACAGGCGCAGCGCGCCTGATTGTGTTGTGAAATTGAGTGGAGCGTACTTTATTCTGTACCAATAATGACATTGAGCACAGTTGCCCATTTAGCATGCACACTATATGTGAGATGTTGGTTGGAATTACTGAAGACAGTAAGGCAATCACAAAACTCTGAAACGGATAAAATCGTGCACGGACAAAATAACCTGTCTGCAAGTATGAGAATCACCACAACTAAATACTCGTAGTTCAGTAAATCAGACATAACATTAATGTTCTGCTGTCAGCTTACTTCCTCTGAGATGCCCACATTAGTGCACATATACCACTACCACCTATGCTGGTAGACCTTCTACTTGGTGGTTATTATGACTGCAAGTCTCAGCATCGAAGTCTTGGTGCATTCATAATGGACTTATGAACCCTGGCTTGCTAGTATCAACAAATGAGCTCTCAGAAACTGGATGAAAACAACTAAGCTCCAACTTTACAAACAGATGGAAATGAAGTTTGCGAAAACTAATCGAAATAAGTATTGTAGATACCTATCAGCAGTAAAATTACAATGGCTGTTATCTCTGTCCCTTGTACAATGATCTAGAAGGGCATAAGCAAAAGAAAGAAAAGTAAAAGGCAGAGACAAAGATAACATGGTGATGCTGAGGCCTATAAATCGTTGGACTGTAAACATCTGTACTTAACTAAAATAAGGGGATATGGTTACAGTACGAACTTTGTAGTGTCGAAAAACATAATATTTAAGAGCGAATGAATTAACTAAAGAATTTTCTTAATTTCAACAGAGTTGGAAAATTGAGGACTAAACTTCTCGCTGTGTTGGCAAGCATTGGCATAATATTAAGCACCAAAAGTGAGACTGAGTTTATCAACACACCTGTCCACAAGAGTAATCTCTCTTCCGGCTAGTGGCAGATGTGAAGAACTGGTTGCAGATACCTACATCAGATTTACCTATATACATGAACTGATGTGCAACACTGAGCAAAATAAAGAAAATGAGTTTTGAAAAGAGAAGATAGCTGCATAATACCTTTGCACATGGTCTCAAAAATCTTATTACTCATGCGGCACAAATTTTTTTTCATATTAGCTTCTGTATGTGGAATAATAAAGCACAGAAACAAAGAGTACAGCAGGAAGGAGATGCATGTGCATAGTTCCCATGTGTAGCTGCATAAAGCGATAGGTAGTCTGATCATCTATCAATGGTAACATCCCTTTTAGATGGGAAAAATAAGCTACGATCTCTGATCAGCTTCAATAACAAACATCAGGGAGGTTCAATAGAACAGATAATGCACTGTAATTGACAGTAACATGTAGCATGCTTAAACCAGACAAAATCTTGCAAGATAGTATCAAGATCTAAAAAGGAAAATTGGCAACAGTACAAAGGACATGATGTATAATTGTTTAAGCAGAAAAAGGAACCAACATTTATCAGTTTTGTATAATAAGGGATACCATGTGAACGGATTGTTCCTTTCATGGATAGTATTAAGATCTTAAAAAGGAAAATTAGCAAAAATACAAAGAACGTGATGTATTATTGCCGGCTACGTTGTGGATCTTTAAAAAATAATGATGTATTATTGTTTAATAAGAAGAAGAAGGAACCGACATTATCAGTTTTGTACAATAAGGGAAACTGGTGTCAACGAATTCTTTTCATCCAATAAAGAGCAATGCTTAGATAGACTTGAAAGGGATAATGATCTGAAGGTTGATGTGTCTAAGTAGAAGGGGCTGAGATTTGTAAGAGGACCCATTAAGCAGGTAAACTGAAGTTTGGTACATATGCAAACAACCATCATGCCCTGGTGACAGACATCCAAATACCCTAATCATAATTTCTTTTCTATTTTATCCTAACCTGAAGAACAAATATGTCAGTGGAAACTGTAAATTCAATTTTTTTGACTTCAATTCATCAGTAAAAGAAACTCTACTTACTGTTTGATAATTTGTGTTTGCAAAATACCATTGGAACTTGAAGACGTAGAACTATAAATCACTGGATGCACAGTGACATACCTTGGGGGTGCTCTTGTTGTACGCATGGGTTACTACTACAGAAAGGGTGAGGGGAAAAAGTGGCCGGTGACAACTAACACGGGGCATTGGATAGCCTCGTCCTGCGTCAGCAACGACATCTGAGGTGGTTTTGATTTCTGCCAGACTGCATATATGCAGTGTCGATCGATTAGTGATAGACCAAGATAGTCGATGAGAGAAAACAGTACCAATCGAGCACATAAATTTGCGTACAGACACCGGCGAGTCCCCTAGAGGCGAAGAACGGTGTGGCAGCGGCGGAGTCGATGCCAACGCGCACAGCGTGCGACTGTGCGAGTCCCCGCCGTCCGGTGCTCGAATCACTACGGCGTTACTGGTCGGGCAATGCCGTAGAGGAGGAGAAGAAGAGGGCAAGCGTGCTGCGCCTGGCATGGCCGTCGCGCCCCGTCAGGCCTCGCCACCATAGGTAGAAAAAATATGAGAGGATGGATCAGTGGAAAGGGGCAAACTGATTTTGTGGATGAACTCACCGCACTTCAACGCTCGATGTAGAGTAAGGTTGGCAGCCTTAGGCGTCAGGTCCACCACCATGGCTTCACGGAAGACATTGCGCACGCATGTCTGTGTGGCGCATGAAGCCGTGGGTGCCTTCAACAGTCTAACATCTCGGCCTCTCGAATCGATGCGACTGCTCCTCCGTCATAGAGAGAGAGAGAGAGAGAGAGAGAGAGAGAGAGAGAGAGAGAGAGCGACCTGATGCGTAGTAGCAGGGCCACGGGCGACAGTGGCGGCCGTCGGCGAGGCAGCCGGGGCATCGATGCGACTGCTCCTCCGTTAGGGAGAAGAGAGAGAAGGGGGCGGCCTGGTAGCAGGTCCATGGGCGACAGTGGCGGCCGTCGGCGAGGCAGGCGGGCATGGCATCCGCCCGTGCTGTGGCCGGAGGAGAGGAATAGGACGATTGAAGAGGTGGAGACGGAGCGGAGGCCGCGGGTGCCCGCGCCGATGCGGATCGAAGACGCGGATGTGGCGATGGCGAGGCAGGTGGGCTCGACATCCGGGCACACGGCGGTCTGTGGAGAGGAGCAGGGTCGGCGTTGAGGCGGAGGCGGCGAGACGAACTTTTTTCCCTCACGGGGATGGGGAAAAGAAGATGACGGAGCGAAGGCTTCGAGGAGGTGCGTTTCCTTTTTTTTTTTTTTCCTGCGGAGCAGTGACGGGTGAGGACGCGTGGGTACAACGACGTTGTGGACGTGCAAAAAAAAAGAAAGAAAAAAAGTTTGAGTTAGTTTTTTTTTCCTGTTTTTATCAACTTTGTTATTTAGCTCTAAAACGAAATTTGCTTATTTTCTTGCCCCTTCTATTCACTTTGAAAAATCATAACTCTTCGATATGACATCGGATGAAGATGATTTTTATATGAAAATTGTAGTTCTCGATGAGATCTACAACTTTATAGTTTTAAGTTTTTTCATTTGAAGAAGTTCAGATGTCCAAAAACATAAATATAATATATTAATGTTTTTGGGTATCTGAACTTCCTCAAATGAAAAAACTTAAAACTATAAAGTTGTAGATCTCGTCGAGACCTACAATTTTGATATAAAAATCATCTTTATCCGATGTCATATCGAAGAGTTATGATTTTTCAAAGTGGATAGAAGAGCCCTAAAAAAATAAACAAATTTCGTTTTAGGACTAAATAACCAAGTTCGATGAAAACAGGGATCAAGAAAACTAAGTCGAACTTTTTCCATCACCGAAAAAATAATTTTCTTAAAAAAAAAGACGATGTGGACAGGGCGGTCGGCCATTGTCCCATTGTTGCTTGCTGCAGTATTTATCTGTATTTTTGCTACAGTATTGCACCAGGAACACGTGGATATACTGCCGATGCAGCGATTTATCAATCGTTAAGGAGTTACTAATATATAAATTCTCCTAGCGAGCGCTTCAGCGTGAGTTCGGACCCAGCACCTTCAGAAGGGTGCCATCCAAATGACCTGACCAACTGGTCTGTGGACGTGGTGGCATTGTGGCAATATTTAAGGCACAGCAAAGGAACATATCCCATTTTAGGCAGCGTTTAGTTCACAAAATTTCCTTCTCTCTTCTCATCACATCGATTGTACTTTCCGTCCGCATGGAGCATTAAATGAAATAGCACCTGTTGCATGTTTGTACTTTTTACCTGACTATCTCGAGATGAATCTTTTGAGTCTACTTAGACCATAATTGGACAAAAGTTGTCAAATACAAACAAAAGTGCTACAGCTGTAAAACTTCCCAAAACTTTCAAAATAAACCCAGCCTTATTACCATTGTGTGCGTCTACAGCGGCACGCAAACTTTACGATGGAAGTACAAACTTTTTGATACAATACTAGAAGTACACACACTTTATTAGGTAGTACATAATAACACACGCTTCGCAGTAGTGATACGTGTACGCACAACACAGTAAGGAGTACTCCGTACAAGGGAGAGAGCACTCAGTGCGAGACATATATACGGATGGCGTAATTAGCCAGCAAGCACATCCGATCCGTTGTGTGGCAGAGACGAGATAGATATCATATGACGACAGAGATACATATGTAGGCCGACCTCGGCCCTCAGGTCGCGGCGACCGGGACGAACGGGGTGGCGCAGAGCACCAGCGGCGTGCGGCGGCGGACGCCGAGTCCAGGCGCCTCCCCCATGTCGACCTCGTCGACGCCGTCGGGCAGCGACCAGTCGAAGTGGTTAGAGCAGGCCGACGAAGGCGAGCTCCATGCTGGCGAGGCCGTAGTTGAATCCCGGGCACATCCTGCGGCCGGAGCCGAAGGGCAGGAACTCGTAGCTGCCGCCGGTGAAGTCCCGGGAGCCGTCCTCGAAGCGCTCCGGCTTGAACTTGTCGGCGTCCTCCCAGTACCTGGGGTCGCGCCCGATGGCCCACGCGTTGATGATGACCCGCGACTTGGCCGGGATCCTGTACCCCTCCAGCTCGCACTCCTCGATGCTCTCCCGGGGCACCAGCAGCGGCGCCGGCGGGTGCAGCCGCAGCGCCGCCTTGATCACCAGCTTCATGTACCGGAGGTTGCTCGCCTGCAGGTCGCCCTCCGTCACCACCGCCTTCCCTCGGAACGCCTCCCTGATGTGCGCCTGCAGCTTCTTCATCACCGCCGGGTTCCGCATCAGCTCCGACATCCCCCACTCCATGGCCGACCCCGACGTCCCCGTCCCGCCGGCGAACATGTCCTGCATGCGCATCATGCATATTGCCATTGAATATACATAGAATTTGCTATATATAATTTGAATATATATATATATATATATGGAAAAATTATTTTTTACTCCTAGGGAGGAGTAGTTACTCCTATGTTTATATCTTCAGATTTAGGACATATATGATCGAATGAAAGTGATATAATATATATATATATATATATATATATATAATATATATATATATATATATATTATACAGTATGATTGCCTTGATGATGCTGTTGGTAAGTTGGAAGCCGAAGCCGCCTTTCTCCTGCAGGCCGATGAGCACGTCGACGAGGTTCTCGTCGACGTCCTCGGCGGCGGCGCCGGCCCTGATCTTCTCGTCGCGGGCGCGCCTGCGCTCCTCGATGATCTCCTGGAGGATGGTGTCCACCGTCCTGTGGATCTCCCTGAGGCTGCGGGTCATGCCGGTGAGCTTGGCCAGCACGGCGGTCCACGCCGGGAACAGGTCCGGGATGTTGAAGCCGCTGGACAGGCCGACGACGGCCTTGGTCGCCGCCAGGAACTCCGCCGCGTTCTTGCGCTTCTTCCCGAACGCCGCCCGGGACACCACGCTGTTGGTGATGCTGTGGAACATCACGCTCAGGTTCACCGGCGTCGACGGGCCCGCCGCGCGGATCTCCTCCACGCACAGCATCACCTGCATGCATGCATGTCAGCATACGTCGTGCATGTGAACCTACAGCAGTATCGCCGGCCTCGCATCTCGCATGCAGCAGAACACATCAGCCACAGCCAGGCAGCCAGCGTGTCATTTCGTCTGTGTCTCCTGCTTTATTTTTTTATATTATCTTTTGCATGCATGCATCGTTTTTCAGTTCACTGTTCGTGAGTCGTATGTGACAGTCTAAGTCTGTCCACGTCCGGTCCGGGATCTTATGTTATTGTTTGGTGTCATGCATGCATGTTACCGTGGTCAGCTCAGACTCAGAGCTCACCTCCTCCTCCCGGATGTGACGAAAGGAAAGCACGCGCTTGGGGCTGAGGATCTCGGCGGCGCAGAGCTGGCGGAGCTTGCGCCAGTAGTCGCCGGAGGGGGCGAAGAGGATGTCGACCCACTCGTAGCCGACGATCTCGCCGGCGAGCAGCTTGGGGCGCGTGGCGAAGTTGGTGTCGTGCGTCTTGAGCACGGCGCGCGCCGTCTCCCTGGAGGAGGCGACGACAAGCGGCGTCTGGCCCAGCTGCAGCATCATCAGCGGGCCGTGGACGTCCGCCAGGTCCCGCAGCGCGCGGTGCGGCAGCACGTTCACCAGGTGGTGCATGCTGCCGATCACCGGCAGCTTCCAGGGCCCCGGCGGCAGCCGCGGCCGCCTCGGCTTCACGGCCATCTTCACCACCTGCAGCAGCGCCACAGCAAGGAACGACAGGAGGAGCGACTGGTACAAGTAGGCGTCGTCCATGGCTATATATCACCGTACGTACGTACGTGTTATTCCGATCCTAGCTCCTGCACGTTAGGTAGCTAAGCTAGCTCTGGTCACAGATAGCGAGCGAGTTCAAGAGAGTAGTCTTGCTTACTACGTGTTCATTACCTTGGTGGCTTGCTGCTCCATATCTCCCTTGTGGTGGCAGGGTGTATATATATATATAGCACCAACGAGAGAGGCCAGGCAGCAAGCGGCCCATTATACTCCCGGCTCCTTATCAGGATATATACTTGTTTTATTATGAACTTAATTATTAGTGTATTTATTTACAAATACGTGCGTAGACGCGCTACCGCCGCGCCGGTAGCTGCTGGGCGCGTGGACAGTAGTAAGCGCTTACTACGCGGCCGCCGCGCCGGTAGCTGCAGGGCGCGTGGGCAGTATGGGCAGCCTCAACACTCAACAGCACAGTCCAAACTTATGCACATCTCGCGTTCTCATGACGGCAGAAATCCAACGTCAGCTAGAGCTACGACGCTAGCTGTTGAGGACATCCTAAACACGTTCCGTTCGTGAAAAGCACAATAGGATGTGTGGACAGTGGTAAGTCTGGTGACCAGGAGATATACTACGTTTGTCCTCAGCCAAGAGATCGAGTGCAGTCAGGTTAGCTGTTAAAGCTGGACCCACGCTTCACGCTTGCATATATAGGCACGCGATTCTCGCCGATCTCGTTCGTCGCTAGCGTCGGATTTTAAATTTTCTCTCTCGTCCATGTCGATTCGCCTAGCTAGCTCCAACGCGCTGTTGAGGACGACATTGTAGGATTCTTGCGCGGGCAGGGAGTGTGCCACGTGACCGTGACCGCTAGATCGGACGACTCTCGGCCAATTAATAAAAAAGTCCTTGAACTCTAACTAAATAATTAACGTATAGTTCAACCTTCTCTCTTAAGTTTTCTTGCAAAGTATCCCTTCAAGTTTTGTAAAATCAACCTGCCGTCCAGGTCATTCTATGGGCCGGCCTACCACCGAGCTGGGCCAAATTCAGCCTAAATGGTCATCTCCTTTTTGTGTATTTTATTAAATTCCATGATATGTTGATATTGTTTATTTCATATAACAATAATTAGAGCTTCTAAAATCATGGGAATTTTTAGTAGTAGGGGTTACAAGCTGTGGTGAGAGAGGAAGGTACTTCTAAGTCTCTTGAATATCTGTTGCAAGTCTTAACGCTAAGGCGATTTCATTGTTGTCTCGTGCTAGAGGAGTGTGAGCCACCAGGTGCCCGACCCCCTCATGGGGGTCCTCATCCTCCCTTTTATAGTCACGAGAGAGGCACAGGGTTACATGTCCAGCGCAAATGTTTGGTGAGGCTTGTCTCGGAAGGAGCCGTTGCTGGTCGTCGGTATGGTGAACGTCTTTTAGGAGTACCAAGTGCTGTTGAAGTGTGGACTTCAACCGTCTTGTACAGGGCACAGATGAAAGGTTCTAAATGGCTAGAGGGGGGGTGAATAGCCTATAAAAACTTTTACAAACAACACTTAAGCAAAATAGTTAGACAATTAAGCGGCGAAGCGAATTATGCGCTAGCCTACTAAAAGAAGCAAGCCACCTAACCTTTCTAGCCTATTGTCTCTAGTTTTCACAAAAACAATTCTATGTCACTACTTTATTCTACTCCTAGGTGAGCAAACAACTATACAAGTATACTACTTCAAAAGTAAATGCTCAAAAGTAAAGAAGAGGGAGATGATTATACCGCCGGTGAAGCGATGATATGAATACCAATGCAATCAATCACACTAGACAAGAGAAATCCTCGGTAGAGAGTTGACACAATATTTTTTTATCGAGGTTCACTTACTTGCCGGTAAGCTACTTTTCGTTGTAGCGATACACCCACTTGGAGGTTCACACGCTAATTGGCATCACACGCCAAACCCTTCTCAAGGGTGCCGCACAACCAATACAAGATGGGGATCCATAAGCTACGCACAATCCAATAGAGTAGCCAATTGCGATCTCCCGCGGAGAAGGCTCAACAACCCCTTACAACTTCACCGATCGGAGGCGGAGACAATCACCAACTCCCCTCAACGATTCTCGCAGCTCCAAGCCATCTAGGAGTCGGCAAACTCTAAAAGTAACAAGAGAATCCGCTGCGAAATCCGATCACCAAGTGCCTCTAGATGAACACACTCATGCAATGCACTTGATGCTCTCCAATCTCATCAAATGATGATCTCAATCAAGTGGAATGTGTGAGAGAGGAGTGGAGAGGCTCACTAGCTTGTTATGTCAATGAAAATGGCCAAGAGAGAGAGAGCACAAGCCGGCCACTCCACTACTTATAGCCCCCACTCAAAATCCAAACGTTACTCACTATTTTCAGGGGCATCGGACGCATTGTTAGTTCACACCGGACGCATCCGGTGCAGCGTCCGGTGTATCGCCCAGCGACACGTGTACTAGCCATTTGAAATCTCCCGCTATGCGTGCTCACACCGGACGCGGAGCCATCACATCGGACGCCCATGTCCGGTGTCCATACAAAGAGCATCTAGAGAGCTCCAGATGGCACCAGACGCGTCCGACGCTCCAACGCTCAACTGTTGCACCCTCTGTCAGTTACACCGGATGCTGGGACCGCGTTTATAGCGCGTCCGGTGAAAAACTACACCGAACCGACCCGAGAACACAGGGTTCACACGTTTTTGCACTTTCTCAAAGAGTTAGCCACCGGAAGATTTTGGCAAGTTTTCGGTGCACTTTTCAACTAAGAGATATCACCGAAAAGCGCTGAATCACCGAAAACCCCTTTAACTCTCAGACTTCACCTCATTTCCAAAGGTGCTAACACTCCAAAATGTCTCTCTGTTTAGTGCACGTGTGTTAGCATTTTTTAAAGAATTTTCAACAGGTTTTGTTAGTGTCACTAGCATCTACATGCATATGCAACAAATATGAACACCTAGTGGCACTTTGATAACCGCATTTCACAAACAATTTCTCCTCTCTTGATAGTACGGCTATCTATCCTAAATGTGATCACTCTCTCTATAGAGTTTTGATCACAAAAAAAGAGTTTCTATTGGTTATACCTTTGCCTTGAGCTTCTACCTTTTCTCCATCTTCCTTCTCATCACTTGATGAAGCTTGTGGACATTGTTTGAAGATGGACTTATACCATTTGCATGGATGCCGTCAATGCCTTCCCTTATGGCCTCCACCAACCTGGTCCTTTGCTCCATCTTGATGTTTGCTAATTATTCTCATAAAACACTTAGAACAAACGTTATCAAACTAGGTTTCATCAATTACCCAGAACCAAACATGGGCTTTCAACGGAGAGGTAGCCGCCTTCTATTGCTGTATAGGGATGGCACCCTGTTCTTTGGGATTACCTGTTCTACTAGGGCGTTGTTGCCCGACAAACTGTAGCCTTGTCTACTGTGTTCCCCGAGACCATGGGTTGCCCCTCGGGAGGTTTGCCCTCCGAGAAGGGCACGCCTAGATGCCTGGGTGTTCAGGCGCACGTCGCATACAGTGCTCGGAGCGGGCAGAATAGTGAACAATGATATGAATTTGACTAGTTTGTGTGTATAGGAATTAGGAGTAGACTATTGTCATGTCCTGACCGCGCCATTACTCTGAGAGAGGGTATAATTGCATCATAGCCACTCCACGTTGGGTAGGGGATAGACCGGGTGGAACACTGTGTCTTGCTCTTGTGGCGGCACGGCGCGTCATGGGATGGTCTAAGTCGGCGTCGGATCGGACTCGGTGGTTGGTACGACGGTCGTGTGTACAGGCGGGGCAGAACGCGTGGGCTGGCCCGTGCAATGTGACCGTGTCCTATGGAGTGAATGGGGTTTCCTTACGGCACAAGGTAATTCCTTAGGGCACAAGGGAACTTGCTTTCGTCACCCGGAAGCTTGGGCGATGCGGAGGCACCCGAAGAGGTTATTCCCAAAGGGGGGGTCGGGCGAATCGGGGATTCGCGCCCGAGGGTGTCTTTCCCCAAGCTCTCTAGTTGGAGGCTTGGGCGAATCGAAAGATTGAGCCCGAGAGGGGTTTGGAGTATGCCAAATAGGGCTGTGTGCTCCCCTTGTGTGCCTGGGCCTTAGTTTGATGGGCTGACCGTGCCAGATTATGCTGAGGAGTGCTGGTTTTCGCCATAAAATAGGGTACCCCTTATTTTGGTACCCGACACATCATGTCTCCAATATTGATTGAGGGTGAGTTTGCATAGCATAACCCTAAACCAAATGTCCAAATGTCTCATTCCACCTTCTTTGCTCAAATGTGTTCGTAATATGAAACAATTGTTGATCTTTGAAGAACCTTTGAAATAACACAAATAACTTGCTCAATTGAGTAATCTCTTTAATAGCTTGACTCGAAGTCGAAGGTAGAGCAATAGGAGTTGGAGATTAATCTTGATTTTGCATTTCCACATGGACTTGATGTCGGAGAAGTGGAAGTTTTGTTCATCTTTCCCATGTCATTCCTCACTTGCTAATTGAGTGTTGCTTGAACTTGATTATCTTGACATTTGTATGAGTCCTTTTCTTTTCTCTTCATTACTTGACATAAATGAACAACACGTGATGCCAATAGTTATGCACTTGATGGTTGAACTTGATCTAGCATTTCATCATCATGAGTTGAGCTAGAAGCTTGATCTGCACTTGAGGTGGGGAGTCTGACAGACGCGAGGGTTCACAGCTGAAACGATGGTTTTGCAGCGGACATGCGCATACCCCGCGAGGAAGTCGGGGATCACGGTGGGTCCTACGCATTTAATGCCGCCTACTGTCTGGGTGGATGTACATAGCATGATCCGCCCCTCTTTTCTTTCTACCTTAGCCATTCGTATTCTTCTCCTCTGTTTCCTCGTTCGAGCCACCGCCACCAAGAACTAGGAGGACAGAAGAAGAAATAAGACAGAGAGAGAGAGGGTAGTGAGATTACTCATCGTACCTCGCTGTTGCCATCGCATCGTTGCTCCATGGCTTCCTCTGCTTCTGCCGCCCCAAAGCCACTGGAGATTGAGCCCTGGTGTTGTTCATCCGTCATGGAGAAGAAGCTGCAGCAACTCATTATCGAAGGCCTTCTGAAAGTTTTAGTTTGGTTTTGATAATTGATGACACCCTAAGAACTAATATGTACGCTTTGAGTGATGGCTAAGTGTAGGTTGTCCTAACCATGGTGAGTGGAGCCAAGAGATGTGATTGGTGATGATCAAGTGGGCTCAACCATGGATCAAGAGAAGATGATCAAAAGGAGAAAGAAAAGGACTTAAAGAAGGAAAGCTAGAGGTTAAGGTAGAACCTATAGGGTTTTTCTTTTGGTGATCAAGACTTCTAGTAAAAGTGATCACACTTAGGTCTAGTAGCCGACTATCAAGAGGAGAAGTGAGTAGTGCTCACTTTCAAGTGCTCTAGGTGGCATCGCATGTGCATTGAACTAACAAACGTAGAACTTGACTTACAAACCCTTGGAAAAATAATTTCAGAAGCTAACACACTGTGTACAAGCGTTAGAATACCTTGGTGTTAGCACTTGGGAACAAGGGTTGAAGAGTTGGAGTTGGAGTTGTTAGGTAGAGAGGTGTTTGGGGAACTTACAATAGAAAAAGAAGATAGAAAAGATTGACACAACTCTCTTCACTAAGAATATTGGTAATGACTTGTTACTTTCTTGGACTCCAAATCAAGTAATTGAAAGACTAGCACATTTGTGAGTCAAACCAAGTATATGAAGGACATGGTGAAGAAGTTTGGATTGCAAAATGCAAAGGCAATTTCAACACCTATGGGCACTAGTGGAAGCTTGGAACCAGATGAAGAAGGTGAATTGGTTGATCAAAAACAACATCGGTCAATGATTGGTAGTCTATTCTATGTGATCGCTTCTAGGCCAAATGTGATGTTTAGTGTGTGCATGTGTGCAAAAGGCGTCGGACAGTGTCCTTGGTCCGGTGCTAGGCGTCGGACGCTGTCCGACGGTGTTTCTACATTTCCAACCCTCTCTGTAAGTGTCGAACGGTGAGTGTCTTTAGTCCGACGACCTGTCTTAGTAGCGTCTGATGGTGGCAGCCTCTGTGGGAGTCGGACAGTCCAACGGTGGTGGTGAGTTGAGTGTCGGAGCGTTTCTCCAGGGTACGATGCGTGGCACTAGTGTAGGATCACTGAAAGCCTAGAAAGGGGTGAATAGGCCTGCAAAAACTCAACTCGAGCAGAAGTCAAAACCTAGGGCGGCACTGCCACACTCTGAAAAATAATCCAAACTGCGCAAATGATATATGGTTAGAAAGAGTATATTGTCAGTAGCTTAAATCTCAGGTTTCACCAAAGTTCACAGCTCGAAGACTGGATACCACAGAAATCCTCCAAATCACTGAATCAGGCCAAACCCTAGAACAAATCAACAACACAAGAATAATAGAAAGACAACTGCACATGGTGATTTATCCCGTGTTCAGCTCGCCACTTAGGCTTGCCTACCTCCACGTTGTTAAGGCTTGCCACAAATAGGCTAGGGTTACCACAAAGGTTGCCCCATTCCTCGTTCTCAAATCAAGAGAGTAAACTCTTGAAGAGAGAGGTGATTTCTTAGCCGCACAAGAGTCTTACAAACCTCCCTAGGCTGCCACAAAGGATTGGCAAGCTCTAGGGCGACTCCTAGCCAGCTAGGAGCAAAGCTCTAAGGAGTAGATCTCAAGAACACCGGCCAAACATGAACAAAGTGCTCTTAAACTTTAGGAATCAGTAGATCAGCTCTCAACTCACAAGTTACTTCCCTTTTCTCAAGTTTCTATGGCGGAAAGTGGAGATCCAACTTTGGGCTCAAGGTCAACAATGGAGGAGAGAGGGAGCTGTCTTTTTCTGTCTATAAAGCACAGAGTGCCGGGAGCTGGAAGAAGAGATCGTTGTGAGAGAGAAAAGTAGTATTTATATGCTGTCATCCAACGGTCGGATGAAGTGCGGCACTGCCACCCTTTAAGTGCGGCACTACCGCACTGGCAATATCCAGCAAATGAAGATGGGCTTGGACTTGCTAGAATTGTCAAGGTGTGAGGATGTTGTTTCTAGGATATGAGCACTTGATTCAACAGATTGACTGGTGTCCCTAAGAACTCCTTGATAGTACGGCATCACTAAACTCAAATTCAAAAGTAAAAAAAATTAAACCTCCATTTGAGTTGGTCGCCACAGCTGCATCACATCATCAAGTTCTTTGAAATGAATTGCACCCTCTAACTAGGATTCCCTGCTCAACATCTTGATAGAAATCATTAGTCCTCTAATTCGGTGGTCATCAATACCAAAATCCACAATATGGCGTGATTGCACTTTCAACTAGTGCACGGGATTCAAGTTTAAAAGGCGTCAGGCGTTAGTGTTTAGTCTGACGGGGTGCCTCAAACTGTTGTTTGACGTGTTCTGGCATTTCTAGACCTCTCTGTAGGCATCAGACACTTGGAGAAATTGGTGCGACGGCTCTGTCCAACGAATCGTCCGATGGTTTGAAAACTAGCGCGAGTAAATAGCCATTGCGATCGAACGGCTATCTTCAAACAGCTGAGACACATGTCAAGATCTGAGAGCATCAGACGTGGAGGATTGGTCCGATGGAAATCGTCCGACGTACCGTCTGATGCCCCGAAAAAGTTATTAACGGATGTTTTCTATGGGGTAACGGCTAGGAGGTCACCTGGGGGTTATTTATACTCTCTTCCCAGGTACTTGTTGCCTCTCTTGCACATTTGGTTTATTAACATACACTTGTGAGCACTCTCTAGCCTCCCACTCACTCACTTGATCATCTCTTGTTCATCTTTGTGAGTTGAGTGATTCTCAAGTGCATCATTGCTTAGCGATTTGCATTATAGAGCACTTGAGAGCAAGCCATTGCTGATTTCTTGTTCTCTTGGGACATTATCGTGTCCCTAGATGACTTGGAGGTGATTCCGGTGTGAGATTGATTGGTGATTGTTCAAGTCCACACCGAAGGTGAAGCTTGTGAGGGGTTCTTACGGTTATTCCCCGGTGGAGTGCCAAAATCGACTGTAGTGGATTGCTCGTGGTGAGAAACCACTTCTCTTGTGTTGTTGAATGGCTACTAGTGAGGGATTGCCGTGTGAAGCCTAGCTCACAATCCACCAAGGAAGACCGGTGCCATAACGAGGAGTAGCGTGACGACGATCACGTGAACCTCGGTAAAAAACGGAGTGTTCATTCTCTTGTCCACCATCAAGTCGATGATTTGGTTTTCCGTTATTCTTTCTTGGTGATTGGTGTTGATCTAGTTCATTGGATTATCTCTTGGTGATTGGGTCTACACGGCATCGGACTTCACTTCACCAACACCTTTGGTATAGCTTTCTCGTTCTCACTCTCCCGTGATTACTTTCTTGTTTAGGTACTCTCATCTTAGGATCGAGGTGAGAGCTCTCTTACGGTTGATTGCATATCTTGTGTAGTATATTGTGATAGGTGGCTTGCATAGAGTAGGCTACAGCTAGCGCTTAGCAAAGTTGTATTGTTTGCTAATCAAATTGCCTAGTGCTTTGTAGAAAATTTTATAGGCTATTCACCCCCCTCTAGCCTATCAGGTCCTTTCACCTCCTCCGCCTTTCACCTTCTCCGCCCTGTCATCGACTCCCGCGCGCCAGAGTGGATCGCTCCGCTGCATGCTCAAGAGGAGCCGTACCTCCCATCCGGCTACGTGGTTAGCTTTACGGCTTTCCACGGGCTTGGGATGCCACCGAGCCGGTTCTTCCGGGCGTTGATGCATTACTACGAGGTCGAGCTCCACAACCTCAGCCCCAACTCCATCTCGCAGGCAGCCATCTTCACCGTTGTCTGCGAGGGGTAGTTTGGGGTGGAGCCACACTGGGACTTGAGGAGGCACCTCTTTTGGGCGGACCTATACACCAAGTCATAAGGGGAGAAGAATCCACGGAAGCTCATGCGTGCGGGAGGCTGTACATTTATGCTCCGCTCGAGCGACTACATTCCCTGCAAGGTCGCCTCTTCCAACAAGGGGTGGCATGACGGGTGGTTCTACCTCCACAACGATCGGAACTCCTTCCCCGTGTATTCGGGGTAGGTGGTCTATGAGGCGCCCAAGAAGTGGAAGTGGGGGTGCCCAGTGGAGGACAAGAAGCACTAAGACCCCTACATTGCCGCTCTAAAAAAGCTGCGTGAGAAGGGGCTTACAACGGCAGGGGTGGTGGGATACTTCCATGCACGGACGGTGCTCCCACTCATGGAGCACCGTCTGCGCTTGTTCAAAATGATCGAAGGCTCATTGAGGGAGGGTATCGCGATGCTTCCCTAGAACCTTTCTGAGCGTCAGGTTTTGCGGTGCATTCAGAGCACCGTTGATGGGAGGCCTACCGCCGACGACGTTTGGAGGGTGCCGATGCGCCCCCGCGCGGGTTTCTTTGCCCTGGTATGCTTTTGTACACCGCCGCCTAGTTGGCTTTTCCCCTTTTCCTTCTCCTCTGATTTTCCTCCTACCTCACACCGAAAGGGGCTGAGGAGAGAGGGAAAACCTTCCCTTCCCTCAGTGTCGAAGGACGCAATCCGCCGGGCCAAGAACCGGGCCGAGGGCGAGAAGAAGAGGAAGAAGAAGAACAAGAACAAGAAGAAGAACAAGAAGAAGAACAAGAAGACGACCAAGAAGCAGAAACAAGCGAGCTCCCGCAAAGATTTGGCCTAGTGTCATCGCTGGGCCCGAGAGCAGGGACTCCCAGAGCCGGAGTCTCCTACCGAGGATGACGAGGGCGAAGGGGAGCGTGCCGGGAACGATGACGACGGGGATGAAATCGACTAGGACCTCGTGGCCCCGTTGCCCCCGAGGGGTGACCATACGTCGGATGTGGAGCCCTCAGGGATAGAGGAACTCTCAGGTCGGCCTGAGCCTGGCCATCTTGAGACAAGGGAAGAAACTGCCAGAGAGCAGGCCACGGGAAAGCATCCTGTGAGCCCCTCACCTTCGGTAGAAGAGAAGTCCACTGCTGCTGGCAGCGAAGAGGGTGATGGGACGGGCTTGACCCTGCCGACCCTTAACTCATAGGCTGTCCCGAAGTCGGGTACCGAGCCAGAGCCAACAGGGACGTTGCCGTTGAGGCCAAGAGTCGAAACCGAGGCCATAGTGGCACCACCACCCCCCAGCAGAGGTGAAGGGGCAGGAGTATTGCGTGGGGGCGGCTGCCCATTCCCACGCAGTTGGCGCCACCTATTGGGACGCCTTAGGAGGCTGCAAGTCCAACCCCTCCCCCACCGCCTCCGTTCCCTCAGCCTCGGCCGTCTGAGGGCACAGTCGCCCCGGGAGGCTCGACCAATGTGGTGAAGAAGATGGCACTCCCCAAGACAAGGTACGTGCCTCATAAGGCCCCCTTGATCATTTATGCATAGCTCCTTAAATCTTCTTCCTTCTCTTGTCCAAAGGAAGAGGGAGGGGGCACCTTTGTCGTGTCGGGCCACAAGGCCCTAAAGGTTCGAAGTCAGAGCTCCACCGGTAGGACCGAGCGGTCTGACTTGACACGGCCACCGGAAGAGGCCGTGGAGGATGCCACCGGGGAAGAGCGGACTCCTGCACTAGCGTCTGTGATAGGGGAGGCATCAGGAGATCCGAAGGCTCCCACGCCGCCCTCCGAAGCGTCATCGCCCCCACAAAACGAGCCTCTGCCCCCCGAAGGAAAGCGCCATCCCACCGGGGATTGAAGTCGCCGTGGATCCCACCCTTGCCTCGGCTCAGGCAGAGAAGGCCCCGGAGGAGGTCGTAGCTGCTTTGTTTACAGCGGGAGGGGCATCGCCACTGCAGGGGCCCTTCGCGTTGAAGCCCATCGGGACGGGTCCCCCAGAGTGGACCTAACCCCGCGTTTTGTGGCGTGACCGTGCAAATCCCAGTGGTCCCCCAATTTTTGAGCTTAACGATGACTCGGAGGGGACGACTGGGACCAGGTCTAGGAAATTGGTATGGAGGCCACCAACGCCCTGAACTAGGCTACCGGTCTCATATCCCGAGTGTTTCCGCCCCTCGTTCGGGTAAGTGCTCTTTCTGGAATGATTCCGTCGGTTCTCGACTTCACTCGCACATCCTTACCGATTTCTGTTTCTTCGTATATCGCTTTCCCAGCACCTTATGCTTACTTCTCAAGACGAGACCTGCTTTCTTCGCCAAGAAATTGGTGTGTGGAAGCAAACCGAGCTCAAGGGCGAGGCCCTGGCTTGTGCCGAGGACACGTTGGCGAAGGCAAGCGCTCGGATGGTGGACCTGAGCCTCGATCGTGAGGTCTTGAAGGCCGAGCTCGAGAGCTTGCCACACCCTTGTCTAAGAGGGCCTGGAAACTGGAGGAGGAGCTGGCGCAAGTTGTCTAGGAGAGGGATGTCCTGAAGATCGAGGCCGAGAGAAGCGCAGAGAGGGCCTAGTCGGCTGCCGCTGAGCTGAGCAGAGCTCAAATGCCACTCACCCAGGCACTCCAGATGGTGGACGCCACCTGCCTTGAAGCTGAGAGGGCAAGGGAGGAAGCGATGAGTAAGCACTGGTCCTTTTTGCTTCCCCTCTTAGCTGCCTCGTCGTGTTCTGAGGCTGAGCGTCTCCTCCTTTTTTGCAGACTTGTCGGCGCAGTTGTCCAGCACATCCGGGACCATAGATGCCCTCCGGACCACCCTGAACGCTGAGTCCACGGAGCATGCCAAACTGCAGACGACAGTTCGTGCAGTGTGCGACACCCTCGGTACCCGGGGGAATCTTCTGGCAGCTCTCTCCGGAGTCGCCTGGTGGCTCTACATGGGCAGGTAGTGAGCCGAGTCCATGATGCCCTTCACTTCGAGTGAAGAGGACCATGGTGGTGGCTCAGTCACATTACGACAACTTCGATCAGGCCACCGTCACTGAAGGTTTTGTGGAGGCTCTGGACGAGGTTCTTCTTCAGCTTATCAAGGACGCCGACGTTCCTGACGCCACGCTGGCCCGTCATTTTGAACAAGAAGTCGCTATCCCTCTGCTGAACCTGGACAACGAAGGGTACGGGGTGTAACGCCCGTGTAGTGAATTAGTGTTTGAAAAAGACATGCTGCCCTTCAAGGCATTCGACTGACTATATGTACATAATCTTTTACCATGCATGTTTGATTTTCGTTCTGAGTTCCCTTTGCCTCGCATTTCTTCTCAGCGTGCAACCGAACCTTGGTGTCATATGTGCCTTAGCTTTAGCGGCATGGGCAGAGCCATCGTTAGTATGGTTCGTCCACAGGGGTTTTGAAATGACCTCGATTTCCGCGAAGGGAAATCCACTGGCTCAAATTGTAATTCAACAGATTGCTTGGGACAATCCATGAAGTTACCCATATCTCAGTTGATACCAAGATCCATACAACGGTAATTAAGTCTTACATAAACATTTATTACATCGCCACATTGGCGGAATCAACATTCAAAGAAGCTTTGGAGATGCGGAAGCGGTTCATCCTTCATGGCCAACTTGAGTGTAGCACGTGACCCTATTCCTCGTCATCATCTCCCTCGAAGTCGTACTCATTCTCGTCACCTGACAGCAAATTTATCAGTACGATATGTACTGGCCACGGAGCCCACCTATGCAGCATTTGCTTTGTGGAAAGTGGATGCAAGGCTATTCAAGCAGACCTATAGGCTGAGGTTTCCTATGCAGCTGTAATTAATGTTTAAGTAGTCAAGTTTTATGTCTAATTAACACCATCATCCCTTTCCCATCACCACATCTCACATACCCACACCTCACGCTCATTCGACAGGCCCAACTCCCTCTCGGGCCTATCTCAGCGGCACACTACCACAGCGGGTACACTGCCGGAAGGCATTATCCAGGGGGGAGAAAAGAATAATCACTCACTACACCAGTAGAAGCTTCACAGGAAAGGTCCATAGCCAACAGGTTGGCATATGTATCGATCGATCAACCACACACTCTGCAGAGGTTTCACTACTCACAAGATTAGCCATCATAGGTGTTGCGCAACACCTAGGCAGAATTCCGGGTGCTTGCTTGCCTAGGTCGGTGCCACCCTACCACTCAGCCCTGGGGTATTCCGGGTCCAACACCGTTATGCTGAGACTGGGAGACGCAGTACCGGGCCCATCCAGTGGTACTGCGCATCTAGAACGGAACGGAAACCCATCGACCGTCTCCGCCCACCCTTATCACCTCTCAACCTAGCAGTAGTGGCACCGTCCTACCAAGTAGTCCAGCCGTCTCCCGCCCATCAGAAGTGAGTGAGTAGAAAAGGATTCCCATGAACCTGAAACTAGTCCGTCCTAAGTTTGACCAAGCAGGCACCTTCCCTTAGGGGATACTCTCCTCGTGCCATCACAGCACCTCCGTCCTCGGGCTTCAAACCACAAAGGCTATCCCACCCGAAACCACCTCGTACACCATTTACCCGCCACAGGTATCTCACGTGGGGATGCCCAGGTTGCACCCCCGGCACAACTTGCCCCTCGGGCTCGTCTCATATCCCACTTGGTCGACTTGACTCCCTCACCACGCACCCAAGACACACGCAGCACACTCTCCCAGTGGTTATTTTCAGGTTCTCATATAAACCGTCCTAATTCCATCACATAGCATACATAGCACGTAGCAAGTAGTGGAAATGTAACAGTAGTAAAGTAGTAGCTAATCTATCAGCGGGTAGCAGGATAAAGTTTAATCAAGGTAGGGAAAAACAATAATTCTACCATGCAACCTATGCAGATATACATGTGATTATATCGCAATGGCATAAACAATCTTTAGCAATGTGTAATAGGAGCTAAGGATTTGGTGGGACGTGGCACCTTCGTAGTCGTCTCTTAGCTCCTGAAGGTACTCGTGGTCATCTTCCTTAGTCAGATCCTCCTCCGGCTCTGAAATCGAACACGAAATAGTCGCGTCAGCGACTCCTACAGAGTACTTCAGAAAAATCCAATAAAATAAAGACCTAAATGCACACAAACATAGTCTTAGATTGTAGATCTCATTTTTCTGAGAATTTTGATATATGGTGCGCAATTTTTAGACATCGTATGAATAAGTTATGAATTTCCGAAGATTATCCTATTTTCTGAAAATGAAAAAATGGCTAATTACTCAGGGGGTGACACGTGGCAGTCTCCTATCGGTCAGGTCACTGTTCACGTTGACCAGGTCAACGTCTAGGTGACGTCGAGTCTGCTGACGTCAGCGTGATGTCATGCTGACGTCAGCATTGACCAGGTCAACGGTGGTCTGACAGGTGGGGCCGGATGTCGTCATCATGATGTCACCGTGACGTCATCGTGTGGACACGTGGTAGCGCGTGGTCGTGCCACGTGGCGGCTCTCGGTTAGCCGTGCGGTTCGGCGCATGGGCTCGACTCACGGTGGATTTTCTACGTGCGGTGCATGGACCGGAGACCTGGTTCACGGTGGACTGTGAGCACCGAGCTGTCTCCACACAGAGGCTCATGGTAGGCCATGTCCACGGTAGAAAGGGCGCGCACCCGTGCTGCTATCCGGCTGCCCGCCAGGTGCTCGACGTGAGTACCCTGAGGATCGCCGGCAACGGTGTCGCCTGAAAAAGGCCCGGCAAGCTTAACGGTGGTCGGCGATGGCTTCTACGGTTGTACGGCAGCTTGCGAGGTCGTCGTGAGGCGAAAAAGAGGTCGGATTGCCTTCGGCAATTGGGTATTTGGTGCACGGGTCGCCGGCGGCAAGGTTGCCGTGGTGCCGAAGCTCCGGTGAGGCGTGTTAGTGCTCCGGGAAGGGCGGTTTCGTTACCTCGATCCTCGGCGAGAAGGATCCGACCCCCAATTCTGTTCTGGTAGGGGCCCCGGTGTCCGTTTATGGCGACGGCGCTATTCCGGTGGTGGCGGACGTCGGCGAGGCCGCTGTGGCTTCGTTTTGGCTCAAATACGTGCAGCACTCCCAAATTGGCATAGCCAGAGAGGTGTACAAACCTAAACCGGCGAGCTAGACCTTAGGTAAGCCTCCTTTCCCAACTACGGTTCACGGCGGCGCGACTCCGGTGACGGCGGACGACGGCAAGATGGGTACGGTCTCGTTTTGGGGGTATCCGGACACGGCTTCCTTACATTGATGTGATCAGCAAGGCTCCCAAACCAGCTGCGACGAGCTAGGGTCACGGCATGCTCCCTTACGCGGCTATGGCGCACGGCGGCGCTCCGGCGAGGCAGCGGCGTGCGCGGCCAGGTCGAACGGGGCTCCTCCAACGCCTACGGCTTCACAGACAACTCTATGGGTCGTTGCGTTGCTCGGCGGCAGCTAATCCTACGTGGATGATAGACGGTGGTGCTTGGAACGGACGGAACGGCGTCGAAACACGTTCAGTGGTGAGCGCGTTCCGCCGAGATCGTGACGTGCTGCGTTCTCGGTTTGGCAAGGCCTCGCAACCCTATGGCTTGGTCGGTCTCTTGTGTGTGTGGTGCGAGTGATCGTCTAGAGCCGGTAGCGGCTCGCGCCTGCGCGTCCCGGAGATGGAACGCCATGGCGGCAGCACGGCGAGGTTGGAAAAGAGGACATGGTGGTTCACCGTGGTGTCGGTGAAGCTTGGCTATCGGCGCCGCGTCGAGTTGACGCAGTGTAGAAGGGTCGCAGTGTAGTGCCGCTCCCCGTCCGCGGCTCCGGCTCCGGCTCCGTCAAGCTCCGCGGCAACGGCGCTCCGGCGGCGGTAGCGCTCCTCGGCTTCGCCCTCCTTCTTCTCCCTCTTCTCTCCGACGAGCGGTATGGTGTGCTGGTCTGTGCCGCGGCGGCGGCGAGTGGGAATGAGGGTAGGGCTTCGGGGCGAGCTCCTTTTATAGGCGAGCTTGGCCAGCTCCAATGGCGAACGGTCCTGATCGCGCTCGATCGATCGGAGGGCTGTGGCTCGAGTGGATCTAGGGCTCCGGATGGGGCGCGGGCTCGCTTGGCGACCAAGGAAGGAGGGGACAGGAGGGGGACAGCTCGCTCGCGCGTGGTCTTGTCGGTTGTGGGACCGGGGTCACGCATCTTGCGTGCTGCTGTCTCCCGTCGACGCGCGAGGAAGAACAGTGGGGGGGCGAGAGCGGCTGACAGGCGGGGCCGAGCTGGCAGTGATGGCGCGCGTGTGCCGTCGGCATCGCGCGTGCGCGCGGTGTTGGGCCGCAACTTGGGCCGGCTGGCTCGCGCGCGAGACGAAAAGGGAAAAGAGGCGGGCCGGTTGGCTGGGCTGGCACGGCGCGTGGGTGAGGCCAGCAGGCCGGCTGGGCCGAATGGCTGGCTAACCTTGCCCTCTCTCCCTCTCTTTTTTCCCTTTTCCAATTTAATTTCTAGTGTTCTATTTAAGCATGTTTATGCTTTAGTATTTGTATGAGTACTCAAGCCATTCATAAGATGCAAATGAAATCCACATATGCACATAGCTAGTGAAAATAACCAAAAAGAAGTTGGGGTGCAAAGACACATATTTTATAGCTTGTAGATTTTAATCCCTATATACATGCACATGAAATAGGGTTTAGTGCAATAAAGATGAAAATTTTAATTGGTTATGGTTTTTGGTGTGTGTGGATTTTTAAGGTTGTTACAGGTTTTCGTTTTCCTAAGTGCGAGGTGTTAGACTCTCAGGAAATGATTCGCACAAATTCGCGTTTCGCTAGATTTTTCCCGAGGCCTCAATCCCAAGCCGCGCTTAGAGACACTTTCCAGAGCCTGCCGAGCACGAGTTGCCCCTCGGGCGAAAAGGTGGTGAGTGGAGATACCGTAGCCCAGAGGCGTAGGCGATCTCACGGCTCGACCAGCCTTGCCCTTGGAGTGTGCTTTTGCTCTTCTAGCTCACTGGAGCTCCGTCTAAGTGTGGTTAGGGATTCTACCTTGGGAATTTTGCAGAAAATCAATTGGAAGGATCGTAAAGTTTGGGTGGCGTCAAGGGGTTAGCCCCTAAATAATTCGTACGAATTCGTGTTTCGCTAAATTCTTCCCGAGGTGTTAATCCCAAGTCCACTTATACTGATTTCCTGAGAACCTGCCAAGCGCGAGCTGCCCCTTGGGCGGGAGGCGGTGAGTGGAGGTACCGTAGCCCGGAGGCGTAGGCGATCTCGCGGCTCGACCAGCCTTGCCCTTGGAGCGCGCTTTTGCCCTTTTTGCTGTCGGGAGCTTCGTATGAGTGCGACTAGGAATTCTAGCTCAGGAATTTTTTGAAAGAATCGGTGGAAAAAAATAATAAAGGTTCGGGGACATCAGGGGGTTCCCCCCTTCCTAGCCCCCGAGGGAGGTATGGCCCTATCGAATGTAGGGTCGGGCCTCACTCTATTTGTGTAAAGTAAACGTAGACGTGTCTGTTCCCGAGGTTGGGTTCGGACTCAAATCTTAAAATTGTAGTGAGCAAAAGGTAAGTTTTTATTGATTTCAAGATTCACAATATATACAATGCCAGGAATTTTAAGGGAAAAGGCAACATAGCTGCTCGATGTTCCAAGTGTTGCTGAGGACTTCTCCACTCCTGCTTGTCAGCTTGTGGATCTCCAACCTGGGCACCTTGGAGATGATGAACGGTCTCCTCCATGATGGGGTTTTCTTGCGATGCCTTCGGTTTAGTTCCTCCTGTTCGACCTTCTTTGGGACGCCCTTTGTGCCGCCGTCGAGCGTTAGGGGGTTCCCCGAGAGAGATCAGAACGCTCCTCATCGGAGTCAAGAGCGATATCTCAGGCGCCCATGAGGCGGCACAGGGCCTACGGATCGTGGATTCTGGAGAAGTCCATGTCCGCCCAATGCTCATTCTCCTCCTCTTCGTTGGAGCTCTCACTGGGGGAGCCTAAGGGTGAGGTGGCTAGGATGTTGGCGATGGCCTGGAGGTGGTGCTTGGGGAGCTCTGCAGTGGAGGCCTATGGAGTGAATAGGGTTCTCTTAGGGCGTAAGGGAACTTATCATTCAGAGTGGGGACCGGAGCGCCCCACGTCGTCAGGCGGAGGCCTAACATTGCTTCCTCGATGGAGTTGAGGTCAGGCTGAGAGCGGGGCAGCCCGACGGCTGAGGACGCGCCAGATGGCCCCACAGGTGCGTGCGAACCCCCATGGCTCTTGCGGCGCGCTCGTGGAGGATGGCCTCGACGGCCCATGGTGGTCCCACAGGAAGCTCGTCGTCCCTGAGGGGCCTAGAAGGGGGCAGAAGTACCATGTTGTAACCGTAGCCCAGAGACATAAACTCTAGGCTACCGAAAGTGAGCAAAGTGCCCCGAAACAAGAAATGGTAGCGGTGACACGCAGAAGGCCCCTACCTAGCGTGCCAACTGTCGGTGCTAAAATTGGCGGATGCTAACACCGGCTAGTAAATTTGTGGTCTGCGTGCCGGAGTTCCAGATGATGTGCAAAGCGGACACACTATGTATTCTGGTTCAGGCACACGGGTGCCCTACGTCCAGTGCGGATGGGGAGTTTGTATTGCCTTGCACCAAGATGTTAATAGTAGGGGTTACAAGCTGTGATGAGAGAGGGAGGTACTCCCAAGTCTCTTATGAATATGTGCTGTTACTCTTAACGCTAAGGCAATTTCGTTGTTTTCTCGTGCTGGAGGAGTGTGAGCCACCAGGTGCCCATCCCCCCTCATGGGGTCCTCGTACTCCCTTTTATAGTCACAAGAGAGGAACAGGGTTACATGTCCAGCACAAATGTTTGGTGAGGCTTGTCTCGAAAGGAGCCATTGCTGGTCGTCTTCTGGTGGACTTCAGCCGCCTCGTACAGGGCACGGAGAGGTAGCCACCTTCCTTTACTGTATAGGGATAGCACCCTGTTCTTTGGGATTACCTGTTCTACTATGGTGGTGTTGCCCAACAAACTGTAGCCTTGTCTGATGTGTTCCCCAAGACCATGGGTTGCCCCTCGGGAGGTTTGCCCTCTGAGAAGGGCACGCCTAGATGCCCAGGTGTTCGGGCGCACGTCTCATACAGTGCTCGGAGCGGGTTGATCTGGATTTGATTGGTTCATGTGTACAGGAATTGGGAGTAGACTGTTGTCATGTCTCGACCGCGCCATTACTCTGAGAGAGGGAGTAATTGCATCATAGCCACCCCAAGCGCCATTACTCTGAGAGAGGGAGTAATTGCATCATAGCCACCCCACGTTGGGTAGGGGGCTAGACCGGGCGGAACAGTGTGTCTTGCTCTTGTGGCGGCATGGCACGTCGTGGGATGGTTTGAGTCAGCGTCGGATCAAACTTGGTGGTTGGTGCGACGGTCGTGTGTACAGGCGGAGCGGAACATGCAGGCGGGCCCGTGCGATGTGACCGTGTCCTATGGAGTGAATGAGGTTTTCTTAGGGCGCAAGGGAACTTGCTTCATCACCCAAAAGCTCGGGCGATGCGGAGGCGCCCGAGGGGGTTATTCCCAAAGGGGTGTCGGGCGAATCGGGGATTCGCGCCCGAGGGTGTCTTTCCCCAAGCTCTCTAGTTGGAGGCTCGGGCGAATCGGAAGATTGAGCCCGAGGGGGGTTTCGAGTGTGCCAAATTGGGTTGTGTGCTCCCCTTGTGTGCCTGGGCCTTAGTTTGATGGGCTGACCGAGCCAGGTTCTGCTGAGGAGTGCTGGTTTTCGCGATAAAATAGGGTACCCCTTATTTTGGTACCCGACACATCATGTCTCCAATATTGATTGAGGGTGAGTTTGCATAGCATAACCCTAAACCAAATGTCCAAATGTCTCATTCCACCTTCTTTGCTCAAATGTGTTCATAATATGGAACAATTGTTGATCTTTGAAGAACCTTTGAAATAACACAAATAACTTGCTCAATTGAGTAATCTCTTTAATAGCTTGACTCGAAGTCGAAGGTGGAGCAATAGAAGTTGGAGATTAATCTTGATTTTGCATTTCCACATGGACTTGATGTCGGAGAAGTTGAAGTTTTGTTCATCTTTCCCATGTCATTCCTCACTTGCTACTTGAGTGTTGCTTGAACATGATTATCTTTACATTTGTTTGAGTCCTTTTCTTAACTTTCTCTTTATTACTTGACATAAATGCACAACACGTGATGCCAATAGTTGTGCACTTGATGGTTGAACTTGATCTTGCATTTCATCATCATGAGTTGAGCTAGAAGCTTGATCTGCACTTGAACTTTGATGTCGTTATTTTGAACTAACACCAACTAGTAAATTTGTTTTTGTGTGTTTAGCGTCCGGATGGCTTTTGTCGTCGTCGTTTTAAAGCTAACAGAGGTTTTAATTACTACGAATCGAGATTATTGAATTATAGCAAATTGATTCTATTTAAAATTGTGAATGAATTTAATATCTTTTGAAATACCTTTTCCTTGTTTATATATTTATTAAACTCACTGCTAAGAGCTTGAAGCCTACTTGTATGGGTATTAGAAAATAGGACATGCGGCTCATCGTCTGCAGTTTCTACGGTGGTAAAACACTACATGCCAGAGCCATCAAATTCTTCCCCTCGCTAATCAATAATTTGATTATATTTGTACGAAGAGCACTGAGACAATGTGCTATATATTATCGCTGTATTTGGATATATCACAATAGAATATCATCTGCAGATATGCTGACGAATACACGAGTTAGGCCTCGACAATTTTGGTTGAAAAGGGCACTAGCTTCGCACTAAAACGAAAAAGAAAATGGCACTAGCAAGGATATGTATGTTGACGAGAAAGTTACAAGGAATGGTACGAAAAGTTCGCGATTAGGTTCTTGAATTGTACCACGTTTGGTGACGACATGGATAAATATTTCTAGTCGAGAGTAGTGCCTCCTCCATTGTTGTGTATTAGCTACCGTACGGCTTGCTTATATTGTTTGTCACTATCCTGCTGTTTCCTAATTAGATTCAGACTCCCTCTAATTAATCGCGAGCCCTTAAGTTCACTTTGCGCATATTTAATGTGCAAAAGCGCAAAAGAGTCTTTGAAAGGTTTCATCAGCATATATACAAGTTTTTTTTTTTATTTTGTCCTCTCTCTTGCCCCATCTGATCAAAAGTAAGAGTTTAGTAACATATATGTGCCGTGAGAACACCGCTATCGTAGAAGTTCTTAACACACACTGGCATGCTGCTTGAGCATCTCAGGGCCAACGGTTTCAGCGGTTTTTGTCCCATGCATACTTGCTAGGCAAGGATAAGAGTAACAAACTCGGCAACTGACGTTATTGTGTTCGGTTTGTCAACATCTCAAAGCTCCATGATGCTCTAGTTTAATTTGGCCGCGCCTATGCGATGATAATATTAATCCATTGCATGTATAAAGCCGTGTACGCCCCACCACACCCCCCCCCCCCCCCCCCCCCCCCAACCACACCCATTTTGGAACATAGTACATTATAACTTCTGAAATTTGCACTGAAATATAAAACTCACCCCTCGCGAGGCTGGATGCTTTAGTTTGCTCTCCGTTGATTCTTGGGGGAAATGGCAAACGATGATGAGAACGGTGGATCTGTGAAGGGAGGCTGGTTTCAATCAATTTTTAAAGGTGTGGTTTGTATGCGCATGCAGTTTCAGTTACTTCCTAGCCGGAGCGATCGTTTTCTCTTGGTCTCGCTCTCAGCCAATGGAGATTGCGCAAGAGCAGGCAGAAGTGCACAGAGCATTGACTATATAAGCCAACTTGATAAGCATGAAACAACCCCATCAAATGATGCATGCGGTACTTCAGTTTGAGACATATTTAACAGCCGACGAGAGCGATCCCCTATCTACCAAAAAGAACACATTAATTATTTTAGTCGCTCGACGTGTATGTCATCTCCTACAAGTGCACTTTCATTAATCGAACAATTTAGCACGCAAGCGTTGAGTGTGCACAAATTGCAAAGCTCTCTTCCAGTCCTCTCTTTGTTTATTTATATGTATATGTATATATATAGTTGCAACAGCTAGCGCTCGATCGTCAGAATCAGCTGCTAGTGGTAGCTACTACGACAATCAGATTGTGAGGTGCAATGGGCATCAGCAGCTTGAAGCTGTGGAGGGCGATGGTGAGGGTGCACTCGGCGTCGTCGTCGCAGGGGCTCGGCCTCGTCGGCGCCGCCGGGGCCGGGGCCGGACCCGTCGCTCCGCCACCAGATCATGATCATCGTCAGCCGGCGGCGGCGGTGCACGACGACGGGAGCGAGCAGCAGCCGGAGGTGTTCACCATCTGGATGAAGTCGCTGGTTCTCAACGGCAGCGGCTGCACCGTCTACGACTCCGCCGGCAGCATCGTCTACCGCGTCGACAACTACGGCGCCCGCCCCGGCGCCGCCAACGTCTGCCTCATGGACGTCGCCGGCAACGTCGTCCTGCAGATACTCAAGAAGAAGGTGACCAAACGCATATCAATTAATTACAGAGCTCCAAAGAACGCAATTCATTTGACACGCGAGCTTTAATTTGGTCCCTCTTTTATTTGGTTGTTGATCTGCCGGCATGCAGAAGCTCGGGTTCGGGAGGAGGTGGGAGGGATACAGGTGGGCCGACGCCGACGCCGACGCCGACGCCGACCAGGAGCGGCGGCGGCGGCGGCCGTGGCTGAAGGTGGTCCGGGCGTGGGCGTGGCGCGGGCCGTCGCGCTGCACCTGCGACTGCGAGCTCGGCCAGTCGTCGTCGTCGACGGCGACGGCGGCGACGACGGCCGTGCGGTACAGGATGGACGACGGGAGGATCGCGCCAGCGCGCGGAGCCAGGATCGTGGACGGCGCCACGGGGCTCGCCGTGGCCGAGGTGAAGCGGAAGACGACGGCCGAGGGCGTGGCGCTCGGCGCCGACGTGCTCACGCTGGCGGTGGAGCCCGGCGTGGACCGGTCTGTCATCATGGGGCTCGTGCTCGTGCACGGCCTCATCAACCGCGCCATGTGATGTGATGGGTATATACTATTACTAGCACTATATACTTTCATGAGAGGAGATGAGATGAGACGAGACTGGTCCCGGCTTTGTTCTTCCTAATCTTCGCATTTGACTCTTGCTAAGGAGGTGTAGCCACTTTACGCTATAATTACGGGAAGCGAGAGTGATTATCATGTATAATATAATAGGAGGCGATCGTGTTCTTCACTTCTCTTTTTGGCGTTTGCATTTTTGGGAGTACCGCATTGATCCTGTAATTTTCCAGTTCACTGTATAAATAATGGGTGTAGATGATCAAAGTAGCTTTGCAACGGCTACGATTCCTGTGAAGACCAACTGTCCCTGCGGCCTTGCATATATCAGCGGATTCTTTGGGATCCCTTTTTCCAGCGCTGGCTGCTGAGTCGAATTCTCAAATTAAAAGCCACCAGGCAGCAATTCCAGCATAAGAACATTAACTAATACAAGCAATTGAGTTGATACAGGGGAAACCCCTATTAGCTCATCCTCTCAGACATGTCTGCTTTCAATGAGCTGAGATTGCCTTTAAAAAAATATACCGGCCGTTGAACGAGTTTTCTATCACCAGTTCAGTGACACAGAAACACAGGATCAACACACCGTACTTGCGCTCTCGACAGTGCCGGGATTGGGCACCAGGCATGCAAAAAAAGAGTGTTTGGAAGTTTTTCAGCTCCACTCCACCGTTTTTTAGCCAAACTTATCAGCTCCATACAACTCCGCTCTAGAAAACACAACTCCGCTCTAGAGAAAAAGGGAGTTACAAGAGCACCTAAAATGATGTTCCATAAACTCTACTAGGTTTCTTTTTGAAGCTACTCCCCGATGGAGCTACTCCGCCATGAAACATTGTCGTCATGAGGAAGCACTTTTACACGTGAACGTCTAGCACACCCAAAGGGTAGAGCGTAAAAGGCAAAGGAACAGCGTCGTACCCTAGAGGCTAGAGCAAGAAACAGCGCCACAGTGGCATAGCCAGAGGTGCAAAGAGTGATATTTAATACTCCATCCAAATAAATTGGAAATCATTCTAGCTTTTTAGATTCATAACTTTTACGTTATATCTAGATGTGCAAAAAAAAATCCTAGAAAAGCGAGGACTACTTGCAATTTGGAATGTAGTGGTGATAGCATGTATCCTTGGTAAGATGATAAACTTATGTAGGTACAAAATAATCATGTATCCCATTGCATGTTAAACGATTCTAATCAATAAATTAGATTAGGTATAGACCACAACAGTAAGCTAATAGTCCTAATGACCATACTGTACACTTGCACAGGCTCTACATCTTATACGATCTAAGTAATGAACTTCTAAGAAACGATGGAAAAGGGTGGTTGGGCCATGGATCTCTATCGTCCCCGTGCTTCCTGTGGATTGGGGACAACACAAATGATATATTTTCTCTTCTTCTCTTTTTCCCAGATGGTGATCCGTTGGACTCAAAACTGCAGTTAGGGCATCAACAAGCCAGACCAGCCGTCCTGTTCAGCTGCATGATGCATGGCCCAGAGTGGAGGCAACAACCAATATGTGTGTATACTATTCCATTCAGCTCCACCTGAACCATCAATTCTCTTTATGGATGGCTGGCAGATGAGCATAGCTCTTTTCCAACTATGCACCAAATACACACCCAACTGCCTCCTACCATTTCTGCGATGTGTCAGGGCACTTCTCCCGGTATATTTACAACAGCAGCTACATGAAGTAGCTTAGCGTTGTCTTTTTCCTTGACCCGCCTTCTCCATAGAGATCATTCCATTGCACAAGCTCGTTCATGTTACTTGAATCTGAGGAAACACTTGCACACACCTACAAGAATGTCACCACATATTGTGTGAGCAATTTACCAGCTCAAATGGGTAAATCACGAACACTGTACAAAATTTCATATCCCATTGCCTCAACTGTAGACAATGAATCATTGGAACAGCATTGATAGCAGAGATAAGGAGGTTGAAATCTCCTGTCGGTTCAAGAGGGAACAATACACCACAAACCTTTAACAGGGTAACTTAGGTTTTGTGTTCCTTTTTAAGAAAACTGTAACAGTAATTTTCTTCAAAAAGGAACGATCACGTGGTCCATCCCTCCACATAACTTCAGTAAACTAAATACTTTTGTCCACAAATACGTACCATCATTCTAGATTAGGGATACAAGTGTTTTTTTTTTCCTAAAAAAAAGGAAAGATCATGTGGTCCATCCCTCCACATAACTTCAGTAAACTAGATACTTTTGTCCACAAATACATATTATCATTCTAGATTAGGTAACAGTTAACATGTAATGTTTATATCATAATAATATCATAATAAAGAATTTCAATTGACAAAGAAGCACAAACTAGTGTGACGAAATAAATGAAGACAAAGAAAGATCTTACCTGTTCATGCGCATGTATGAAATCACTTATTCTTAATGCACGAACATCATTGCTAGTGTGTGACGGAGGCAACGGTCTATTTTCTGCTTCTGCAGAAGCTCTTTCCTGAAAATCAATTGCATTTCATATTAAACAAAGAGTCTATCCATGTATATCAAATACAACCATTATCAAAATAATTCTTTTCCATTGATTTTGCTAGTACTAACTGATAATATTAGAACCCCAAGGAGTACAGCCCACAGGGGAGACTCAAGAGGTTAACACAAACCTTCTTCTCCTTTTCAAGAATCTCCCTAATAGGACGATGAGCAGCAGTAACACACAGATTCTGAAAATAATCACAATCAAGAGGTTAACAACAATCAATATTTGATTGTAAAACTAAGTACCATAACAAACTCATAGCATTAGTAGTATCATACCTTGAGATCACTACCTGAGTACCCTTCTGTCAAGTTAGCAACAGCTTCTAGATCAACGTCATCTGCCAAATCTTCCTTGGCTAGTATCACACTAAGAATCTTTCTCCTATTTGATGCATCTGGCAAATTCACCATCAACCTAGAGAAAGTAGAAAGACTCTCATTTCGAAGATCCATATCTAATCCCACTTCGTTCATAGCGACCACAACAATTGCCCCATAAGACTGAGGTCAATAAACTATTGACAGATGTATTACTATTAGGCTATAAAGAAACAATAAATCACCTCCTTGGAAGCCGCCTAACAACAGCCTCATCAAGATCAAATGGCCTGTTAGTTGCAGCAAGTACTAATACACGTTCTTTCTCCTTTGTTCTCAGACCATCCCAGTTCACCATAAACTCATTTTTCATCTTGCGCATAGCTTCATGTTCTCCAGGGTTCTCCCGCCTTCCTAACATGCCATCAACCTAAAAACACGAGCAGGATAAATGACCAGGAAAGTATGCATCAATACGGAATTGACAACAAACTGCAGATATGGTGGTGTCCTGGTACAGTTGGAATAAATAAAAAATGTTCATGGATCACAACACTACTAATAACTTACCTCGTCCACAAAAACTACACTTGGAGCGATTTTACTTGCCAGTGAAAACACAGCTTTCACGAATTTTTCTCCTTCACCAAGCCACTGGAAAATAGGTTGTTTAGATGCTATAATGTAGATGCTCAAACTGCCCAAAAAAAACAGAGGCCCATCCAATTGGTAAGTACCTTTGAAGAGATGCTTGACATCGATATGTTTATGAAATTAGCACCAGCCTCCGTTGCCACAGCCTTAGCAAGCATTGTCTTTCCCGTACCAGGTGGGCCAAAAAGTAAAATTCCTTTACATGGCTGGTATACAATAGAATATAAACAACATAAGTTAGCTTTCTATCAGCTAAAGGTGGTGTTCCATTGCTGGCCTAGCATTAAAAATTTAAAAATATTCTATCCTAAGAACAATCCAGCATAAGTAAAATTCCAATGATAAGTAACATGCTAAAAAAATGCACTTGTATTCTTTTTTTTTTTTCAAACTTCATACAAGGCAAACTTTGTTAGGCTCATCTGATGCATACTAAAATGGATGTCCTCCACAAGATACTACGATGTATGCCATGGTCAGTTTCACCTCATTTAGCAAGAATTGGATTGTCTAATTAAATCCAACAAGATGGAAAAGTACTAAACTATAAGGAAGCATTATCGAAAAACACATCCATAGCTTCTCTTGATAGTGAAGCTAAAATTTTGAAATATAAAGAAAATGCCTACCTTCATAAGTTGTCCTCGGTTGAAAAGTTCAGGTCTTTGCAAAGGAAGCATCACTAACTCCTTCAGAATATCTTTGACACTTTCTAAAGCTCCAATGTCCTCAAAGGTAACACCAATTTCATGTGGAGGGATAACATCAGCAAGAAGCCTCTTTTCAAAATCGTTTTCCGTAGTAATATCCTGACATTGTTAGAGAGAACAGTAAGCTCTATGCAGTAAAACATTTTTCCAAACCTCCAAAAGATCAACAGAGACTGAGCTGAACTAAAGGGCTCGAGTCATAATCTAAGAGAAGAAAATGACTACCTTTAGTGATTTCCTTTTGGTGCTGCTCTTCGAGCCAGACTGGATACTTTCCAACATGTCAACACCATGCTTAAGGCTGCCATGGTAAATAGCGGAACAATAAACATTTCTGTTGATTTCTTAAAAAAAATTAACATTTCTGTTGAGAAGTATTCTTATAGAAAAATTGATGAAGCACTAGACTAGATCTGAAACCTTTCGCTGGATAGAGCAAACTGCAGAGAGTCTGGATTTGTACAGTTCTTAAGTTGATGGCTCAAAGCAAAACCAATTATTTTATCAATACCTGAAAAATAATAAACGGTATCAATGACACTGGGCAAATATGATATTTTATACAGTATTAAAATGAATATGAATGGCACTCACACTCATTTGTAAGAATGCGATCCTTAACCAATATCGCCTCAAGGTCAGTGCATTCCAAACCAACCCTTGTTAGAAACTGAAAGCAATGGCAAAAGGATGGTAATGAAACCGATGAAGTTGCAAGACCAAGATGCAAGATGCAACCATAGTTAAGCTAATATGTTACAACAAAACCCTTCAAGGCTTCAACTATGCACAGTAGCAAATTTCTCAAATCAGATATCAATTAAGTAAAGTCAAATTCCTCTAGTTCTAAATGGAGTTTCTAAAGCTTGTACAAGTACAACACAAATCAAGAAATAAAAATAACTGTAATGCATTTGACACACAAAAACGAGAAATAAAGATAGCTGTTATGCATTTGACTTACAAATCAAGAAATAAAAATAACTGTAATGCATTTGACTTATCAAAGTACTCCCTCCAGTTTATAATAATCTACACTTTGGTTTTTTGCAGTCTTTGAGGCATGATTTTGACTATTTCCTTTTAGAATATATCTGCAAAATCTAATAGAATGATGAGTTTACAAAAGTATCCCTATAATAAATTGTATCATGTGATCGAAGTACTTTCCAAACAAATTCACACATGATTATTCATGTTTGCAACCAAATATCGTGTTTGGGACTGCTCCACAAACACTACTGTGGAACAGCTCCACAAAAACTTGTGTGAGCTGAACCTGTTTGGCTAAAAAATATGGAGTTCAAAAACGTGGAGTGGAGCAGTCCCCAACACCCTCTTAATGTCCAAATATCATAAGTTTAGACCCAACCATATCCATAAAAAAAAACAAAAAAATCAAGTATTTGTGGCCATGGGTAGTAAAGCTCACAGATCCACCATACCACAGTACACAATATTAATTAGAACAAAGAAAGAGTGATGCATTGACTAGAACAGTCATGTAAAAAATTACTCAAATTGACCAATAATAACAGATAATTTACATAGTTAAATATGAGCAGTGGGTTTCAGGGTTTTAGCACTAATACTTACAGAGCGTATTTTAGAAATGTTTGCATTTCCTTTAAGGACTTCAATATCTCGGTTTAACATCTGGTTCCACCGTGAAAGCTCCATTTCATCCTGCAACATTTGTTCCAGGTCTATTAAAACTGAATGTCAGAGGAGCTACTCTAAATTAATCATCTTGGAAATAAAATTGAATGTCAGAGGAGCTACTCTAAATTAATCCTTGAAACTACTCCAAACAACATACTTGTGGTGCCTCGAGTGTCACTTTATTCGGGAAAAGTTTGATTAAATGCTTCGTTGCCTTTGAAGTTTCTTTATTATTATTATTTCTCCCATCAATGTCCTGCATTTGCATAGATTAGGTTATAACATGAAATTCATCAATAAAGTAGAAACTAGACAACATATGATTAGTGCAAATGACAAGACAGCACACAACCTCCAGTAGTATAATAACGGAAGTCACAGTGCAAGACAAGTTGAGACATGAGAATATATAAACCCTAAGCTGGGGGTACAAAAATGGATATCTCGGTATGACATGTCAAGATTCAAACTTTGACCAATATCAAGATTTGTTAGAAATTATACTATCCAATGATTATAAGTTTATATAAGCATAAATAATATAATATAAAGCAAATGAATGGTCAAAGTGTAATCTAAGACTCAGTCATTCTACCTTGCGCCAAATAAACTGGACCGGAGGGAGTACATGAAATTTTATGTAGTTTTCTGCGCATATAAGACAGAACTTAAGGGCTGTTTGGATCATGCCCTGGCAGGCAGCTTGCCGGCCAGGCGACGATCTCAGGCCCAGGAGACCGAAATAGATCTGGGCCTGTTTGGTTGCTTCCCCAGGCAAGCTTGCCTGGCCAGGCAGCAATCCACGCCATCAATTTTGACTGCCTGGTGGCCAGGATCTGTTGACTGGCAGGCAGCAACCAAACAGGCCCAGAATGCTGGGGAATCATGCCTGGCAGGGAAGCCTTGCCTGGGGACACGACCAATCAGGCCCTAGATTTGTAAAACTATTATGAATTTATGACAGCATACCAACAAATGGTCATGCATTGTGGTCATAATTCATAATCCAGACTAGTGACCATACAGTACTACATATACAAGCTATAATTGGTCATAAGATCATAACCAAATTGGTAGTAGACGGTCCATCAAAAGCCTTACAAAATATAAGGCTCCGTTTGTTAGAGCTTCGGATGGCTCTGGCTCCAGCTTCTTCATATACTGTAGCAAAGATCTTTCAAAACGAACTAGGAGCCGGCAAACAGGCAAAACCACTAATTTTTCTTCAGCGGCTCCGGCTCCTCCGCGCACTATATAAAGGAGATGCCGGAGCTCAAGCTGGAGACGTTTGAAGCCGTACCAAACAGGGCCTAATAACAAAACTAATGAAATACTCATCTGGTAACAAGTACTTCATTTTAAAACTAAATCTGATAAGACTTTTGAAACTGTGACTATCTAACTTTTTTTAACACGTTACGTAAGAATGAAAATTGCAAGTGTTGATTTTTCTAGGGAAAAAAACCTCCATGATGTCACAAATTTATTGGATCGTACTAGATTTTATAAATATTTGAGAGACCATGCCTTGTCCAAAACATCCAAGTATGTACCTGTAATGTGAGGTCAAGTATAGCTTGGCTATATGGGAACTTCGAAAGAAAAGGAGAACTACCATTTGCCTGCACGTAAAAATAAAACTTGATTAGGTAAAACTGATAAGTAAACAAGACAATATTGCATGTAACATCTGTAGTCTAGTACCATTGAATTCGCAAAACAGTACCTTCTCTTTGCGATTGTCAGGCTGGATTTGAGATCCAATTATAAAAGCACCAGCTGGGAAATGTTTTAGCTTGCTCTTCAGACCATGATAAGAATCATTATTCCCACAAATTTTCTCTGTATCCTTGAGAAAAAGGATTAAAGGGCCGTGCCGAATTTCTTCAGAGATAAACTGTATAGCACACTAAGTGTAAGGAAAGCAAATAGCATAATATCAAAACCTGGAAAAAACAAAATACAACTGTTAATTACCTCAATTATGACATCAAATGGATGTTTGGATGTAACCTCCCATCCTGGAATGTCGGGGCATAAAGAATCAACTGAAACAGAAAAAGGTAGGAACATCACCCAAACAATTAAAGTGTAGCCATAACCATGAAATAATAGTGTGTAAATGCATAAGCATAAGTACCATCATGTAATTTGTTTTCATGAGAACTTAATCAAGATAGCAGAATATACTAACCTGGACAGAATAAACCATGATCAACTTCACAATTGCCTCCAAGATCGTTTCCTCCCAGAATTTTTTTATCAAACCTTACACCAACCTTCGATGATCTATTTTCTTCAAAAGGAAGAAATATTTCACCCTGTGAACCAAAATCTGGAGGGCTGCAGGTTGAACAATTTAACCAGAAGCTGATATTAATATATCAACATAGTTGTAAGATGAACAACACAAATCACAGGTCGGACTAGTACGACACTTTTTGGCCACATGGGTTTTGAGCTTTCACTTTTTCTAGAGTGACAAGACATCCCAAACACCACACTTCTTGAGCACAATAAGAACCAGCGCTTATCTCATTTTTATGTGAAACCAGATAAGCTGGGAAGGTAGCATCCCCCCCCCCCCAACACACACACACACACTTCCCAAGATTTTTCCCCTTCACCCGCATGTTGCTCTTTCCTTCATCTGTGCCGCTCACCTCTCCTGCCTCCTCTTCCACTTCATGGTCAGGCTGACACCAGAGAATATGAGCTCCAATGTTCGAGGGAGAAGCCTCCCTTCACGCTAAGTCTCTCGGTCTTACATGTTGCACACCCTGACACCCCCATTGGCCTCCGCTCTCTGCGGCGCCAGCTGCACAGCCCTCTGTTGCTTGAGCCCCATCGAGATCCCCTCAATCACCAAGCTGCATTCCACAAGGCCCAGCTCTGAGTCGAAGATCGCTGCAAGCGTGGTAGCTTGCAGAGATTTGTGGTTGTGGGAGATGGGTCTGGAATCTGAATGAAAGGGGTGACGAGACGAGCCCACTCATAAAAAGCTATTGGAAAAATCTGTAAGCCCAAAAACCTAGTTTTTTGTGCAGCGACTTTCTACAAAGTGGCTTCTCCATGCTGCTAGAAAAAAGCAGCTTATGCATAAGCTTAAGCTGTGCTAAACGGGGCTTAAATTGGATAAAAGGCCAAACCATTTTCTTTTACTTGACAATAAATTTAAATTCAGGCAATATTATCATTTGAAAAAGATGGCTTATATTAAATTCAGTCTGAAACTGCAAGTTGTACCTCTGTCCATCAAGGATAATGCCTGTCGACTGTAACGAACCAATATACCTCACTCTATCACCTGAATAAATAATAACAATAAATCAATTTATTTAGACAACATTGCAGAATATTAGAACCTTATCACACCTGCTAGGCTAGTTTGTGGGCAAAGATATGAATGTTTTTTATCTGCTCTTTCCCACATTGCCCATGGTACTGATCAGTGTTGTGGATAAATGCAAGCCCACTAAGAATGCATTAAATTGAAAAGGAGATCTCCAAAATTCTAAATTATATTTCAACTAAACATGAAAGTCAAATAGTTTCAACATTCATACCCTTTTTGTATGACTCTGACTCCTTGGAAGTTTGCCCCTGAACAACAAAATAAAAATGAGTACCAAGTACCAGCAAATAAACAGAGTACTCATAGAGGGCACAGTCAAAGCAGGTTTTCTCTTTTCCTAGTAGCATAGAGTAAGACGACATCGGTATAGATAAAATGATAAGATAAAGAGAGTACAGTCATGTCATGAACTCATGATGTTACGCCATAGATTTTGAAACATCGTAGTTATGATTGTCACAAGTAGCACACAGAAGAATAAACATAATAGCTCAGGGTCTTACACCAAACAGCATGGAAGATTCTACAGTGAGCAATCTAGCACCAAAATACTTTGCAAGTGCCTTCACCAGATATTCTTGATAGATATCAGTTCCTATGATAAAAGATAAGTTACCACACTTAATAAAAAACAGAAATAATAATTGTGAGTTTCAAATAAAGCTTAATAAAGTACAGGTTTACACATGTATATACCTGTTGGGCCAGATAGCAGCACTCGTTGACTAAGAGAAGATATATCTTTTGTAAACTTGAAGTAGTTCTTGCAATGTAAATGCACATATGCTGATGACATGAGAGCACATTTGGTATGCTCACTGTGGGGACAATAATAGAAAACAATTATTAACCAGCGCAGATTCATCAATCGAACTTAAATACTGGAAGACTGTTAGTCATAGAATGCGAATAGTCAAGTTTCAAAATTTTCACTGTATACCAAAGTATTTAGATTTATAGCATAAGGACAATATCGTAGATTTATCATAAAAAATCAGCATTACTGTTATTTTGACAATTTTCAATCAAATGTAATTTAGCAGGTGCACTAAATCCTAAATAGCAAAGTAAATCAGACCAAAGAATGCTGTTTAGTACAACTATTATTTTGAGCATTACACTTGCAATTTTCTGAAGACTAAAGGAATTCGAATAAGCCCTGTGCACAATGAAACAATTGTTCAAAAAATATGTCAAGAAATGGAATACAAGATAGGGAAAGCCAATTGTGTGAAATTGGCTAGAACCATGAGTTGTGCAAGACATTTGTTCAACAAGGATTAAAGATTAATCAATAAGAAAATCAACATAAACAAATAAAGAACTACAATCTACTCCCTGCATTTTATAGTCCCAAACAGATAATCATTACAAAGACTTTTTGAGAAACCTTATAGATTGTGCAACCTTCAGGTACAGACATATAAACATATATGCAAGATTAAGCTAAATGAGTAAACATACTGTCAATAGTTCAATTAGGCCAGTCTCAATGCAACGTTTCACCTCCCACTTTCCTAGACATGAAACTTAACATGAAATAAGTCTCTCTCCCAATGCATAGTTTCATTGTATAGTTTCATGCGACCATTTAACGTCTCTCTCTTTCTTTTCTCTCTCTTCTCCAACATACATTTGCTTTGCATGCATCTCATGAAACTAAGAAAGGCTCTCAGTGAGGATTTCACACAGCTTCCAATGTTTTGGAAACAGTGTTGTATAGTTTCATCCCCGTGAAACCTTTTCCCTCTCTCTCCTCCTTGTTTCATGCAAAAAGTGCAAATATGCTGATGTGGCACCCCATTTAATGTGTATGAAACACCCCATGAAACCCCATTGAGAATGGCCTTATGGAGTTATGGTGTATAGATGACACATGATTCAACTCAAAGCACCTATGTGGGAAGAATGGTATCACGTCTCTTAGCCAAACAATTCAATAAATCACAAATAAGATAATCCAATGAGACAGCTGATAGTCGAATGTATGCTGACCTTAGATAATATGGGCAACTATCAAATGACTCAGAGATGTCACTCGCATCAACCATTGCATTTATCAAATCCTCCTTTAGTAGCTGACGCCGACCAGATGATATATTATCTTCGGAGCTAAACTGGCTCTGGCCCTCCATCGTTTTACATAAATTGAGCAGAAGTGGGTCTGCTGATGGACCTGCAACAGTGTTTAAGAAATAAAAAAAATGTTAAATCAATTGTGAACAAAAAATACTGTGCAGCTTGGGGACGCTATGTCTGTACTATCCTATAAACAGCTGTGAATTTCAAAATGCTAGGACTAAGAAGCAATAGTTTACAAATAAACAACGATGGCAAATATGAAGTCTCACCACTAGGCAACAATGAAGACCGGCCTCTTCCAAAGTAAAAGGCTGAGACTTTGCGCCCTTTATTATATGATAAATGATCCTGAATATCTATGAAATGTGAGCGTTGCCCCTGCTGGATACTACTGCAAGTGGAGGATAATGCTGGAGTGCTTGATTTCTCTTGATGAAGTTGCTCAAATATCTACCATCACATTAAGGAAAAAAGGACTTTCAATGCCAAATGTTACTTCTCTGACCATCGTTACATTATATTTATTACAAACAAGTCCAATAAAAATCAAGATTCATTTGTGTTTAGCCGGTTAGCCCAAATCATAAAAGTAAGATGCTCCCTTTGTTTTAAAATATGACGATTAGGACGGGGTAATTAGTTCCTTTTTAACTATTTAACAAGTCCTAGCGTCTTAAACAAAAACATACACGGAGTATTCATTAAATAAAGCAATAGGCAATAGAAAAGGATACATAAGCATGTTTCACTGGTGAACGGAAGATAATTTCATCTCCTCCATTCAAGGTAACCTTGGCAGACTTGTCCAAAGATTTCCCATTGACGCGAACAACTTTGGATTCAAAGACTTCAAGGAGTGCACCTCGCTAATACAAAATGTCAGAATAAAAGAAGAACAAATGCAAGGAATAACTAAAAATAACTTCACAGTACCTTAGCCTGCTTCAGTCTACAAACAGGTGAGGCACTGAATGATTCACCCAGTGTGAAATCATGATGCGCTCCATGACCAATAGTGAAAAGAGCACCGTAAATAGAAAGGGTGGGGTGCTGTTATACAAATAAAGCAGATGACATGTCATTGGTATATGATAAAAAGTTCAATCATTTAGTTGATCCAAAGAGCAATAATGAAGTTAGTTAACTCACTGATGGGCACCTTAAATCCTATTTCTATACAATAGCATATGCACACAAGCACTAACAATGGAACATTGAAGTTTCCCAACAAATGTAGTCAAACGTCACATCACATACAGGCTACAGCCTATCAAATAAAGAAAAATGAAACACAAAACGCCTTAATAACATTGGCATTGAGATGGAACTATGTATGAAATTACTTTTCCATGAATATAAGGTAAACAGAAGCTGGGGCCAAATGGTGCTGTCTTCTTTAAGGTTCCAAGAGTCAGGGCAGATGGAGAATAGGTAAGGTTCAAGGTGCTATTGCATATTCCTGAGTTAATATATGAGGTTTTATATAGTATTTTTATAGTAATTACAAAGAACGATTAGCACGTGACATGTAGTTCTTGGTAATTAAGGTCTCATCCAAAGCAAGAGAGATCATGGGTGAGTTCTACTAATTGAAAGAGAAGTTCAAGGACATAAGAGAAGCCGCACCATGGAATATTGTGAAATCAGTCTGCACCAGGGCTCCTGACGCCTGCTGGTGGCAGCAGCCTGTGGCTTATTCAATATCCCAGCCACCTTATCCTTGGTTTTCTTTATCTTCGCCGATAAATCCTCCGACAAATCCATGGCTCTCTTTATTTTCGCCGACAAATCTTTATCATTACTGTCACGCTTATGCCCTGCACCAACAAGAGAACTCATCAAACCCTAAGGACCCAACCAAAACCTAAAGAACGCCTTAGGCACATCGTTGGGACAAGGCTCGTACCGGTCGGATTGGACTGAGCCTCCTTGGACCTCAAGATGGCCTCCAGCCTGTCCATGGCGCCGGTCAGCGCCTCCAGCCCAGCCGTGTTGGGCAGTGGACCCGCAACGGCGCCGGCAGCATCCGGCGCCACCGGCGGCTTCGCGGCATCCGCCTCCGTACACACAACCTAACACCAGCGAGACCGCAAGAACAAGAAAAACCAGATCAAAACTAGAAACCTGAACGGGCCACATGCATGGGGGCTGGAGGGAGATCCGGACCTTGGCGCGCTTTGGGGGCTGCGATGACGCGACATCGTCGCCCGGTCCCGGACTCGCCGCCGCGTCCTCTGCGGGCGGCGGCGCTGGCGATGCCTGCGCGCCCTTCTCCTCCTCCTCCCCCGCCGCCGGGCGCTTCGCCGCGGCGCTCCGCCTCGTCTCGACCATTTCGCACCAGCGGGCGACGGCGACGGCGACGCGAGAGCACGCAAGAGAGAGAGAGAGGCGAAGAGGAAGACGAAAGGAAGCGGAGAAGAATACAAAACCGAAGGATTCGTTGGATTAGTAATGCAATTAGCAGGGGAGGAGGCGGAATAAAATAAGGCGGCCGCCGCGACCACCAATCGCACGGCAGCGGCGCGACAGGTGAGACTGTGCTGTCCAGTCGATTAGTCGATAGGGAGAGCGAGAGAGGCCGCCTCGTGCAATTTGTTTGCCTATGCCAAGGTGAAAGATGAATACGAAATGGGATCGCGTTTCTTTTCTCTAGGATTTGGATTTCATAATAGCACGATAGAAAAAGGGCACATGTAGGCTCAGCTGGCACAATTCAGATTTTATAAGTGGAGCTATTTTTTTAATAGCTTTACGAGGAATTTTTTTAAAACTAAGTTATTTTGGGAATATTGTTTGGCAAAAAATCTTTATCAACGACTTCATGCACGATTGTAAGAGAGAAATGAGAAAGAAAGCTATAGGATAAGTTATTTTTTCTAACTTCATGCTAAATCATTCTTCTATGTGAAGAGGAGAAAAAATAGTATCACACATGAAGTTGCTTTAGAAAATAGCATTTAGTAAAAAAAAAAAACTCGCAACAGCTCATGAAATTGAGGTGATGATCCTCCAAATCATTGTGTTGTCTAAGTCCAAGTCCACTTTGCATCCTTTGAAATATATCCAAAGACACTAACAAACAATATTAGTCAAATAGTCATATTGGCCATCAAACATCAAACCTTATGGGCCATTTTCCTCACAAAACCAAACACTGATTTGTGCCACTCAATTCCGTCGCTATTAAACCATTCGTCCATTCAAGTGCACAATGCTCTTAAACATTGTGAACCTAAATAACTAGAGGAGTAAATAGCCTACAAAAATTCTACAAAACAACACTTGAACAAAGTGATTACTGGTTAGACACCAAATTTAGCGCTAACCTACTAAAAGATGCAAGCTACCTAACCATTCTAAACTATTGTCTCTAGTTTCACACCAATAAAGCTAAGTCACTAAGTTACTCTACTCCTATATGAGCAAACTACACTAAAGTACTTCTACAAAAGTGAATACATAAAAGAAAGAGTAGAGAGATGATTTTTATACCGCCGGTTGTCGAGAAGATGAGCTAATCAAATAATACACAATCAATAAGAGAAATCCTCGGTAGAGAGATGACACAAGATTATTTTACCGAGGTTCACTTGCTTGCCGACAAGCTACTCCTCGTTGTAGCGATACACCCACTTAGAGGTTCACGTGCTAACTGCCATCACACGCCAAACTTTTCTCAAGGATGTCACACAACCAACACAGGATGGAGATCCACCAAGTTACGAGTAATCCACTAGAGTAGCTAATTCGTGATCTTCCATGGAAAAGGCTCAAGAACCCCTCATAAGTCACCAATCGAAGGCGGAGACAATCACCAACTTCCCTCAAAAATCCTCGCAGCTCCAAACCGTATAGGAGTCGGTAAACTTCAAGAGTAAAAAAAACTCGCTACGAAATCTAATCACCAAGTGCCTCTAAATGAACACACTCATGCAATTCACTTGATGCTACCCAATCTCACGAAATTAATGTTGCAATAAAGTAGGATATGTGGGAGAGGAGTAGAGAGGCTTATTAACTTGTAGAGTGAATGAAAATGACCAAGAGTTATCCCGCAAGCCAGCCACTCCACCTTAAATAGCTCCCAACTCGAAATCCAATTGTTACTCTCAGATTCGGGAGCACCGGACGCACCATAATGTTGCACAGAATGCGTCCGGTGTATCGACCAGCGACACGTGTACTACCGTTTGAATTCGCCCGTTGCGCGCTCAACCACCGGATGCATCCGTCATCGCGCCAGACACTCGGACGCCAGTGCCTGATGTGTGACCAGAGAGGTTCCGAAATGCGTTTTTTCCACACCGGACATTCCTCAGCACCCGTCGTTTCCAACGGCTCTCTGCTATTGCTAGGTCACCGGACGCATGAACAATGTTCACCGCATGTCCGGTGCTAAAATTCCCACGTCTGGTGAAAAATTTCGCCGACCTGACCCAACCCGAGAGCACAAGGTTCACACCGGACGCATCCGGTGTGCCCCCACTGGATGTTCCAGTGTTCGGTGCACTCTGTTCAGCACAGTCCTAGCTCAGGTTAGTCACCGAACGCCCGAGCCAGCATCCGATGCTCACAGTTCAACGTCCGGTGCATGTTTCTCCACAGAGACATCACCGAAAATCGCTGAATCCTGCCTCGCAAGCTCGATAGGAGGAAGAGAGGACCCAAACCCTCTCTACCCCTCAAGCTTCATCCCGTTTTCAAATGTGCCAACACTCCAAAGTGTACAACACCTTAGTGCACGTGTGTTAGTATTTTTCAAATGGTTTTCCATAGGTTTGTTAGTACTCACTAACATCTACATGTATATGCAACAAATGTGAGCATCTAGTGGCACTGTGATAACCGTATTTCTTGACCAAATTTTACCCTCTTGATAGTATGGCTATCTTTTCTAAATGTGATCACTCCTCTAAAGAGTCACGATTACCAAAAGTAAACGAGCTCCTATCGAGTATACCTTTGCCTTGAGCTCCTAGCTTTTCTTTTTTTCTATTTCATGGATGAAGCTTTTGGACTCCTTCTTGATGATGAACTTACACTATTTGCATGGAACTACGTCATGGCTTCTCACTTGTGGTCTTAACCGACCCGATCACCATGCTCTATCTTGATGTTTACTAATTCAACTCATGGAACACTTAGCAAACATTAGCAAACTAGGTCTCATCAATTATCAAAACCAAATACGGGCTTTCACATTGTATCAGCCGGAACAGAGACATTTGTTCGACGCATTCCTTTCCCCTGTCATCAGCCCAAAGGCCCTTCTTCATTGTTTTTTATAACATTGTTTCCTCTCCAATGTCCGCACCATTTGTTTCCTTGCATACATAGGATATGAGGGAATCTATCTAACACATATTGTCAGCCATAGTTATCAAGTTGTCATCGGTATTACCAAAATCACAATAGAACTAGATGTGAACACATGATCCTTACACCATCAACACTTGACTCCGTTCTAGCACAACCACCTTCTTTAACCCCAACATCATCACTGCCTCATTCCCTTGCCTCACCACCTTTACACTCACCGCCCTCACTATCTACATGTTCTCTAATCCTATGTCTCCCCAGGAAAAACTTTGCCATCAAACCTTGAAGCCCCACCACAGGATCCCCAAAACCCTTTGCTAGGCCTCTCGCTAGAGTTAGGGGAAACACCACAGTTTAGCGATTGATCCCTAGAGAACATCAAAGTGTTGAAGTGTGTTCAACACAACTAGAATTGTAGACTTCTTATAATCATATGGGCTTCTCCTAATGTTTTGATATTCAAAATTTACTATAAACTTTTTCTACTAAACGTCTTATATTGATATTCTCACGTGTTATAACTAGTTGTAGTGTTTTATCACTATTTAAAATACTAGGAGAATTTCACTTGGTAGAGTAAACAAGATAGCCTTTCCCTTTCACTTCACTTTGATCGCAATTTAATAGATTATGGATAACCTAAGTTTAATGATAATCTTTCAACACCCGGAGCAAATATCAACGGAAGACTGGTATTATGGACAGGTGATATTCCCATGTCACATTCTCAACACCCGGAGTGATTCAGTTGATGGCATCCAAAATGCCAAACGTTTGAGGCGCCCATTGAGCCTACATATTTTATAATCCCGAGGCGCAGGTTGAGTTTTTTCTTCTATATATTTTATTACATTTTTTTGTGTGTCTTTGCGAAGGGCGACATGGTCCCACGCCCCATGGCCAGATTTGTTTAGGTTTACATTTTAGCAACAAAAAATTCATCTCTAGCACCAAAGGTCTCTGGACACAGAACTCTCTGGAGTCTGGCGTCTCGGAGGGGTCTCGAACCGTGGACCTAGTTCCAAGGTTTCGAGCTGGTTTCCGGTGGCATCCTTCCGCACATCCATCCTCTAGTTCTTGTCCACTAAATTCTTCCTTCCATCCATCCATTCATCCATCCACCCACCCATCCATCCATTCATCACTCACCTACACTTTCCTGAAGCTCGAAGGTGCTGTCTGGTCAGTCCCCTAGCTGGGCGGATCTGATGGCACAAGGAAAGCAGTTGACGGAGGTGGAGCTTGAACGTCTGTTGGATGGCCTCAAGCTATCGGAGGCAGAGAGCTCAGTAATGAAGGGTTGTTGGAAGAAGAGTGGAGATGTCAGGGAGGAGACACAAGCGATAGGGAAGCTGTTCTCGGAGAAACCGGGAAATGCAGAAGGAATAGTAAATGCAGTGGGGAATATTCGGTGCCCTCGAAGAGGAATCAGATGCAGAGAGCTTGGAGACAATATTTTTCTTTTCACTTTCCTGCAGCCAGCAGGTAAGAGGAGGGCTATTGAGGATGGGCCTTGGGAATTTGGTGGAGACTTGCTTATTGTGAGAGATTTTGAAGATTGCTGTCTGTTGGAGGAACTAGAATTTGTGCACACACCAATGTGGGTTCGTGTCCTCAGGCTCCCCTTTGGTCTGATGACCACGGCTACAGGGAAGGAAATTGGAAATAGAATTGGTAGCACAATAGAGGTTGACGCTGATGAAGGTGGCTCGACGGTTGGCAAGTTTCTACGGATTAAGGTCCGTTTTGATATTCGCAAGCCACTTTTGAGAGGAGTTACTATGGAGATAGATCAGCATGGCAAAACTCAGTGGTGCCCTCTAGAGTATGAATTTCTCCCAAATTTTTGCTATGGTTGCGGATTCTTGGGACATGTTGAGCGAGATTGTCCATCCAGTGGTTCAAAGGGGAAGAAAAAACCATTTGGCCCGGAGCTACGAGTTTGGCCATCTCGTCGGCGGGGTATGGAGGATACTAAAAGCCGTAATATGAAGAGTAGAGGTTCCTGGGGGCAGAGGTCAGAAGGAAATTCGAGTATGCCTAGAAAATTAAGTTGGAGAAGCGGGAGTAGTTCAGGCTCACATAGGTCCAGAAAGACAGATGATGGACTAAGAGTTGGATCATCTAGCCCGACAAAATCCAACCAGAATTCAAAGGCTCCTGGTATGGCAAATAATTTATTAGGGGAAGAAGCTGGTGTGTCGAGGAGTGAAGGGAATGAAGGGGTGCTTGTTGTTGGTGTGTGGGAGGATGATGGGAAAGAAAGAGAGCCTGTAGATGACAGCAGGTCCAAGTTAAAGGAAAGAGATGCAGAGGATCTACTTGGACAGGGGGGAGTGAATAGCAATCTGAATGACACCAAACAGGCTGAGGACCAGCTGAATAAAATTGATAATTCCTCAGGTACGGAGCTGGATGAGGTCCCTTAAAGTGTGCCTATTAATCAGTCTTCAATGGAAAACGTTTGGAGTAATCTGGGCACTGCTGGAGAGAAAGGGGAGAAAGTGATTGTTGGGGAGAAAATGTACGATGATCAGCTACTGAAATCTTTTAGGAGGAAATGTAGCTCTAAGAAGGCGAAGAAAGATTTTCTACCTGAAAAGGATCCAGTTCTCAGTCAAGAAAGAAAGAGAGGGTGGCAGGATGAAGGCGTAGGTGACGAGGGAAGGAAGAAACCGAGGACAAAGCTAATGTGGAGTGATGAGGAGGGGGACGTAGTGGAGGTTTGATGAAAAGGCGGGATTGCAGGAGCAGTCCCGCCTGACAAAATGAGGATCATAGCTTGGAACTGCCGAGGGTTGGGGAATACCTCGACAGTTTGTGGGCTTCTGGACCTCCAGAAGCATGAATCCCCGGACATCCTCTTTCCCTCAGAAACAAAATTGTGTAGCAGGAGAATGGATCGATTTCGGTGGTTGCTGGGTTTGCCAAATATGGTAATAAAGGACTGTAAGGGTAATAGCGGTGGTTTAGCTTTATTTTGGAGGAGAGAGATAGATGTTACAATTAAGAGCTTATCGAAGTATCACATTGATGCGTTGGTAAAGCAAGAGGATGGGGTGGAATGGAGGTTGACAGGGATTTATGGGGAGCCAAAGTCGGACGACAAACATAAGACATGGCGACTTCTCAGGATTTTAAACAATCTTTATACAAAGCCATGGATATGTTTGGGTGATTTCAATGAAATCCTCTTTAGTTGTGAGAAGGAGGGGGGCAACCAAAATCCATGGCATGTATGGAGCATTTTAGGAAGGCGTTGGAGGACTGTAATCTAGTGGACTTGGGTTTTGAGGGAGATGCTTTTACTTGGAGGAACCACCATTATAAAGTGGAGGGTACATCAAGGAGAGGTTAGACCGTGCTGTGGGAAATGTTGAATGGAGGAGCATGTTTCTGCTAGTGAGAGTAGTGAATGGTGATCCGAGGCATTCAGACCACAGACCTATAATTGTTGACTGTGGGCATATGGAGTCTATAAATCTAGGATGTTGTCGCGACGTCACCCCAAAGTTTGAAGCAAAATGGTTAGAGGAGGAGGAGGAGGAGTGTTATGAGCGTGTGGAGAGGGCTTGGACTGAAGCCTGGGAGATGGGTGTGACAAATATGGTACAGGTGCAGCAAAAAATTTTGAGCGACCTACAGGAATGGGATAGGAATGTTTTAGGGGAGTTGGAGAAGAGGATTAGTCGAGTCAAAAAGGAGTTGGAGAGATGTAGAAGAGGGACTCTGAATCAAGTAAATGTGAACCATGAACATGTGCTTCGGTACAAGCTTGACAGATTGCAAGAGCAGCTCCATATTTATTGGAAACAGAGAGCCCATCCTCTATGGCTGCTAAAAGGAGACTGTAACACGAAGTATTTTCATGCATGTGCATCTGATCGGAAGAGGAGAAATCATATTAAAGCTCTGAAGGAAGAAGGAGGCGATGTGGTGGCGGGGAAGAGACTTAAACCTTACATTTCTAACCATTACAGGAATCTTTTTTCATCTTGTGCAGGTCAAAATTCCAAGGAGGTCATTCAAGTGGTGGAAAGCAAGGTTTCATCTTCTATGAATGAAACCTTGCTGAAACCTTTCACTGGGGAGGAGGTGGAGAGGGCTTTGGAGGGGATTGGAGATCTTAAGGCGCCTGGCCTTGATGGTGTCCCATCTATCTTCTACAAACGCTTTGGGGATTGATGGGAGATCAAGTGAAGAAAGAGGTTTTAGCTGTGTTGAATGGTGAACCTTTCCCACAGGGGTGGAATGATATAAAGAAGTCAATAACAATGAAAGATCTTCGGCCCATCAGCCTTTGCAATGTCTTGTATAAATTGGTTTCTAAAGTCTTGGCCTATCGACTAAGGGATATCCTACCAGACATAATTTTCTCTTCCCAGAGCGCATTTGTCCCATGACGTTTAATTACTGACAATGCACTCCTTGCCTATGAGATGACACACTATCTGAGAAACAAAAGGAAAGGAAAAGTAGGTTGGGCTGCAATTAAACTTGATATGAGCAAGGCTTATGACAGAATTGAGTGGATTTTTCTTGAAAAAATAATGAGGAAAATGGGTTTTGCCAGCCAATGGGTTGACTTGATCATGAAATGTGTTTCGACTGTCGCTTACAAAATTAAAGTAAATGGAGAATATTCAGATCAAATTAGACCGCAAAGAGGTCTACGACAAGGTGACCCCCTTTCTCCTTACCTCTTTATCCTTTGTGCTGAAGGCATGTCAGCCCTACTAAAGAGAGCAGAATTGAATGGTGAGATTGAAGGGATTCGTATTTGCCCAAGAGCAGTGAGTGTTAACCATATATTTTTTGCCGATGATACTCTTGTGCTGCTTAAAGCATCTACTTCTGGAGCACGCAGCCTGCAGCATATACTGAACTTGTATGAGCAAGCCTCAGGCTAGGTAATTAACAAAGACAAGACCTCAATTATGTTCAGTCCCAATACGACACAGCAAATCCAACAAGTGTTGTTAGAATTGGGGATAATTCGGGTGACTAATAATGAGAAATATTTAGGTCTACCTATATATATTGGCAAATCAAAGAAGAAAATGTTTGAGTATATTAAACAGAAAGTGTGGGGTCGGATACAGGGTTGGCAAGAGAAATTACTATCAAAGGCAGGCAAGGAGATAATGATTAAGGCAGTGGCTCAAGCTATCCCTACATATGCCATGTCGTGTTTCGATCTCACAAAGGGATTGTGTGATGAGATCTCGTCAATGATAGGCCGCTACTGGTGGAGCCAACAGGACAAGACAAACAAAATACATTGGGTGAGCTGGGAAAAATTGACTAAATCTAGATGTTGTGGCGGATTGGGTTTTCGGGACCTGCATATTTTTAATTTGGCCATGCTAGCCAGGCAGGCATGGAGGCTGCTCTTACAACCCAATACCTTGTGTGCACAAGTTCTTTAGGCCAAATATTTCCCGGGCAAAACCATCTTACAAGCGACAGCTAGAGGAGGAGTGTCTTATACATTTTGCAGTATTTTAAAGGGACTCAGTTTATTAAAAAGGGGATTATTTGGAGGATTGGGGATGGTAAAACAGTCAATATTTGGAAGGATCCTTGGATCCCGAGGAATAATACGAGGCAAGTTATCACTCCTCGGAGAGGTTCATTGCTTCAAAAGGTTGCAGATCTCATCAATCCAGTAACTGGTCTGTGGGATGACGAGCTGGTAAGAGATAACTTTTGGGAAGAGGATGCCAATATTATCCTAGCGATGCCACTATATGAGGACATGGACGATTGGCCAGCGTGGCACCCTGATCCCAAGGGTGTATTCTCAGTCAAGTCTGCCTATGCCTTGGGAACTAGAGTTCGGGACTACGAATATTGTGTGGATGCATCAACTTCCAGTCCTGGGTCCACTAGTTTTGAATGGAAGAAAATCTGGAGAATGAATGTTGCAAATAAGGTGAAAGTGTTTGTTTGGCAGTTGGCACACAACTCCTTACAGGTCAAACAAAATATTGCAAGGAGAGGTATCAAGCCGGATACTATATGCCCCATGTGCCATACATTTGATGAAGATGCGGCCACCTCTTCCTTAAATGTAAGAATATGCGATTGTGTTGGCGGCTCCTAAATCTTGAGGAGGTAAGACTCAGTCTTGTTTCATTGAAATCTGGAAAGAAAATGATGGACAAAATTTGGAGGCTCCCGGAAGATGTGCAGCAAAAAATTATCATACTACTTTGGTGCTGGTGGACAACCAGGAATAAAACAAATAATGGAGAAAGGAGTAAGAGCCCCCAAGAAGTGGTTAACTGTAACAGAACCGGCTAAATCACCTGGCCCACCGGCACCTGTCATTGTCACTAACGACTTCTGACAGCCGGGCCCGTGTCCCAAATGATCTAGACAGGTCTGTCGGGCTACATTAGCGCCCTTTTCCCCGACAGGATCACCATTGAAGAACCATTACAGGATTACAACATTTCATAATAAAAATACATCAGAGTAACAGTGCGGAAGATTACATAACATTTAGATTACAAACCGGTTGTTCAAATAGGATTCAAATATAGTTATTACAGACCAGAGGACATAGCAGTAGCAGTGGAATAATTACACAATACTAGATAAGATAACTCGAACCCTGCCCACGAGTTCCACTTCACTCATCGCCGCTTTCTTCTTCGACCACGGTCACGCAACATGGAGCAAGACAGATCTCCGACTGCGGTCCTCCTGCAACGGGGTTAACAAACCCTGAGTACTTGGGGTACTCCGCAAGACTTACCCGACTAAGGGTGTAAAATGAGACTCAGGAATGCAAGGCTATGGGTAAGGCTAGCAGAGGATGAGGAGTTTGCAGAAAAGCAATCTATCCTGATCCATATTTTATTTTGTCATTATTATAATCATATTTATAGCTCCAATATTCAGACTCATGTATCATCATTCTTTCAATTACTTTATTCATTCAGATAACCTAGTTGAGAACCACTTTTCGGTGTAGAGTGTGAGGATCAAGTCTCCATAACCGAGGAGCACGTCGACTCGAATCCAGAAAGTACCCAGCTGGGGATTCTAACCACACTGCATATGCAGCACGCCGGCATACATATACCAACCCGTCGTCACGGCTTTGCTATCCCGGAACCGGTCCTGCGCCACCCGAGAGCACAGTACTCCACTCTTATCCAGGCACGCCGGCCACGTGGGTACAAGCTACTCTCGCCATCTCTCCACTCCCAGTGCGCGGTTGTCGGTTCCAGCAATAGCGTCACCGAACTCTAGGCTTTCCGCATTGGTATGTGGCTAGGCTGTTCATCATGATCACAGCAGGCCTACAACGAACGGTCCCTATTTCCTTCCTGCCGTCAATCCTGCATTGGGACTCTAACCCAAGTACAAGACTACCCGACAGTTTTTATTATCGTGCCTGTCGGGTGAGTGAGACATAGGGAACGCCGCCCCATGAGCTGGCCACCCAACGAAACACGTTTCCAAAGACATCGACCAGTTTCAAGCTACTCCGAAAGCGACCATGCATTGGGACTCCAACCCAAATACACATCGACCAGCGGATAATAAGTTCTTCACCAATCAAAGTATAAGTATAATCATGGCACAGAAAATAGTTTTTCTTTTATGCAAAGCTAAGTTCATTAAGCATGCCTAAGCATTTCTCAAACCATTTTATTTAAATCAGGTTTCAGGGTATTTATTTGAGACAATGCATCTGGATAGGTGACAATCAACTCCTATTAACCTAATGCAGTAGATTAACTCGAATTATAAATATTTTGTAATAGAGGGGCTGAATGCACCGGGGCTTGTCTTGGATCGTGTACAGCGTCGGGTCGGGATCAGTCCCGCAGATGTCGAATCCTTGGATGACTTCTGGAGTGGCCTCCTCAGTAGTAGTCTCGACCTGGACCCCCTCGGGAACGGGCACTACACGTATGCAATGATGTATGCTTAGCGTGGCATGAGGGCAACAAATGAAATGCTTGAAAGTAAACCATTAATACCTTGAGTACAACTTTCCTTCACGGTAAAGTTGTAAACGATCTACAGAAGGTAAAAGTAATGTTTCCTACTTTTGTTTTATTGACCTTTTTAACGGTCACAGAAAGCCGCTACACAGCTTTATGACTACTACCAAGCACTAAGTTCTCAAATTGCCAAGGATCACACAGCGAAAGATCCTTGGTCTTCATTCAACCCAAAAATTCACACAACAAACCTAAATCCATTTTTTTCTATTTACTTTATTAATCCCTAGTTTCACATATATTTATTAATTGACCAAACTAACTTCAATTGCAACCAAACTTTACCAACAGCTAGGTTTTATCACCAAACAGAGCCACAATAAATTTCATGATTTTTGGATTTACAGAGAATTAATTAAAATTACACAAACTTGCATTTATTAATTACTTCACTGATTTATACAGCAGATTAAAGGCACTGGAACACCCTATATTATATTTTTAACAAATACTACATACTTCAGAGAGCATACACAATTATTCTCACATTTTTCCATTCAACAGATTAATTCATATGAAATAAATAAACTTCAGTACTATTCATATGAATATATAAATGAAAAGCATTTTGAAATTCACTGGAAAAAGAAAAGATCAAACCAGCCCACTACGGCCCATGACCAAGCGAGCCGGCCCATTCGGCCTGCCCGCACCCGGCGCCGGCGTTTTAGCAAAAGAGACCTTGGGGAAATCGGAAATCAACCCGCGGTCCGATCTATACTATTCACATGAGTCACGAGATTTGCACTTAACCCCCTGGAAAGACCTATCTTCTAACCCGAGGCCCCTGGCCTCTCCTCTGTTTCGACAGAGGCGAGAGCGCCGGCGGTCCGCCGCCCCTAGCTCGCCGACGGTGAGCCGAGGGACGAAGCCGAGGGCACCGACGGACTCTACACTCCAAGGCGAGTCTACCAAGCCAAGACACGACGAGATCCGAGGCGCACAGCACCTGGAGACACGGACGCGGCGGCTCGGTGGCGGCGGCGAGCACGTCGCCGGCGAGCACAAGCCGGTAAAGAGAGGGGGAAAAGGTGCGCGAGCATCTGGGGCTCACCACGAAGCTGGCCGACGGGTCGGTGGAGACGGAGGTGGTTCGGAGAAGGCGACTTGGCGACGGCGGCGGATCCCGGCGGCTCGGCACAACGGCGAACACGCGTTCCGGCGAACCTAGGGAACCAGAGAGTACACCGACGCTAGCGTAAGGTTCAAGGGGTCACGGAGATCACGGTACGCAACGATCCGAGGTCCAGAGCTTACCCAAACTAGCTCGAGATGACGGCGGAGCTCGCGGCGGCGCTCTGCCCGCCCGCGAAGAAGACACCGGTGTTCCGGTGGTTACGAAGCTCTACAGCTCCCACCGACGGACGCAGGGGATGCGCAAGGAAGCTAGCTAGCTGGCTGCAAGATGGAGAGGGTGGTGGTGGGGTGACGACGGCGAATTTGACCGGCGACCGCGAGGTGGCGATGGCGACCGGGAGGTGGCGATGGCGACCGGGAGGGAGAAAATGGAGAGGGGGAGGGCCTTGTCGCCCTTTTGAAGGCCGGGGAAGAGGGGGACAGGGTCAGAGCGTCGCGGCGCACGCCGATCCTCCTCCGAACTGGCGCCCGAGCAGGATCCCGGCCGGCACGGCTCGCCGCGCGCCCGCGCGCGACACGGCGGCTGCCGGCTCTGTTCGCGAACAGGAAGAGGGGGCGGAGTACTGTAGCATAGATCCCTAGGGGCTGTCGGTTTTTGACCAAATTCGACTGATTTTGCATACAAACATGAAAAACTGCAAAAACAAAAGTTGTAGGGTTTGAAATTCTGAACAACTTTGCTTTTGGAACTAAATCCAAATTCGAAATATTTTTGAAACTACAGAAAAAGGGGTAAACTAGAGTTTTGAATTTTAAACTGTATTTTCAAAATTACTTTTAAATTTTCTCAACAACTTGAAAAATTTCCAAAATAAAAGTTGTTCTACTCAATGAGCTTTACAACTTCTATTTAGGAAGTTTTGCCAGATTCCAAATAATTTTTTGAAATGACAATCCAAAACTAAGTTTTAAATCATTGTTTTGAAATAAATTTGAATTTCTACAACAGAACTTTGAAATCTCCAAAAATAAAAGTTGTTCCATCTTAAAAGATCTAAAACTTTTATTAAGGGACTATCTCAAAATTCCTTTTAGATTTTGAATTAGGTTTTAGTCCTAATAAAAGTAAGTTTTTAAACCTTTATTTGGGAATTTAATTTTACAAACAAATGCTAATTAAATTCAAATCACTCTAGGGACCTAATCACAATCATATGCAAATGATTAATTTAAATATGATGACATGGCAGATTAATTAAATCCGTAATACCCGGGACTCTAATGACTAGCCGTTTCTCACTTTCCTACGAACCGTCGGACTCTGCCGAGGCTCGACCGTCGGACTAATCTCCACGGTCCGACTCTCACACAAACACTGCGCCCAGAACTGTGACAGAGGGGCGTCGGACCGAACTCGATGGTCCGACGCTCCTCAGTCCGACGCTTCTGCCTGCGGGCACAGTGCCTTTCAACGGCTAGTACACGGAGCAATGGTCTGACGCACACCGTCGGACCCAGTCCGACGCTCAAACTCGCTCTGGGAACCTCTCTGGAAGCGTCGGACGCTAACAGATATTAGTCCGACGCTCCCACTCGCGACGGTCCGACGCTCGCTCAAGTACCCAGAGGCACCGTCGGACTCTGGCCAATGGTCCGACGCCCATCCGGCCAGGGTCCGACGCTCCCTGGCACGCTGAAACTCGTCCAGGGGCTGCCACGTGTCGTCGGACTCTAGCTATTGGTCCGACGCCCATACTAGTTAGAGTCCGACGCCTCTAATTCGATCAAAACTTCGTCGAATCGAAAACTTTCCAAAACGAAGTTTGATCCTCTCTCTCAGGAGAAACCCTGGGCTGTCTAGAGCTATGTTGGACAAGTGTGCATCACATCTACACTCTCTAATCTTGCTCTAAGTCAAGCTACCCATCCAAACCCCTCTTAATAGTACGGTCAAGGAGAAAAAACAAAACCTAAGACTACGCCAAGTGTCTCTCAACTCCAAACGACACTTAGCACTAGCCTATCACCGTCTTGTCTTTCATCCTTTGAAAACCGAATCGATTTCCATCGCTAGGGGCTTGAACCTATATGTTATTATGACCTAACCTCTAGGTTATCCTGCAAAACACACGTTAGTCATAATAATCGTCTTGTTGTCATTAATCACCGAAACCACTAGGGCCTAGATGCTTCAATCTCCCCCTTTTTGGTGATTGATGACAACAACCTCAAATAGATTTAGAAGGAATGAGGTTTTTAAAGGTTTGATTCATATAAGCATGTGACAATAAGAGCAAAAGGGTTAGGCATGCTTATACAAATCAAAACCACAAGGTACATATAAGATAAGAAATAAGCACAAGTACCAAACGATAAGCTCAAGATCGGAATGAAGTGCGGAAGCTAAGACAAGAGCGTAACCAAAAGAGAATCAAGTGACACAATATATAAATAATCATGAAGCTCAATCACATGTCACAAGCAAGTCTCAAACATGAAAATAAACATAATGCATGATAATGTCACATCCAAAAGAACAAAAGAATCAAAACCCTCTCACGTGCTCCCCCTAAATCTATGCTCTCTCCCCCTTTGGCATCAAGCACCAAAGACCTAAGACTCAGGAGGAGGAGAAGAAGCTGCAGCGTCGCGGTCGGAGGAGTGAGGTCGAAGCTCAAACTGAGAAGGGTCTTCCTCGGACTCGGAGCTCTGAACAGCCTGACCCTCTGTCGGAGCACGTGAAGGAGAAGCGGTCCGGGTCTGCTGAGCTGTCTCTGTAGCTGCCGCTGTGACTACTACTGTCGCAGGCCCTGCTGAAGTCGGGAGAGGCTCTGAAGAGGCGACTGACGACGGTAGTGTCTCTGTAGTCCCAGTGGCAGGTGGAGCTGTGGTGGTGGTAACAGGCAATCGGAACTCAGGAGGTGTAGGAATGCCTGTGATCTCACTTAAAGTAGCACCCAAGCTCCTGGACACTGAGGGGCCACCTAGGTCAGGTGTGAAACCGGTGTGGATCGGAGTGAACCCCTGAGTGCCTGGCGTGGCAAACCACTGCTGAGTCTGCTGAGTAGGTGTGACAAACTGGCTCGGTAGAGAAGCTGTGCCCTGACTCTGAAGTCCACCAGACTGTATCGCTGGAGTCACTTGGGCTGCAGTGGCTGCCGGTCCAACCTGCTGGACTGGAGAGGCAGTGGCTAGGAACGGCGGGGCTCCGGTGTGCCTGATGATGTGCTCCATAAACCCAAAGGTCTGTAACTGTATCTGCTGGCTCTGGAGATGCATCTGGAGCATCTGCTGCTGGAACTGATCCTGCCGAAGCTGAATCTGAGTGAGAGCTGCAGCCTGCTCCCTGGCAAACCGGGACTGCTCCTCTGCCTGTCGCTGCTGTGTCTGCTGTAAGGTCTGAAGAATAGCAAGCAGTGCAGGGTCTGTCTGTGAAGTATGAGGAGCGGAGCTGGACCCACCGGCCTCCGAGTCGTGAGCTCGTGGACGTGAAGGGATGGCCCGGTAGTCCCTGTCAGAGCTGGACGAGGAGGTGTCGACAGGGTCGTCGTCTGCAAGTAACTGCTCAAGCTCGCTATGGGCAACGTGCCTCATAGCCTCGTCCTGCTGCTGAACCTCTACCATGTCTGCCCCTGAAGTCTGACGGCGCTGTACTCTGTGTAAAGCTCGGCTGCCACGACGTCCGTCAATCAGAGAGGTCATCCGATATACTGGAAACTCTGTCTCAGTCTGGCGCAACTCACGAAAGATGCCTGTCCAAATCCGGTGCAACCTCCGCTCAAGAATGTGTGAGATCCAATGAGCGTAGGTGAGCTGTCGCCGAGACCTGATGCCCTCTGCTATGGTGTCCTCCATCTCACTGATAATTAGATCGACAATGTCAAACTCAGACTGCTGGACCAGGGCACTAAGGAGCCATAGCTGTAAGTGTGTCAAACCCTCCTTGTACCCCTCCCGCGGTAAAAGAGTACGCCTCATCATGTCGTTCAGGAGACGAACGACGGGACGAAGCTCCGAAGGTGTCCTGCGGGAGCCGTCTCCGAACGGTGGTCGAAAACATGCTGCTATATGAGCAGTACCAGGTGCCAGTCCTCCGTGAGCCCTCCTCGGCGGGTCTGTCGTGGCATAGCAAATGCTGTGCAACCTGGTAGCTGACTCTGGCACTCCAAGCAGCTCTCGCAGAGCCTTCGCGTAGAGCCGGTATGGCTCTCCGCCGAAGGTGTACTGCAAGTACTCGTGGTCGGGGTCGATCCATAGGGAAGCATAGAACTCTCGGACCCACGACTCCACGTATCGGCCTGATCGGCCAAGAAGCTCCGCAAGTCCAGGCAGGTATGTCAGATATGGCCTGATCTCCTCTCCTGCTGCCTGGACTATGTCCTCTAGGGGACATACTCTGTGCTGTCGCAGTCCAACTCCTGTGGCCATGAGGGCGGTGAAGAAATCCTCGTGAAGAGTAGTGTACCAGCCCTCAGAAGCTCTGGGATCTCTCTGATTCGGAAACCAGCTGGCAAGCGACGTCAACCGGAGCTCTCTGACTCGGGCTGCAGATATCCTCTGTAAGTCCAAGTGAACATCCGGCTCAGGCACCGGCTGAGGATCGGAGGGAGCAGGCACCCTGGGAACTCGGTCGCCGCGCCTCTGACCAGCGGGCCGGGGTGGTACCGAAGGTCGAGTGCGGCCCGAGCGACGAAGAGGTGGAGCCTGGGCCTGCTCCCCCTGAGTAACTGCCTCCTGCTGCTCTGGCTGCCTTGGCTCTGCCACCACTAGCTGTGCTGACTCAGTCTCCGGCTGCCTCTGAGACTGCGGCTGCTCCTCGGTCTCATCTCTGCCCGACAAACTGACAGAGATGCCTCCAATGTGTATACCCCTGCCACGCTCTGCCTCCTTTGCAGCCTGTGCTACCCTGATGGCCTGCCTCTGCTCTGCTGAAAGCCTCTTTCTTTTCTTGCTGCTTTCGACGAGAGGAGCCTTCCCCTTGTCCAAGGGTGGACGAGGAGGAGGCCTCTCGTCTCCACCTGTGCCTCCCTGACTGCGACTGACCTGCTTGCAACGAACCATCTCTGCCAACCGTCACTGTCTCTCTGAAGCTGCTAGCTGACACTCAGAGGCTTGGCCTCATTCCGTATCCGCGAGCTTGGCCCCGGATTCACTGACGCACTGCCAAACTCTCTGACCACGACAGCTGCGAGAAAAGGAACCTGTGAAGCGGTAAGAGACTCTGTCGACGCGAGGCACCACAGGGAATCACACTAGGTGTAAAGCACCCCCACAAGCCGTAGAATGCCCGAGAGAAGAGTTAAACTTCAATAGAACACCATGTGAGCAGCTGAGGAGTAGAGGGATGACGAGTTAGACAATGGGGAACTTCCTTGAGCCGCGGTGATGAGCACAACGGCGGCGAGAAAACCGACGGCGGCGGTGCTGCTCGGTGGCGCTCGGCACGGCGACGTGCGGCTGCAGCAGGGCGCGGATGCGCGCGTGGAAGAAGAGGGGGGGTGCCCGCACGCGCGGGAAGGCCAGGCTGCCGGCGGCGAGGGCGCGGGCGAGCTGGCGGCGGAGGGTTAGGGTGCGGCGCGGCGGCGGTGGTGCTGGCGTTAGGGCGAACGGGCGCGGCGCAGCGAGCAGCTCGGAAAGATGAATAGGAGCTGACAGCGAGGCCCCACATGACAGAGAAAGAAAAGAACTAAGGCGCGCCTTCGAACCGACCATCGGACCATTACTGTGCAAGCGTCGGACCAATACTCCGCAGAGTCCGACGCTTCCAGTAAGCTCCAGCGGCCGTCGGACTTAGTCCGACGCCCCACGTCGGACCAATACTTTCGGTCCGACGCTGTGAACGCGGCGTGAACACGGCGCGACACGGCGTGAACCCTCTTAACCAAAAGTTCGACGCCTGAAAATTTCCGGTCCGACGCTGCGTCCGACTCTTCCTTCGGCTTTGCCGTCCACCGTCGGACTGAGGAAGAAAGTCCGACGCTGTGAAATCCAGCGTCCGACGCCTCGGAAAACAGGGAAAGGGACCGTCGGACTGAGGCTATTGGTCCGACGCTTGGAAAACCAGCGTCCGACGCCTCGGTCCGACGCCCGAAAACCTGTTTTCTTCCAAAATTCTTCACGCCGACTCTTCCCAACTAAGTTCCAACCCCAATAAGAGTCAAATAAACACCAGTTGGAACCAGTATGAGAGGCCCTCTCTCAAACCCTCAATTTTTCAAATATTTTGCCTTAGGCATATGTGAATTTTATGAAGATAGGCAATGAAATCCATAAACAAAACGACAAAACAACAACCATGCAATATGCAATGCAAATTCACGTAAATTAAACTAGTCGTTGTCAAGTTTTTCCTCGGGTAAGCTTCTTCACACGCTTTTAGGCGGTTATCTTAACCGAGTTAGACAAACCCTACGTGCAATTCAATGTTAGACATGTTTTATGTTACAATGCAATGCACATGACAACACAACATCATCTTTTAGTGAAGTTGCTTAGATTAAGGCAATTAAGTTCATTCCTTAGAGTACAAAAGCGTGCCTCTTCCAATGGTTTAGTGAAAATATCCGCCAAGTTATCATCCGTTCTCACTCCCTCAAAGGAAATGTCACCCTTGGCAACGTGATCTCTAAGGAAGTGATGACGGATGTCAATGTGCTTTGTGCGGGAGTGTTGAACCGGGTTATTTGCAAGTTTTACCGCACTCTCGTTGTCACACAACAAAGGCACCCTTTTTAAGTTGATTCCATAATCAAGTAGGGTTTGTTTCATATAAAGAATTTGTGCACAACAAGCACCCGCGGCAATGTATTCCGCTTCGGTTGTTGACAAGGCAAGACTATTTTGTTTCTTGGAGGACCAAGAAACTAGTGATCTTCCAAGCAAATGGCACCCTCCGGATGTGCTTTTCCGGTCAATCTTGCAACCGGCATAATCCGAATCGGAATAGCCGACAAGAGTAAAGTTAGCTCCTTTGGGATACCAAAGGCCAATGCTCGGGGTGTGCTTTATGTACCTAAGAATTCTTTTTACCACAACTAAGTGAGGTTCCTTAGGATTGGCTTGAAAGCGCGCACACATACACACACTAAACATGATGTCGAGCCTAGATGCGGTCAAATACAACAAACTACCGATCATAGAACGATAGAGAGTTTGGTCAACCGATTTACCTCCCTCATCAAGGTCGAGATGTCCATTGGTAGGCATGGGGGTCTTGATGGGCTTGCATTCTTCCATCTTGAAGCGCTTGAGGAGGTCCTTCGTGTACTTCTCTTGCGACACGAACGTCCCCTCCCTCATTTGCTTGACTTGAAAGCCGAGGAAGAATGTGAGCTCACCAATCATGGACATCTCAAACTCCTTGGACATCATATCACCAAATTCCTTCCAAAAATCTTCATTAGTCGAACCAAAGATAATATCATCAACATAAACTTGACAAATGAAGATATGCCATTTGTGCTTCTTGGTGAATAGTGTGGTATCAACCAAGCCGATTTTAAAGCCCTTGTTGATGAGAAAGTCACGGAGGCGCTCATACCAAGCCCGTGGGGCTTGCTTCAAGCCATATAGCGCCTTGGATAACCTGTAAACATAGTTTGGATATCTAGGGTCCTCAAAACCCGGTGGTTGCGAAACATAGACAAGTTCATTTATGAAGCTATTTAAAAAAGCGCTTTTCACATCCATTTGAAAGAGTTTTAGATTGTGATTAGATGCATATGCAAGTAGGATACGAATGGCCTCTAATCTTGCAACCGGGGCAAAAGTCTCCCCAAAATCCAAGCCTTCAACTTGGGAGAACCCTTTTGCCACGAGCCTTGCCTTGTTTCTCACAATGTTGCCCTTCTCATCTTGTTTGTTGCGGAACACCCACTTGGTGCCTATGACTCTTGCTCCTTTTGGCTTCTCTTCAAGTGTCCAAACTTGATTGCGGGTGAAGTTGTTGAGTTCTTCATGCATGGCATTCACCCAATCTGGATCTTGAAGAGCTTCCTCTATGCTAGTATGCTCAATACAAGAGACAAACGAGTGATGTTCAATGAATTGAGCATGCCTTTGTGAGCGAGTCATTACCCCCCTTGAAGGACTCCCTATTATGAAATCTTGAGGATGTGCTTGTAGAAGTGGAGTGGTTCTTCTATCAACCACTTGAGGAGGAGGTTGTGGAGCATCAACATCTTGTGCTTGTGCCTCAATTTCTTCTTGTGTGATGTGGGTGTCTTCATGTGGATCCACCCCATCTTTATCTTCATCATCTTGAGGCACATTTGATGAAGATGGTTGATCGATCACTTGCACATCATCACCATCATCTTTTGGCTTGATTTCTCCGGTTGACATATTCTTCATGGCCTTCCTCAAAGGTTCATCACCTACATCATCAAGATTCTCATGCTCTCCTTGAGAGCCGTTAGATTCATCGAACTCCACATCATATGTTTCTTCAACAAGGCCGGTGGCATTGTTGAATACTCTATATGCTTTGGACTTCAATGAGTAACCAACAAGAAAACCAATATCACAACGTCTTTGAAACTTCCCTAGGTGTTGCCGCTTCTTGTAGATGTAGCATTTGCAACCAAACACCCGAAAGTAGGAGACGTCCGGCTTCTTGCCAATGAGTAGCTCATAGGGGGTTTTCTTTAGCAACCGGTGAGGGAATAGGCGGTTGGATGCATAGCATGCGGTGTTGATTGCCTCCGCCCAAAACCTCTCCGGTGAGTTGTACTCATCAAGCATAGTCCTTGCAAGGGTGATCAACGTCCGGTTCTTCCTTTCAACTACACCATTTTGTTGAGGGATATAGGTGGATGAGACTTCATGCTTGATCCCAACTTCATCACAATATACTTCAATGTTTGTGTTGTCAAACTCTTTTCCATTGTCACTTCTAATCTTCTTGATCTTCACTTCAAATTCATTTTATGCTCTCTTGGCAAACTTCTTGAAAGATTGGGCTACTTCGGTCTTGTCATGAAGAAAGAACACCCAAGTATATCTTGAAAAGTCATCAACAATCACTAAGCAATAGAGCTTGCCACCAATGCTTGCATAAGTTGTTGGCCCAAATAAATCCATGTGAAGTAGCTCTAATGGTCTTGAAGTTGACACAAATGCCTTGGATGGATGTGTATTTGCCACTTGCTTCCCGGCTTGGCAAGCACTACATAATTTGTCCTTCTCAAATACAACATCTTTTAATCCTCTCACCATTTCCTTCTTCAATAACTTCTTGAGTGTGCTCATCCCAACATGTGCAAGCCTTCTATGCCAAAGCCACCCAAGAGATTGCTTGGTGAAAAGGCAAGTCTTCAAATTTGCATCTTCCGAGTTGAAGTCCACTAAATAGAGATGATTGTACCGAAAGCTCTAGAATATCACTTCATTATCATCTTTCTTGGAGACAACCACTTCTTCACTTGTAAATAGGCATTGGAAGCCAAGATCACACAATTGACCAACCGATAGCAAGTTGAAGCTCAAAGAAGCAACTAGAAGGACATTTGAAATGGAATGATCATTAGATATAGCCACTTTGCCAAGCCCTTGCACTTTGCTCTTGGAATTATCACCAAATGTTATCTTTCCTTAGTCTTCTACATTCTCTTCAAGGGAGGTGAACATACGAGCATCACCGGTCATATGTTGAGTGCATCCACTATCAATTACCTAATGAGAGCCACCGGTCTTGTAGTTCACCTACACACAACAAATCAAGCTTGATGTTTAGGAACCCATACTTGAGAAGGGCTCCGGACTTTCTCAACCAAAGCTTTCGCCACCCATAGTTGCCTAGGCCTATTCTTATTAGGGGGTCCTAGGAACATGACTTTCACTTTGCCCTTAGAATCTTTCCTTAGCATGTAATGAGCATCAAAGGCAAAAGGCCTAGCATGCTTGGGCAAAGGTTGTGGTGGCGGTGTCTTGCACTCATGAGCAAAATGACCATCTTGACCACATTCAAAGCATCTCTTTGGCTTGGGTTTGGGCTTGTTCTTTGCTTTGTTGAGACGATTTTGAGCTCTAATATTTTGCACCTTCTCACCCATGTATTCAATCCCACTTCTATCAAATTTCATCACGGTGTTCATGAGGAGATCACTTTGGAGATATTGACCTCTTGTGAATTTTTGCGAGCCCACAGTGAGATGACTCTTTTCTTGCTTCAACTTCTTGTTCTCTTCCAATAAGCTTGCAAGGTGACACTTCTCATTCTTGAGAATTTTGTTTTCTTTTCTAAGCACTTCAACTTCATCATCTTGTTGCACCGCTTCAATGACAATGGTATTTGTGGTTGATTGCTTCTCAAGTTCTTTCTTCAAGTTGTCATTTTCAATCTTGAGCTTCAAATAGTCATCATGGCAATCGGCCACCACCACATCCTTGCCTTTGCTACTACTACCTTGCTCAATGATCTCATCAATCAAGTCATCACATGATGTAGCTATGTCACACTTAACAACATGGTTAGGAGCATCATGTGTTTCATTGGAAAGCAAGTCATAGGCCATAGCAAGGTTGTCATGATTCACTTTCACTTGAGTATAGTCCTCTTTTAGCTTATTGTAGCTAGTGGTGAGCTCAATGTGTATCCTCTCTAGTTTATCATGTTTTTCTTTGAGCTCTTTTATGTTGGCTTTGAGCTCCTTAACCTTGGATAACACATTTTGATTTTCAACTCTAAGCTCATCACTAGCTTTAGTGAATTGTTCATTTTGAGCTAAAAGATTTCCATTTTCAAGTTTTAAGTTTTCATTTTTGCTTGTTAGCTTTCTTATAACTTTAGTATAGTCATTTAGTAAGCTAGCAAGTTCATCATAGGTGGGTGAATCATACTCATTGTCACTATCACTACTCTCATCATCACTTTGTACCTTCTTGTCCTTAGCCATAAGGCAAAGGTGTGTTGGAGATGAGGGCGGTGATGGCGGTGGAGGAAGTGAAGTCCCAATCACAAGAGCGGCCACCTTCTCCTTTTCATCATCACTTTCTTCACCGGATGAGCCACTAGAAGATTCAATGTCGGTGAGCCAATCACCAACAATGTAAGCTTTGCCACTCTTCTTGCTTTTGTGAAATTGCTTTTTCTTGAATTCTTTTTTCTTGAATGGCTTGGCCTTCTTCTTCTCATCATCACTCTCATCACTAGAGTCTTGCCTTTTGCCCTTGTTCTTGTTCTTGAATTTGTCTTTCTTGGGCTTTGGGCATTGATGAGCAAGATGCCCAAGCTCTCCACAATTGTAGCAATCCATCTCGGAGATGGGCTTTCTCTTGCTACTAGTGAAGAACTTCTTCTTGTTGGAATCAAATTTGATTCCCTTGTTGTTGAGCTTCTTGAGCATCTTGGTGGTCTTCCTCACCATGAGAGCGATCTCCACATCATCATCATCATCATCACTTGTGGAGTCAAGAGAAGAGTACTTTGCTAGAGTTTTGCCTTTCTTGTCGGCCTTGAGGGCCAAGTCTTTCTTCTTTTCTTTCTTGGATGATGATCCATCTTGAGGAGTGATCTTCATGTACATCTCATGAGCATTGATCTTCCCCAATATTTGGGTGGGGGTTGCATTTGAGAGATCCGTTTGATGAAGTACAGTTACAATGTGACCATACTTCTCAATTGGAAGAGCATTGAGGATTCTCCTTGCAACCTCGGCCGGTGAGATTTGAGTGAGTCCAAGGCCATTTACTTCTTCTACAATGATATTCAAGCGAGAATACATGTCATTAGCACTTTCATTGGATAGCATTTTGAAAGAATTGAGCTTGTCAATGATAAGATAATATCGTTCCTCTCGCTCATTCTTAGTTCCCTCATGGAGCGCACAAATATCCGACCATAGTGCATGGGCGTTTTTGTGGTTCCTCACACGGTTGAACACCTCTTTGCTAAGGTCTCTAAATATGATGTTTCGAGCCTTAGCATTCCACTTCTCGTGCTCTTCCTCAACGGGTGTGAGGGTTGCGCCGGGTTTGGGAGTGGGGTACCCTTGTGTGGCAGCTTTGTGAACACCAAGGTCCACCGCCTCAAGGTATGCCTCCATACGAATTTTCCAATAAGGAAAATCGTTACCGTCAAAGACGGGAGGGGGACCATCGTGACCACCGGACATCCTTCCTCTTGCCGGTTAAGCCAAATTAATGAGCAACAAGGCTCCGATACCAATTGAAAGGATCAAGGATGCCCAAGAGGGGGGTGAATTGGGCAACTAATAATTTTTCGAAACACAATTCAACCTATCGCAATTTGCCCAATGTCACCCCACAAGTGCTTGTGACAATTCTATTCCTAAAACAAGTTATGCAACCTAGAGCCAAGTCCTATCACAAGTATGCTACTCTAGGAAAGTAGTGAACACAAAGAAAATGCGGGTATATAAAGGGTTAGAAAGACAAATTCGATTTTTCCCGAGGTATCGAAGAGTCGGCACTCCCCACTAGTCCTCGTTGGAGCACCCGCGCAAGGGTGTAGCTCCCCCTTGATCTTCGCAAAGACCAAGTGCTCTCTACGGGCTGATCCTTTGCCACTCCGGCGCGGTGGATCGCCCACAACCGCTCACAACTTCGACTTGGGCCGCCCACAAGCTCTCCAAGCGGTCACCAAGCCACCGATCGCCACCAAACCGTCTAGGTGATGCCGATCACCAAGAGTAACAAGCTTAGACTCTCACTTGACCAAGAACAAGGCCAAAGAGGGTGATGGATGCACACAAGTCACTCTTGATCTCTCTAGGGAAGAAGCTCACAAGTAATGGAGTTCACACTAATCTCCCTAGGGCTCTTGCTCTCTCACAAGATCAACAATGGTTCCTTCAGCTGTTAGAAAATGGCAAGAGAAGTAGAATGGAGGCTTTGGTGGAGTATAAATACTCACCCTCTCCAAAACTAGCCGTTTCTCACTTTCCTGCGAACCGTCGGACTCTGCCGAGGCTCGACCGTCGGACTAATCTCCACGGTCCGACTCTCACACAAACACTGCGCCTAGAACTGTGACAGAGGGGCGTCGGACCGAACTCGATGGTCCGACGCTCCTCAGTCCGACGCTTCTGCCTGCGGGCACAGTGCCTTTCAACGGCTAGTACACGGAGCAATGGTCCGACGCACACCGTCGGACCCAGTCCGACGCTCAAACTCGCTCTGGGAACCTCTCTGGAAGCGTCGGACGCTAACAGATATTAGTCCGACGCTCCCACTCGCGACGGTCCGACGCTCGCTCAAGTACCCAGAGGCACCGTCGGACTCTGGCCAATGGTCCGACGCCCATCCGGCCAGGGTCCGACGCTCCCTGGCACGCTGAAACTCGTCCAGGGGCTGTCACGTGTCGTCGGACTCTAGCTATTGGTCCGACGCCCATACTAGTTAGAGTCCGACGCCTCTAATTCGATCAAAACTTCGCCGAATCGAAAACTTTCCAAAACGAAGTTTGATCCTCTCTCTCAGGAGAAACCCTGGGCTGTCTAGAGCTATGTTGGACAAGTGTGCATCACATCTACACTCTCTAATCTTGCTCTAAGTCAAGCTACCCATCCAAACCCCTCTTAATAGTACGGTCAAGGAGAAAAAAACAAAACCTAAGACTACGCCAAGTGTCTCTCAACTCCAAACGACACTTAGCACTAGCCTATCACCGTCTTGTCTTTCATCCTTTGAAAACCGAATCGATTTCCATCGCTAGGGGCTTGAACCTATATGTTATTATGACCTAACCTCTAGGTTATCCTGCAAAACACACGTTAGTCATAATAATCGTCTTATTGTCATTAATCACCGAAACCACTAGGGCCTAGATGCTTCAGTAATCATCTTGGACAGATCGTTGTGGCTGCAGCAGGTTCGGCTGATCACCTGATGAATGCGAATCATGCTGAGGCCATGGCATGTTTAAAAGGTTTGAAGCAGGCAGCAGCAATGGGACTACAGCGGGTCATCCTGGAGACTGATGCTACTATGGTGGCTAATGGAATTCAGGAGCGTTGTATAGATAGATCAGTCATGAGTACTTTATTTAGAGAGATTAGAGCAAATGTTTTATGTGATTTTGTTAGTTGTTCTATCTCTCGGTGCCCAAGGGAATGTAATTCATTAGCACACTCATTAGCAACCATGGGCATGAATTGTAATGATGGTCCTCTTGTCTGGATGGACCATGTGCCTGATCATGTAACTGTTCTTATGTCCAGCGACTTGCGTGGACACAGTGTTTAATGGAAGTTTTTTCCATCTAAAAAAAAATTCATCTCTCACGTTGCGGAAACCGTCCATTGGGCGACGGTATCGCATTCCTGGAACCAGAAGCCACTGTCACATCCGAACATCAACAGCTGCAACCACAACGGCATTAGCTCAAGCTCATCCTCTGTGTCTGCATCATAGGCCTGAAGCTATCGGCGATTTTGGTGCAGCTTGGGGAGGCCCTTTCGGAAGCCCAAAGGCCAGCAGGCTCAGCATGACCGCCAATAATGAGAAACACTGGGTCAACAACAACAAGAGACTCCTTTTAACAGAGACAAGCTGCAAAGCCATGACGTTACCCGTCACCGATCAAGAAACAGCTGCGAGTGAACTATGAACCTTGTTACCCAATAACTCACATAATATAACGTTTTCTAGTCTAACTAAAAAACACAAAAAAAAAAAAAGGAACAGATGTCTAGCAGAATAGTAGAAAATAATAATAATATAAAAGAACACAAACCAGAGTGCTTTGATGGTTGAAAACCATATGATCCAAACATAAGATTGCCAACGTCCAGAATACAAGATCAAGGGCGCAATGGCTATGGTAAGTTTAAGGACAATATCTCATATGCTCATCACGTCTCGTGCACTATGAACTTGGCTAGTTCAATTACTGGGTCGATCAAAATGTGTGGACTATATACTAATAAAGACCAAATTCTGGACTAGAACTGATGTGGGGGAACAACAATAATTCATGAGAAACACGTGCCTGCTCTCATCCAGAGACCATTAACAACATCTTGATGGCCCAGCCCCCGGACCTGAGCTCTAAGTTAAGTTTACCTAGTTAAACAAGTATCCTTTGGCTCTTACCAACCATCATCATTGATAATCAAGCATTATTGTTCAGCGCCAGCTGTTTCCGCCCCTGCGAGCTTTGACCTTTGAGCCTAACCTGCACAATGTGAAACCAGAAGTCAATAAATATCATAATCTTGGTGACCCTGAATCGAAATGAATAATAACATCCACAGAGCAATGAAGAATCTTACTAAATGTTGAACTTTCAATGTATAACATCACATTAGATCAGGACGTCTGACTCCGGCAACTTTGTCCCACTCATCTGGGGAGAGCATGTCAGACATGTACTTCTCCTGACCGCGCCAAAGGATCTGACAACCAAAAATCTTAAGAATCAACACGTTTTGGACAGACCTAGAGTCTGCATGTAGATATCGATCGAGATCAGAAAGCCACTGGTAAAGAAGCAAAATAACAATACCTTGTCGATGACCCCAAACTCCTTTGCCTTCAAGGAATCCATGTAAAATGGTCCTCTCATTACCTTGTCTATTTTCTCCGGTGGCTGTTATAAAACATAATCATGTCTAAACTAACAGAAACACACAGTGATATACTTTATATAGTAAAAAAGATGCAACAAGTTGTACATACATTTCCAGTATGTCTCGCTAAAAGTTTGACCAACGTGTTCCTATTGTGCACAACCTACAAGCAGCGGATAATAATGTGAAGATAGGCCGTGAGTCATGACTGAAAATTGTGTGTTCACCTTTCACAAATCTATAAGTGAACATACATAACTCAGAATGTATGCATACATACTTGATTAGCATATATCAGAATATGAAATAATACTCAAGAATATAAGCAACTAAAAAAAAAAGAAACCATGGCCCATACCTCCTTTGCACGAATAACAACATCTGATGCTTGCATCATCCCATAAGAAGGAATGCGTGGTTGCTGAATCATAGCTGCCATAGTATGATCCAGAATTAGCAGGAAATAATGAGCAAAGGTGAGTATTTCCCAACAAAAGAAACAGGTATGGAAGTTAGCACGTTAAAACCTTTGGCATGAGGGAACATATAGCGTTTGCCTTTCTTTCCAGCTGCAAGCACCAGACATGCATGACCTGCTGCAGCTCCTATACAAAGTGTGTGGATCTGCATGGCAAATAGTAACCTCATCATGATGTCCGTAAATGTAGAAAATTGATAAATTGTAACAAATTAACAGTTTGGACACTGAATTCAATTCGCATAAACATCTGGTCCTAATCTTATGTTGATGAACCAGGGATCTGCCAAGTTATTGATATCAGCGTTAGTGCAAAGTTTGGCTAAACTGTAAATTTATTTGATACAAACATCCAATCTTAATATTATGGTGATGAAAACAGGGAGCTGATCAGTTCAAAATATCAGCACACAGTGCAAAGTTTGTCTTTATGACCACTCTTTCGTTAAAAAAAAAAATACACAAAGAATTTTGCCTTTACACAGCTCAATCAGGAACTGGGTGTAACTAGGTGGGGGCTGCTGTGAACACCTCCATGGCCCAAGTTCGAGTCCTCTTCATCTCGAATTTGGAAGCCTAATTTTCTTCTTATTTACGATGCCATTGCCACCTAGTTCCTCCAATGCTGGTCAAGTTCTTTTTAGATGCTCCATCCAGTTCAAACAAATGATCAACAAGCTATTCATTAAATCATTAGTAATCTACAAAACTAGGCAGATCGAGATTGAATACACGGTAAAGTTCTTCCTTTTAAAAATAAATTATGTCCACTCAGGATTCCTTTGCATAAAATAGATGTTTCAGTAAATGATTAGCATCAATCTGTACCAAATGATTAACATTGAACTACTGAACTGCAGATAGTAAATGTAAGGAATAGCACCTCAGTTTTCATACGCATCATTGCATCGTAGATTGCAAAACCTTCGCTCTCCATCCCGACCTGACAAATATAGGCAATCAATTAAAGAACTATTTGACTATATAACAACCATGACGACATGAAACAATGCTAGAGGGACCTTAAAGTCTACCCCAATTAGAAGAACATGAATAAGACACATTCTACCAGTATTGACCCCACTACTGGAGATATTTGACTGAAGTCACCAATCAGACAATCTTGCTTACCGGTTCACCATCATCGCGAGCAGTTCCAGTTGAGTTGATGTATATATAAACAGGTTCTTTATTATTCATCCATTCAAGGTACATCAACTGGGCAACAACAAGCTCAGTCACTGCTGGTACCAACTACAAAAACAATGGAAAACAGTTTTGTGAGATTATGGAATATGCTGAAAGAGTCATCAATACAACATGGTGTATGAAAAAAACGCATTATGAATCAAAGATATAAACATACCATTTTGTTACATATCTAGAACGAACTGTTTACAGTAGAATGAGCAGAGGTATACTGAAAACAAAATTTATCCAACCAGCAACATGAACAATGTTCATTAATCGGTTCATGAATAAGTAAGGTTCTTCTGCATCGGTTAAAAGCTTGGCATGCTTATTGAATGTGTAGCGGAATTGAACTAACACCAACTAGAAACATTAGCGAGCATTCTTTTGTCACAGTATTAGCCTACCCAAACTTGCTTGGGACTGACAGGCTATGTTGTTGTTATTGATTCTTTTGTCACAGTATCAGTGCAATACATGTGAAGGAAAGCAGCAATATTGCCTTGTATATAAATTAAGAGTTAAAACAATATGGAAGAAATATACTAGAAGCAATATATACTCATATACCAAAATTAAGTATCCACTTTGATGAGTGAAGAATTAGTTAAACATAAGCACAAATGTATGCCAATTGTATTTGGCCGCTAGTACAATCCACACCATTGATTCCAGAATTGAGATGTGTGCCTGGAGGGTGGGTAGAAAACTTATAGCAAACAGTGCAAGGTAGTATTGATCTCAATGCAACTTGCATGGTGTAGATAGTAACAGCGGCCACATGTACAAGTGGTATATCTGCTCCCAAAACATGGAATTATTTTCATTTGAGCCCAAACTAGCCCTACCAACATTTGGCTAGCGAAAATTTTGGTGAAGAAATTGGTTGCCCATACTTGTCCAAAGTTTAGCGGAAAGGATATGACTGAAAAGCACGGGCTCGGACTTTAGTAAGTATTGCAACAATGAAAACCAGTGTCAAAATTCTTGGGGCTTCCCGAATTTTGGCATGGTTGGTTTGGGTACCGACCAAATAGACCTATAGTATTTTACTGGAAGTTGCATGATCGACCTATAACACAAAGATTCCTTCACAAGTAGTCATGAAGGACCAGGTAATATGGAATATTTCTTTGTAATACTAAACAACAGTAAGAGTTAAGAAAACATTATCATGCATCATTTTTTACCCTCTTTTGGCCAGCAGAACTCACAGGAATGCTCTCTTCTTTGCTCATATGTGGAATGTGGAAGGAGTTGATATTCGCAATACAAACTATATTAGAGACAGAGATCTAACCTGTGCAACCATGCCTTTGCTATTTCATAATCTAACACCAAGTCAGATCGTTTATCCGGCCTAGCCAAGCTCCCTAGTGTTTATGTTTTGCCATGATTGGCGTCCATGAATGCAGACTTGCAGAGTAATAACATGAAAGGAAACTTATCATCAAGAACATTGGTGCAGATTCATACCGGCATGCCAATATAAACAATTCGGCCATGAAGAAGCAATGAAGGCAAATCTGGAGGAGGCCTTCTAGGCCTGTGCTCACTGTATGAGCTGCTAGACCGTTCCACCTGACAATCACAAAGCACAGGCAATCTATTTTTAAGTGAAGTGCAGTTCGTATATACTAGAAATACCAAAGGTCATCAAGGTGCATACAGCAGATAACAGGAAGCAAATGTACGCATGGAAATATTAGCACAGCAGCACCTTTGACGTTGTGTCATGATTGATATATCTTCATGTGGATAAGTTAGTACCTCTAATTTCGCAAATAGCCAACCTAATTTAACATGCCAGGTCGCGTGGAGCAAAGAATTGCTAAAGATAGGCTTCAGATGGAGGGTTACTATGAGAACTATGAATCTGGAAGCTATAACATTGTCTCAATTTGATAGTAGAAATACACGAACGAGCTCAAACCATATTTTTCCTCTTTCCGCTACAGCATCATAGCAGATAACAGCAGCTACATTCCCACAGCCGATACAAGCGCCGAACCCTCACCTGCGCTGGCGAGGCCATGAGCTTGGCGTTCTGGAAGATCTCGAGGAACGGCAGGTGGTCCTCTCCGCGGCGCTCGCCACCAGCGGCGGCCGCAAGGTCCTCTGGTGAGGCGGCTGCGAGGGTAGACAGGAACGGGTCTCCCCGGGGTTTGAATAGCGGCGACGGAACACCAGCCGCTCCCGCTGGCCCTGCCGCCCGCGCCACCAGCGCCGAGGACGCCACGCCGCTACGCGCCTGCCGAAGCAGAGGCAGGGGGAGAGAAGCGGAGGAAGCGGCGTGGGAGGGGGAGGGGGTGGGCAGGCGCAGAGAGAGGAAGGCGGAGGCGGAGGTCATGGTGGGCGGCCGCCGCGGCGTGCGAGCTTGGGGGAGTGGGAGTGGCAGGCGGAGGCGCGTGTCTGTGGATAATTTGGTCAGGACACGGGAGATGAATGGAGCGGTCCATTATTTGTCGTGGTCTTTAAAATTATGGCTCCCTTCGGTTAGGCTGAAAAGCAAGCTGATTTTAGCCTTCAGGTTCAGGCGTTCGGTACTTCACCGTAGCCGAACACGTGAATAAAAAACGGCAACACTCGTAGCCTCGGTCGTCCACTTCCCCCTTTCAACCACACACTAGGTTTTCTCGACACGGTGCGTGCGGATGAGTCGCGGCGGCTCCCGTCCTCCCGCCTCCGGTCGTCGCACATCCGGCGCCCTTGCAGCGCCCCTCTCCCCCCCCCCCCCCGCTCGTCGGCCCCCACCCCCTCCGCGTCGGCGGATCTGCTTGTTATCGAGCTCGGCGGTCGCCGGCCCGCATCCCTCCGCCGGTTGTCCTTGTTGTCGATCTTGGAAGTTGCCGGTGCCCACCCCACCGCCGGATCTGCTGAAAGCCGAGATCGGAGGTCGCCGCCCCCCACCCACCGCCGGATCTGCTGCTTCTGGGTCTCGGACCTCGCCGACGTCGGATCCGCAACCACGGCCCGTTCGTAGATTGGACGTATGTTTTGATTAATTGTAGTTGATCTGTGTTAATTGTAGTTGATTGTAGCCCAGGAGTACAACTGTAGTAGTGGACCACGTATGTATGTATTTGCAGTGAATAGCAGTGAAGTAGATGTTGTTGTACTTTTTATTCTCTATGTATGTAATTTGGCTGAACAATGGATATGTGAGTTGAACTGAATTTGGCGCCAAAAGTTTCAAATATGGCGCCAAAATTTGAACTTCCTGAAAAGTGCTGAAAGTTGTTGATGGCCTGAGGTTCAATTCAGCAGTTTTGCACTAGTTACTGTTCAATCTTCAACTCAGCAAGTTTCAGGTTCAACAATTTTCAGCAGTTTTACCCCCAACCGAACGGAGCCTATATGGGCCTCGTGGGCTTTCAAAAGATCGGCTATTCACGTTTAGCCTAAATCGTTTTTTAATCGAAAAGAAAACCTAAGTGCTCGTTCTTTAGAGCAAGGCTAATAATACAGCCAGTAAACCGGCTGTAAGGTTTTTTACAGCCTTCTCTCAGCCTACTCGTATAGTAGTTAGCCTTTTGCAGTCAGTATATGGCCCACTTGTTTCTTAGTTCTTGTGCCCAAGCCGGCTGTAAGCTTACAGCCCGCTTCCCCTCTCTCTCCTCCTTTCTCTCCTCCACGTCAGCATTTATCCGGCTTACAGCTCCTTATTATACTTGCTCTTAGTTGTTCCGTGCATGAATAATTCCTGGTTAAAAGTTATCTATATGAGAAGAGTTCCTGGAACCCCATGGCTCCCCATAAACCGAAGAGGCTCTAAGTCAATCATTCCAGGCGGATTCTTTCTGACCATTCATTCCGTGATAACCGAACGAACCCTAAATCCTGCTCGAATGATACAGGAAGCACGATCACATCAAACAGACCATCAGGTGAGCACTAAAGGAGACATGGCAAATTAAAATTTGTTTTCCACAGTAATATTTGCACCATTGATGAGTACAACAATAACACCCTGTCAAATTATTGCTCTTAAAACCGGTCAAAACCTTGTTATCCCTGAACCAAATATGGCCAAATATGGCGTAACTTAACTCTTGCTCAGATCTACTTCTAAGCAATTTCGAAGCTCTAGTGGTCAATCGAAGGAAAAAGATGACAGTCTTATGTTAGGCTATTACCTATTAACTAACTGTTTTTCTTGATAATTATATTGTTATGTATGAAAAAACCTTTTATCTTAATGCCACATAATAAGAAAGAGATTATCTTAGAAAAAGTTGCTACGGTAGAATAGCTACTCCTCTACCCCATACGTGTGGGAGCCGTTCTTAAATGAAGAAAGAAAAAGATACTCCTATCAGCAGGTTCTCATCTTAGTTAGCTGGAGAAATACACATAAAAGGATGTCTATTTTTTAAATTCTCTTGCTACGGCGTTTCCATTCTAAAATCTTTTTGTTAGCTCTACATGTTTGTAGTGGCTTAGAATAGGAGAGGAACCAGAAAAGTGGCCTCAGAGCAACTCCAAGAGATACTTTATATTATTTTTATGTTAGCAATATAATTTTGATAAAAAAGTAGCCTCAAGAGCTTCTTTAAATAATTGTCCAAATATAATCATCTTTTGTTTTGGATTTCTCACTGGCTAAAGATAGATAACAAAAATTTCTCTCTACAGTATACACAAGATAGACAGGCTATATATTGGAGAGTGCAAATATAAAGAAAGCAATTTTTATATAGATGACTCTCCAAATGATGATTTAGAAAGTGAATTTTAGAAAGATTTTTGGAGATGCTCTTAGTTTTCCTTTGAAGGAGGGATTGGACATTCACTTGCATCTTTTTCTTCCACTAAGCATGTGAAGTAGACATCTTCTTTCCGAGCCCTTTTGTCTCTGATGTAGTGTGCTAAAGCGTCTCTGTACGACCGGCGGCGTTTGTGAGACTATATTGGGTTTGAAGCAACTATTCCCTAGTGTCGTGGGCATCCCACCTTGACCCTATCTACTGGCCAAACTATTCGTCGTGTTGTCATATCCCCTGTTTCTCGTGGGTATCCCTCCTTGACCCCATATACTGGCCATACTATTTGGCAGTGTTGTCATTCCCTCTTTCTTTCTCTCTATGCCAGCCAAACTACCGAGATAGCCATATGTTGTTGGCACCTGAAGGGTTATTTCACCAACTCTAGATTTTTGTGGAGCTACTCCATGATGAAGTTTGAGTAATGCCAAACATCTCCTGTGCGGCTTTGTGTATCACAATTTATATATGTTAAAGTGGATTAAAGTGAAACTCAGTCTAATTTTCATCCCAATCGATCTAAACACACGTGGACTGATACAGGACTGAGGGGTTAAAAAATATCCCTCAACAGAGCTCGGGGCTTCAGGGCCGTATACCTATACCGAGCAAATGCGGCTACTGAAACACCACAGCTTAATAGTCACCAGGAGAGAAATACAGTGCTCGTAACAAATCAGGCAGCTCATGAAATGGCCGCGCTGGGTTATTTGTGCAATGAGGGCGAGGAAGTGTTAGCACTCCTTCTCTATTACTTATCAGAATAGCTTGATCCGGGTACAATCAGAATAGGCGACCTCAGGGGAAGGAAGATCTGGACTAGCAGAGCAATCAAGGGGAAGGAACAGAGAATCAGAGGAGATACAGAGGAGGAAGAAGAACAGTAGGAAGGAGAAGACTAGAAGAGGATGAGTAGTAGTAGTTGTGTCTTCTGAATATTCCATGCCCTTCCCTTTGCCTGAGACGTTCCGTTTGTAGATGGGGCAGCCAGCCTGTCTGCCAGCCTTCGATGGCCCACATGGCAGCCGGTCCTGACATTTTCCTCCGCGTCCAACGCGGCTTCGCGGACTGCGGCGTGCAGCTGCGCGCCCACTCCGGCTGCATCGTCCGCGACGAGTTCCTCCGCGTCCACCTCAACTTCGCGGACCGCGGTGTGCTGAAAACAGGGGCTCATTTCTGATATAGAAGGATCCATCGTCATCCAAATCGATATCAGCATCTGTGCTAGCTTGTGCTGAGGCTCTGCAAGTTCGCCCCCGCTACTGAAATTAACACGAAATACTGCCATCACAGAGTCCACAATCAGAAGCCTGAAGGGTTCTTCAGTTATCTTAGCAGCAAGGCCCAGGCACAAGTTGTACCGGTGCTCATAGGTGTATGCACGAGCATATATGATATTGTCAACACTTCCACTGTCTCTAAGCTGCTTGTCTAGGCCACGAACTTGACACGACCAGGGTGGCTTCCATAACTGACTTAAGCACGAATGACTAGAATGTTCCAATAGAAAAGCATACTGACTGAAACTGAATAGCAACATGTGAAAAAGAAGCGAACCAAGCAATGATTTGAACTCCCATGCACACTGTAATGAACCACACTTGTTACTGCAGTTGCACTCGACTGAGAACAAGGCGGCTGAATGAAATGACAACCAAGGAGGCTTTGGCAGGATGTCGCTGATCGCAACCAGAGACGCTGTCAATTGCGCCAGAGCTGTGTAACTGCTGACAGGTCCAGCGAGCAGCTCAAACAGGCTTGCAGGGCCCATCGTTGCAACCGGTGCCAACGTGAACAGCTTGGGAGTGACATCCTTGGCAACCTTGAGGCAGTCGCATTTCTCAAGCATGAACAAAGTATGGCCACCATAGAAACAGCCAGGAAGGCTTTGGCAAGACAACCTCATGCCCAAACCGATATCTGGCAGTGCTCTGATGAATGGTAGCATGAACTGGAGATAGAGGTGACCATTGTTGCTGCCCAGCACTATCAAACATTGGCATTATAGGATGGTCACCGGCCATGTTTTTGCCACGATCAAACACTTGCTGGCCCCTTTGCTTGAATGGGAGTGGTCTGTCCAAGGTTGACGTGGAGATTGGTGTACTCACAGATGCGGCAGCAGGTGTAGTAGAGGAACACAGCTCCACCGTGGAAGTGTCAAGGACAACAAAGGACTGCAGAGGTTTGTTCTGAACGGGCGTCTCCAAGTTGTTGCCAGTGAACGACATTTCATCGAACAACTTCAGGGCCTTCACGCGAACAGTCATCTGGACGCCGAGGCACAGGAACGTGTCACCGCTGATGTCGACGCGGTTGCGCAGCTCCGCCGTGGTAGTTCCGCGGTGCAGGCACATGGGTGCACTCGCCTTGCCGCTGATGACAGAGTGTTTCTGCGAGGATGGTAATGGTGGACCAGCGGTCGGAGGTAGCAAGCACCCTGGCCCTGTAGCCGCCGAACGCGACTGCGCAGGCAGGCTCAGGCGAAGCCAAAAAGGATGAGGACGGCCGCGCCGCGGTCGACGAAGCTGAGGCGGGCGCGTGGAAGCCCGTTGTGGTCCACGAAGCCGAGGCGGGTGTGGAGGATGACGCCACGGTCGGTGAAGCCGGAGTTGGCGCGGAGCAGCTCGCCACTGTCGACGCGGAGGAACACGCCGTGGGCGGCGCTGCCGGAGTGGGCGCGTAGCAGCACACCGCGGTCCGCGAAGTTGAGGTGGACGTGGAGGAACTCGTCGCGGACGACGCAGCCGGAGTGGGCGCGCAGCTGCACGCCGCAGTCCGCGAAGCCGCGTTGGACGCGGAGGAAAATGTCAGGACTGGCTGCCATGTGGGCCATCCAAGGCTGGCTGACCCATGTACAAACGGAACGTCTCAGGCAAAGGGAAGGGCATGGAATATTCAGAAGACACAACTACTGCTACTCATCCTCTTCTGTCTTCTCTCTTTCTCCTCCTCTGTATCTCCTTCTCTGATTCTCTGTTCCTTCCCCTTGATTGCTCTGCTAGTCCAGATCTCCCTTCCCCTGAGGTCGCCTATTCTGATTATACCCGGATCAAGCTATTCTGATAAGTAATAGTAGAGTGCTAATAAATTGGTATCAGAGCCAAATTCTAGAGACCCACCAAATCCAGCACCACCACTCCATGGATCCCAACTTCCAGTTTGTTCTTGACGCGCTTCACGACCTCCACCAGTCTGTGATCGCCATGGAGCAGAGGTTTTCCCGCTTTGGTGAACGAGTCGCTCCGTAGCTCCGTGGCTCCGATTCGCCATGCCTCGGCCCTGCGCTCGAGTCTGACCTCGCCTGCCCGGAGCAGTTCCCTGTCGACGGGCTCCGGGCGCTGGTGTTTCCGGCCTCGAGCGACGGACCCTCCGACCACCTCCCCGACGACCACGCCAAGTAGTGCCCGGCAGCCGGTCCTGACAGGAAGTGATCTCTTCGTACCTGAAGTTGTATCTGTGATCGTCGCTAACGATTTGTTAGTCGATGAGTAATGAGAAGTTGCCCAGATTCAAAAAAAAAAATAAAAAAATCAGGCAGCTGATAGAACAACAAAAAGAAAAGAAGAAAGAAAGGACAGAACTTTGCATGTGTTGCCTGTGCTGTAACCATTTTCTTTGATCTGCTGATGGTAATTGGTAACAAATGCACCTAATACTGTAAGTAATAACCATCACCCTCGACTTCGAGGCGCTGAGGCCATCCAGCAGATGGCCAGACGAGAACGCAACACACGACAGGAGCACACAGCAACTGAGCAAGAAACCACGGCCGGAGAGGGCCACACCACGGGAACGGGAAAAAAGCAGGGAGGAGAGAGAGAGAGAGCAAATAAAGTCAGCTAATCGCGGCACTGGGTGATGGCGGAGCAGCCGCGTGTATAGGGGTTGGCGTCGCCCGGCTGGCAGTTGTAGTAGGACGCCCCCGGCACGGAGCACGGCACCGAGTCCGGCCTCAGCGCGCTGTAGCTGATGTACTGCGCCGTCGGCAGCAGGCTGGCGGCCGTGTTCACGTCGTAGTACAGCTGCAGCCCCATCCGACCCCTCGGCGTGGCGGCGCCGCCTTGGGAGCCGTCCACCTCGTAGTACACGACGGGGCACTCCTCCGGCGAGCCCCAGCACGAGTCGTCATCGGACGACGCCGCCGCCGCCGCCGCCCCGGCCGCCGACCACGCCCACTCCGCCGCCACGCGCGCGCGGATGGTCGACATCATCATCAGCTCCGACGTCGCCGTGGCGCCGCCGGGGACGGCGGCGAGCGCCGCCATCGTCGCGGCCGCGAGGAGCAGCGGCGCCAGCAGTGTGTGACCGTGACGTGCCGAAGCCATGGTGGACGCTGGGCTTTCAGACGTACGCGCGAGGTGGCGGCCGGCACGGTGGAGCTGGCAGTGGAGTGGCGAGCGAGCGCCTTGGGCGGTGGAGGGCGCTCTGGTTTTAAACGGGAGGCCGGGACGGAGTGCTCTGTTCGGTGCTGGGCGTGTCTGGGCTGGGCCAGTGGAGATGCCACTCCATGCCACCAACGCTGACCTTGCTCGAGCAACATTGGGGGCATCGAGAATGCGTGGCCCGTGGGCCGTGGTCACGCGTGTCGAGGCACAAACATCTATAGCAGCCTGCGCCCGCGCGCGATTCTCGCTGCAGGTTGACCTCCTAGAAATTAATCTTCTAACCATTTCACCTTGCGATCACGTAACGAATCCAGAAGCGCATTGGGTTGATATGGGACGCAGCAGTGCAGCACACCCTGCTCTAACAAATCTAGCTATCACTAATACTAATAGTTCAATCGTTCGATGAAAGAGCTCCGAACTTTTTATGCAGAAATATTAGTGGCACGCAGAAGAAACGACCTCCAAAACTCCTTTCAAAAAATAAAGTTTTAGAGCAGCCTTTCACAGATAAACTGCGAGGTAAGATCCAGGCCAAACAAGAGATGTTCACACGAAAAGTTCAGAATAACGAACATCCTGATCAGTTGTAAGTCATATCACATATGCATGTTTTGTCAACAACACCAACATGATGGTATGAGTTCCTGAATGCAAATGAAAGACTAGGAAACGCGATTATTTACCGGACCATTTAACGGGACAACAGATTCCAATGATAGCGAGGCGAGCTGCACCAGCATGGCCTCCGGTGCAGGGTACTGGGAAGACGCAAAACCTCTATTAGTAAAAGGAAGCAGTTTCCATGCCAGATCTCAGTTTCTTTTCACCGTCTTCCAAGGCTAGTTAAAGTGAAAGAACCCAATTGTTTAACCACATTGCTGCAGGAACACAGTCATAAACAAACCAAATTGACATACACATAACAGAGCCTGACAATAGGTGATGATGGAACGCAATTTATGGAGAGATGCAACTCAACACATGAACACGCAGGTGCTTTTGCACGCCCAAAATACATCGGGGATGTAGAAAAATGTGAAGAAATCAGATGCAAATGTACTGTTTTCTTTTCTTATGTTGGAGGAAATAACATTTATGCGAATTGGAACAAATGAACCTCAATGTTTCTCTACATTACAAAAAGAAATGCAAGTCACAATGGATACAGAGTTAAGAGAGTCATCACTGTGTTACATCTCTGGGGTTGAGTTAAAGTCACCGACTACTGCCCTACTAGAACTACTAAAAGTAAACGAAAAAGCCTTCAGCTCCTAATTCGTTCATCCACTATACACTAGGCTGAAATACGCCTACATATTTTGGAATCAGCATTTATCCTCAGTCCATATAGTGCGGTGTTGTTTGGACTAAAAGCTCCTCGTCATCTTCATTGTCATCGTCGTTGTCATCAGCACCTACCCAGTTGCTCGGGTGATGCTGCGATCGAGGAATATTACTGATAATTTCTGCAACATCATAAAAGCAGGTTAGCTAAGCATTCGATAAGGTAGAAATGTATTAGTAATTAACGACATAACGTAATGGATGATTTTGTTTGATAATTAACCAGGATGTTCTTCCATGTGATCCATTTGTAAAGGCTGCATCCTGTGGTGCAAGCTAATTAAGGAAGCACAAAGAAAATAACTTCACTCTAGCATCTTATAGCTACCAACTTATGATTATGAACAAACGGAAAGTCCATCAACACCAAAACAAATGCATGATCTATGACTTCACTCATCGGCCTACCAGTTCAGAATGTCAGATACGATCACTTCTGTCAGCAAGACAGTAACTTTTTACCCATAGTTAATGCAAGTTTCTTATGGAGTCAACATATTGCGCAAGAAATTTCATCAAACTCAGAGACTGTGTATCAAAATACCTTCAACTAGGTTACTTAGTGCAACTATAATAACTAATACTCCCTCCGTTTCAATTTATAAGCCGTTTGACTTTTTTGGCTCCAAGTTTGACCACTCGTCTTATTCAAAAATTTGTGCAAAATATCACTTTTATTTTGTTATGACCTGCTTTATTAATAAAAGTTCTTCAAGAATAAGTTAAATTTAACTCTTTTTGCGCAAATTTTTTTGAATAAGACGAGTGGTCAAACTTAGGGTTGAAAAAGTCAAACGACTTATAAATTGGGACGGATTAAGTAGCATAATTGTACTTTTGACCCTAACATCTAAACTTGGCACTATACAAATGTTTGCAATATTTTGCTTTCTGCAAGCCAACTTTGGCTACTCCGAGGAAGACAGAAGACATGCACACAGGGACTATTAGGCTTTGTATTCCACACGCAGCACAAAAAAAATGTTCCATGTTGAGGGATGCTGAAAATCCCAGATATAGAATGTAAAAAGTTTTAAATTTCCTTACAACACAGAAAACAGAGAAAATCAGCTCTTTTAATGCGGCAGATCAGCTATCAGGGTGTTGTTAGGTTTACCTTAAAACACATGTTGATTCACTAATTAGAGGATTGAAAAGAAATGCAGCAGATTCGAAGTTATGAGTTCATAATTCATGCGACAACAAATTATAACATTGAACATAAATTAGCAAGGATTAAATGAAAACTGAAAACGACTCATAGGATACGTATTGTTTGCATTATCTGCAACTGGTGGCTTGCGTGGAGCATTTGTAACATTGGGCAGCATTGACACGTCATTCAGCACATTAGTGCTTGCATTTCTGTTCCTCTGGCCAATGTTTTCTCTGCTAGCTTCAAAGCTTTTGGGAGTACTACCTGCTTAAGAAGGCTTTGCTTATATTTAACGAACCTGATGGTATAGCAACAAAGACAGTGCTAGGATTCAAACATGAGAGTAGTTTTTTTTTCCATTCACCAGTTAGTGTGATTACACCAAGGTATATCACCATCCATTCATTGTGGTCTGATACCGGCAATGCCAATTGACAAAAATGGCCATTTGTTCTGTACAGGCCTTTTGGTTGTGCCCTGGTTCTCATCAGATCACAATGATGTCCAGTTGGACATAGGAAGGCATGCAGTAGTGTAACCATGCCAATGGTTATTTTAAAAAGAACAATTCACACGATACGCACCTGAAAGCTCTGACCATATTTTAGTATGGTTCGAGACATTTTCAGGAACTACTGTTGGTGTAGTAGCAGCCCTTGGTTCTCCTGTGTGTTGTGCTGATGTAGCTGGTTGCTGGGCATCATTGCTGTCAGATAGTTGTGATACAGTCATAGTAGCCAGAACTAGAGTAGCCTCAAAATCAGAAGCTGTTCCATCATCCAATCCGAATCTCGGGACCAAAAGAACAGGTCTGCAATTCAATGAAAGCTCATGTGGACCAATCCAAAAGGATAACCAAATCCCAGAAGCACGACAACTTACTCGCCAGTCTTCTCAAAGAATAGGAGGATGTCAACCTCACATCCTTCACAAAATGTTAAAAAGGCCTAGTATGGAAATGTGCAGACTCCATTAGTATTAAAGGGTGAGAAAGCAATCATCAGCATCAAATGTCTCTCAAATAAATCAACTACGGAATATATGAACTTCTAAGCATACCACTTGTCATGACTCATGAAGTATGATCATTCTAGCAACGGTGAAATATAAGAGAAATAATAGTTATGGAAATGCCCTGAAAGAAGTTTTAGCATGCAAACATGTTTCTTGTATTCGTGATAGCAGGGAGTTGCAAATGTAATGCATGTCTGAGCAACAAGAAGTTTTAGCCTGCAAACATGTTTCTTGTATTCGCGATAGTAGGGAGTTGAAAATGTAATGCATGTCTGAGCCACGGACATACATATTTTTCATAATCCTTGTTGCTCCTACAAAGTTATTTTCCAATTAAAGGTGTATCATATTACAGTCTGTTTCCCATCACGAGTGCAAGGGATAGATCATTGATTACCTTCAGTTCTTTTACCCCAAAGGTGACGTCCACCGGATCACCAGCATGAACAAACTCCATGAACTCCTCGGCAGGGTCGATCCACAGTTGTGTGTGCAGTCTAGTGTCACAGTCATCTGCGACCCCCCAAAACCACCATAGTTTCACAGCACAATCACTAGCCTGAACACAAGTACACAACGTCGACAACCAATCTAGAAACAACAGAGAAGTACCTTTTGTTGGGTCATTGTAGCTCCGGAGCTCAACAGCCTTGCCCCCGACGTCCCCGCCGGCATCAGGTAGCCCTGAAGCAGGATCTGTGGCGATGATTGTGAGCTCCTGCAGCGAGGACTGGAAGTTGGACAGCAGGCGCGCGAGCTCCCGCGGCCGGATGGCGAGGCGGCTCGGGAAACGTCCCCGGTCTAGCGACAGCGACTGCACCTCAGGCTCCGCGCTGCACACGATCCAGTACGTCTTCCTCACGCCTTAACAACGCAGCACAAGAAGAATTGGGAGAAATTAGAGCAATGAGTGGTGGCCGGAGTGCAGAGAATATCGAGCCAGAAGCACGAAATTCACAAGACCGGGGAAATGTATGCATCGCAAAAGTTTCTTAGCGAAAACCCTTATTTTAGAGGCTAGATGGGGATATGAAGGGAGAGGGTAGCGTGTATGCGCACCGTTGAGGCAGTGGAGGGTGATCTGGAGCTTGGGTGCGTCGGGTTCTGGGAGCGACACGGCGAGTCGGTCGAGCGCGGCGTGCGGCGTGCGGAGGACGGCGAGCAGGGACTTGAGGAGGACGCTGCACTGTAGCGGCGTGGAAGGCGGTGCCGATGCCGCGGCGTCTAGGTGGTACTGGTCGAAGAAGGCGCGCGCTAGGGAGACCGAAGCGAACGCCGACCGCGAGCTGTTGAGCGTGTGCATCTCCAGCTGATGAAACGTCGGAGAAGAGAACTCGTAAGAATCTCGGGGGGGTGGGGGGGGGGGGATGGGGGGACCCCCACCCCACGCGGCGGTCGGAAGGCGACGAGAGGAAGGCTGCGAACCTTGGCGGGGTGCGCCTGGAGCACGAGCTCGGAGGCGACGCGCGCAAGGAAGGTCACGCACCGGCCGAACGTCCGCAGCGAGCCACCGCTCATCGACAGCTCCATGCCCTGCAATCGGCGCCGCCGCCGCCTCCCCTTCCGCCGCGGCTGGTTTGGGTCGGGGAGGGAGAGGAGGGAAACGTAACGGACAGGAACCGGGTGTAGGTGGCGCGGGCTGTATTCACATGTTGGGCCAGGCCCATTATTGATGGACAAGGCGCACTGCGACACGGCCCAACCTAAGGAACGTGAGGCTGCCGGTGGTCCCAGAATCGACACTAGGGTTTACGACCCCCTCTGTCTTCTGATATAAATGCCAGCAAGTCTCACAGCCCCGAACCCTCACGCCGCCGCCGCAGCTGTCTTCGGTCTCCCGTGCTTCCCTTCCTTCGAGAGATCAAGGTTCGTGCCCTCTCCTTTCCCTAGCCGTCGCTGGTCTGTGTCCTATCCATCCTCAAGCGTGTGGCTGATTGTTAGGCAAGGGCTCCTCGCGTTGGTTTACGCAGATCCGTCGTTTTGTTTGCTGGTACCTGGTAGCATATCGTCGTGTAGTCGTGCCTGAGGTCGAAGGGATTATTAACTATTGTGTATTTGGTGCTTTAGCTGCGTGGATGAGTTGATTCCAATCCCTTGTGCTGAATTGGAAAGAATTGCTTTGATTCGAGATCTGTATAGTTCAGCCTTAGTTATGCCTCTTCATGGGAGCACGAACTGGATATCAGTTGTTTTGCGTAGTTATAAACATAGACTTGTCCCGTTCATGAAATTCGAATTGCAACAGAACTGAATGAGTTCTCCTAGTTCATATTGCTGTTCTCTTTTGATCTGCCTGAGATGATTCTCATCTATTTCAGTTGCTGTTGCGGTAGTTCCCCCAACTGTCACTTTATAAACATAGACTTGTGGCGTTCATGAAATTCGAATTGTTACAGAACTGAATGAGTCCTCCGAGTTTATAGTGCTGTTCTCTTTTAATGTGCCTGATAGATGGTTCTCATCTATTTCAGTTGCTGTTGCGGTAGTTCCGCCAACCGTCACCATGCAGAACGAGGAGGGTAAGATGGTGGACCTCTACGTCCCCAGGAAGTGGTACGTTTGCCTCTTCATCTCGTACTTAGAAATGTTTCTGCTCTGCATTGTTGGTCCTGTTGTGTACTAAGATATTGAGTTTCCATTCTTGCTTGCAGCTCGGCCACGAACAGGATTATCACTGCCAAGGACCATGCCTCTGTGCAGATCAACATTGGCCACTTGGATGCGAATGGCATGTATGATGGTCGCTTCACCACGTTTGCTCTCTCTGGGTTTGTCCGTGCTCAGGTGATATTCCAGGATATGCTTATTACTTTGTGTCTAGCCCATAAAATTCAGAGCTTGAATGTAACGTAATGCCTACATGCAACTTTCTACCACAAATGTGTTTTTCCGAGTTTCATATTGTTGACACCTGATGTAGTGCATTGATTATGGAAAGATTGTTGCAGCATCTGTTTTACCTTTTCAGCTGGATTAATTGTTTGCCTGTTTGATTTATGTGGCTTTGGTATTGGTTAATACTTTCCCTAGGGTTTGATTTTCAGATGCATCGAATGTTATTACCTGTATGTGTTTTTAGATTGATTCTCAGATGCATCAAAGTAAGGTTTATATGTTAGTCGAGTGGATTATCCAGTTAAGCAGATTATCCAGGTACCTAGTTGGGCTGTTGTGGATTCTCATTATATTCTGATTTTATGTTTTGTCGCGCACAGGGTGACGCAGACAGCTCCTTGGACAGGCTGTGGCAGAAGAAGAAGGCTGATATCAAGCAGTAGATCTTATATGTAGTTTACCAAGAATCAGGCACTTTGAGGGACCCTGCCTTGCTATGTTTTGATTTCATGTCACCAGATGCGATGTTGTGATTTCAGTTGGTATCTTAAATCTAAAGACTATCTTTGCTGGGTTCCTTCTTGAGTTCGATGTGTGTGGTTCCTTTAATCCCTTCTGCAACGCCATGCTGCTATTTGTGATGATTTTGAATTCTTTTTTTGCTCAAGTCAGGGTACGATTCAAATAGCTGCCTGCTGTTCCATTCCATAGTATAGCTAGAAAAGCACTAACGTTTACAATTGTTGCCCTTGTTCCCTATTGGTTGCCGGTCGGGGATAGGTCCAACCCCCCAGTGTTTTAACCTTTCAACCTCCTATCAAACTCAACAGATGCTGTTCTTATAAAGTTACTTGTTGGCGTCCGGCATTGCAGGTTGTTTTATTGGCCCCAGCGGGCATGTGCCCGTCGCCGGCTTAGCAATAAAGCTTACTAATTGGTGTTGACAGGCATGTGCCGGCTTGAGTCGTAGTGTCCTATCCTTCACTTTGTGTGAAGAACCTAAATACTAACATCAAGTGAAGAACCTAAATGCTAACATCAAAGCGCGCACGCTTGCTCTGCTTCCGCCTGCACACTTGCTCGAACTCACCTGCACGCCTTCTTCCTCGTGGCACGCCTTCTTCCTCTTTGCACTTGTCCCCGCCCCTCCCCCTCTCTCTCTCTCTCTCATCGAGTCTCCCCGCACACTTGCGCCTCACCGCCTCCTTGCGCTCCGGCCCTTGCCGAGTTCATCGGCCATGGGCATGCGCGCGCGCGCACACACATCCTCCTCTTCCAACTCCGGCGAGCCGTACCCACCCCTTCTGCCCCAACCTCGGCGGGGTATAGAAAGCCGGTCAGGGGGAAGAAGGCTGGCCAGGCGGTGGGCGGCTTCGGGTCCTGGCGGCGGCGAAGGTGGCCGGGAAGGTCGGGACGGGAGAGCTCGGTCACCAGAGTTGGGCAAGACGGCGGCGAGCTCGACAGGGGGAGGGGAGGAAAAGAGGGAGGCCGCAGCACGGTAGGGCCCTGGCGGAGCTTCGGCCAGGCCCTACCGCGCCGCGGCGGCAGGTAACGAGTGAAAGCCCTAGTTTGGTTTTGATAATTAATGACATTCTAAGGACTAACCTAGATTGTTAGTGATGGCAAGGTTTTACGTTGGTCAATCCATGGTGTGAAGCCTAAAGGAAAATGGTGATGACTAAAGGAAGGCTTAATCATGGAAGGAGCAAAGGTGATCAAGTGAGAAGGCAAAAGTATAATCCAAATAGGTTTTTCTTTTGGTGAACAAGACACCTAGTGGGTGTGTTCACATTTAGGATAGATAGCCGACTATTAAGGGGAAAACGAGTGTTGGATTACTTTCAAGTGCTCTAGGTTGCATTTCATTTGTATTGAACTAACACAACCTAGAGATCAAAGTTAGAAACCCTTAAAAAATGTTTGCAAAATGCTAACACACTGTGCACAAGTGTTGAAGACCTTGAGTGTTAGCACATAGAAGCAAGGGGTGAGAAATAGACTTGAAAAACCCTGAGAAGTGAGCGTCGGACTGTGCAGAGGGGCAGCGTCGGACCATTGAGTAGAGTCCGACGCCTAACCCTTGTTCTGGCAAATGACGAGCGTCGGACGCTCGTTTTACGAGCGTCGGACCATTGCCCTCTTCAGTCCGACGGTGCTGAGCAGTGTCGGCGTGACGCGTGGCGTTCGGGAGAGCGTCGGACGCTAGAGCTTCGTCCGACGGCGAGCAGTCCGACGGTTTTGAGCGAGTTGAAACATCTCTGGAAGCGTCGGACCGTGGTGAACATTGGTCCGACGGCTAACCTCGCGAGAGTCCGACGGTGGCCGAGCTGTGTCTCGTCTGTGAGAGTCGGATGGTCCGACGTCTGGAGCAGTGCGTGCGTCGGACCATCAGCTTGAGCGTCCGACGGTTGGGAAAACGGCGCGAGAAGTAGCCATTGAGATCCAGCGGCTGAGATTGAACGAGAGTTGACACGTGATAGCCATCTGAGCGTCGGACGCGAAGGATTAGTCCGACGGACTCAGTCCGACGCCCTGAAAAGCGTGTTAACGGCTGTTTTTCAGTGGGTAACGGCTTGGATTGCACTTAGAGGTATTTATACTCCTTCTCTGGTCACTTGGTGACAACTCTTGCACACTTGAATCATTTGCATACTCTTTGTGAGCATCCTAAGCCTCCCACTCACTCAATTGATCATCTCTTGTTCATCCATTTGAGTTGAGTGATCCTCAAGTGCATCATTGCTTAGTGAATTGCATTCTAGAGCACTTGAGAGCAAGCCAAGGCCGAGTTCTTATTCTCTTGGGCATTGCCGTGTCCCTAGCGGCTTAGAGGTGTTTCCGGTGTGAGGTTGATTGGAGATTGTTCAAGCCCACACCGAGGTGATCGATTGTGAGAGGTTTTGTGGTTATCCTCGGTGGAGTGCCAAAACCAAATCTAGTGGATTGCTCGTGGTTGATAGCCACTTCTCTTGTGTTGGTGAGCGGCTCCCGGTGAGGGATTGGCGTGTGAAGCCTGGCTCGCAATCCACCAAGGAAGACAGGTGCCACAACGAGGAGTAGCGTGACGATGATCACGTGAACCTCGGTAAAAAAATCAAGTGTTCTTTGTCTTCTCCACCATCGAGTGGACTATTGGCTTTCTTGTATTCTATTGGGTTTGATCATTTGGTTTTCATATTGGATATATCCTGGTGATTGGTCTTCTCGACGTGCGGACTTCACTTCAATCAAGCCCATCGGTTTAATCCTCTCAATCTCTCTTCCTTGCGCTTAATACTTATTTAGGTGCCATCTCCTTAGGTTTGGAGGAGTTGATTTCTTGCGTGTTGAGTGTTTATATTTGTGAGTAGCATATCTTGATAGGTGACTTGCATAGAATAGTCTAGAGCTAGCGTTTTGTCTCGCTTGCTTATCAACTAATTTGTGGTCTAGTATTTTGCTAGAATTTTTTAATAGACTATTCACCCCCCTCTAGCCTATATGGTCCTTTCAGCAAGCCCTGAGGCGATGGGAGGCGCTCGTTGCGGGGGCAGGGGCAAGGGCGGTGGGAGGTGTCGGAGCCGAGGAGACGGCACCGAAGGCGATGAAGGTGAGGAGAAAGAAGATGTGCGCTCGCAGGCGTTAGCAAACCTCTGTGAAGAATCCATCACTCAAATTTTTTTATTTTTTTTTTCTAAATATAGCCTCTCCCTATTTTCTTCAAAGTTCTTTGGGCTTAGAAGAGCCCGTCTACTTGATCGTCATGCTAACCTTCGTATTAGCGAGTGCGAGAGTTCAGGCCTGCAACATGAGAAATCAAAAACACAAATGTCAGATCCATGAACAGAGGCATGCATATGATGAACAATCAAATAAAAAAAATCCAAAGCGCAAGAAATATGACGGATCAGCCAGCTATCATAAGCACTCGCTTTCTTTTACCAATTACCATTAGGTCATTTAGGATCATGCTAGCACTGTATCTCGTAGGTTATTGTTTTACACCCATGTATAGTCTATAATGTCTTGGTTTAGAGTCTCTGGTGCATTTTATAGTAGTGGACTCATCAAGAAGTTGGCTTTTAAACGTTTGGGTAATTAACATACATTCTTCAACCTCGATCTAGCTAGCGTGCATAATATAGTTAGATTCTTAATCCTGAACTATACAAAACCGGATAACAGACGCCCTTTCAACTATCAAAACTAGACAACTTTAGTCATCCCGCTAGTTTCAAAGGTGTTTTTTAAATAATAAAAAACTTATTAGTTCTTTAAAAATTCATAATTAATTTTCTTAAAATTAGAAAAATAAATGAAACCAAAACTAGTTTTTTCTTCTAAAAATGTTATCTGCCTGTTGGTGCTCTAAATAAAAAATGAGCATGACTACGAGCAATAATGGAATATAAATATGAACATAAATAAAATCGATTCCAAATAACTCTATATAAATAATTAGATGTACATAACTTTTTGAGGAAATAATTGGTATATACTAGTTTCATTTTTCTAATTTATAAATAAATTATTATGAATTTTACATAGTAAACGAGAATTTTATCATTTTTGCAAAATGGGAAACTACCTTTGGGACCAGTCCAGTTTGACAGTTGGAGAGTGTAGGACTACCTGGTTTCGTAATTCAAGGTTGAAAATCGAACTACAAAACATGTTATGTTAAATTATAAGTTGGAAAATGTAAAATCCACTTAATTAAGGAAACATTAGTCTCTTTCTCTCGCTTATCACACTATACTCTATATCTTCAAAATGTGACGTGAGAATAGATAGCATTAAGATTCGAGGGCTTCAATAGAGGGGAAAAACAAGTTTCTGATTTTCTAGAAAACACCGTGAAGATATATATATATATAGCATTATTATGCATGCCAAGGGCTACACCAACTAAGTATACCATGACCATATCCCCTTTGAATTAATTGGTTTTTTTCTATTTTGCCATTAGATCAGCAAAGACAAAAAGGAAGAAACTCAAATTAACTAAAGCAAGTTGCGCTGCAAATTAAATATTGCGCGCGACAGTTGAATTCGAGCTTGTTTTTATCTGTCAACGGGGGATTTCAGCTTTCGGGCAAGAATTTTTTTATAAAAAAAACACACAGGGGAAGCAAAACTGAAATCCGTATACGAAAGCTTGAACTGTATTATTAGCAAAAAAGTAAACAATGGATACGAAGACTAACCCCGTGGCGGAGTTTCCATTGCACTGGCCACCGAAGCCATCCGTTGTTGGGACTAAAACGTCTCAGGTTCCTCCATTGATACAGCAGTCCTTTGTTCCTGTACGTAAAGCAAAGCACATCATCAGCAAAGGTGAATCAACTAAGTCAGTATAGAACAGAAATAGAATTTAAAATCAAATATAATGAGAAGCTTAGTTGTGTCATAATTCAGACAAAGAAAAAACGTAAACCAGAGAGAAACAAAAAGTAGACAGGCGCATATCTAGACGTACGTACGTACCAGTGGGTACAACTGCAACAGGTTAGCATGTGCTGGGCGAAGCTGCATGGACCTGGTTCCATCCCATCTAAGCTACATGAATCCATGGCCTGAGGCCTCCGACCAGGAGCCACTGGCAAGGTGATATTTCACATAACAATGTCGCATTCGATTGTAGCCTGTGACGGTGCCAGCTTCAAGCATAGGCAACGCCTTGGCGGACGCGCTAAGAGTCCTCTTTACGGAGAAGATGGCATTGTCTCCTATGCACGTCACCGGGATACACCTTCCCATGGCAAGGTCCGTGAGCTTGTAAACCAGCAGTTTGGAGCAGAAAGTATCGCTGTGGCCTATCCCTAGGACCTCCGAGTCGCACTCCACCAGGTACACAAGTGGCCATAGCGTGTCACATGTGGCGATCAGCTTTGGGGGCAGCAGCGACGATTCACCTGGCAGAGGTGTGTCTATCTGGAAAATCTTCGCTACTGAATACGTATGTTCCATGGCTTTCACATGCACCACGTAGATCTTGTCACGGAATGAGAAGGCTGCAGGACTCCTACTTATGGGGTAGGACCAGGTGGACATGGTCCATTGGTGGTCCTGTGAGGTCGCGAAAGCCACACGGTGTATTTTCGTGCTGAACGCGAGCATGACGGTGACGACACCGTCGTCGGCGAAGGTAGCGGCCGTGAAGATGGATGACCTGAGATACGGCATCCTCCGCCGCGCAGATCGTGCTCCGAAGGGGTGGCGCATCTGCGGGAGGAGAGTCGAGAGAGGCGGCAAGGTCAAGAACGTCGCCGGTGACAGGGTGGAGCAGGCGGACGGCGGTGTCGGCGACCCGCTGCAGGACGTACGAGAAGGCCCTGGAAAGAGTCGAGCACGCAGTGGTCCTCCAGCAGCGGGACGCGGGCGCGGATCAGGGCCCCCGTGCCGAGGTGGAAGAAGCGCACGTAGCCGTGCAGCTTGGGGTGGCCGGGGTGGAGGCCGTGGCCCTCGGGCAGCATCATCCAGCGCCGGGGATGGAAGCGTGGGTCCACGACGCCGGGACGCCGTGCCGGATCGCCACGACGCGCAGAAAGCGCGGAGGCGGACGTAGCCCAGCAGGCCGTCGTCGTCGGCCAGTACGAGCGACGCGATCAAGCGAACCAGATCGTCAGGCAAAGACGACGCCCAGGGCGACGCAGCGGACATATCGGAGGAGGCGACTGTTGCCGTCGTTGTTGGTGACGAAGGTGCGGCCATCATCTTGAAATTGAATCGCCGACAACTGATATGAATCTGCCCCCCTTGTCTTGTTAAGGAGAGAAAAAAACCCGAGATAAAATCTTCGTTGGGTTCACGGAATTCCGGCACTGACCTTTATTTAGACACGCAACCAACTCGCAAAACTCGCTCGCAGGCCAGGGCCAGGCGAAATACTCGCGGTGGTCGTAGTCAAGTCGAAGTCGGTAGAGGCTTGAAGGGCAACGCTTTGGGGATGATGAGGTGCTCCATCGTCGATTCACCTCGGACTCGGACGTCCTCCACCGAGATTTCTATTCGGTGCCGCAGATAGTCGACACCAAGAGCGTGAGACGGTTAGTTTATCATATCTAATCTGCCCCTACGGCCACGGGTGGGTTACTGTGTTTGGTTCCGTGAACATCTCGTGACGTACTAAGCCTGCGTTTAGATCCATTTGGAATTTAAAATTTTGGATCTATTCTATTTGATCTGCGGCGGTATCCGGAATTAAGAACCCGCAAACCAATCAATGGTTGATCGTAATATAGTGGATTTATCACATAACGGAAAAAGGGGACAAAGTCTTTCTGAAACGCTTCGCGCCTCACATTTGACAGGCGGCGATCTTAGGCTCGCTCGTCGTTGGGTAGTTTCCGATAGTTCTATCACCATTCCAGGCTCTTCGCATATAGAGAACTCGAAGGTGGTCGATGTAATAGAGCAGGCCTGAGGCCATTACGTACTTTCTTTGTTTAAGTTATTATTGAGAGGCTAGGTTTCATAAGTAAATGGATCTCGGTTGTTCAATCCTTTAATAACCAAGGTCATTCTTAGCTAAAGAGAAATGATCACTATGGGTCAGACTCAATAGAATTGGATTCATTCCAAATAGTGAGAATTAGGATTCTTGATCCCTCTCTATCTCTCTTTCAATTCGAGGATCCAGAGAGGTGTTTTCATAGTCATCTCCGAATATTTGTCATCTCCGAATATTTTCGATTTCATTTTTCTATGATATTCTATATGAAAATTGGTCTTTCAATGATAGCTATACACAATACACAATGAGCGCTGTTTTCTACATGCGAGATGAAATGCCATTCAAGAGCGGATAAGGAAAAAGCAGGGCTTATGGGGAGGAATCCATTTATTATTTATTTATTAGCCTTAGCCTAGGGCCAACTATGTACATAAATCTATCTATTATTGCCTGCATCGACAGCAAAGTAAACTCTCGCTGATGATAGAAGAACAACTCTTAGGGCGGTAGCAATGGCAGCTCTGACCGAAATCTCTAGAGATGATTTCGTATTACAGTTTGGTGGAGGAACTTTAGGACATCCTCGGGGAAATGCACCTGGTGCAGCAGCTAATCGTGTGGCTTTAGAAGCCTATGTACAAGCTCGTAAGGAAGGGCGCACGGGGAATTTTTTCTAACAAATGTCCAATCATGGTCTAAGTATGCTTAAAAGATTCGTCTCGTGATGTACATGCAAACTGTGTAAACATGTAGAAAATTTATCTATATTTAATGCTCTATGCATGTGCCACAACATTAATATGACTAGTTAGAATTGGAAGTTAGAGGTATTTAAATATGGCCTAACCATCCCGGAAGTACAAGTGCGTGCAGTTGTACAGGACCAGTCTAGAGGTGGAACTTAGGCTGTTCCTTCTCTAAGCTATATCAAAGGTCTCCACCCATGTACGTAGCCTCACGGAGCGCCGTAAGCGACCACGAACTGGACAAGGGGCCCGTCGTCGCCTAGGGATGGGAGGAAGTGGAGGTGGCAGCGGCTACGATTTTGGGGCTGCCCAGGTCGCACACTCGGGGACGACGATGGGGGAACACGCAGCACACCTACCTCTTTATTACTCTCTCCGTCCTAGTATACATGTCATTTGAGTGTTTGAAAAAATGTCTCACAAAATATGTCGTTTTAGACGCTCGTTGCACAACTGAGCAGCACCAGTCTCCAAGCAGTAGTTTACAGCAAGCTTGTACTAGCCTGCACAAAGCTTATCAATGACTACGAGAGACAGGAGAGCAAGAGAGAATGCACCGGTAGTCTTGTGCTATCCACACTGTAAAAGTAGGGGTGTGTTGGTCTTTCAGCTTTGGTCTTGGTAGTCACGCTGCATGCTAGAACGGCTTCAAATATAAGACGGAGGGAGTACACGCTTATAGTTTAATATAATAAATAAACCATGCAAATTGTAAACATATTTCTGTAGATATTAATGGCCACTATATCATTCAGCAAACTTTCCAAGTTCATAGTTCCGGTCGCAGCGTGTTCGCGCACGGACACTTGGTTCAAATCATCAGTCCGAATATACACACTGATATAATAAACATAAAACAATCGCTTAATAAAATGGAATTCACGCCGCACTCGTAGATACCGATTCTCTAACAGGGCACTTGACGGCCACAGGCAGCTTATTAGCTAGTTTCCGGGCACCTCGTCGTGAGCACGAGCACCACCGCCGTGTGGCTTGGCATTGGCAAGAAAGGACGTGGCGATCCTCCCGTTGGCGCCCTCCGGGTAGAACCCGCCGGGCACGCGCTCGTCACCGGTGAGGTAGAGGATGGCGAGCAGCTCGGCGGGCGTCCGGGCGTAGGAGAGCGAGTCGCCGTCGGCGGAGAGCACGTTGGTGCAGACGGCGGCCTCGGCGCCGAGCGCGCGGGGCACCGTGAGCCCCTCGTCCTTCACCCCGCACCGCCCCAGCCGGTTGCGCAGCGCCGACACGCGGTCCGTGAACTCCGCCACCGTGACGTTCTTCTTCCCGTACGGCGGCACGGCCTCGCCGCGGCGCTCGAAGAGGCGCGCGCGGAACGCCGCGTCCTGCGCCGCCTCCACCCCCAGCAGGCCCGCGAGGAGGTGCTTCGTCTCGTGGCCGTCGATGATGGGGTTGGTGCCGACGTAGCCGTTGATGCCGAGGTAGGGGATCACGTAGGAGGCCAGCAGGAAGCTGAGGCTGTTGGCGTAGGGATCGAAGGGAGGGTCCAGCTGGTACCCGAACGCCTCGTCCATCACCCTGCCGAAGTTGTGGGCGCTCAGGTCTATCAACGGCCGAGGGATCCCGCCGACCGTGCGCTGGATAGCCCTGATGCATGTATGTACGTACGTGCAGTCAAGAACACGATCACAGATTCATCAGGATCAGAAATAATGCATCAAGAACACGATCGACGACGAACCTGATGTGGCCAACTTCTTGGAGGCCAAACTCCGCGGCGATGCGCCACGTCACGTCGTCGAGGCTGGCCTTCCGGGCGCCCACCGGCGGCGGGCCGCCCAGCGCCAGCCCCGGCGCGACGTGGTCGAGCCCCTTGCCGTACGCGGCGTGCAGGAAGAACTCGGCCTCGGTGTACTCCAGGTTCAGCGCGAACTGCATCGGGTCCACGTCGTAGGGGAACACGGCCACCGGGATGTGCGGCGCCGGAGGCTGGCACCGCCGTGGTGGCTCGCCGTCGCCGTGGCTGGAGCTGGAGGAGGACACGGCCGCCACCGCCGACGTCGTCGGCGCCGGAGGACAGGTTGGGTCGACGGGGTGATGAGTACCGGCGACGGGCAATGCTTCTTCAGCGCAACAACATGCTGCTATCACGAGGAGGCAAAACGGCACGGAAAGAGAGTAGCACGTAGGTGAGGATGCCATGGTACGTGTCTAGCTGAATCGTCAGCCAAATTTGCAAGCAATGCCAAGTCCAAGTATGCTCTCGCTTGAGGCCGAACAATGTGCTGCATATTATAGGATACAGAGCCCAGCGTTCAGTCATCTGAGTCACATGCTCACAGCTACTCCTCTTCTCTTCTTTCCTGAAACAAGCAGCTAGTTAATTGCATAACGTTCATACGCTATGATTGTTGCCAAGCTTTTCTTGTGCTCTCCATGATAAGATTGCAACATGTCAAGCTGGAAAATAGGTTACTTGTATCTGAAGGTTACGCTATTGCGAACTTAAATGAAATTGGATTTTTGGAAAGAGACTGGGATTGAAATGGTAGGATCGCCATGGGACTGCATCCTTAACTGAAACTTCACTTCATCTTGTGGAAGGTACATATTTGTCCATAGTCCCTACTCCATACGAAAGCTGCTGAAATGTGTTATTGCCATGTGGAAGGTAGATATATATAGGCGCTTCATTGTCGCTTCTCCTGATCGGTTTGTCAAAATTCATTGGTGATGATGGCAGCGCATATAGATCTCAATGTCCATCCATATCGTCCTGGTAAGTAGTACCTCCTTCAGGCTGGAGCGATGCCGTACTAAACCTCCCTTGGTGGTTACTGGTTACTGGTTGGTTAGGTAGTGAAATTGATCGGTTGCTGTCAAGATATACTGAGAAGGCAAAGCTTTTCCTTATTTGAAGTCCCTCATTGGGATCATCCTTCTTCACTTTTATGGATTTCTCCAGAAGCAGGCCATCACCACGCTGGCACCTACCTGTTACGAACCTGCTACAAGGGGTAATGATCTGGAAGGGAATTGAGACTGGGAATCGTAAGTAGGGGATTGGGAGGGGACGAACACGGCCGGGCTCCGTGGGATCACCGGATTAGGTAGAGACGGTTACAGAGGTTTGTTGTTCGATAACTTCCCCCTACAGTTACCTCAGCTTATATAGCTGCTGACTACCGTCACGGCATCACGGCACTGGGCCAGACACACATAGCCCATCCGACAATAGGGCCCAACTGCTTGACCCTAACACTCCCCACCGCTAAAACACAGCTTGTCCTCAAGCTTGGAGATGCAGAAACTTGGTTCGGAGTTGCTGAACATCTTCCCAGGTCAGCATGTCTGGTGGTAAACCACTCCACTGAACCAGCTTCTGAGGCACCGTTGTCGATCCTCTGAGAATCACTCGATCACCCACCAACTGAACAGGAGTGAATATCTGCAAGGGATCAGTGCATATAGATGACAGATCATCGCTTACTGTCACAGTGGGCGCCACTTGTTTCTTCAGCTGGGATACATGCACCACCGAATGTATCTTGGAGCCAACAGGGAGATCCAGCTTGTAGGAAACCTTACCCACGCGTTGCACTATCTTGAAGGGACCATAAAATCGGAAGGACAATTTCTGATGATTTCTTGCTGCTATAGATGTCTGCACATATGGTTGGAGTTTCAGAAATACCCAATCTCCTTCCTGGAATTCCCGTTCCGAGCGACGATGCTTATCCACTTGGGCCTTCATCCGCTGCTGAGCACACAGCAATTGTTGCCTAATCAGTTGTGATAACAGCTCCCTGTTGAAAGGATCTACAATGGCCTAGACAGGGGGGGGGGGGTGAACAGCCCATCCGACAATAGGGCCCAACTGCTTGACCCTAACACTACCCTGTCCAGCCAAGTGAGCAGCAGAGACATCAGCAACACCACAATTGCCGCTGGCTTGCAGGATAGAGCGTGGGTCCGCCATATCTCCGGGGGGGCTCTCTGCTCAAACCATCCAGGAATACCTGGCCATCTGGGACCATGTCCGAAACTTGGCGCTCTCGGAGGACGAAGACAAGCTGGCTTGGCGTTGGACTTCCGACGGGGTCTACAGCTCCAAGTCGGCCTACACTAACGGATCCAGCAAGTTTGCCGTGTGCCGGAGGCACTCGGCGAAGGCGCAAAAACACTCGGCAGAAGAGTTGCTGAGTGCTGCCCACGGCATAGCCCACTCGCCAAACGAAGTGACGGCATAGCTCACTTTGCCGAGTGCTTTCTCACGGGCACTTGGCAAAGAGCTGGTTTCCGGTAGTGCTACCTGGCACTTCACCACGGCTCGCACCCCGTCCTCGGCTACAGTCGCATCTAGGATACCTGGGCACCGCTTCGCGTCAAGATCTTCCTTTGGTTGGCGCTAACGAAAAGGCACTGGACATGCGACCGGCGAGCCAGGCACGGACTCACCATGCATGACCTTTGCCTTCTCTGCAACCAGGAACCGGAGTCCAGCGACCATATCATCGCCTCGTGCTCCTTCTCCAAGCAGGTCTGGTGGCTAATCCTCGTCGCGCTTGGAGTCGCCACACCGCCCATTGGTGACAGCTCCTTGCTCCAATGGTGGGAACTCTGGAGACTTCGCTGGACGGGCAACAAGCGACAAGGTGCTGACTCCTTATTCGCCTCAGTGGCTTGGGAGATATGGAAAGAAAGGAAAGCGCGCTGTATCCGTTCATGCTCCTCTTTGGCCCAGGAAGTAGTGGATGTGATCAAGCACTTTGCCGAACAATGCATACTCGTTGATGCAAAGAAGTTAGGTTGTCTGATTAGGGAGTAATCAACCTAGGCTTCTCTCTTTGGCCAGGGTGCTGCGCGGTCCGCCACTACATTTTTGATTAACCGCGACGGGCGTTTTTCATTAACCGTGGTGGTTTTCACAACCGCCTCGGATCAAAGGTCACGGTTAATCGTGACCTTAACCGAGGCGGTTGTCTGACCGCCACGGTTAATCAATTAAAAAAAATTTAAAAAGAAAAACCCGCAGACGAGCCTACCGAGCCCATCCACGGGCCGCCGCCGCCGCCGCTCGCCGCACCGGATCCAGCGTCCCGGCCACCGGATCCGGCTGCCACACAAACAGAGGGAGGAAGAGGAGAGGGGCGCGCGCCCTGGCCACCGCGGGAGGGGCCACTGCCGGAGGATGGAGCCCGCGCAAGCCGCCGGGGGGCCACGCCCTGCGCCGCCGGCCGGGGATGCACCGCACCGGGGATCCACCGCGCCGCAGCGCCGCCGGCCGGGCCATGCACCTCCGCTGGCCGCGCCGCCGGCGCCCTGCCACGCGCTGCAGCTCCGCTGGCAGCCAGGCAGCCGCCGCGAGGCCAGCAGCCTCTGCGAGGGCCTGCCGCCGCCACGCAAGCCGCGCGAGCTGCCATGGCCAGTCGCGCCGCCGTGGTAGCCCGCTCGCGCCCATGCGGGGCCGGGCCGCCGCGCTGCCCTGTCTGGCTGGCCGCGCCGCCGTGGCTGGCCGGCCCACCGAGCCACGTGCCTGGCTGGCTGGCCGCGTCGCCCTGGGTAGAGAGGGCCGAAGGGGAGAGGAGAGAGGAGGATGGGGTGGCGTGGCGGCCGGGAGGAAGGAGGGAGAGAGAGCGTGAGGAGAGAGGAGGGAGGGAGGCGGCTGGGAGGGAGAGAGTGATGAGTGGGAGTTAGGGTTAGGGTTTGTGCTCGATGTTTATATAGAGAGAACCCGTTATCGGGTCTAAATGGGCTGTCTGAGCCTTATATTTACTTAGGCGGGCCTTGTAACACAACTGCCTCGATTAATATATTAACCGAGGCGGTTCACTTATAAAAATCGTCTCGGTTAATAAATATTAACCGAGGTGGTTGTCTTAGGTCTGACCGCCTCAGTAAATAGATTTTGCGAGACGATTTTTTCTAACCGCTTCGGTTAATAAAAAATAACCGCCTCGGCATTAACCGAGGCGGTTATCCTTCCTGACCGTCACGGAAAAAAAAATCTAAAACGCCTTGCAAAAGATTTTTTATAGTAGTGGTCATTATCTTATTTTTAGCCCCTAAAGCCTTGTAACTCTCCATGAGTTTTTTTTAAAAAAAGTTTCCTCTTAATGCAAAGATGTGCAAAGCTTTTGTGTATTTGAGAAAAACAAAAGAAAAAGACAGAAGCAGAAAAATCTTGTCACAGTCCAAATAAGCCATCAACTCTCTTTGAAAAAGTATTGGGCAATCGTAGGGCAATCGTAGGCTTGTACTACAGCGAAGAACATTTACTCAGGGGGTGTTTAGATCCCAAATTTTTTAGGATTTTGGCACTGTAGCAGTGAGAAATCTTTTGTAATAAGTGTCCAATTATAGCCTAAGTAGACTCAAAAGATTCGTCTCGTGATTTATAAGCAAACTGTGTAAACATGCAAAAGTTTCGTCTATATTTAATGTTTTATGCATGTGCCGCAAAATTGATGTGACGGAAGTTTTGAGATTTTAACGGCGGCGCTAGGCTGGTCTTGGACCTGACGACGCGACGGCGAGGAGAAAGGGAAACGAACTCGACACAAACCGCCGTGTTCAATGCGGTTTGTGAATTATTGGGGCTGTGCTGACGAACTGCGGACTGCGGTGGCCACGACGGCTGACCTGCCGTGCGTCTTCTCGTGCTGTGTTTGCCAAAGTATCTTCTGCTTTGGTTTTCCGTTAGAGATTTTTTACTTTCATAGCGGAGGTTGACCTGAAGAAAAATGCTGAAATCTTGTTCGTGTTTTTGTGGTGGCGTTACTCCTGAGTCCTGACTCGTGAGGAAAGAATGTGGCGGATTCCGTGGATTGGCGGACACTCAGATTTCCATATCTTTGCTTCAGCTAGTTTTAACTTTCAGCCAGCCACAGAACAGTATTTTTCTCTCAAAACAATTCTGCCGTTTTAGTCAGCCATCTGTATAGTCCAGTCAGCCGAATGGTTGTGTAAGATTGAGTCCGTCCTTGACCCTCTGCACATGCAGCTTCTCAACCTTGCATACAATCAGAAAGATGTTCGCTGGCAATACTGTAAGCAGGTCAGCAATTGGTGCAATCTTTCTGATTGTAGAGGATTGAAAAGCAGGGCCCCATGTACTTTGATGGCAGGGACGCTGGGATGCTGATTGAGCTATCCAGAGGCATGTGCACCTTCTTGAGCTCTGTCTGCGTGTGTGTGTGGAGCGTGGTGGCAATGCAAATGCAAATTATGACGAGTCCTGCGCTCTTGCTCGACTACAAGCATGCGGGCTCTCGTTCCCTGTTCGATTATCACACCATCCAGAATTTATTTTAAATTTTTATTCCATGCTCCTGCTTCAACTCCTGTGTTGTGTTGTGTTTGTGGTGCTGCTATGTTGGATTCGTCTACGAGACTACGACGACGACGACTCTCCTTGCGTCATCTCTTGTGGTTGTGGCCCAGCCCATGTATCCAAGTAGGCGAGCCCGTATTTCAGCCCATGACTAAACTGAGCTGCTATTTCTTTCCGTTTCCTTCTCAGACAGAAGATGAGCTGCCGCCTGCCGCTGCCGTTTCTTTGGCTGGACCGCTGGAGATTGGAGCTATGAGAAAAATCTACGGGACTGCGATCTCCGTTTCTCTCGCACGACTTATTTCGAGTGCGATTGATTTTATTTCCGGTGTGAATTGCAAAATATGGCCGAGATAAAATGAAATCATACAGAAAACCGCATCTAGTCTGCATCATCCGAAGGCCAGGTTTGACACTGCACTGAGCTAGCACACCAGCACGACGGCGCTTCGTCGTCGACCTGACGCTGGCCGTTCAATGCGGCGAGATGGACGTATCGCGCCGCCGCCGTCGCGGAAATGGTCCTCCGGGGGCACGAATTATTGAGGGGCCGGGCCGATCGGGTCGGAGGAGGAAATGCGGCGACGACGACGGCCGGCTTCCTGAGCTGGCATGGTTGGGTTGCATGCATCACTAGTACTACTTTGGGTTAGCAGCACGTGTGAGGTGTGACAGTCTCGGTACATAATTTTCTCTGTTTTTTTTTTCTCTTCGAACAAACCAGTACATGCATCATTGCGTCGTACAAGTATCTTGTTTGTCAGATAATTACAAGTTCAAAACTGATGATACACATAGGACTATAGTATACAGGAGCACTGCTTGTTCACGTGGCAGGTACCACAGAAGTCATAAGTGACGACGCAGACATATGATTCACAAGCGCACCCCGTGCTGGCATGCGGTGCTCGTTGGTCCAGGTCCTGGAGCACGTACGTACTACAAGAGATGCGCCGCACCACACACTTGTGCACTGCATGCACAGATGCACTCATGTACTGCGTGCCTGTGACTGCAGACGGCGCACAACTTTCACCTGCAACTCCAACCACGCCATGTAGTACTGATGTATAGGAGTGCTACCAGACAGCAGCACGTACGGTACAGACATCACTTCAGTTCTGGATTTCTCATTTTCTCCCAAGTCCCAAAAGGATCAAATCAAATCGTAACCAACCAGGGAAGATAAAGAAATCAAATACTAACCCCTCCACCGCGTGACCTTTCAATTCTATGTCTGAAGCCCACGGGAATGAGACGGCTTTCCTGCAGGCACGAACCCCAACTGAAATGGTTTCAAACATGCCCCCAACTGAAATATTGGGCCATTCAGTTCAACCGTCCGGTGCCGTGGCACCAAAATATTCCAAAAATAACGTGGTCTACTCACTCCTAACCTGGCTGTGACACCGATGACAGGCTCAGTGGTTCACCAATAATCCAGACTGTTCATTCTGATTTCTGGACCAAGAACAAGAAACCTGACCCCCATTGGCGAACTCGGGCAAACTGCATTATCTCCCATAGTAAACAGCACAGTAAAATACACAAAACCTCGCGCTCGTCGGGCCCGGGTTTGACACGCCGCCGGCGGCGACGTTTTGCAGCTGGAAAGGTCGCCGGCGGCTCTCCCCGTCCCGGAAGAAGCTTCGCCCCCTCGTGCCTGCTGTTCCCACTTCCCAGTCCCACTGTCCCAGCCATGGTCACTGATGTTAACCTGTTCTGTGCCCGCGAGAGCGAGCGCTGAGCCGTGCACGCAACAATATGCCACCAGCTGCTAGCATCCGCGGGTCACGGCCCCGAAGCTGTGTAGGGCCATATGGTCAATATGGTCTTGCTCTTCTTGCATCGTCAGAATGCACCGAGTTATCATCGTTTTCACTGCGCAAACCGGGACCGATTTTTTTCTACTTTATTACTCGTGATGAAACTACCATCCTTTTCAGCCCCTGTCTGATGATCTTGCTTCCGGGCTAAGCCTCCCCCGGGACAGACAGGCGAGGGGACAGCGTGATCGGGCTCAGAAACCGAGGGCTGGCCATTCCATTCCGCAAGATCTCTCTTTTTCGCGAGAAATAAATACTACCCTCACTTTCGTGAATTGTTAAGGTAGCCGGCGGCAAGGATGGAGACCATGCCAACCATGCCGGTTGCCGGGCACGTCCCTGCCTTGTGCTTTCACAGCCGACGCGGCACCATGTCAGCGCCGTGGATCTTTGCAGCCCAAAGTCGCCACCTACCTGCCACTCTGCTCGCTCTGGAATGTGCGTGCCCATCCGTCTGATTCAGCGCTGAAAGGATCTCCAGCGCCTACCATTTTTCATTTCTCATTTCATTTTCCAGCCTGTGCCTACCTCACGAACTCCGGTTTTTTATACTAACCCATGGGTTGGGTGCATTAGACAAAGGTTTAGTTTTCCTTTCCGGGGGACTTAATTATGACGCACAAGTTCAGCAATTTGCTATTGGCTTTATTCAGAAAGCTGTTCCCGGAGCTGGACTGATGGAGACAGAATCCTTGTTTCCAGCAAGGACTACTACTGTTTATCTCCAGTCAAATAAATAAAACCTAGATGAGATGAGTTAGATGACGCAGACAGAACAGAAATGTGCCCGTCAAAACGCACAATGCTTCAGAAATACCACCACCGTCGGTGTCTCAGATTTTCCAAGTGTTCCCAGGAATAGCCACAGGCTTTAGGCATTTCAGTAAAAGCTAGCCGTGGAAATGTGGAGTCCTAAACACCAGAAGAGCAGCGACGGTAGTATACTAGTATAGCACTCTACTCACAATATCATCAGTCAGCATCACTTTAAATTCTTTGGAACTTGCTTGTACACGGAGGCGTAACCAGCAGTGGAGCACTCATATCTTTTGTAAAGTGCCAAACCTTCAAATCGACAGGGAAATTCAGCCAAACCATTCATCCATCAAAAGGCTCCAAAAATCTTCTCTTAAAATCACAAGTTTTTGTTTCTTACCACAATGATACAAAAACTCCTAGACGGCCATTGTGAACGCCTCATCAGCTTGGCAACTACCACTCGCCACCGGTTTATACGGCGGTGCTCTCAAGTCTCAACATCACCGGGCAGCTCCGAAAGCAAGGCAACAATGAACCACACTATTATGCATGGATCACAGAATTATTTGCCCACATGGTAAAGGCGGGCACAACGAGTTGAGTTTTGCAAGGCGGTTGTGGCTCGCGATTGGACGCCACGAGCTATTTGAGGTCAGAGTGGTGTGAGATTGCGATATTTCGAGCTCGGATAAATTTCAAACCACTTGAGTTATTAGTACAAAAAAAGGTTTTTTCAGATAGGTACAAGTCTATCTACTTTGGTAGGGACCAATTGGTTGAGTATTTTGCAAATCATTGTGGCCATTGTCGTCCTTTCGCACTAATCTTTGTTGTTGCTGTTTTGATTGATAGAGAGCACACTCTGAAACGAGGTTGTTTTCATGTTTGGTCAGCTGTATCTGTTTTGAAGTTATATTTTGAGTGCTCTTTGGATGTGCCCGGGGAGGAGATAACTCTCTTTTTTTGTTTTGAAAAAAAAAATCATGAAAGGTAAACGTGGTTCAAGGTATCTAGCGAAAGATTTTGCTTTAGTGGAAAAGCACTAAGTAAATGGAATCTTTTCATCTGACTTGGCCTAATCGCTTAAACTATTTTTCAGCAAAGGAACAATTTTTTCTTTCACAGCAAAATCAGCATAAGCG